>JARQOD010000004.1:462095872-462223259 GCA_033576555.1 Oophaga sylvatica
CCTTGTGGACCTATAATGGACCTGGTCGCCCTTTCCTTGTGGACCTATAATGGTCCTAGTCACCCTCCCTTGTGGACCTATAATGGACCTGGTCGCCCTTTCCTTGTGGGCCTATAATTGTCCTAGTCACCCTCCCCTTGTGGACCTATAATGGACCTGGTCGCCCTTTCCTTGTGGGCCTATAATTGTCCTAGTCGCCCTCCCCTTGTGGACCTATAATGGACCTGGTCGCCCTTTCCTTGTGGGCCTATAATTGTCCTAGTCGCCCTCCCCTTGTGGACCTATAATGGACCTGGTCGCCCTTTCCTTGTGGGCCTATAATTGTCCTAGTCGCCCTCCCCTTGTGGACCTATAATGGACCTGGTCGCCCTTTCCTTGTGGGCCTATATTGTCCTAGTCGCCCTCCCTTGTGGACCTATAATGGACCTGGTCGCCCTTTCCTTGTGGGCCTATAATTGTCCTAGTCGCCCTCCCCCTTGTGGACCTATAATGGACCTGGTCGCCCTTTCCTTGTGGGCCTATAATTGTCCTAGTCGCCCTCCCCTTGTGGACCTATAATGGACCTGGTCGCCCTTTCCTTGTGGGCCTATAATTGTCCTAGTCACCCTTCCCATGTCTTTGTCGTCCTTGCACTCTTATCAGTTATTGATACTCTGTGTGATTTTATATTTGCTGTTCCTGGCTGGCAAAAGCGCAATCTGTGTGCGTGGTTACATGGCTGGTGGAGCGCGGCTCTGCTTATTTGGTTTGCCCCTCCATGCTTCACATCTTTCTTGCATTTGCTCATTCTGTTGCTTTAGTGCTAAATTGTTAGGTGAGGGGCACGTTGGGTTTTTGTCTGTGCCAGGTGATGGACGCTATTGAATCCTTGTTTGAAGCTCTTTCCTTGACCACTGGCTCTAGTGATTTGAGTCACTGTGGTAAGACTTGTTAAGGCCAGTTTTCACACATTTGCGTTTTTTCTAGTGCAGATTTCCTGATGCCAGTGCAGGGAATGAGAATCCTGAAGCCTCCTGCACACGTTGCTTCTTTGTGACTTGCAGATTTGTAAAGCTTTGGCATGTCCATTCTTCCAGTGTTTTGGCTGCAGATCTCACCCATGGGGTCAAATCTACACCAAATCACCAATAAAAAAAGGCATCAAAAATGTGTTTTTCCTGCCAAGAGATGCAGGAATGATGCAGAAATGTTTCAGCATTGATAATCTTTGATATCATTGCATCACTGTATCCGCCGTAGGAGAAAAGACCAATACTTTGTGCAGTAGGTATGCCAAGGTTTGCAGCCCCCCTGTGGATGTATGTGGGGTCTTTGTCCGGACAGTCCCTGGCATGGGCTGTATTCCTGGTCACGCTGTGCGTTTGCTGTTTGCGGTGGGCAGTCAGGCTCTGGTGGGTGGTGTGTTTTTGATGCCTCTGCCCTGTGGATTGGTTTGGCTTGGAGGCTGTGTGAGTCCTAGAGGTCCCTGTGAGGGGAAACTGGAACATACACCCCAGCACACCAATGAAGTCACCACCGACCAATCAGTAGCATTTGATATCGGATGCTTAACAGAGTACTTGGTATAGACAAATAATAACAGCAGGGTGGGTGGGAGGCATAGGGCCCGAGAACCACCAATCACAGGCGAGAGTCCCCAAATCCCGGCCGTGGCGAAAACTACATCCCTCACACCCACATAACCTTTACTGATGTAACCTAGGCTCGGTCCACCCTGCTCCCAGCACGTCTCCCTGTACGGCGCACACCCCACAATGACCGTCCAACTCTGAGTAAGAAAGAAAAAAGCCCTTAAGCTCAAACAAGCAAAACATAAATGGCTTGTATGTAGACTTTTCAATACTTTGCTTTTGACTGCAGTGTTGGGGATGAAAAAAAATAAAAACACCATGAAAAACTGTGTAACAGGCTTTGTGTGAATGCAGCGTGGCTTCTGTGCCTCATAGGCTTATTCCTAAATGTCACAGTTCCTGCAATCCCCCTCGGAGTGTTCAGGACTCTCTGTATAGTCCTGCAGCCGCTTTTGTAGGCTTTTTATCCTTTTTGCACATACTAGAGACATAGACTGTGCTGTGCTCCGTCAGGCTGGATTATCATATTTAGGTTCAGTTGTGATTCTTTTCATGCCTGGCCGAGGTTTCTGCCTTTTACATAAGTCTTCTGTAACATCATGTAACTGTAAAGGCCGGGGATTTATACACCGTGTTATTCTACAGCACGGTGCCCCAGTATGTGCAGGGTATTCTACACTATGTCCCACGTGCCTATGGTTTTATATCAAGGTTAATCGATGTTTGTTTTTTTTTAAATCCCCAAGGTCATGAAATCATGTAGTTTTCACTCTGACCACAATAAGCTGACACTTCTGTTCTGTATACATGACTTTTCACAGTCATTACATTGTCCTGTATCCCCTCCTCTTGCCCCCTGCACAATGACCTCTGCACAGATCACAGTGCATGCCTAGAACTGTCCCATAGAAGGCACTGAACATTTCCCTTTGATTTTATCTTATAGTTTTTGACAGTTTTTTTTTCCCCACAGGTGAAATATGTTGAAGGAAGTCTGCCATCCCCCAAAAAAAACACAAATTTAATACATTCATATAGGTTATTAGCCTCTATAAGTCATAGGTGCAGTAGAGATTTCACTACTTTCGTGTTATATAAAAACCGTTTTATTAGATATGTAATGAGGGCTCCTCAGTGCACTTTTTCAGAACACCGTTTTGCCCAGCGCTTGGGTTGAAGCGCTGCCTGAATCTTCATTCCTGCACACACACTGACGCTGCAGGAGTCTGGCAGGCACACAGTGTCAGTGCAGGTGTTCTTTCATCCTTCTCTCCTGTCTGTAGCATCCACTCATTACACAGGAGTGGATGGCCAATGCTTACAAGTGAGGGAGATCAGCACACACTGACACTGCGTGCGCTAGTTTGCACTAACCCCACTGTCATAGCAGGCTTGTTCTCATCCCCCTCTCCTGTCAGCATCGGCTGTCCACTACTGATCGTGTGTGCTGCAGACAGTGCAGGCATACCTCTCTGCTGACACTGTGTGCTCTCGGCTTCTGCAGAGTCTGTGTGTGCAAGAATTGGGATTCAATTCCCGCAACATTCCACAGCTAGTGCTGCCAATCCACATAAGGGGAGGAGTAGTGGCTACCAATTTTGGGGGGTAGAACGTGCACTGAGCTACGTCAGGGACCTGTGACCTATCTAATGAAAGCCAAGTCTCCTCTGAATGTATGAGAGGTTCAGCTTGGGGGTGACCGACTCCCTTTAATGCGTCCCATGTAAAAACCGTGCAGCTGATAGCCACACCACAGTTAACCGAAAAACACATGGAGTGTTCTCACACTGCCCACTACCACCCGTGTGATCCACGCCTTCCGCTAGTGAGGGATATGCTCTCATCTTTGTACAGTTGACAGGAGATACTTCTGTTTCCAGGTTCCTGACTACTGGAGATGATGGATGTTCCTCTGTAATATTAGACGTTTTAACCTTTTCTCACCCCTTCAGCAATATAAAATGGCCCAATCTGGTCTTTGTGTGTAGTTGGTCACACAGGTCTTTAATCGGGGACTTTACTATTCCCGTAAGACAGTAGTTTCTGAGAAAAAGTAACATAGTTATTAAGGTTGAAGGAAGACTTTAAGTCCATCTAGTTCAACCCATATCCTATCCTAACCTGCCCTAACATGTTGATCCAGAGGAAGGCAAAAAAACCCCAAGTGGCAAACAGTAAGCTTCACATTGGGGAAAAAAATTCCTTCCCGACTCCACATACGGCAATCAGACTAGCTCCCTGGATCAACGCTGTATCTAGGAAACAGGAAGACTAGGACAGTGTTTGTGGAGTATCTGCCTAGGTAAAGCTTATTGCACAGTACTTGGTACATAAACCACTGTCTGTATACACCCTAAAATCCTACTGGAAGGTCCCTATGTGGCCAGATTGTCAAAGGCTCGGTGCACATCTGTATTGTGACACAGTGCTCGATCCATTATACAGATACCACCGCTGCCTGAAAGACCCCCCACAGCTAATGGTGTCCATCGGGCTCCTCTCTGGTGTTGGTATTTTTTTTTTCTCTCAAGTGTGGTGGAATCTGCCAAAAACCCGGCATACTTGTGATCTTGGCTTAAAGGGAATCTGTCACCCCAAAAATAGCCATATCAGATAAAGATATGGCTGAATAGTGCGTCCCATAACTAAGCTAACGGTGGGTATCCTATATCATGATACCCCCGTTTTCATATCAAAATACCTTTTTAAAGTTGGTGATTGAAGGTGTCAATCACTGCAGTCAGGTCAGGAGGGCAGCGGTTTTCATGTCCTCCCCCGCCCCTCGTCATCTGTTGCGTTACGCCGTCTGTGAATACCACAGACGGCGTTAGGTTCCCGCAATTGCGCAATTCAAAATCCGGCCCGGCGCATGCGCAGTATGCTTTGCCCAACAGTGGGCAAAGCATAAAATGACTACAGCGCATGCGCTAGTCTTTCCTTGCCCCGGAAGTCGTCCAAGGCAAGCAGTAATTTCCGGGGCAAGGAAAGACTAGCGCATGCGCTGTAGTCATTTTATGCTTTGCCCACTGTTGGGCAAAGCATACTGCGCATGCGCCGGGCCGGATTTTGAATTGCGCAATTGCGAGAACCTAACGCAGTCTGTGGTATTCACAGATGGCGTAACGCAACAGATGACGAGGAGCGGGGGCGGGGGAGGACATGAAAACCGCTGCCCTCCTGACCTGACTGCAGTGATTGACACCTACAATCACCAACTTTAAAAAGGTATTTTGATATGAAAACGGGGGTATCATGATATATGATACCCACCGTTAGCTTAGTTATGGGACGCACTATTCAGCCATATCTTTATCTGATATGGCTATTTTGGGGTGACAGATTCCCTTTAAGGGGAATCTGTCTCCACATTTGACCTATCTAAACTATTAATATGGGAATGCAGGTTACAGACTGCTGCGGAGAACGATGCCTGTATGTCTCATATTAGATGCCTTGTGGCTGAGAAACAATCTTATTATCACATTATATAAATGACCTCTTCAAGCCTATGGGAGGATGTTCCCTGGAAGATGACATGTACAGCTCATTTACATGTAAGAAAAGCGTGGATTTCTCTGTAATAAGACATCAGATCACAGATCTAAAAGGATCATTTTATTCAGCTTCCTATGACCTACATGCCCCCTTGGCTTAGGAGGGTTGACACTACTGACAGGTTCCCTTTAAGTGTTCATAATGAAAGCCAAAACCAAAGATGATGAGAAAAAAAATGAAATAAACTTTACAATGTAGATGTGTGTTTACAATTGTAATATGAATACAATTTTAGATCTTCACTTATGGCTCGGTTTGCAACAGCTGCCCGTAGAAGGCCATGTGTGGGGAGCCAAGCTGCTGCTTTCTAGTATATGTTTAATCTTGCCCCAGTTCTGGATTCACAGCTACATTTCTCAGTACTTCTCTATATTGTTCTATATTCTGCAACTGGGGATGTGCTGTAGAGAGTTAGGAGAGTAGGATCTCCTATCTTTATCTGTCTGTAGTGCAATGGGAAACATTGTGCCATCTACTCTGGAGCTGAGAACAGAGAAATCGTACAGATGGCGATCATGCAGGGAGAAAATGGCCTGTAGTAGTCAATATATTTAGTCCATTATATCTTAGGAGTCAAATGAATACTAGTTAAAAACTTGTAGTGTTGATGGGTTGCAAAATTCATCTCATCTCTGACTCCACAGCACTGGTCACTACTGAGCATGTGCAGAAAGTGCAGCACAGATTAATCTCATCTATAACTCCACAGCACTGGTCACTACTGAGCATGTGCAGAAAGTGCAGCACAGATTCATCTCATCTATAACTCCACAGCACTGGTCACTACTGAGCATGTACATAAAGTGCAGCACAGATTCATCTCATCTACGACCCCACAGCACTGGTCACTACTGAGCATGTGCATAAAGTGCAGCACAGATTCATCTCATCTATGACTCCACAGCACTGGTCACTACTGAGCATGTACATAAAGTGCAGCACAGATTCATCTCATCTAGTACTCCACAGCACTGGTCACTACTGAACATGTACATAAAGTGCAGCACAGATTCATCTCATCTAGTACTCCACAGCACTGGTCACTACTGAACATGTACATAAAGTGCAGCACAGATTCATCTCATCTACGACTCCACAGCACTGGTCACTACTGAGCATGTACATAAAGTGCAGCACAGATTCATCTCATCTACGACTCCACAGCACTGGTCACTACTGAGCATGTACATAAAGTGCAGCACAGATTCATCTCATCTACGACCCCACAGCACTGGTCACTACTGAGCATGTACATAAAGTGCAGCACAGATTCATCTCATCTACGACTCCACAGCACTGGTCACTACTGAGCATGTACATAAAGTGCAGCACAGATTCATCTCATCTCCGACCCCACAGCACTGGTCACTACTGAGCATGTGCATAAAGTGCAGCACAGCCACAGATTCATCTCATCTACGACTCCACAGCACTGGTCACTACTGAGCATGTGCACAAAGTGCAGCACAGATTCATCTCATCTACGACACCACAGCCCTGGTCACTACTGAGCATGTACATAAAGTGCAGCACAGATTCATCTCCTCTATGACCCCACAGCACTGGTCACTACTGAGCATGTACATAAAGTACAGCACAGATTCATCTCATCTACGACTCCACAGCACTGGTCACTACTAAGCATGTACATAAAGTGCAGCACAGATTCATCTCATCTCCGACCCCACAGCACTGGTCACTACTGAGCATGTGCATAAAGTGCAGCACAGATTCATCTCATCTCCGACCCCACAGCAAAAATGAAATCAACTTTACAATGTAGATGTGTGTTTACAATTGTAATATGAATACAATTTTAGATCTTCACTTATGGCTCGGTTTGCAACAGCTGCCCGTAGAAGGCCATGTGTGGGGGAGCCAAGCTGCTGCTTTCTAGTATATGTTTTATCTTGCCCCAGTTCTGGATTCACAGCTACATTTCTCAGTACTTCTCTATATTGTTCTATATGCTGCAACTGGGGATGTGCTGTAGAGAGTTAGGAGAGTAGGATCTCCTATCTTTATCTGTCTGTAGTGCAATGGGAAACATTGTGCCATCTACTCTGGAGCTGAGAACAGAGAAATCGTACAGATGGCGATCATGCAGGGAGAAAATGGCCTGTAGTAGTCAATATATTTTAGTCCATTATATCTTAGGAGTCAAATGAATACTAGTTAAAAACTTGTAGTGTTGATGGGTTGCAAAATTCATCTCATCTCTGACTCCACAGCACTGGTCACTACTGAGCATGTGCAGAAAGTGCAGCACAGATTAACCTCATCTATAACTCCACAGCACTGGTCACTACTGAGCATGTGCAGAAAGTGCAGCACAGATTCATCTCATCTATAACTCCACAGCACTGGTCACTACTGAGCATGTGCATAAAGTGCAGCACAGATTCATCTCATCTATGACTCCACAGCACTGGTCACTACTGAGCATGTACATAAAGTGCAGCACAGATTCATCTCATCTATGACTCCACAGCACTGGTCACTACTGAGCATGTACATAAAGTGCAGCACAGATTCATCTCATCTAGTACTCCACAGCACTGGTCACTACTGAACATGTACATAAAGTGCAGCACAGATTCATCTCATCTAGTACTCCACAGCACTGGTCACTACTGAACATGTACATAAAGTGCAGCACAGATTCATCTCATCTACGACTCCACAGCACTGGTCACTACTGAGCATGTACATAAAGTGCAGCACAGATTCATCTCATCTATGACCCCACAGCACTGGTCACTACTGAGCATGTGCATAAAGTGCAGCACAGATTCATCTCATCTACGACCCCACAGCACTGGTCACTACTGAGCATGTACATAAAGTGCAGCACAGATTCATCTCATCTCCGACCCCACAGCACTGGTCACTACTGAGCATGTGCATAAAGTGCAGCACAGCCACAGATTCATCTCATCTACGACTCCACAGCACTGGTCACTACTGAGCATGTGCACAAAGTGCAGCACAGATTCATCTCATCTACGACACCACAGCCCTGGTCACTACTGAGCATGTACATAAAGTGCAGCACAGATTCATCTCCTCTATGACCCCACAGCACTGGTCACTACTGAGCATGTACATAAAGTGCAGCACAGATTCATCTCATCTCCGACCCCACAGCACTGGTCACTACTGAGCATGTGCATAAAGTGCAGCACAGATTCATCTCATCTCCGACCCCACAGCACTGGTCACTACTGAGCATGTGCATAAAGTGCAGCACAGCCACAGATTCATCTAATCTACGACTCCACAGCACTGGTCACAACTGAGCATGTGCACAAAGTGCAGCACAGATTCATCTCATCTACGACACCACAGCCCTGGTCACTACTGAGCATGTACATAAAGTGCAGCACAGATTCATCTCCTCTATGACCCCACAGCACTGGTCACTACTGAGCATGTGCATAAAGTGCAGCACAGATTCATCTCATCTATGACCCCACAGCACTGGTCACTACCAGGGTGGATTTGATTTAAATCAAACTTATTTAAATCACGATTTAAATCACTAGTCAGTAAGGCTTGATTTAAATCAGTGATTTAAATCAAAGTTTCTACCTAAACTAGTTCTTGCTACTTTAACATGCAAGTAGATGAAGATTTTTAGAATCACTTTTTATATTACTTTTTTCTCCCCAGTTTAATGGGTTAATCATTCATATTTGGACACCACTGTTCTGTTGTACTTAGGAAGGAGAAAAATAATCCTGACCTTAATAACAATTTAAATAGATTTATTCAACTGAAACAATAACAACATTACAGCATAAGTTATTTGCTTAAACAAACATCCATGTTTGTTAACTAATTTGGCTAAACAAAATATATATATATATTTTAAGAAACTTAGACTGTCAGCCCAGCCGACACATGAAAAACTTAAATACTGCTGTCCTCTGTAGCTCACATCGTCGTCATCTTCATCATCATCTTCTTCTTTGTTCCTATTCATAATCTGGAAAAGAAAAACAAGCTTTCCTGCTTTATTGGGTCCCAACCGATTTCTCAATTTAGAATGAATGAGTCCAAAGGAAGAGAATATTCTTTCAACGCCTGCAGAAGAAGCTACTGCTGTTAAAAGTGAAATCATTACTTGAACAGTCTCTAAATCCAAGCGCTTAAGTGACTTCCACCAGTTTACTGGTGTGACCTTCCTTAAAATATCTTCAGCAAACATATATTTCTTGAATGGTTCCCCCTTAGCTCTGAAGTTTATTATAGTTGGCATTAAAGATGGATGATTTCTGGATACCCATGTCATAGCTAACTCCTCTTCCTCAGCACTTAGGTTTTGACCCTGATATTGGATATTGACAATATTTGCCAAAAAATGAGCTGGAGTCAGTGCTTGTCCCATTCGTTTGTTTACTTCTTGTAATTTAATTCTGTCCATGTGTAGTTCTGTTTTTAAGTGTTCACTCAGTTCTTTCCAAATTTCAACAGCATTCGCAATAAAACAGCTATTTTTCTGTATTTTGTTTAAAGCTTGAGAGATGGGTTTCAGGAAGCTCAGCATATGTTCAACATTTCTCTTAAGCCCAATGTTGAGGATTTTGGCCGTGACAGTGCCATCTATTTTATCTCGATTTTCTTCACAAAGTGTCATCAGAATAGGCCAGTTTTTGATATACTGCTCAAAACAGTCCACCACAGAGTTCCATCTAACATCTTGTGGGAGCGTTAGCTTGGTTCCACCCATCCTTTTCAGAGCTGCTGCAGCAAAATGATTATTACGGAAGTATTTAGCAATTTCAACAACATTAGCTTTTATTTCTGGAACACTTAAGTCTTTGGCTAAGAGGTGCAGCAAATGAGCACTGCAACCATATGTTATTAGCTTTGTATTCCCTCCCTGCTCTTCTAAATTTCTTTTCATCTTGGATACGTTTGCAGCATTGTCAGTGACCAAACTGCGTACTAGACATTTGAATTTTTGTTCACATGTTGTTATAGCTTTTACTGCCACTTCTTGTAAGTATTCTGCTGTGTGTGCATTTCCTGACGTATCAGTTGTTTGTGCAAGGAAGACTTTACCTTCTTCTGTTGTTATACAAGCACATACAATAGGATCATTGTGGACATTACTCCACCCATCAATACTTAGGTTAACAATTTTACCCTCCAGAGCTGTTGCACAATGCTCCATTTCTCTGTCATACACTTGATCCAGCAGCTTCCCTGCAACATCAGCTCTGCTGGGTGGACTGTATCCTGGTCTCAGTGACTGAACCATATTAATGAAATGTGGGTTCTCAGTCAGACGGAAAGAAGAGTTCGTTGCATAAATAAACTGGGCAATTTTTTCATCAATCAACTCTTTTTCTAATCTGCTAGTTCTTACCACAAACCTATCTATGTTGGTTCCAGGAGGTAAAGGTTTTTTCTTCCTTTTGGGTGATGGTAATATGTGGCTGTGGGTGTCTGATGATGATGCTGCTGCTAATGAAGCACTATCCTGGATGGATAACTCTGAAACTGTAGAACAGGATGATGGTGATCTTGGAGGTGGATAGTTTCCAGATCCATGAATTCCCCTAAACAAAAAAAGTCAATGCTGTTATTTTATTGTTTATACAATTTCTGCTTATTGTACACAACACAGCACTGCCCCAAAAGGAATATTTGTTTTTCTTCATAACTGTACCAAATGACAGTAACATGCAGTAATAATAAGAAATATAATTTTTCTCACACATGACAGTTCAGTCTTTAGAAATAGGATTCAATAAAAATGTTTACCAACCTGAAGATCCTGCCTGTTCAGAAGTGTTTCTTTGGTCATCTTCATCACCGCACTTCTCATGATGTTGCCTCATTGCGCCACCAGGCCTTGCATCTCTTTGTTGCATCGTTTGCATTTTGCACGCATGCCTGCCTTACCGATAGGCGAAGGAGCTTCATTAAAATATTCCCAAACTGGGTCTCTTTTACGGTCTGCTGCCATTATAAGGAAAGAATGCAATAAACCTCAGATCGTACACACAAACAGATCCAGACTTGTCTGTCTGTGGCTATGCTGCAGTATTGTGCTCAAAGTTTCACTTTCATTTTCTTGTCTGCTTGCCCTTCCTCCTCCTCACACTTAGATTCACATTCTTCTTGTGTTGTGCAGATCTAATCCACTCCAAACAATCAGAAACATATTGTCTAACTTCTTGGACTTGGCACTGAAGGGTTGATTCTGTATTCATATAGGTTTTTAGAACAATAGGATTAAGGTCTTTTTCTCAACTCTGTTCATGTTGTAACATTTTTGCTGTGAAGAAGAGGCTGGGACCTCTGCGGAGTCAAATTCAGTTTTGAGAACTGCGTAAGTAAAGCGAGCGTCTGTGATAATATAGGAGAGAAACTGCCCACTAATCCTACAGAAACCTCTGGAAGAGCATGGCATTGTGAATGTTACACATATACAGCCTTTATTCTACTGAGTTAAACAACTCAGCTTTATCTCATGATGGAAGAACCTTTGGATGGTAAAACATTTTCCTCAAAAAGCAGTTTATTGAAAAAAATCCGATTTAAAATCAAAAAAATCCGATTTAAATCAAAAAAATCCGATTTAAATAAAAAAAATCCGATTTTTTTAAAAAAAATCATTGATTTTTATCCACCCTGGTCACTACTGAGCCTGTACATAAAGTGCAGCACAGATTCATCTCATCTACTACTGAGCATGTGCATAAAGGGCAACACAGATTCATCTCATCTCTGACCCCACAGCACTGGTCACTACTGAGCATGTGCAGAAAGTGCAGCACAGATTCATCTCATCTACTACTGAGCATGTGCTTAAAGGGCAGCACAGATTCATCTCATCAACCAACCCCACAGCACTAGTCGCTACTGAGCATGTACATAAAGTGCAGCACAGATTCATCTCATCTACTACTCCACAGCACTGGTCACTGCTGAGCATGTGCATAAAGTGCAGCACAGATTCATCTAATCTCTGACTCCACAGCACTGGTCACTGCTGAGCATGTGCATAAAGTGCAGCACAGATTCATCTCATCTCTGACTCCACAGCCCTGGTCACTACTGAGCATGTACATAAAGTGCAGCACAGATTCATCTCATCTACTACTCCACAGCACTGGTCACTACTGAGCATGGACATAAAGTGCAGCACAGATTCATCTCATCTCTGACTCCACAGCCCTGGTCACTACTGAGCATGTACATAAAGTGCAGCACAGATTCATCTCATCTACTACTCCACAGCACTGGTCACTACTGAGCATGGACATAAAGTGCAGCACAGATTCATCTCATCTCTGACTCCACAGCCCTGGTCACTACTGAGCATGTACATAAAGTGCAGCACAGATTCATCTCATCTACTACTCCACAGCACTGGTCACTACTGAGCATGGACATAAAGTGCAGCACAGATTCATCTCATCTATGACCCCACAGCACTGGTCACTACTGAGCATGGACATAAAGTGCAGCACAGATTCAATTCAACTGAAAGCCCACATCCTTAGATCAGGAGCAGAACAGACATAATTTACAGCACATCCTGCACTGAAGTACTGAACCCAACTTATTATATATTTTAGGAGTCGGTCCAGTTTTTTACTGACTCCAAATCCACAGCCCTGCCTAAAGCCACCAAAAAAGGAGCAAATTGATCCAGAAAAGTCTAGCAACAGCAATTATGAGTTGAGGCCATAGTGCTGGAGTGGTCTCTGAGTAAAGCTCAGTCTTGGTCCCAATATTGCACTGATTGCCTGTTGCTGTCTGGTTTAGGGGTAACAATACCTGTTTTTGTTGGCTGCCTGGTGTGTGAGGACAGGTAGAAAGCGATTTGGAGGAAATTCTTCCTAACCTGTCATTATGTGGATTAATGGAGATTTCTTCCTTAACATTTGGGCTCTGAGATGAACATCCCGCTCCCCGTCTGTCACACAGTATAGACCGTCATACAGGTAGAAATCCCCCCTGCCTCTGTTTCCGGTGAGGTTCTGTCCTTTCTTTCAGCTGCAGATGGAAGGAAGAGAGCCACAGTATTCATTACTGATGGGTAGGCGGAGCCCCAGATCAGGATGACACCTCAGATCAAAAGCGTGTTGACTGGCTGGCCCCTCCAGCTCGGGCTCCTCCTACTCAGCTCCTTCAGTCTAAAATTTGAGGTCTCAGAGGATGGTCGCTGCTGGAAGCAGCTCCTCAGAAGATTTTATTATTTTTATCGGACAGGAGACTTGGACATGAGTCTGAAAGGTCTCAGGGGTCTCAGCGCTGCTGGACCCCACCTCTCCCCTGGCGGATCTGTATTTTACATAAATAGTCCCTGCAGAATCTTGCCGGCCCTGGGGGACGAGGTTAGCTTCCCTGGCGGGGACGCAAACCGCACACTGGGGTCACTGCGTTCCCAGCCCTGGGGGGGAGCATGGGCACAAGCGCCACAAATCCTGAGGGGTCCCTGTGGCGCTCAGCTGGTGAGTACTCCACAATGTATATATAAAATGTGTGAGTGCTTTAGCGACTGCTGTGACAGCGCTATTACATGTGTATTAATGTACTATTAGCGCTGCGGTGGCAGCGCTGTGACATGTGAATGTGGTGTTTCTGTGCAACTTTTTGTCCGCAGGCAGATGCCTGCAGGACAGGGGGGGAGCAGGAGTGAGGAGTTTTGGCGCTCATATTTTTGAGCCGGGGGGCGTGGCTTCACGCTTCCCGGTCCTTCATGCAGGAAGCGCGCGATTGCGCTTCTCTTCCGGCTCCCTCAGCACGGCGGCCATTAAAAGGGCTCCCGGGCTCCTCAGACTCCGCTCCTCCCGTCTCAGGCACCAAACCAGCTGGGTGAGTGGCGTTTTTTCCTCACCACACAGCGCAGATACATAGCGCTATTCTGCAGCTCGGTCTCACATAGAGACCTTGTTTCTTCTTACAGCCTGCGACATTAACCCCTCTTGAGGGTTTACTTGGCAACAGCTGGGGTAGCTCTATATTTAGGACTTAACCCTTCAGCGTGCTGTTTTTGCGTTCACTAAAAAAAAAAAAAAAAAAAAAAAAAACTGCGTTTTTTTCAGGTTTTCTGACATTTGACCTGCTATATACAGTGTGAGGCATGTCGGAACAGGGTTCAGAAGGCGCGGACCATATTCCAGTTCCGCTTCGGCAATCTGGTACGCAGTCCTCCACAGCGTCTAGCGCTGCAGTTGGAGGTCACAGTGAGGCAAAATTGGATGCTATCGCCAGTTCTATTAATGGCTTGTCTGACCTTTTGAGTCAATATGTGTCAGCTAGATCCTCTCAGGACAGAAAGCGACACAGACCGTTACCATCCTTCACCCGTAGCGAATCAGATGTCTCTGATTTAGATTGTGGAGAGGGTTCTCCTTTAAGTTCAGATGGGGAAATGTCAGATTCGGATAAGGAGGAACGGCGGGGGCTTTCGTCCCTTGTGAGACGTACAGAGGCATTTATTGAAGCCATGAGAGAGGTTTTACAGTTACCGGAGGTGGTAACTAGTTTACCTGGTAAATCAGCACGAATGTACCAGGAGTATCGTACGTCACGATCAGCCTTGCCAGATCTAAATGATCTTAACAGTGCAGTAGAAAAGGAACGTCTGTGTCCGGATAAACGTTTTCACGGAACACGTTTCTTTGACGCACTTTATCCGTGTTCCACAGAGTCGAGAGATAATTGGATTCCTTCTCCTGAAGTGGATTTTTTCCTTATCCCAGCTTAGTAAATCCTCACTGCTTCCTGTTAAAGGGAAGGCGAGTTTGCAGGATCCACTGACAGAAAAACGGAAATGGCGGCGAAATCAAATTATGAGGCCGCGGGTCATGGATTCAGAGCGGTACTAGGATCCATGTGTGCTTCTAAAGCTTCTATAAGCTGGTTGGACCTTTTACACAAGGCGTGGAAAAATGGATCTCCGCCATCTGAGATGGAGGAGATTTTCGAATGGTTGGACACTGCAGTCCGATATATCTATGATGCAGGTCTGGACACTGCGTCGCTTCTGTCCAGGGCGCAGGCTTCGGCGATCACAGTCAGAAGAGCACTGTGGCTCAGACAGTGGGCCGGGGATGCGGTCTCCAAACAAGGTTTGCTGGCCTTAGCTTATAAAGGTGGTCATCTTTTTGGGTCTGACCTCACAGAACTGATTACCAAGGCAAAGGCAAAAGAGGCGACGTTACCACAACGCAGAGCTATGGCTTCTGTGTCTGGCAGGACATATAGTGGTCGGCGGTCCTTTCGGGGCCGAGGTCGATTCGCTCAGTCCTCTTGGGGATCGGGTCGTTCCTCTTTCTCAGCAAAAAAGTCCTCCCAGAAATCTCGCATTCCCTGGAAGCAGAATTTCCGTCAAGACAAGCGGGAAACTGACAAGAAGCCCGCCAAGACGGACTGACGCCAGGAGTCCACTCGAGGACTCTCGAGTGGGGGGTCGCCTGCTCCAATTCAAGGAGACTTGGACTTCTCGCGTTCCAGATTCATGGGTAACGCGGGTCGTGTCAGCAGGTTATTTCATAGAATTCTCTTCTCGACCCCCAGACACCTTTTGCCAGTCTCGCATTCCGTCAGAACCCGAGCTTTTGGTCGCTCTGCAGCGAGAGGTCGAATTCCTTCTTCAGAAGGGTGTGGTAATACCGGTTCCGCCAGAAGACCGGGGAAAAGGATTTTATTCAAATCTGTTTGTGGTTCCCAAAAAGGAGAACAAATTTCGTCCGATTCTGGATCTCAAAAGATTGAATCGACATGTTCACACCCGGAAATTCCGCATGGAGTCACTTCGCTCCGTTGTGGCAGCCCTGTCGCAGAACGATTTTTTGGTATCAATCGACATCCGCGACGCTTATTTGCATGTTCCCGTTGGAAGGGCTCATCAACGTTTTCTTCGTTTTGCCATAGGTCGGGATCATTACCAGTTCGTGGCTCTGCCATTCGGCTTAGCCTCGGCGCCCAGAGTATTTACAAAGATTCTGGCGCCTCTCATGGCAATTCTTCGAAGACAAGGAATTACGATTCTTCCTTACCTGGACGATCTTTTGATCGTGGCATCCTCGGAGGAGGAAGCAGTGACAGCTCGCAATCTGTCTCTTCAGTTACTGAAGGACTTCGGTTGGCTGGTCAATTGGGAGAAGTCGTTTCTGGAACCGTCGCAAGCTATCCTCTTTTTGGGAATGCATTTCGACACGGTACGGGCAGTGGTGTCTCTACCTCCAGACAAACAGTCATGTCTTCTTCGACATGTACAGATCATGAAGTCTTCGATAACAATGTCCCTTCGCAAGTGTATGCGTCTTCTGGGTTTAATGGTGGCGTCCATGGAGGCAATTCCGTTTGCCCAGTTTCATTCCAGAGTTCTCCAAAGGTTCATTCTGAGTCATTGGAATCAGTCGCAATCGCTGGATTGCAGTGTCACCATCTCTCGCAGGGTGCGAGAGTCTCTAGGATGGTGGTTACGTCCAGGAGCCTTATCCCTGGGGAAATCTTTCCTCCCTCCGAAATGGTCGGTCATAACCACAGATGCCAGCCTGACGGGGTGGGGGGGTGTTTGGAACGGTTCCTGGATTCAGGGAGTATGGTCATCAGAAGAGACTGTTTTACCGATCAATATCCTGGAATTGAGGGCGATTTTCCTTTGCCTCCAACACTGGACGGTCCCTTTGAGAGGTCTGCCGGTCCGAGTGCAGACAGACAACGCCACAGCGGTTGCATATATCAATCACCAAGGCGGCACAAGGAGTCCCAGGCTCATGGCGGAAGTGTCTCGGATCCTGATTTGGGCCGAGGCCAGGGTTCCAGCCATTTCTGCAATCCACATCCCAGGGGTTCAGAATGTTACGGCGGATTTCTCAGTCGCGAGAAGATGGATCCCGGAGAATGGAGTCTTCATCCGGAGATTTTTGCAATGCTGTGCTCCCGTTGGGGAACTCCCCAAGTGGATTTGATGGCATCCAGGTTCAATGCCAAGCTACCAGTGTTCATGTCCAGGTTCAAGGACCGGAAGGCTGTGGAGGTGGATGCTCTGGTGGCTCCGTGGGATCAATTCGAGCTGATTTATGTGTTTCCACCGATATCCTTGCTTCCTCTGGTACTGCGCCGGATCAGACTGGAGAGAATCCCGGCTATGTTAATAGCACCAGATTGGCCAAGGAGGACGTGGTTTTTCAACGCTAATGTCGCTGTTGGCGGCACCTCCATTTCCACTTCCTCTTCGTCCGGACCTGTTGACTCAGGGGCCCGTTTGTCATCCGGACTTGAAGTCTCTGCGTTTGACGGCGTGGCTCTTGAGACCGAAATGTTGACTCGTAGAGGTTTTTCAGCCGAGGTCATTGCTACTCTTCGAGCTGCCAGATGTCCGGCTACTACTAGGATTTACCACAAAACTTGGGAATCCTTCTTTTCGTGGTGTTCGGGGTCTTCACGGAACCCGAGAAAATTTTCCATTCCCAATTTGCTGGCTTTTCTGCAGCATGGGTTAGACAAGGGCTTGGCAGTTAGCACCCTGAGAGGTCAGGTTTCTGCTCTGTCTTTATTATTCCGGAGAGCTATTGCCTCGCGTAGGGACGTGCTTTCCTTTTTCCGCGGTTTAGCTCGTAAGTTTCCGCCGCGGAAGGCACCTGTGTCTCCTTGGCGGCTCAACCTTGTTTTGGGGGCTCTTCAGCATAAACCTTTTGAGCCTATGGACTCTGCTAGTCTTTCTTTACTTTCTTGGAAGGTGGCCTTCCTAGTAGCGGTCACCTCTTTGAGAAGAGTTTCTGAGTTGGCAGCTCTTTCTTGCTCGCCTCCTTTTCTGGAGTTTTTTCCGGATCGTGTAGTGCTTCGCACTCGGGGTGATTTTTTGCCTAAAGTGGTGTCACAATTTCATGTCAACCAGGATATTGTGTTGCCTTCATTCTGCCCGGATCCGAAGAATGTGAAAGAGCGAGCTTTGCACACATTGGATTTAGTGCGGGCCTTGAAGTTTTATTTATCTATTACTCAAGGTTTTCGTAAGACGGACTCCCTGTTTGTGGTTCCAGCAGGTCGTCGGCGTGGTCAACGAGCTTCCAAGGATTCTATAGCTCGTTGGATCCGGTCAGCTATTTTGGAAGCTTACCGTCTTCGGGTGAATTTTGCCCGATTAAGATTCGAGCCCATTCTACGAGAGCTGTGGCCTCATCGTGGGCTTTTCATCAAGGTGCCTCGGCAGTGCAGCTCTGCCGAGCGGCAACTTGGCGCTCTGTCCACACGTTTACAAAGTTTTATAAAGTGGACGTCAGTGCTTCCGCTGATGCAGCCCTCGGACGTAGGGTCCTGCAGGCAGCTGTAGTGTAAAGTTCTAGATGATCTTGTGTTTAGCGCTGGTTGCGCTTTGTTGTTAAGGTTGTTGGGTTTCTGCCTTTTGTTGGTTTTTCCCACCCTTATTTTTGAACTGCTTTGGGACGTCCCATCAGTAATGAATACTGTGGCTCTCTTCCTTCCATCTGCAGCTGAAAGACGGATTTTGGTAAGACCTTACCTGTAAAATCCTTTTCAGCGAAGGAAGGAAGAGAGACACAGCACCCTCCCAGGGCAGAAGTGTGTTGATGTTTTCAGATGCAGTGCGACCCTTATCTGATAGCGATTATCTGGGCTGAGGTCAGCGCGCTAAGGCTCTGTTCCAGCATTGCCAGCTCATCACAGTAGTCAGGTTCAGTGAGTAATACCTGGAATTCTGTGGTTTGCCTTACTTTGCATGCATAACCTGTATTCTTGTGTTGTTTCTCTGAAGTTCCTTCAGAAGGGGTTATGTTGCTCCGCTGGTGATCTTGGTTCTTCCCTAAAGCTTTGGTACGACTGAAGGAGCTGAGTAGGAGGAGCCCGAGCTGGAGGGGCCAGCCAGTCAACACGCTTTTGATCTGAGGTGTCATCCTGATCTGGGGCTCCGCCTACCCATCAGTAATGAATACTGTGTCTCTCTTCCTTCCTTCGCTGAAAAGGATTTTACAGGTAAGGTCTTACCAAAATCCGTCTTTTATAGACCTCTAAAGCACAGACAATAATTTTTATGTTTTAGTTTCATCGTGTGGAATGTGAAATATCTGCTGCTTCTTCCCCACAGCTAGCCAGGTTCTCAAGACCACGTTTCTAAGGCCGGGATCACACATGCGAGTAAGTCGTCCGACACTCGCATGTGAAATCCCAGCTCTGGCGCCGCCACTCGGGAGTGGAGTGTTCCGCTGCATGTATTTCTATGCAGCCGCTCGCTCCACTCCTGAGTGCCGGCGCCAGAGCTGGGATTTCACATGCGAGTGTCGGACGACTTACTCGCATGTGTGATCCCGGCCTAAGAAAGGGAGTAGCTATTTATTGGGGTTTCCTAGACTAGACACCTATCTCCTGTTCGCAGGATAAATATTAGTAGAATGGGGTCCCGCGTTCTTCTGCCCCTTCTATCCGCATGACCGCTATATGGAGGAGCTTGACTGCAGCTGTGGAAAGTGTCTGCTGCGATCAGTGGGGCATATTTATCAGTGCCTAGTCTATGCAAACGAAAAGTGCAAGTGTACTGCACGCTAATCACAGTAATAATGTAGAATAAACAGGCTGCCTGTCACCACCGAGCACATCTACTAAAGGGGGCATGTGGATTCTTAGTGGCCATGGCTTAGTGATACATAGGGAAGGGAGATCTAAGGCTGCTTTCACACATCAGTTTTTTGACATCAGGCGTGACCCGGCGTGTTTTTAAAAAAAGTATCCGGTACCGGATGCGTTTTTTTTGGCATTGACTTTCATTAGTGCCGGATCGCCCCTGATGTCATTGCGTTGCATCAGTTTTTATTTCGGCGGCCAGACAAAATGGTCACTGAAACGTTTTTTTTTTTTTTTTTTCCGGACCCGCCTGATAGTGCCTGAATCGGCGCATCAGGCGGCCGGAAATAATACAAGTCTATGGAACCGGACCAGTCTTTTCTGGAAAACTACTACTACTACTACTCCGGGTTCAAAAGTTCAGGTCGGATCCAGCAAAAAAAAAACTGATCCATTGCATCAGTTTTTTCATATCAGCGCCGGATCCGTCCTATCAGGTATTCGACGGATTATGCCTGACACAAAAAACCTGATGTGTGAAAGTAGCCTAAGGGGCGATGATCACCCTAGCCATCCTTGGAAAGAGCCATTATTGCTGATCTTTGCCCCATGTAAATCTGGTCAGTGACTGAATAATCAGCAATAACCTGATCCGTTGTCAAGCTTATCGTGTACTCTGACCTAAGACATATCGCTGCTCTCATTCCCCGTATCACCTGGATGTGTTGCCAACAGCAGCGGAAGGGTGTTCGTATGAACAATCGCAGAAAAGGAAACTTCAGTTCTTATATCGCCTGTAGGAAAGTAAATGGTAGCCCTTCTTTTTCCTATGTAGGTTTTCGTCTTATTTACAAGCACTTCAAGTGTCCAAAATAAGAGCCCATCCCTGTGTGTTATTAATAAGGCCAGGATTGTGTTAGGCTGATTATTACTGCTTCATACAAATATGTAACTCGTGAGCCCTCAGGCACAGTCCCTCCAAGTCGCCAAGTGCAGCAGTCACTCCATAATCCAGCGTTATATTGGCGCTTCGTTGTAGGAGCCATTGCGGATATAGGCTGCTTAGCATTGTAATTACAGCACCAAGAAGGAAAAGTTGTGGAGTTATGGAGGTCACGGGATAGATAAACATGTTAATGATGTGCAAATGGTGAGAAAATGGTAACAACATTTTCAAAATGAATGCCTTGTGCAGAACTCCCAGCACTTGCATCCTTTGGCATGTTATTAATGGCTCTTTGAGGAATGTTCTGCACTTGGTCAAATAATCAAGATCCGCTGCTGGCAGCTTTCTTGTAAGTGCTGACCAACATTTCTGCATCAAAAGGTGTGTTTTTGCTGCAGTTTCCCACCCCCCAGTCAATATAAAGGGTGAAAACCGCTGACAGAATTGACGTGATGTATGTATGAAACTGCTTCAAATCTGCAATGAAAACATATGCATCAAGTGAATGAGACTTCAGGAATCTCCATCACCTTGTTGGTACTAGGAAATCCTTCAGTTTTTGTGACAAAACTGCTGGAAAAAAAATGCAAAAAAAAAAAAAGCAGCAAATGCTTCACGTGTGCACATACCTTAAGGCCATGGCAGAAGCTGCCCACCGCAATGAGCCAATTGCTGCTTGATTTTTGCAATAGGGTAGGTAAAATTTTCACAACAAAATCTGTGACCCAAACATGGATGTATTTTTTCAGTAATTTTTGGTGGATCCATGGTTTATAAATTTTAACATTGATTTCAAGTGAGGTGAGAATATCAATATTTATTATTTTAATTCTATTTTTGACAGGAGTATGATACCCAGGGCCTGGAGGAGAGTTTCCTCTCCTCCAGACCCTGGGTACCATCCGCACATGAAGCGCTCACTTCATGCATGGTGTCACTTCATGCATGGTGGGCATAGCCACATGGGTGAAGTGAGCGTTTCAATGCAATCCTATGGCGGCGTTATCACCGCAATTACGCCTAAAGAATGAACATGTTGCTTATTTTTACGCTAAGCGATTACGCTCCGCAAAAATACGCAGCATGTGCACAGCAATGCCTAATCCCATAGGATTGCATGGGATGCATTTTGTACCCGTTTTTTAAGCACATAGCCTAAGAGTTTTTACAGAATCGAAAGTAAGAAAAGGTCGAATTCTAGAAATATTTTTGAGGTGCAGATAACAAGAGCGAGCCAGTGATCGGATAAGGCAAAAATACATAGGACACCACAGCTACAAAAAACTAAAGTCTCAATATCTTATTAACTTTTTTGTAAATTAAGTGGCTTTAACTTTGTTTCATTTAATGCTGCATTCCCTCGTGTGTGGTTTTTTTTTACCTTAATTTCAGCGCTGGAGTGGTATTATAATGACCAGCCGCCGTCTTCAGCTGCTCCCAGCACCGCTCCGGTTCCACGCCGCCATCTTCTGACTCAGCGGCCTGTCAGAGAGAACAGTCACCAGCTCTCAGTGTAAGGCCGTGATCACACCTGCGAGTGTCTCGCATGAACACTCTGACCAGAGCGTACGGCTACATAGAAATACATGCAGCCGCACGCTTCGTTCCGAGTGCCGGGTGTTCATGCGAGAGACTCGCACGTGTGATCCCGGCCTAAGGCTGTGAGATCCTCGTTCTGGCCTCATAGACTTGCACTGGGGTTGTGACTTCTAGCCTCTCCAGCAAACACTGGAACGATCCGGCATGTCACAACCTGCTAGAGACCAACGGAGCAATGCTGATGACAGAAGGTGGCGGCAGCTGGTAAGTGTAATACTAGGGCCAGGGGACATATATTGGTGATAATAGTGCTGAAGTGAAAAAACAACAAAACCTGATGTGCTTAAAATGCCGTTGAAGCGAGTGTAGTCCTGAGACCTCCCTGCCCTTGTGCTTCTGAGCAGGGCAGTACGTGGCCTTTCCGTGGTTCCGACGTGTCATGACCTCAGTGGTGTGATGAGTCCGATAACCTCCGCTCTGAGATAAGAGCTGCCATTCCCGCACACGGCCTCGCATTCCTCGCAGATGGGTCTGTTTAGCTTTGATTAAACATTAATCAGGAATCAATTTCTGTTTCACCAAGTGGCAATAGATTGGCGCCTCCTGCCCCAGCAAATATAGTGGCATTTATTAATCCTGGATAAACAGCAGACTTGGCCCGGGATGGAGTTTACACAGAGGAGGTGGCCGGACCATGAAGTTGTTTGTCAAGTAGTAACCGTGTTTAATTAGTGTAAGTGGGGTATTGTGTTAACCTTTCACTGCTCTGATTTAGAAATCATTTTAAACTATTTATTTAGGGAAGTGTATGCTTCAGTTTATCATTTTTTATTAATCATTTTCTGTAGACTATGTGGGAAAGAAGCAGCAGACGTTTTCTGGAGGGGTTAGTTCACTATGTATGGGGGTCTCATGTAGCCGCCAAGGTGCTGCTGCATAACCAATAACCATGCGGTTAGTAGGGCAGCCATTTGCAGTAAATCTAATGATTCAGTGGAAATCCTCTGTGACTTTTCTAATGAGTCTGAGCACGTGTCCATGCAGTTGTATGGTCTTCCACACACAGACTGGGGACAGGGACTGATGTGTATGGTGACCTCTCTACAGTGCCATGGTATATCTTAGCACTGTATAATCATCAAATTGCGAGGTATCTTCCATCCATGGGTTGTGGATAACTTGCTGATCCTTGGGGGTCCAACAATCCTAATTATGAGCTCCAGCACCCGGAGAACCGGGATTTCCTGACTTGAATGGGAAAGAGGTGCGCATGCTCGACCTTCCTCAATTCATTGTCTATGGGACTGCCAGAAATAGTTGCTGAGAAATCCTGCAGTCAGATGCCCTGTGATCAGTAAGGTGTCCCCTGTGCACGCCTCTGTGTGTGCATTTTACCTGGTTCTTGTCCTAGCCGTGTATGATGGAGGTCAGGTGCGGGATATAGGTAACCAATAATCCAGTATTGCGCAGGCGGTGGTAAGACGCTGCTACCATGTATGTCCTGGGGAAGCCATAGGATCGGTCGGTAAGCTCTAGGCACCCTAACATACCCATGAGGTAAATGCCAATCATGTCTATAGTCGTTGCTAGTGAATGACAGTCGTTCTGCTTCTTTTACACCAGGCCATGACCGATTTTTTTTCTCACTCCTAGTGACAGGAGGATGCGATAGATCAGCTGCTGTCAGCCCATGAAATGTAGAAACGGGAGGAACACAAAGGGACAAATTCTATAGTGTTGGCACTGGTGTGAAAGGCTTCCGATTATGTGGCCACGTGATCCTGTGTGGAATGTGTGGAAATATTTTCTCTGAGGCAGAAAGAGAGGGAGGATTTTAGGCCAAGACCTGCTGCACATGGCGGCTATTGAGGAGAGCTGCTTGCACTAACCCTACACAGGACAAGGCTTTTCACTGGCAGCAATTGGACATGAAAAAGATGACATTATTATGATTTATTGCCGCAATCTGAAATATTAGACCGTTTCACACCTAGCATGAAACGGCATTCTGTCTGCAGGAGAGTTCTGTGGTTTAACATTCAGAGGCAAAATGGGAGAAGTCGCAGCACTAAAAACATAACTGTCCTTCCATCTAGGTCGGCATGTGACTGCTTCCTCTCCTTCCATAGATGTGGCCAAGAGTGAAGGAAGCAGAGTATAGAGGATTAAAGGTGATCTTTACGATGATTAAAGAACCAGCCAATAGGAGAAATGCCATAAATTCCGTTAATAAGAGGATCCTTGTTCACCCGCTACATTCTCTATCGCTCCAGTGCTCCCCACCGGTCTTTGGGATTTTTATACAGTCGTCAGACTTTTTTCCCTACAGAATGGCATTAACATGCCAGATGGAAACTGATGCAGAAATTACAAGGTTTATCTACTGACTACTTATTTTAAGTGGTAGCTATACACCTTTGCTGTCCGCTAAACACCTGCTCTGCCGACAACCATTACTCTCACCTTCCCCATACATATGCACGGGAGAAGGAAATGATCCATTGCTGACTTCTCCCAATGGCCTTACTACCATGAGAACCACTAATGTTGTAATTTACATTGCTCAATTCTATTCTTCCTCCACAACATCCGCCGTCGGGGTTAAGTTGGGATGTGCACGCTACATGGTCTCCCAGTCGTGCCGAAATTGGTTGGCTCAGCCAACATGAAATTATCATGTACATGCCACCCTATGCACATCTGACCCAGGCAGCCATCAGTTGGAAAATACAGTGAGTACGGAAAGTATTCAGACCCCTTTAAATCTTTCACTCTGTTTCATTGCAGCAATTTGGTAAATTCAAAAAAGTTCATTTTTTTTCTCACTAATGGACACTTTGCACCTCATCTTGACTGAAAAAAAAACAAATGTAGACATTTTTGCAAATTTAGTAAAAAAGAAAAACTGAAATATCACATGGTCATATGTATTCAGACCCTTTGCTCAGACACTCATATTTAAGTCACATGCTGTCCATTTCCTTGTGATCCTCCTTGAGATGGTTCTACTCCTTCATTGGAGTTCAGCTGTGTTTAATTTAACTGATAGGACTTGATTTGTAAAGTCACACACCTGTCTATATAAGACCTCACAGCTCACAATGCATGTCAGACCAAATGAGAATCATGAGGTCAAAGGAACTGGCACAGGAGCTCAGAGACAGAATTTTGGCAAGGCACAGATCTGGCCAAGGTTACAAAAGAATTTCTGCAGTACTCAAGGTTCCTAAGAGAACAGTGGCCTCCATAATCCTTAAATGGAAGAAGCTTGGGGCCACCAGAAGTCTTCCTAGACCTGGCCGTCCAGGCAATCTGAGCAATCGTGCGAGAAGAGCCTTGGTGAGAAAGGTAAAGAAGAACCACAGGACCACTGTGGCTCCACAGATGCAGTAGGGAGATGGGAGAAAGTTCCACAAAGGCAACTATCACTGCAGCCCTCCACCAATTGGGCCTTTATGGCAGAGTGGCCCTATGGAAGCCTCTCCTCAGTGCAAGACATATGAAAGCCCCATAGAGTTTGCTAAAAAAAAAACACATGAAGGACTCCCAGACTATAAGATTCTCTGGTCTGATGAGACGAAGATAGAACTTTTTGGTGATAATTCTAAGCGGTATGTGTGGAGAAAACCAGACACTGCTCATCACCTGCCCAATACAATCCCAACAGTGAAACATGGTGGTGGCAGCATCATGCTAGGGGGGTGTCTTTCAGCTGCAGAGACAGGACGACTGGTTGCAATTGAAGGAAACATGAATGCGGCCAAGTACAGAGATATCCTGGATGAAAACCTCTTCCAGAGTGCTCTGGACCTCAGACTTGGCTGAAGCTTCACCTTCCAACAAGACTGACACTAAGCTCACAGCTAAAATAACAATGGAGTGGCTTCAGAACAACTCTGTGACCATTCTTGACAAGCCCAGCCAGAGCCCTGACCTAAACCCAATTGTGCATCTCTGGAGAGACCTGAAAATGGCTGTCCACCAACGTTCACCATCCAACCTGATGGAACTGGAATCTGCAAGGAAGAATGGCAGAGGATCCCCAAATCCAGGTGTGAAAAACTTGTTGCATCATTCCCAAGAAGACTCATGGCTGTACTAGCTCAAAAGGAAGCTTCTACTCAATACTGAGCAAAGGGTCTGAATCCTTATGACCATGTGATTTTTCAGTTTTTCTTTTTTAATAAATTTGAAAAAATTTCTATATTTCTGGTCTTTTTCAGTAGAGATAAGGTGCAGATTGTGCAAATAATGAGAAAAAAAAATGAACGTTTTTGAATTTACCCACTGTATACCTCGGTGGAGCCGTACCCCGATGGCACCACCAACAAACCAAGAGTCCGACTTATCAGTAGTAAGGTGTTGCTTGAATTTTATCTGGATCTTCAGGACTTAGGCCTGGGTCTCACATAGCGATACACCAGCGATCCCGACAACGATATGCACTTGTCAGGATCGCTGGTGTATCGCTACATGATCGCTGCTGAACTGCCAAACAGGCAGCTCAGGGCAGCGATCAGCACAGCGACACTGCGGGTAACATCGCTTAGTTACCCGCAGTGTACCTTGGATACCAGCGCCCTGATGCAGGGAGCTGGTAACCAAGGTACACATCGGGTTTCCAGCCGCTGCGCGGTGCCTAAAAACCCGCTGTGTACCTTGGTTACCAGCGGATCGCTTGTCTCCCGCCTGTCACACGCAGCGATGCGTGCCTGTCAGCGGGAGACCAGCGATCAAAAAAATGTCCAGGACATTCAGCGACGATCAGCGATACCCGGCAGGGGGGCTGATCGTCGCTGAATGTCACACACAGCGATATCGCTGGTGAGCTCGCTGCTGCGTCACAAAACTAGTGACTCAGCACCGATCTCGGTAGCGATATCGCTATGTGAGACGGGGGCTTTAGAGGGTGCTCAATTTGTTTTCACATAGATTGGTAAATTAAGGACTCTTGGGGCTTGAGCAGACGACCGTGGTTTTGGTTGAAGTGCAATCTGTTAAAACATCAGATCACATTCAGAGCAATCGTATTCTATGGGGTCATGCACATGTCTGATTTTTTTTTTTCCCTTGGAAGAAGTGGTCCGAGAAAAAAAAGTTGCAGCATGCATGATTTGCCTTTGATAGTGTAATTGGATGGCACTCGCCAATGTGTATGGGCCTGTGGAAAACTTGGGACTGCACTCTGATAACATACAAGTCTGGTCCAATTTTCATACAGACTGAATGGAAAAGATAGAGGTATTTTTATTTTTTTTTTAAATTCTCCACAATTGAGGAAAAGGATCAGATCAGATTCTGATCAACATGATTGGACCATTTTTCTCGGATGGAGAGCATACGTCGTCTGCACCTGCTCTTACAATAATTTAGAAAGAATAAATCCAGGCGGGTCGTCCAGGAGACACGGGACTGGATGCCACTGAGCCTATATCGTATTGAAAACATGAAAAGGAGCAATCGGCTCTCCTATCCAGGTGTACAGCAAAATACTCTAATAACAGCAACAGTCCAAACGAAATCTTTGGCACTCGCATCTTCATAAAAAAGTGCCTTATTAAATCCAAATTTAAAAAACGCAACACTGGACAAAAATTGTCATCAGGAAGGCCGCATATGATAAAGCAATTTTTTTTATGAATATGTGCCAGCTAGCATTTGAACTGCTGCATATATAGTTTCAGCAGGCACGGACACTGACAGCTTGGGGCCCCTGTGCAAGAAATGTGTCTGGGCCCCTCCTCCTTTTATGACGACAAAACTGTATCTTTCGGGGCTTATCTACAGCATATTCTATAATGCTGTAGATAAGCCCCCAGTCCGACCTCAAAGAGAAGAAAAACAAGTTTTATTATACTCGGGGGGCAGTCCGATGCAGACTGGTCCGATGGGTGTCGCAGGTCCGGCGCCTCCCATATTCATGCGATGTCGTCATCCTGGTTGCTTCGTGTGGAGCTCCTGCGTAGGCGCACTGATCTGCCCTGTTGAGGGCAGAGCAAAGTACTGCAGTGCACAGGCGCCGGGAAAGGTCAGAGAAGTCCAGCGCCTGCGCACTGCAGTACTTTACTCTGCCCTCAACAGGGCAAATCAGTACGCCTGCGCAGGAGCTCGACACAAAGCAAGCAGCTTGACGACATCGCATGAAGAAGTGAGTATAATAAAACTTGTTTTTCTTGTCTTTGAGGTCGGACCCGGGGCTTATTTACAGCATTATAGAATGCTGTAGATAAGCCCCGAAAGTCAGTGACCGCATCTAATAGCGGCGAAACGAGGTGACAGGTTCCCTTTAAATATCTGATTATATAGTGCCCCCTAACTTTATTGCATAACGTCTTCTCGTTATATTTATAATGCAATGACCATACCTCCCAACCGTCCCGGTTTGAGCGGGACAGTCCCAATTTTGACCCCCCCGTCCCGCTGTCCCGCTGAGGACACTGTATCCCGCAGTGAGATAAGCTGCCACGCCCCCATGCACCCCTTGCTGCCCTCCTTGTCTCTACAGTTCAGCGGCTCACAGCTAGCAGTGACGCTGCTATGATGTTCTCTTCTGTGCCCACAGGACCTGTGATGAGGTCACAGGAGGGGAGGAGTCAGGGGTCACATGATCAGTGTCCTCTTGTGTGCAGGAATCTGCGCTGTGTTGGTTGTCATGGTGCTGGATGAGGGTAAGTTTGTGTGGGGTGGGGACTGTGGATGTAGCAGTGCTGTAGTGTGTACAAGTTGGAGTCGTGTGTGTATGAGGTGTACGGAGCGGAGCCGTGTGTGTACGAGGTGTACGGAGCGGAGCCGTGTGTGTACGAGGTGTACGGAGCGGAGCCGTGTGTGTACGAGGTATACGAAGCGGAGCCGTGTGTGTACGAGGTGTACGGAGTGGAGCCGTGTGTGTACGAGGTGTACGGAGCGGAGCCGTGTGTGTACGAGCTAAGCCGCACATGTACAAGGTGAGCGGAGCTGCGCGTGTACGAGGTGCACGAGGGACGTGGTAGAGGTGCCGGAGCACCGTGTGTACGAGGTGGATGTAGCAGTGCTGTGTGTGTACGAAACGGAGCCCTGTGTGTGAATTGTACGGAGCTGAGTCGCTCAGCTCCGTACACACAGGGCTCCGTGCTTGAGCCGTGTGTGTATGGATGGAGCCGCGTGTGTACGGAACAGAACCGCGTGTGTACGAGGTGTATGCTGCAAAGCCGCATGTGTACAAGGTTTACGGAGTGGAGTCGTGTGTGTACAAGGTGTACAAAGCGTGGCTGCGTGTGTACAAGGTGTACGGAGTGGAGCCTTGTGTGTGCGAGGTGGACGGAGCGGAGCCGTGTGTGTACGAGGCATACAAAGCGGAATCGTGTGTGTGTGAGGTGTGCAGAGCCGTGCATGTACAAGGAGTGTGGTGGGGAGCATTAATACCTCCCAACCGTCCTAAATTCAGCGGGACACTCCCGATTTTGAGAGTCTGCCCCGCTGTCCCGGCCAGGAGCTTTTCCCATGGACACAGGAGTACATGCCGGAGCCCCGAAGAGCACTTTAAAACTCGCACGTGATGTTCCACCAGAAGTGACATGCTGGAAGATGACCGGAAATTAGGTAATTTTGGGAGGAGATTGTGACGGAACCATGGAGGCACTTCAGGGAATGCTTCAGATCCATCACCGTGTCCTCGCCTTGGAATCGGGGATGTCGGCCGTGTGAGCGGATCATGATATGTCCTGCACCGGGAGGCTTTTGTGGGCACTACAATGGGAGCTGGGCTGCTACAGTATCTTTATAGAATCTTTATTTCTTTCTCTCTCTCTGTTCTTTCTTTCTTTCTCTCTCTGTTCTTTCTTTCTCTCTCTCTGTTCTTTCTTTCCCATCTTTCTTTCTCTCTCTGTTCTTTCTTTCTCTTTGTTCTTTCTTTCCCTTCTTTCTCTCTCTCCCTCTGTTGTTTCTTTCTTAACCCTTTCTTTTTTTCTCTCTGTTCTTTTTTTCTGTCCCCTCTTTCTTTCGCTCTCTGTTTCTTTCTTTCTCTCTCTCTGTTCTTTCCCCTCTTTCTTTTTTTTTCTCTGTTCTTTTTTCTTTCTCTCTCTGTTCTTTCTTTCCCCTCTTTCTTTCTCTCTATTCTTTCTTTCTTTTTCTCTCTGTTCTTTCTTTCCCCCTCTGTCTTTCTCTGTTCTTTATTTCCCCTCTTTCTTTCTCTCTCCCTCTGTTCTTTCTTTCCCCTCTTTATTTTTCTCTGTTCTTTCCCCTCTTTCTCTCTTTCTTTCTCTTTTTTCCTTTCCCCTTTCTTTCTTTCTCTCTGTTCTCTGTCCCCTCTTTCTTTCTCTCTCTATTCTTTCTTTCTTTTTCTGTCTGTTCTTTCTTTCCCCTCTTTCTCTCTCTCTCTCTCTCTGTTCTTTCTTTCTCTCTCCCTCTCTGTTCTTTCTTTCTCTGTTCTTTCTTTCCTCTCTTTCTTTCTTTCCCCTCTGTCTTTCTCTCTCTATTCTTTCTTACCCCTCTGTTCTTTCTTTCCCCTTTCTTTCTCTCTCCCTCTGTTTTTTTTTCCTCTTTCTTTTTTTTCTCTGTTCTTTTTTCTGTCCCCTCTTTCTTTCTATGTTCTTTCTTTCTTTCTCTCTATTCTTTCTTTCCCCTCTTTCTCTCTCTGTTCTTTCTTTCCCCTCTTTCATTCTTTCTCTCTCTGTTCTTTCTTTCCCCTCTTTCTTTCTTTCTCCTCTTTGTTTTTTTTCTCTGTTCTTTCTCTTCCCTTTCTTTATTTCTTTCTCTCTCTACTTTCTCTCTGTTCTTTGTTGCTTTCCCCTCTTTCTTTCTCTATCTCCTTTCTTTGTTTTTTTTTCTCTCTCTGTTCTTTCTTTTACTCAGTACCAGTGTGCCCTCAGTACCAGTCAGTGTGATCACCAGTGCTAAATTGGTGTGGTTGGGGCGTGGACATGGGTGTGACTAGTTGTGAAATGGGTGTGGTCGGGGCGTGGCCTACAATTTGCCGCGACGCGCTGCGCGCGCCACAACCTTTGTCCCTCTTTCCCATCTTCAAAAGTTGGGAGGTATGCAATGACTGCTGATGGAGCCTGGGAAAGCTTCTTTTCTAATGGAGGAGCTGATGGACTGGTCGTCTGGTCACCGGCTCCTCCATCAGCAGTCATTTTATCTCTAACAAGAGAGGGCACTATGTAATAAAAGAGGGAACTGTGAATAACAAAAATAACAAGAATACACTACACTATGTAGAAGACAGTGCTGTTCATTACAGCAAAGGAAGTTGTATAATAAGGGACGGCATTATATATAGCTAGAGAGGATGGTACGTAATAAGGGACGGTGTTATACAGTTTTCTCTTTTATTATGTAACTAAGGACGGCACTATACGTATTAAGTGAGTACACTATATACCAGTGATTCCCAAACTCCAGTCCTCACGGCCCCCACAGGTCATGTTTTCAGGATTTCCATAGTAGTGCACAGGTGAGAATTTCTGATGATACTTGTGCAATACTAAGGAAATCCTGAAAACATGACCCGTGAGGACTGGAGTTTGGGAAACGCTGCTATATACTAAGGGACTGTGCTATACATAATACTACATTCCTGTATCCGTGTGAAGTGTCTGTGTGCTGCCCGCTTTTACAGACGCATTGAGCATGTCCGATTCTAATTTATAAAATCGAATCAGAACAGGACATTCTCAGATCCATGATTTTCACGGATGTGTGAATGGACCTGTAAAACTCTACAAGTCCGCGTGCCATCCGATTTATAAAAAAAAAGAAAAAAAACCTGGAAGCACACGGACATTTCACACAAATGTGAGAATATAGAATAAGGGATTTTACAGATAACATTATTACACAGTCACACAGTGCAGATACAGAATAATATCTACATCCAGGCACTTACTGCTGACGATCTCGCCTAATTAGAGCCGGTTTCTGCTGTTTCTTCTTCTGGGCAGACCTTCATGTCGACATCTCCCAGCCACGACTCGTCTTGTCACGATGATCTTCACAGCCTTTAAAATAGATCACATATATTGTATACATACATGTGTCTCCCCCCGAATGCAGATATGTACCCCACCATTAAAAATATAAAGTGCTAAGCATCACTGTTCCCCTCATTAACTATATTCTCTGCCGCCCAATTATATAAATTATTCAGTCTCTGACTCTGCCCAATTAACTGTAAGTCTATGTGCAACTGCTTACGCTACGTTTGTTACATAAAGTACGCAAGGTTTTACAGTACAGGAAAAGTGAATGAGATCCCTTTAGTCTCATGCACACGTTGCTTATTTTTTTCCTTGGAGATTTGCAGCAAATTCAAATCTGTATAATGTCAATTCTTGTGGTGTATTTCACCTGTACTAATGGGGGAAAATGTTACACAAGCATGGCAAAAAACGTTGCCAAAAAAATAAATGTTTTACACAGCGTTCTTCGTGCCAACACATTAGGATATGCAGCAGACCTTTCTCCTGCAAATACTGAACATGTCCCCATCATTCATTATAAGTCCCTTATAGCATCATAATCAATTTGGGGGTGGGAGAAGATGCTATCAGGTACTGAGCATCCTCCGTCAACTCCCAATTCATTACAAGTCCCTAATGTCATCTTCCTTTTAGTTCCTTTTAGAACCTTTTAGTTCATTATAAAGAGTCCTGGGAACCTTATTCCCTCCTCCCACTCTCCAATAAATTTTAAGCCCCGATAACATCACAGTGAATTGTGAGATGGGAAGGATGCTATCAGGGGTTTAAGCACCCTCCTCCACCACCCAATTCATTTCACATCCATATCTAATGTCCTACTCCTGTTCATAAGTCCACCTTACTCCCATCCCAATCCCCCATTGTCCTCTCCACCACCCCCATCATTGCTCTTTCCACCACCTCCATCATTGCCCTCTCCAACACCCCAATCATTGTTCTCCCCATCACCCCTATTATTGCCCTGTCCACTACCTCCATCATTGTCCTTTCCACCACCTCAATCATTGTTCTCCCCTGCCACCTCCATCATTGTCCTCTCTGCCACCCCATTGTTCTCACCCACCAACTCCATCATTGCCCTCTCCAACACCCCATTGTTCTCCCTTATCGCTCCCATCATCGTCCTCTCCCCCACCCCATCATTGTCCAATCCATCTCCCCTATCATTGCCTTCTCCCTCACCAAACCATTTTTCTCTCCACCACCTCCATCATTACCCTCTACAACACCCCAATCATTGACCTCTCCACCACCACTCCCATCATTGTCCTCTCCACCACCTACAGTACACACACACACAGCACCACTCACCTCTCAGGAAGTTCCCCAGCAGCCACACACCTCTCTGGACGTTCCCTGGCAGCCGCAGCTTCACCTCTCCGCACGTTCCCCCGCAACATAATCGTCGCCGGCAGCATTTTGTCTGACGCAGATACGCGCTGAATGATGACGTCATCCAGCCGCTCTGCTGTCCGAAGGAAAGAGCGGGCAGGAAGCACAGGACGTTTCTCAGCAGCTCCCCTGGCATTTTCTCCTGTAGGCAGCGGAGCTGCAGGGATTGCTCCCTGCCCGAGGGCCCCAGGAACCTCGGAGATAGAGAAACAGGCCAGATTGCCCTCATTATTAGCCGCCCTACATGGGCCCTCCTCCACCTCCGGTGCAGCTGCATTGGCTGCACACGCAGTATGTCCGCCCCTGAGTGTCGACATAATCAAAGAAGGCAATAAAAGGATTCAGCTGAGAGTTCCTCCATGTGCTGCACCTGACACCTCTCCTGATGCTATTCAGCCAACACCAGGTATATGTGCTGTGGTGCAAGAGGCTTCTTTTTTAGGAGCCAATAAAGTGCAAATTCTATATAACAAGGCTGCTAGAGGTGTAATGAATGCTACCGGCCATGTTATGTGGTGGTACTCAGACAGGTCCTCATTCCAAAAGGATTTAGTCTCGCTGCACCCTCAGCATTTTGCCTCTGTTCTCCATCTACAGCAGGACTCTGGAGCTAACGGACAGGGCTACATTCCCACATCTGTAGACTGCAGACAGTACAAGAGTTTCATTGATCCATCCAAGCATGTGTTTTCAAAATGAATCCTTGTGTTCCTTCCTGGACACTCGGGCAGGCCCCATAGTCATCAGTTTTGTGGATCAGATTCTGTCATTTAAATGTGAAGATTTGTTAAAACTCGATGACAGATGGAAGACACTTTTACTTTGGCTCCCCATCTGAGCTTCAAACATTTTTAAATGATTCATTGCTGAGAGTCAATGTGTGTTAAAAAAAAGTCTGCTTCTGATATTAGTACAGAGGCAAAACGGATAACACGGGTGAAACGTCTGTTTTCTATGGAAGTGTGAGTGAAGCCAAGCGGGGATTTGGTTCTATCTGGTCAAAATCTTCTCCTTTTCCTGACCCAGAACTTTTTGATTTTAACATGGCTTTGATAACAAATGTGGCCGGCCTGTGACGTGTGCGGGGCTTGTAAGGCGTCACGTCTCCTTCCTGCGTCTGTGCATGGACCTGTCCCCGGCTGCAGTGTATTCTTATGTCGCTGCTCAGTCACAGCGTTTGTCTGCAGAGCAGAGGACTTGATGCTGTACTGAGGAGGAGACTGTAGCTACATCCAAAATATGACGCGTTTTACAGGTGGCAGCAAAAAATAAAAACAATTTGTCACCGTGGCTAAAACGCATGTCGTTTCAGATTTTACTGCGTGGTGTGCACAGACCTGAGCGTGTCACCTCACACAAATCCTTAGAAGGAAGGGTACGTGCCCACGGTCAGTAATCGCTGCGGGTTGGACGCTGTGTACTTGTGCAGCGTCCAGATGTTACAGCAGAGTGGATGGCAAGTCGAGAAATCCCATGGCCACTATGCGTGCACGGACGCCCGCAGCTCATCTGTGGAGACGGACACACGGCGCGTCTCTCCAGCATGTCTTTCTCTGGCAGGCATGCAAGTCTCCGTAGATATCTCCCCCGTACAGTGTATAGGACGCGGTGGCTCCGCACATATGGATTCTACTGCGTTCAGTAGCCGGCAGCGGACATGCACTGCGGATCGGGGGCGCCCGGCCTTATACTCATTTCTATTTCAAAACAAAAAAAATCCAGGTCCGTTCAGGTTTTTTTTTTGCTTCATGTTTCCTAAAAAAATACTGAGCGGTTACAGAGTGTGGAGCTTTCTTCATGCAGTGTCTGCATGGCCGCAGCGTGGGGGACTATAAGACCCAGCATGGCCGCAGCGTGGGGGGCTATAAGACCCAGCATGGCCGCAGCGTGGGGGGCTATAAGACCCCGCATGGCCGCAGCGTGGGGGGCTATAACGACCCCGCATAGCCGCATGCCGGGTGGGGGCTATAAGACCCCGCATGGCCGCAGCGTGGGGGGCTATAAGACCCCGCATGGCCGCAGCGTGGGGGGCTATAAGACCCCGCATGGCCGCAGCGTGGGGGACTATAAGACCCCGCATGGCCGCAGCGTGGGGGGCTACAGACCCCGCATGGCCGCAGCGTGGGGGGCTATAAGACCCCGCATGGCCGCAGCGTGGGGGACTAAGACCACGCATGGCCGCAGCGTGGGGGGCTATAAGACCCCGCATGGCCGCAGCGTGGGTGCTATAGACCCAGCATGGCCGCAGCGTGGGGGGCTATAAGACCCCGCATGGCCGAAGCGTGGGGGGCTATAAGACCCCGCATGGCCGCAGCGTGGGGGAGCTACAGACCCCGCATGGCCGCAGCGTGGGGGGCTACAGACCCCGCATGGCCGCAGCGTGGGGGACTATAAGACTCCGCATGGCCGCAGCGTGGGGACTATAAGACCCCGCATGGCCGCAGCGTGGGGGACTATAAGACCCCGCATGGCCGCAGCGTGGGGGCTATAAGACCCCGCATGGCCGCAGCGTGGGGGGCTATAAGACCCCGCATGGCCGCAGCGTGGGGGGCTATAAGACCCCGCATGGCCGCAGCGTGGGGGACTATAAGACCCCGCATGGCCGCAGCGTGGGGGACTATAAGACCCCGCATGGCCGCAGCGTGGGGGACTATAAGACCCCGCATGGCCGCAGCGTGTGGGACTATAAGACCCAGGATGGCCGCAGCGTGGGGGACTATGACACCGCATGGCCGCAGCGTGGGGGGGCTACAGACCCCGCATGGCCGCAGCGTGGGGGACTATAAGACACCGCATGGCCGCAGCGTGGGGGGCTACAGACCCCGCATGGCCGCAGCGTGGGGGGGGGCTACAGACCCCGCATGGCCGCAGCGTGGGGGGGGCTACAGACCCCGCATGGCCGCAGCGTGGGGGGGGCTACAGACCCCGCATGGCCGCAGCGTGGGGGGGGCTACAGACCCCGCATGGCCGCAGCGTGGGGGGGCTACAGACCCCGCATGGCCGCAGCGTGGGGGGCTACAGACCCCGCATGGCCGCAGCGTGGGGGCTACAGACCCCGCATGGCCGCAGCGTGGGGGGCTACAGACCCCGCATGCGACGTGGGGCACCCGCATGGCGAGCGTGGGAGGCTACAGACCCCGCATGGCCGCAGCGTGGGGGGCTACAGACCCCGCATGGCCGCAGCGGGGGGGGCTACAGACCCCGCATGGCCGCAGCGTGGGGGGGCTACAGACCCCGCATGGCCGCAGCGTGGGGGGGCTACAGACCCCGCATGGCCGCAGCGTGGGGGGCTACAGACCCCGCATGGCCGCAGCGTGGGGGGGCTACAGACCCCGCATGGCCGCAGCGTGGGGGGCTACAGACCCCGCCGTTGTGCTTACAGCGGTTTTGAAGCCGCTCTGCTTAATCTATTTAGAAAGAAAAAAATATTATTGCCCCCAATAAGCTTTTACAACTTTTGCAGAGAAGAAAACCTTTCAGGACTAAGCCTGCTGGCGTTAGGTGAGGGAGCAGCCTCCCTGTGTGAACAGCTCAGACCGGATCACCGGCCACGTGGCGGCTCATGCGGCCGGACGGCGCCTGACGGGCCACGTGTGACCAGTCCACGGTCTGAGGTCGGGCACAGTGTGATGCTGTGACGGCCGCCAGCAGCTCCTGCGGCCTCGGATGTCGGTGCCCTCACTGCCAGTCACTGGCACGGTACCCGGCACATGAAGGCGCGGGCTCCATCCCGGATGTACGCCTGTGTCTTTGCCGTTAGGCCGTGTACCCGGCGCTGTGCCGCCCGTGCTGAGGCCGGCAGTGCACGGGTTACTCGCGGCCCCGCCACCATACTAAAACGTTGTTTACTCCTTTCTGCGCTGAATAACACATCAATCACCAGGCTCCTCCCCTGCCCGCTCATTGGTCACAGCCGAGATGCCGCCTTTTTACGTGCCACTGCGCCTTTCTATAGGCTGCCTCCGGTGCGGTGCAGATCCTAACGGAACGGCGTGGCGATAATTAGGAACAAATCTCGTAAAGCTGTGAGGACACTGGTGTGTGGACGAGAAGCGCTGCAGACAACACGTACAGACATAGTGGCTACTGCATTACTACAGTACATAAGCGTGTCCGCCTCCCTTCACCCCGGTAATGGACTCGCTCTGGTCATTATAGTAGTCTGTGTGGGATTGCTCCATATACGGAATTAGGGGTGTAATGCATCGTGGCTGCTGGCTTCACCGATGACATGCGTCCCTGCTGGAGAGTGGTCTGCAGAGCTCCGAGCCGCCAGTGTCTGTCGCTCTCATCACACACGGGAACTGCACCGTCACCGTCTGCCTGCCGTTCTCATCACACCTCGGGAACTGCTCCGTCACCGTCTGCCAGGCTCAGCCCATATTCATACTCACGGGTTTGCTGCATTGTCTTTCCCAGACATCACACAATAGTGGGGGCTTCTTATCCAAATCATACAGCCCCATCAGGGTCAGTGTCCCCTGCAAAACCGCAGTATAGTGTGTGCTTAGCTTACAGACACTGCCGTGCCGCCATGTGCACGATATGCACCTAGGGCGGTACCGCTGCGTCTGTACTGCATTTGGCTCCTCAGTCAGCCACATATCAGTGGCCATGTGGGGCTCTAGACACGTGCTGGGGGGCGCAAGACGCGTGCTGGAGGGTGCTAGACACGTGCTGGGGGCGCAAGACGCGTGCTGGGGCTCTAGACACATGCTGGGGGCACTAGACGCGTGCTGGGGGCACTAGACACGTGCTGGGGGCGCAAGACACGTGCTGGGGGCCAAGACACGTGCTGGAGGGCACAAGACACGTGCTGGAGGCGCAAGACGCGTGCTGGACATGTGCTGGGGGCACAAGACACGTGCTGGGGCGCAAGACGCGTGCTGGAGGCGCTAGACACGTGCTGGGGGCGCTAGACACATGCTGGGGGCACAAGACGCGTGCTGGAGGGTGCTAGACGCGTGCTGGGGGCGCAAGACACGTGCTGGAGGGCACAAGACACGTGCTGGGGGCGCAAGACGCGTGCTGGAGGGTGCTAGACATGTGCTGGGGGCACAAGACACGTGCTGGAGGGTGCTAGACACGTGCTGCAGGGCGCTAGACACGTGCTGTTGGCACAAGACGCGTATTGGGGGGGCGCTAGACACGTGCTGGGGGCACAAGACGCGTACTGGGAGGGCGCTAGACACGTGCTGGGGCACAAGACGCGTGCTGGAGGGTGCTAGACGCGTTCTGGGGGGCGCAAGAGCTGCTGGGCGCAACGGTGCTGGGGGTGCAAGACGCGTTCTGTGGGGCGCAAGACGCATGCTGGAGGGAGCTAGACACGTGCTGGGGGCGCAAGATGCGTGCTGGAGGGTGCTAGACACGTGCTGCAGGGCGCTAGACACGTGCTGTTGGCACAAGACGCGTACTGGGGGGGCGCTAGACACGTGCTGGGGCACAAGACGCGTGCTGGAGGGTGCTAGACACGTGCTGGAGGGTGCTAGACGCGTTCTGGGGGGCGCAAGACGCGTGCTGGGGGCGCAAGACGCGTTCTGTGGGGCGCAAGACGCGTGCTGGAGGGAGCTAGACACGTGCTGGGGGCGCAAGATGCGTGCTGGAGGGCGCTAGACGCGTGCTGGGGGGCGCTAGACGCGTGCTGGGGGGCGCTAGACGCGTGCTGGGGGGCGCTAGACGCGTGCTGGGGGCGCAAGACGCGTGCTGGGGGCGCAGGACGTGTGCTGGAGGGTGCTAGACACGTGCAGGGGGCACAAGACGCGTGCTGGAGGGCGCTAGACGTGCTGGGGTACAAGACACGTGCTGGAGGGCGCTAGACACGTGCTGGAAGGCGCTAGACACGTGCTGGGGCACAAGACACGTGCTGTTGGCACAAGACACGTGCTGGGGGCGCTAGACACGTGCTGGGGGCACAAGACGCGTGCTGGGGGGCGCTAGACGTGTGCTGGGGGATCGGGGGCGCATTACACTTGCTGGGGGGGGTGCTAGACATGTGCTGGGGAGCAGGACGCATATTTTCCCCTTTTTTTTAGGCTTTCTCAAATTTCTGGACGGTTGACAACCCTGCTACCAGTTCTTTGAATGCCGAGTTCTGTATAACCCCAGCACACTGACGGCTTTCTGTGTACAATGTGCATAGGCAGAAAGCTGCCAATCAGTGGTGAAGGCGGGTTACACAGACCTCATGAATATGGAGGACTACATGGCAGCAGGTTTATTAGTCCTTCAGTGATATTCTCCTGTTGATAAACCAGTCATATTAGCAAAATAACAACAAACATTGCAGTAAGTGGCACATCACTGGAATCAGGATTTCTGCCCCTACATTATACTGCTCTCAGACTAGGTAGCAAAAACCTGATGACAGATTCCTTTTTTTCAGATTTCCCACGCTGAAACAAGATTTGTTCAGTTTACAAATCTAAAGCCGGGACTAATATTAAGATGCCCAATATATCCCCTGGACCCTTTTGGCAACAGATTATAAACCTGCTGGGTCAGAGTATTGGGCATGTAAAATCCCCCACACACATTCCTTCGGTCCCATACACATTGCATTATCAGGTGACTTCTGTTGGATCGCTGCTTGGTCATCAATATATGATGATCGGGGGTCTGACTCTCGGCATTACTACTGATCTGCTGTGAACTACAGCACTTCTGCAAGCATCCTCTGTAGTGTGATCAGTGATCAGCAGGGAGTGCGGCCATCTTCCTAAGTAGCTGAAATGCTACCTCATTTATTTTTTTTTTTTGCAGGAGTCTGAACCAAAATATGCAATAGCAATCAGCAGTAGTTGCATTAGTTTTACAAATGTTCACTCTTTTGTTGCTTATTTGAAAGCAACATCTTTTTTTTTTTTTAAAGTGAGAGAGTGCAGTGTTTCTGCACCAAAAACCATTAGGATGCTGTTGCAATCTTACATGTCTTTTTTAAGCTCCCATAGAAGCCAAAATCCCCCAAAGTCCAACAATCTTTAAAAGCACTCTGGGTATATATATTTTTTTTAACAAATGGCATCCACTTTGCTTGATCTGTGAAAAGGGAACCTGCCTCGTGAAAACCGCTATTAACTTGCAGATATGGGGTTAAACTGCAGGATAATCGCGTTCTGAACCTGCCCGGCATCGACACTTAGACCCCCACTGCCGGGAGGAAATTAACTGAACACCCCACCACCACCACCCGGCAGCAGTCAGGTTTCAGTTACAGGGGCACCGCCAGCATTGGTTCAGTCACCGCTCAGTCGGGGCGTAGTTACAGCCACTGCTTTCTATGCCCTGAGCGGTGACTGAACATGTGCTGGCGGTGCCCCCTGTGATTGAAACCCGAAAGCTGCTGTGAGGAATAAAGTAGATTTCCTCCTGGCGGCGGGGCTCTCAGTGCGGGCTCTGGGCAGGTTCAGAATGTCACTATCCTGCAGATTAACCCCACTCCTGCAGGTTAAGTGTTTTTTTTATGCAACAGCTGCCCTTTGAAAGGTGCACTGTTAGTAGGATCAACCCTCCTAAGCCTTCTGTATGGCCATGTAGGTCATAGGAAGCTGAATAATATACCTTGATATCTGTGATCCGATGTCTTATTCCAGAGAAATCTGGTTTCTTAATATGTAAATGAGCTATTAAAGATCTATGGGCCGAACATAGATCTTCCCGAGAATCGGCCTACAGAGCTTGTTTTGAATGTCGGCTTTACCAGTGTGAGACATGTAGATAGGAGAGCAGACTGCCAGTCATTACATGTCTCACCCTGGTAACGCCTCCTTTCATTAAGAGGCATGGCATTGCCTATCCTTAGGATAGGTCATCAATGTGTGATCGGTGGAGACCTCCTGTGACCTGCGTGCCCTTAGATGGCTGATCCTACTGACAGATTCCATTTAAAATGCCTTTCTCTGGCTGCATATTTCTTTCTGATGGTGTCGGCCAAGTGTTCTGCAGTTACTGTGCTAAGATGTCTGGTTAAGAATCTTCTTGCCAGAAAGTAAAAATCAAAACTTCTGACAAGATCAGGACAGAATCTTATCAATTACAAGTGCACATTTAGGCTATGTGCACATGTTGAGGATTTTTCGCGTTTTTTTTTTTTTTAGCATTTTTGCGGCGGTTTTCCGCTGAAAAAACGCATGCATTAAGCATCCTATTAGTAAAATGCATTCCGCAATTTTTGTGCACATGCTGTGTTTTTTTGCCGCGAAAAAAACGCAGCATGTTCATTCTTTTTTCGCCGCCATAGGAATGCATTGAACCGCTTACTTTCCACATGTGGTTATGCCCACCATGAGCGGTTCATGTGCGGATGGTACCCAGGGTCTGGAGGAGAGGAGACTCTGCCCTGGGTACCATATCCCTGTAAAAATAATCATTAAAATAAAAAATAGTGATATTCTCACCTTCTGGTGTCCCCCGCAGCCTTCCCGCCTCTCAGCAACACTCCCGGCAAGTTCCGTTCCCAGTGATGCTTCGCGACAATCGTCCCAGATGACGTAGCGGTCTCGAGTGATGCTACGTCATCTGGGGTCATTGTCGCTAAGGAAGCCTGGGAACGGAACTTGCCGGGAGCATCGCGAGGACCGGGAAGGCTGCGGGGGACACCGGAAGGTGAGAATATCATGATTTTTTTTTTAATTTTTAACAGATCTTTACTATTGATGCGGCATCAATAGTAAATAGTTGCTCACACTTGTCAAACACTATGTTTGACTCGTGTGACCAAGCTGTCAATCAGTTTTCCAAGCGATGCTACAGATCGCTAGGAAAACGCTAGCATTCTGCAAGCTAATTACTCTTGCAAAACGCTAGTTTCTGGCGGGAATACGCATACCTATAAAATGTGTATTTCCCGCGGCAGGGAGGTGCGGTATTCTCGTACGTGTGCAAATAGCCTAATGGTTTCAACTCAATGACTGCAAGTTGAGATCTTGAAAACCGAGAAGAAAGAAAAGAAAATCTATTAGGAGAATTTGTGTCACATTTTGATTAGTGAAAGAATAAAATGTATTTGTTAAACACCTGTCCCCTCTGTAAAGCAGCAGTCCATACAGTGTGTGCCTGTTTACACGGTTATTGGGCCAAGGCAGGGAGCCTCCGTGAAGCCGCGCGTCCTTTGTGCTGACAGAATAATGTAATGATTTATGTATGCTGCGCTGGGACACGGTGTAAATTTATAATCTCAAGAAAACAATGACAATTACTTTTTTTTTTCTTCCCCTGTCACCTTCACAGAAAGTTAATAAAAAGAAATCAATATTTTATTTGTACCCAAGATGGTTAGCAGCACAGATGTGGCCAGTGATTGCCTGCAGTGGTGACATGCTCTTATGGCCAGGGCAGGATGTGAAGCGGGGTGATATATAACGAGTTTCTCTAGCTATGGAGGACACAGCTGATCATTACACGAATGGCCGCTGATTTCAGTAGCAATCCTGTAGAACAGCTATCCCATCCTGAGATTTTGCTCCAGGAAGATTGAACACTAGTTTGTGGATTTCCCCAAAGACTATAGCTTATTTTTAGGGGAACTCTTCTAGCAAAAACCTATGCATCTAATGTGGGTAACACCTTTAAAGGGGTTGTCCACTACTCTGACATCTTTTTCTTGCATATTATATTCCACAGTGTCCAATATAAACATCCTCTCCTCCCATACCAGCACTGCTCCAGCGAAGTCTGCATTGGGTCTCCCGAGACTTGCGTGACATTATGCCACATGATCCCTGCTGCCAATTGGTGGCTGCTAAAAGGCTGCAGTGCTGACATCTTCCCGAACGTCCAAGGGTCATCCGAAGGCAGCGAGGTCGCATGAGCCCAATGGCGGCCACAGATTGGCTACAGGGCTCACATAGCAATGTCACGGGAGCCTCGGGAGACACTGCGCCAGTGTGAGAGGTATCTGTTATTTTTATTTTACACTGGGGAATATAGTATTCTGAATGAGTTTCTGAGTATTGGACGTTTGTCATTTTTTTTTTTTAAATACAATCATTTAACCTAAAACTGGGCTCAGACACTTTGTTTTTAAGCTGCCCGCTTTATGCCATGCAGGATCGTTTGCTCTTCCTGCTGGCAGCAGGCTATTCGCTAGATAGATTTTGCTATTTTTACTTCTAACCCCTGATTTTTACCTCCATTCGCCTGATAACGGCTTTCTCATATGCTACTAATAATACTGAAGATGGCAGCAGTGGTGGGTGAGCGGGCTGGGGTGTGATGGCCGATTCCGCTAGATCATGCATGCAGTGCGTGTTTCTGCTGCAGACAGTGTCTGTGACGTTGGTGTCTGGAGGAAAACGCGGCCAGTCATGTGATCCCACTCCAGACTCCAAAACACGTGTCACGTGGTGTCACTTTGTGCCCAGGAGCTGCTGTTCCCAGCCTCATCCATTGATGCCCACGTCTGCGCACACGCACAATACTCCATTCATGCAGCTTGTTCTGTTCTCATCCCCACTGTTGTTTTTCTGCGTGCTTTGTCCTCTCCTCAGCCCCCTTCTCTGTTCTCTGCAGCATACGTGGCTCTTATCCGCGAGGACGAGGCTTGGAAGGGAATTTCTGTTCTCACCTTGTGAAGTCCTTGAATCGTTTCCATGAGAACTCACTAGTTTCGTAGTTTCCAGTACACAGCCTTCCATCCAGATGTGAAGCTGCGCAGTTCCTGGGGCTTCACGAGCACATTACACATCCCCTGACTTCCCACAGACCAGGCTGCTCCGGTATTTGTTCAGGGTCCCAAGATGTGACCTACAAATGTCCCTATGGCAGGATAACAACAAGGGACTTTCTCTGCATGCTTTTGTTGTCTGTTTTCCCTTGCCTTATCTGCAGTAAAATTCTCAAAGCCTGGAGGAATATGCTGTATCTTTATCTTCATTTCTTCCATTCTTTTGGTACACGCCTGCTTTTTTCACTTTTGTTCTCTTTTTAAATGACGTATGGATAAATGGGACCCCCAGGGTCATCGTGTCCATCCCCCTGCACAGTGCAACGCAACGCACTGCATTTGGAAAATTAACATTTTTCACGGACCCTTATATAGGAAATTTTTATCCATGACTCAAGGTTTTCCATACACAGTCTGCAAAAAACACGGACATGTGAACAGCCCTAAATACATTAATGGGTGCGTGTTCTATCTATGAAAAACATGGACAGAATACATAGATGTAAATGGGACATTTCAATGAAGCTTAATATGGATATAGGTTAGTGTGTATATGTATGTATATATGTGTGTGTGTGTGTGTATATATATATATGTATATATATATATATATACATATATATATATACACACACACATCAGTAGGTTTCAATATAGCGTACACCAAATATATATGTCAGCCCCCTCCTACCACCAGCAATCCTTCAGGAGGCTGAGCGTACCGGTAGATGAGTCCGTGTAGATCGGTTGTGGCAGATATCTGGGGAGACCGTGTATCCAGGCTCAGTCTGGGAAAATGGCTTTAGGATGGTTTGCTTAACCTACGAGAAGTCAGTCACTTCAGCTTCTCATCAAACCCTTGACTGTTCCAATGACTGCTGTGCAGATGCAGCAGTGAGCGGAGCCCCCCAGATTTGCGTTACACTCCCCCACACATTCATGCTTAGATTTGCCCTGTACATATTAGAGCTACTGATCTAGAATTTGGGCTTTGCAACATGACTACATGTGCTGCATGCTAAGCGTTGGCTAATCCGGAATCCGTTACTCTGGCGTGCTTGCTGCGGTGCCGTGTCATGCCTCTTTTCCCCGGATTTCGTCTTATTGCTGCGGAGTAGATTTTAATTGACCTGTGAAACGTGAAAGCTGGAAGCAAAGGGCCTGTGAGAAGTGTGACAAGGGAATGCTTACCATCGCTCCTATATACTGCTAATGTCCAATAATCCAGAAAATGCAGCAATAAAGCACCACACCAATCATTAATATGCTGCTCTGTTGGCGGTGTCTCAGCAGTTTCCATCTTTTGTGCCTTCTATTAGTAATGTACTCATCACCCGCCGAACATTTGGCACAAAGTTGCCAGTGTCTAAACAGAGCAAAAAAAGCAGCTGTGATGTCTAAGAATATCTGCGGAATAACTCGCCCTTCTGTCTTCATTTTACAGCCATTCAGTCGTTCTTTTGTCAGTTTCTCTTGCTGCCTCACTTGACCCTTAGAGGATGAAATATAGCCCTGAAAACATCTTGAGTCATTGTTTTAACAGGCGGCACACCCATCCCTATTATTTCTGTACGGCTCCAGTTGCTTTTGTTAACTTGCCAGGTAGAACCTTTTAGGAAATATTTACCAGTCTCTATTACATTGCCATCAGTTTTCATGAAAGTGGACTTGTCACAGCCTAATGCTGCTTAATTCTTCACTTCTAGGGAGTGGTGACCCCCAGGCAAGTTTATACCCTTTAGATAGCGGATGGCTGAAGGTTTTTTTTCCCGACCCATGATCCCGCAAACACTTTCTTGCTCAGCTCCTTGAGTGTGCATGTGTTGTCAGCAGGGAGAGGGGAATAAGCCACTTGGACTTTTTCATCAGAGAAGACCCAAAACACCTACAGTCATGGCCAAAAGTTTTGAGAATGACACAAATTATATTTTCACATGATCTGCTGCCCTCTGGTTTTTATGTGTGTTTGACAGATGTTTTTATCACAGACAGAAATATAATAATTGCAAACATATGAGTAACAAAAGCTTATATTGACAGTTAGAATGAGTTAATGCAGCAAGTCAATATTTGCAGTGTTGACCCTTCTTCTTCAGGACCTCTGCAATTCTCCCTGGCATGCTCTCAATCAACTTCTGGACCAAATCCTGACTGATAGCAGTCCATTCTTGCACAATCAATGCTTTCATTTTGTCAGAATTTTTAGGTTTTTGTTTGTCCACCCGTCTCTTGATGATTGACCACAAGTTCTCAATGGGATTAAGATTTGGGGAGTTTCCAGGCCATGGACCCAAAATCTCTATGTTTTGTTCCCTGAGCCATTTAGTTATCACCTTTGCTTTATGGCAAGGTGCTCCATCATGCTGGAAAAGGCATTGTTGATGGCCAAACTGCTCTTGGAGGGTTGGGAGAAGTTGCTCTTGGAGGACATTCTGGTACCATTCTTTATTCATGGCTGTGTTTTTAGGCAAGACTGTGAGAGAGCCGATTCCCTTGGCTGAGAAGCAACCCCACACATGAATGGTTTCAGGATGCTTAACAGTTGGCATGAGACAAGACTGGTGGTAGCGCTCACCTTGTCTTCTCCGAATGAGGCGTTTTCCTGATGTCCCAAACAATCGAAAAGGGGATTCATCAGAGAAAATAACTTTACCCCAGTCCTCAGCAGTCCACTGCCTGTACCTTTTGCAGAATATCAGTCTGTCCATGATGTTTTTTCTGGAGAGAAGTGGCTTCTTTGCTGCCCTCCTTGAGACCAGGCCTTGCTCCAAGAGTCTCCGCCTCACAGTGCGTGCAAATGCACTCACACCTGCCTGCTGCCATTCCTGAGCAAGCTCTGCACTGCTAGTAGCCCGATCCCGCAGCTGAAACACTTTTAAGAGACGGTCTTGGCGCTTGCTGGTCTTTATTGGGCGCCCTGGAGCCGTTTTTGGCAACAATGGAACCTCTCTCCTTGAAGTTCTTGATGATGCGATAGATTGTTGACTGAGGTGCAATCTTTCTAGCTGTAATACTCTTCCCTGTTAGGCCATTTTTGTGCATTGCAATGATGACTGCACGTGTTTCTTTAGAGATAACCATGGTTAACAGAAGAGAAACAATGATGCCAAGCACCAGCCTCCTTTTAAAGTCTCCAGTGGTGTCATTCTTACTTAATCATGACAGATTGATCTCCAGCCATGTCCTCATCAACACGCACACCTGTGTTAATGGAGCAATCACTGAAAAGAGGTTAGCTGGTCCTTTTAAGGCAGGGCTGCAATGATGTTGAAATGTGTTTTGGGGGATAAAGTTCATTTTCTAGCCAAATATTGACTTTGCAAGTAATTGCTGTTAAGCTGATCACTCTTTATAACATTCTGGAGTATATGCAAATTGCCATTAGAAAAAGTGAAGCAGTAGACTTTGTAAAAATTAATATTTGTGTCATTCTCAAAACTTTTGGCCATGACTGTAGTTTAACAATACTCCCACCTTCAAGATCTTATCCCAAAATGTAGTGGGTGTAAAAATATTAGCAAGTACCTCCAATTTGAAATGTAGCATAGTTCCTCTGATAAGCTATATCGCTTATGCCACGTGCAGGGCATTGCAGTAGCTTATATTTCCATGGTTACAACTAGAGATGAGCGAATATGTTCGGGTTCCCTCTTACACAGTAAGCTATAGCGCTTGCCGAATAAGCTGCAGAGGGAGTCCGGCTTCCTGGATCGTGCCGCAGCTGCATGTGTTGCGGCTGTGTTACTGTCTCCGCACAGGCATGGAGAGCCCAACACACAGGCTCTCTCCATGCATGTGCTGTGACTGTGATACAGCCGCGACACATGTAGCTGCGGTGGCGATCAGCTGCAGGCGGTGCGATCCAGGAAGCCGGACTCCCTCTGCAGCTTATTCGGCAAGCGCTATAGCTTACTGTGTAAGAGGGAACCCGAACATATTCACTCCTCTCTAGTTACAACCACTAATTGTCACTATATGAGTGGTCGTAATCATGGAAACCTAAGCTACTGCAATGTCCTGCATGGCGGGTAGGCGACATAGCAAATCAGAAGAAACTATACTATATTTCTAATTGAAGGTATTGGCTAATATTGTTATTACGTCTACTACATATAGGAATAGGATCATGGAGACCGGAATACCCCTTTAGATATCCCTCTTCCCTAAAGTAACCAGAAGAAAGAATTTTTATTGAGCTGACCTCTTTCCTACCATTTGATCATTGTGACTACTTCTGGGAAAACTGGGTTGTCAACCAACATGGCAGCTCTTACCGCTTTCCTCTCTTGTTACTCACCATTGCTATCGTTCTGATCAGCAAATTCTAAAGGGAAATGTCCAGGATATCTGTCTATGAGCTGAATCTCAAGGGAACGGGGGTCTTTGTCTTCAGCAAGACAATGACCCAAAGTGCACAAGTCTTCTACAAAACATGTTTTAAAGATAAATTAAATTTGACTTGACCAATCCAAAACGAAGTCCTGACCTTAGTCCCATAGAAATGTTGTGGAAGGGCCTGAAGAGATCAGTTCATGGGAGAACACCCGCCAGCATCACAGAATTGAAGCTGTATTGTACGGAGAATTGGGCTGAGATTCCTCCACGCCAATGTGCAGGTCCAATCAACAATTAGCCGAAATGTTTAGCTACTTACAAAGCTGTGATATTGGATCAGTTTTACTCATTTTGAAAAAGTGACAATGTCATGTTTTTGACTCATGTTTGATTTGGTTCAATTTAATGTGAAGACTAAATCTAAAACAGTTGTACGCCAAATTTATGCAGAAATTTTGGAAAATTCTGAAGGGTTCACAAACTTTCAGCACCTCTGTACTTTGCTGCTACTGTAATACATTAGAATATAACACCTGTAATTCCATGCACCGTCGTAAAGAGCAAACGTTGCCAAAGAACTATAGAAGAATTGTAAAACTGAGCCCAAACCGCGCCGTGTGAGCGAGGCCTAAGAGGCATCCACTTTCTCAGGACTTATTCACACGGCAGTCTTATGCATCACTGCTTGTATACCGAAGCTAAGGGTGAACATATACAGAAACACTATCATTGACAGATTGACACCTTTTCTCTGTCTTGGAGACACATCTGGTTTTGGCATAGAAATGCTGATGTGTGAATGAAGTCTTAAGCAAAGCCTGTTGATGCGTTTCAGGCTACTTGCCAATCGCGTTGATTGAACGTGTCGTCTTTTTCTGGCTTTCTGGGAGTTGAGGAGACGTGTGAAGTCCTGTGTCGGGTGATGCCATTACCCTCCCTGTGCAAAACATGGACGCCGTTATTACTGTGATCTTGCCCTCTGTGTCAGAAGCACCGACACACGTCTGACACCAGCTAGGCATGTAATTGCCCAAAACTTGTAACCAACACCAGTTTTCAGGATAAGGCCAAACCCGCAGGACAGGGGCCTCTCGCCTCTCTGTGCATCAGACAGCTTGAGGTTTGTTCCTGTGGGACACAGACCTGCCTTGTTAGGAAATCCATCCACGCTGTTCAGGCCGCGTACAATGCCTCAAATAGCTCTGTGTACAGTAAGCAGGAGTGGAAATAGGCCCTAAGCAGCGTCAGGGTGAGGTATAAATATAGCGTATTCTGCGCCCTCAATTCCTCGCTTCTTAGTCATAGAAGGGCAGTGGGATTTTACGCTTATAAGGTATATACAAGCGGGAGCGGACGCTCCTTACAAGTTTCTCTTCCACACAAGTGACAGATGGATCGGAAAAATCTGAAGGCACTGTTTTTGATCGAAATGTGTTAGATGCTTTGTGTGATTGACATTCCAATGATGCTGATCTTTTCATAGAGGTATGTAAGCGAGGCCACGGGCGGTCCGACTATTGGCCGTCCTCCAGCTATACGCAAGGAAAAAAAAAAGTTCCACTGGCAAACTATACTGCTCTCACCGGAGTCTGCTGACACTATTGTCATGTCTGACCGCGGCGAGGCTACTGGGACATCGGCTGTGCCCGGCAGCCTCCTATGCCCCTATCTTGTAGTTCTGTAGATGGGGGTCTGAGAATATCTACCACCGTCTTATAGGTAGTTTCCACATACGCTGTTGAGGTCTATGAATGCCATTGAGGAGAAATTCTAGATCAGTATTGCCCCTCTGATAAACAACAAGTAGTGGCTCCCTTTCTGGAATACTCTACATGATTGTTTTTTTCGTTCAAATAAACACATTTATAATAAAAAATATACCCACAATGTCCACCTGGCGATCACCAGCGTGCTGTATATATAAAGGATACAAAACACCTTCTCTTATCCAATGAGTGTCTAAAGGGCATCAGTCATTCGGATCCACACAGAGCACTTGGCCGACACTGTCAGAAAGAAGTATGCAGCCATAGAAGGTCATTTTAAAGGGAATCTGTACGATCACACTCCTCCAAGCAGTCTATATGGACATGCAGGTCATAGGGAGCTGAATAAAATGTAAACTATTTTTCAAACCATAAGACACACCTAGGTTTTAGAGGAGAAATAATATATATATATATATATATATATATATATAATATATATATATAAATGTGGTCATGACACACTGCTGCTGACACTGTTATAGGGTTAATGTCCCCATCTGGGCATGCAGGGCCCTTCCCCCAATCCAGGTATACAGGGCCTTCCCCTCCATCCAGGTATACAGGGCCGGCCCCCCCCCATCCAGGTATGCAGGGCCCTACCCCACCATCCAGGCATACAGCCCCTCCCCTCCATCCAGGCGTACAGCCCCCCCATCCAGGTATATATTGCCTTCCCCCATCCACATCATGGTATACATGGCCCCCATCATGTTTTATATATGGCCCCCGTCACGCTGCACACACACACAAAAAAAAATGATTCTACTCACCTTCCTTCAACTCCCTCACAGTGCAGCTTCCTGTTCTGTCTGATGCCAGCAGCTGATTTCAGCATGTAAGCAGCGCATGTCGTCACGATCATGTGCCTCCGCACACCGATGTCAGTTGCCAGAATATTCACTACTCCCCACTCTTGCAACTATGGGAGTGGAGAGCAGTGAATATTTTCTTTAATAGCGGGCACACTGTTAACCGCAGCCACCGGCTCCTGCCTCCTATGAACCGCTTCTACTCCGCAGCTGCTTTCCCATCCACAGCCACAGCTGGATAATAAGGTACATCTGGACTATAAGATGCACCCCCCACACACAAACACACACTTTCCTCCAAAATTATGGAGGAAAAAGTGTTTTGTAGTCTGAAAAATGCGGAACCTTGATATCTGCGACCAGATGTCTTATTCCAGAGAAATCCATGTTTTTCTTCATAAGTAAATGAGCTGTTAAGATGTATGGGCCGGACACAGATCTGTGTAAGAATCTGCCTCCAGAGATTATTTTTAAATAAAAGGGGACAATCCCACCAAGGACAACATATGCAAGGAGTTTGTATGTTTCTCCCGTGTTTGTGTGGGTTTTCTTCCACGCTCCAAAGACATACTCATAGGGAATTTAGAGTGTGAGCCCCATCGGGGACAGCGATGTCTGTAAAGCATTGTAGCGCATGATGGCACTATATGAGCAAGCGAAAATAGAAATAAATTATAGGAATTATTACATACCCTACTCACAAAAAAATTAGGGATATTTGGCTTTAGGGTTAGATAGATGGAAAATGTAAAAGTTTACTTTCATGGTAAAATATCACTGTAGCGTAAAGCACTTAAAGTGCACCTGTCACCTGTTTTGGCGGCTATAAGATGCGGTCACCGCCTTTCAGGGCTTATCTACATTCTGTAATGCTGTAGATAAGCCTCCGGTCCGACCTGCAAGATAAGAAAAATAACTTTAATTATACTCACCTGGGGAGGTCCGATGCGGTTCGGTCTGATGGGTGTCGCATGTCCGGTTCCGGCACCTCCCATCTTCTTGCGATGACCCCCTCCTGCTTGCTTCCTTGCTCCCAGCATTGCTCTCCTGCGCAAGCATACTTCTCTCCCCTGTTGAGGGCAGAGCAGAGTATGGCAGTTCACAGGTGCCGGGAAAGGTCAGAGAGGCCCAGCACCTGCGCACTGCAGTAATTTGCTCTGCCCTCAACAGGGGAGAGAAGTATGCTTGCGCAGGAGAGCAATGCTAGGAGCAAGGAAGCAAGCAGGAGGGCAGCGTCTCATGAAGATGGGAGGCGCCGGACCCAGACCTGTGACACCCATCAGACCAGACCGCATCGGACCGCGCCCCCAGTGAGTATAATAAGTTTTTATTTTTTTAGTATTGGGTTAGATTTGTGATCTGGTAGATATTCCATTTTCTCAGTCAACAAATCGCGCTGTGTAAATGTTTCCCAGAAACTCATGCTTTCTGTTTGTGTGCAAGGACACGACGTTACTTTGTTGTCTGTCATTATAAATCTTTTCCCAGTGCATTGTATGTGCAATGATGTGTCCGTGTCAGACACTTGGTGGAACAGAGCTGCTCTGTACAAGATGCCAGTGAGCGGGCACGGGGCCTGCGCGCGCTTATGCCCAAGACAGCCGCTTGGTCCTGGAAAAATAGTCCGTTTTGTATCTGAAAAGTCCTTAATTTCATAGTGAGTTCTGCCGCTCCATCGCCACAGTGTGCACAAGTGTAGAGTACAAGTCAGAAATGATCCTATGAGACGTTGTGAACAGTTCTGACTTTATTTTGGTGTTAGAGAAGACTCCTCAGATTCATTCTGCCCGAGCCACAGGCCACATATAATGGCGAGTCCCAAACTACAGAGAGCAATGTTCGGGAAACTAACTGAGGACGGGTAGAAGTGTTTCCAACGTTCCCGTCTGGCTTCTTCTGTCTTGGCTTATTTTGTAGAACAGATTTATCCTTATATACACACAGTCCTGGCATTCCAAAACCTGACGTGTGAACAGACCCTTATCGTCATTGATTTTCCTGTTTTAGCTTTGACTTTTGGTGGATGCAGGAACTTTTCTTAATGTGATCGCCCCCTTTGAATCCAGGTGCCCAACCTTGTAAAATGCTGGGTGCACTTAATCTACTTTCTGAAAATGTCTAATTAAGTTTTTAATTTGCGTTTTGTCAAAAATGTGAAAATTGTCTTGAAAGCCAGAAGAATAAACCTGAAGAAGGTTCTTCAAGCCCTCTAAGGCCTGACCTTCTGGGGCTATCCTGAGTGACGCAGATCACCATAGAGTTGTTTGGTGGCACATGGGATCCAGGTGTTTCGGATATAGACCCATAGACTCTTCACGTAGGACTTGGCAGGGATCGGGGCTTCTTGAGGTCTCGATAAACTGTTGGTTGATGGTGAGCTGGTGTTGGAGGTGACTGTCCATGTACACCTGTCCTCTGCATTCCCCATGTTTCCTGCCTGTGCCTTGCACATAGGCAGTTGGGGCCCCGCAGTGACTCACATTGGTGTCTTCTCATCTGTCCTTCATTAGGTATGATTACTTTTGCTTCCAGGAAGTCAGCGGTCATGCAAACCATGTGTTCAATAGTAGATCTGTGTTAATCTGTAGATTTTCCATTCCTGCTGCTTAGTGAACATGTGCTTGTGGGACTAAAGTTAAAAAGCGATTACTCTGCTGGAGTTTTGCAGTAGTTTAGGTAAGGCTGTGCTCATTTCTGTATCGGCAGCTCCGGACCCTTTATCGCAGATTTTAGCCTTGCGGACTCCGTGGCCGCACTCCGATTAATAGTTATGTGATATAGTGGCTTTAAAGGTACTAGCCAAAGATTGGATAAGACAAACAATCTGGTAACTTACTTTAGAAATGCCAAAGACATGTTGATGAGTGTGAGCACTGCCTCCAAGTATTTTTTAGGGCAGGACCCCCACTAAATATTTACAGTAAAACTGATGCTGAAATAGGACTTTATTTGAGGACAGATTATTAAATGAATATGTCCAGCAACTGCTCCACTTCTTATGCTTCATAACTTTCCTTTAATTCTTTGTGAGCGGGCCATTCCTCCTTGTCAGCACTATAGGTGCTGGAACCTCTCTTCTCTCACTTGACAGTGTGCATTGTTTTGAAAGCCTGCCGCTGTTATGCCTGTATATGATGTCAGACAGGAGAGCAGGAACAGCGAGAGAGACCACCCACACTTCTGCAATGGGTCTCTACTGCAAGGCTTACTACGCTTTACATTGAGACCGCAGGGATACACCTAGTGGTTGGCACTGCAGAGGGAGTTTTTGGTCTGAAATGTCACTTTGGGTGAATAACGTACTTGGCACTGACGGGCATTGTGATAAAAGTATTGACACGGTGACCATTAATGGATGAAGGCCACATTTCATAATAAAGTTTTTGCTTGTGTTTTTTGTATACACACATTCATTTGTGTTAGCGGATAGCTGCACACTATGCCCAACAGATTTACCCCTTTTGTTTTTAATCTACAGTATATTAAAATGTGATCCTGATGGTCTAACGAAAGTTCGTGTTTGTGACAGTAATTGCTTTAAAGGGGTAGTCCAGATTTGGGGTGAAATCCTCACAGCGTACACTGTGCACGATCAGAGTTCTTCAGTGTCGGCATCGAGAGTGGGCGGTCACGCTACCGCAAGTGTGCAACTTGCATGCTTCCGACTACATTCTGACTTAGGCTTAGCACGTCTAGTCAGTATGCGACTGCATGCATGCAGATCGCGGTCTTGTGGTCATGTGCCTGTCCGCTGTTGCTACCTGGACCGGAGAATCCTGACATTGTGAAGTGCGCATGCTGTCAGGATTCAGAAGTCTGCAGTCACATAGTCACTGCAGAATTTCATCCCTAACCTATTATGTGACTAAGATGTTTAAAAAAAAAAAAGATTAGGGGGTAAATATTGTAGGTCCCTCACTGATTGCTTGTCTTGGTCTTGTCTTTTGCAGTGTGTCCCAGCGAGTGCGGGAAGCTAGCGTGCACGGACCAGAATGAGTGCTGCCATCCAGAATGCCTGGGAAGCTGCCTCGCTCCGAACAACGACAGTGCTTGTGCGGCCTGCCAGCATTTCTACTATGAGGGCAGATGTGTCCCCAGCTGCCCGGAGAACACCTACAGCTTCGAGGGATGGCGCTGTATCACCGTGGATGTCTGTGCCAACATGCACACCTTGTATAATGTGGTCAATCCCTTTATCATCCACAACGGTGAATGTATATATGAGTGTCCATCCGGCTATATTATCAACGGAAGGTAACCAGAACTCTCCTCTGCTGAAATGTATCTCTGGTGTCATTTATTTGGGGGCATTGATAGATGAGATTGGATTTATCTTTGTTTTATATCTGCTAGCTACTTTTTTAATATTATTTAAGTCTCATGTCCAACTAATCATAGATTTGACAACACGTTCACCTTTACCATAAAGCTGGTGCACCTCTGTGAATTGAATAAGTTGGACTTAATCGGGAGTGGGCAATTTTAATTTTTTTAAGGGGCCACATGTGAGACCGTGACTGTTGTGGAGGGGCGAACCAATAGGCTGAAATTAATTCTGCTCAATATTATTAACATAATTAATATTAATTGTATCACTAATATTGAGCAGAATTAAGTATACTGACATCCCCTATATACTGTAAGAGCCCACACAGCCCCCTATATATCCTGACGATGCAGATAGTGGTGGCGGCAGATGGACAGCGAGCGGGGAGAGCAGTGTGCGGTCCGGGGACCACTGTTTCAGCCCTCTGGCTGTCTCGGCCCGTGGGCTGAACAGGAACAGCCAGAGGGCCGGATGTGGCGTGCGGGTCTGATCTAAATACATGAGTAGTAGAAATTTCCCTTGTGTCCTAGGATGGATAGTTTTGCATACAGCTGTTTTGGTCTTGGTTTTCATCCCATTCACTGACAGTAAGCAGAGGGAAAGCTTTACAGGAAGCCAATGCACCATCATACTGCTCAAGGAAGAATAGAAAAACAGCAGTGTTTGTGCAGAAATGTGTTTGCTCGTAATACTGGTTATGGATATAATTGTTCTTAAAGGGAGTCTGTCAGCAGATTTTTGTGATGTAATCTGAGGACAGCAGGAGAGTGTGTTCTGTTGTTTACCAACTGTGAAGGGTTTATCACTAAGAGATTAACATTGTTGGACTACACTAGTGCTGTAACTCCTCCTCCTGTGATGGGCAGCTCACTGTCTATAGCTATGTACATACACACCGCCTGGTGGGGGCGGGGTTAGCTTTCTCAGCTCTGCTGTATTGCTAAATCTAAAAGCTGTGATTGTGTGAGAACTGCTGCACCCAGTAATCTAAGAGATTCAGCTTCTCTTTGCCTACGTCATGCTGCTCTCAGATGAGGTAGCAAAATCCTGCTGCAGATTCCCTTTAAACCAAAAAAGATAAAAAAAATAAAAACAATTGAAAAAAATGAATTGTGCTAGTCTATGCAAAGGAATCTAGTACAAAACATATCACGTAGTGTAGTTTTTTTTTTTAAAGAAAAGATACCTATGTGTGACTTAAAAGGTGTGTCCACTACTTGTACAACCCCATCTCAATCCGCATGTCTGCACCAGTAAAATAGTACTTATGCCCTCCTCTAAGGCTCGCGTGAGATTATGTAACGTGGACCATGTTCCCAGTCAGTGCTGGCTTCACCCTCCTCACCTTCAGACGTCAGGAGGGAGTGAGCGGGCCAGCCACAGCTCTGTTTGCGTCATCTTACTGTGATTCTCCTGAAGGAGTGGATATTGAAGCCAGCGCTGATTGCGTGCAGGGCTCACTTGACATAAACATCCTGCTCGAGCCGCATCAGAACCAGTGCTGGCACCAGAGGTGAGTATATGTGTTATTTCAGCTGCAGATGGAAGGAAGAGAGCCACAGTATTCATTACTGATGGGTAGGCGGAGCCCCAGATCAGGATGTCACCTCAGATCAAAAGAGTGCTGACTGGCTGGCCCCTCCAGCTCGGGCTCCTCCTACTCAGCTCCAGTCTAAGATTTGAGGTCCAGAGGATGGTCGCTGCTAATGCAGCTCCTCAGAAGATTTTATTATTTTATATTCGGACAGGAGACTTGGATCACTAGTTGGTCTAGAGGTCTCAGGGGTACCAGCGCTGCTGTACCCCAACCTCTCCCTTGGCGGATCTGTATTTACTCAAAGTCCCTGCAGAATCCTTGCCGGCCCTGGGGGATGAGGGGAGCTTCCCTGGCGGGACGCAAACCACACGTGCGGTCACTGCGTTCTTCGCCCTGGGGGGAAGCATGGGCACAGCGCCAGAAACCCCTGAGGGTCCCTGTGGCGCCTTGGCTGGTGAGTACTCCACACAAATTTTTGATTATAATTATGTGTGAGTGCTTTAGCGCCTGAATGAGCAGCGCTATTACTTGTATGTCAGTATGCTTCAGCGCTGCTGTGACAGCGCTACTACATGTATGTCAGTATGCTTCAGCGCTGCTGTGACAGCGCTGTTACAAGTAGATGTGGTGATTTTTTGTCCGCAGGCAGATACCTGCAGGACAGAGAGGGAGCAGGAGCGGGGGAGTTCGCGCTCAATATTCGAGCTGGCGGGGGGCGTGGCCTAAATATTCCCGGTCTTCTGAGCAGGAAGACGCGCGCTCTGGCGTTTCTCCTGCGACTCCCTCACTGTGGCGGCCATTACACAGGCTCCTGGGCTCCTCAGACCGCTCCTCTCCTCATAAGACACCACGGCCAGCTGGGTGAGTGCTGATTCCTCACCCCGCAGCGCAGCGATCGCTATCCTGCAGCTGCAGTCTCATCAGAGACATAAAAATTGGCTGGGGCTCACAAATATATATATTGTGGTGAGTTTGCAATATTAACCCCTCTGAGGGTTATTTCTACCAGCTAAATTTTTGACTGAATACCGCTGGGGTAACCCTGCTTGGTGGAGCGTTAACCCTTCAGCGTTTAAAAAAAAAAAAAAAAAAAACGCATAGTTTTTGCTGGTATTACCGCTTTGACCTGCTCATACAGGTGAGACATGTCTGAACAGAGTTCAGATGCCGCGGATCACGTCCCAGTGCCATTGCGGCAATCAGATACGCAGGCCTCCACAGCGTCTAGCGCTGCGGTCGACAGCGGTGGAAAATTGGACGATATCGCTCGATCGATCAACAACTTGTCTGACCTTTTAGGTCAATATGTGTCTGCTAATTCCTCTCAGAGGAAGCGACGCAGGCCGTTACCGGCCTCTACACGGAGCGAGTCAGATGTATCTGATATTGGGCAGAGTTCCCCTTTAAATTCGGATGGAGAAATATCCGATTCAGATGCGGACGAGCCGCAGGGGCGTTCCTCTATGGCGAAGCGTACGGAGGCATTGATTGAAGCCATGAGAGATATATTACAGTTACCGGAGGAGGTAACTAGTCGTCCTGGTAAATCAGCACGCATGTTCCAGGAGTCCCGTGCTTCGCGTACAACATTGCCAGCTCTGGATGAGCTTAATAGTGTAATAGAGGAGGAACGTCTATGTCCAGATAAGCGTTTTCATGGAACGCATTTCTTTGATACACTTTATCCTTGCTCTGCGGAGTTAAAGGCTAATTGGACTTCTGCTCCTGAAGTGGATGTGTCTTTATCTCAGCTTAGTAAATCCTCACTACTCCCTATTAAGGGAAAAGCGAGCTTACAGGAGCCTTTGGATAGAAAGGCAGAATTGGCGGCAAAAGCAAGCTATGAGGCTGCGGGTCATGGATTTCGAGCAGTGCTAGGATCCATGTGTGCTGCTAGAGCTTCTCTAAGCTGGTTGGCACGTCTGAAGACGGAGTTGCAAAATGAATCTCCGTTATCTGAGATACGGGAAACTTGTGAATGGTTAGAAACGGCAGCCTGTTATATCTTTGATGCCGGTCTGGATACGGCATCTCTGCTGGCCAAAGCGCAAGCTTCAGCGGTCACAGTCAGAAGAGCTTTATGGCTCAGACAGTGGGCCGGGGACGCAGTTTCCAAACAAGGGTTGTTGGCCTTACCTTACAAGGGTGGCCATCTTTTTGGATCCGACCTCACAGAGCTGATTTCCAAGGCTAAGGCGAAGGAATCAGCATTACCACAGCGTAGGGCCATGGCCTCGGTGTCCAGTAAGCCTGGTGTCTATAGTGGTCGGCGGTCCTTTCGGGGCCGAGGACGATCTAGTCACTCCTCGTGGGGATCGGGTCGTCCTTCCTTCTCAGGAAAGAAATCCTCTCAGAAAACTCGTACTCCCTGGAAGCAGAGTTTCCGCCAGGACAAGCGGGAACTTGACAAGAAGCCCGCAAAGTCGGATTGACGCCAGGGGTCCACTCGAGGATTCTCGAGTGGGGGGTCGCCTGCTTCTTTTCAAGGAGACTTGGATGGCTCGCGTTCCAGATTCCTGGGTAACGCGGATAGTGTCGGCAGGCTATTTCATAGAGTTTGCTTCTCGACCCCCAAATGTTTTTTGTCAATCTCACGTTCCGTCGGAACCCGAGCTTGTTGTCGCTCTACAGCGAGAGGTCGAATCTCTGCTACAAAAGGGTGTAGTGATACCGGTTCCGTCAGAGGACCGAGGGAAAGGTTTTTATTCCAACCTTTTTATAGTTCCCAAAAAGGAGAACAAATTTCGCCCGATTCTGGATCTCAAGCGATTAAACCGGCATGTCCATGCCCGGAAATTTCGCATGGAGTCGCTTCGTTCCGTTGTGGCAGCTCTGTCACAGAACGATTTTCTGGTGTCAATCGACATTCGCGACGCCTATTTGCATATTCCCATCGGAAAGGCTCATCAGCGCTTTCTTCGATTTGCCATAGGTCAGAATCATTACCAGTTCGTGGCTCTGCCGTTCGGCTTAGCCTCAGCGCCAAGGGTCTTTACAAAAATTCTGGCGCCCCTCATGGCAATCCTTCGAAGACAGGGGATTACGATTCTCCCTTATCTGGACGATCTTTTGATCATGGCTTCCTCGGAGGAGGAGGCGTTGACGGCTCGGGATTTGTCTCTTCAGTTTCTGAAGGACTTCGGTTGGCTGGTCAATTGGGAGAAGTCGTCCCTGGAACCATCGAGGACAATCCTCTTTTTGGGAATGCATCTCGACACGTTTCGGTCGGTAGTTTCCCTACCACCAGACAAACAGTCATGTCTTCTTCGACATGTACAGATTATGAAATCCTCAACGGCAATGTCCCTACGGAAGTGTATGCGTCTTCTGGGACTGATGGTGGCGTCCATGGAGGCAATTCCTTTTGCCCAGTTCCATTCCAGGACTCTCCAAAGGTTCATCTTGAGTCGATGGAACCAGTCGCAATCGCTGGATTGCAGTGTCACCATTTCTCGCGCGGTGCGGGATTCTCTAGAATGGTGGTTACGTCCAGGGGCATTCTCCCTGGGGAAGTCTTTCCTCCCTCCGAAGTGGTCAGTCATAACCACCGATGCCAGCCTGACGGGCTGGGGGGTGTTTGGAACAATCTCTGGATTCAGGGGGTATGGTCATCGGAAGAGTCTTTTCTTCCGATCAACATCCTGGAATTGAGGGCGATTTTCCTTTGCCTCCAACATTGGACGGTCCCTTTGAGCGGTCTGCCAGTCCGAGTGCAGACAGACAATGCGACGGCTGTCGCGTATATCAATCACCAAGGTGGGACAAGGAGTTCCAGACTCATGGTAGAGGTGTCCCGAATTCTGATTTGGGCAGAGGCCAGTGTGCCAGCCATTTCGGCGATTCACATTCCAGGGGTTCAGAATATTACAGCGGACTTTCTCAGTCGCAGAAGGATGGATCCCGGGGAATGGAGCCTTCACCCGGAAGTTTTTGCACTACTGTGCTCTCGCTGGGGAACCCCCCAAGTGGATTTGATGGCATCCAGGTCCAATGCCAAGTTACCGACATTCAGGGTGGATTGATTTAAATCACGCCGATTTAAATCAACGATTTAAATCATGATTTAAATCAAATGATTTTTTTCTATTTAAATCAGATCGATTTAAATCGTGATTTTAATCATGATTTAAATCACTGATTTAAATCAAAAGATTTTTTTAATATAAATCACGATTAAAATCTAAAACTTTCAATCATTGTTCAATTAACTCCACACTTCTAGCTTGGTTTCACTTTCTGTAGCTTGGTTTCAGTTTCTTTTTCCATTCAGTTGACATGCCCAAACTTGTTGGATAGTCAGTCAGCAGTACTTGGCTGTAGTAACAATCAAACTTCAGAAGTGATCTGCGTGAGCCATGGCAGGTCGTAAGAGAGACCCTATTTGGGTTCATTTTGTTGAGATGCCAGCAGAGCTTGGAAAGAAAGGTGGGAGAGCAAAGTGCAAATACTGTCAAAAGGATATCCAAGGACTTGTTTGCCGTTTGAAATCACATTATGAAAACTGCAACCAGAAGGGAAATGAAGATGTTGATAGTGATACAACTAATGTCAATGAACCCCCACAGCTTCTTATGCACCAGGACCCTAGCACTAGTGGTAAGTCTGGCAATTACAACCTATTTTAACAGACGTTTTACTGGGATGGTTAAAGTCTATGAAAAGAAAAATTTCTAGCACTAGCTCTGGAGTATAGAATTTAAATTTATGTTAAGGCAATATTTCACAGAAGATTAACGTTAAGTAAAAATAAAAGAGTGTGTATACGCCTATTTTTTTTTATTGTAGGCTACAATTCACTTTTGAAGTCTGCCAAATTGACCATTTTTTAAAAAAAACATTTTTAAAACTTTTGTGACATAATTTTTTTCAGTTGTTCTGATATTACTAGTATTACAGCAACTTCACCGGAAACTTGAGTAGCATAACTTTTGAGACAGCCCTTATTGGACGAGGACCATTACATTGTTCAAAAAGTTTGTTTCAAAATATTTTCGTTATATTTCTTCAAATACGCAGTCGAATTATATTTTTAATTACTGTGCTTTCAGGGTCAAATATGGCTTGTGCTGCACGTGACAATCAATATCTGGGTACAACTTCAACAAAGCAGCCCAACAAAAAACTTTGCGTGCAAAGTGTAGAAAAATTCCTCTTAAAGACTACGACGAGCCAGAAAGAACATTTTGATGAATTAATTGCTAAATTCATATTTGCAACCAATTCTTCTTTCCGACTAGTTGAACACCCATTGTTTGTACAAATGATCGAAGGAATAAGACCAGGCTACAAACCACCAAGTAGATTTGATATCTCAGGAAAACATCTTCAGGCTGTATACGACAAAGAAAGAGCGGCTTGTACAAAATATTTGAAAGACAAAGTTGTTAACATGAGCTTGGATGGTTGGAGCAACATCCACAACGACCCCATAATTTGCACTTGTGTCACAACAGAAGATGGTGAAACTTACCTTACAGACACAATCGACACCTGGAAATTCACATACTGCTGAATATTTACGTGAACTCAATTCACCAATGCCAAGAACAGTTTGGATGTAAAGTAAGGAGCTTAGTTACTGATAACGCAAGCAATGTGGCAAAAATGCGAGCGGAACTGGCACATGAGGATGACACAAATGTCATTACATATGGTTGTTCTGCCCATTTGTTGCATCTTTTGGCAAAAGACCTGCATATTTCGGGTGTCAAGGAACATGTTGTAGAAATTGTTAAATATTTCCGCAATAATCATTTTGCACATGCAACCTACAAGGAAATGGGAAGACTGAAGTTGGTTCTACCACAAGATGTTAGATGGAATACCTTGGCTGAATGCTTGGAACTGTTTATTAACAACTGGTCAAAATTAGTGTCCATTTGCGAAACACATCGGGATAAAATTGATGCTAATATACGAAGCAAAGTATTAAATCTTGGTGTGAAGAGAAATGCCGAGGACTTTTTGGAAAGGTTAAAGCCAATATCTATTGCTTTGGATAAAATGCAGAAAGATACTGCAACCATAGCTGATGCCACAGAAGTTTGGAAAGATTTAGAAGGTTCGTTAGATCGCTTGAACCTCTCAAACAATGTAAAGGTTGCAATACACCACCGCAAGGACCAAGCATTAAAAGAAGAACACTATTTAGCCAATATCTTGCATCCCATCTACAGAGGGAAAAAACTATCTGAGGCGGAAATCAACTCTGCAATGGAGTGGCTCGCCAATACTAACCATGACATTGTGGCAACTGTGCTGAAATTGAAGTGTGAATCTGCACCATTTCAAAAATACATGTTTGCAGATAACGTCGTTAATTAACTAAAACCACTGGACTGGTGGAAGTCGCAATCACTTGTTCTTCCAGCGAAGATAATAAATGTAGCTACTCAGCTACTGACTGCATCGGCTTCATCGGCAGGAGTAGAGAGATTGTTTTCTTCATTTGGTTTTGTGCACACAACAGTCCGAAACCGCTTAGGAACTGCTAAAGCAGGACAACTAGTTTTCCTATTAAAAGTCCTAAATAAACAGTAGGCTTAAAGGACTGATGTATTCACTGAAGATGTTTGCTTACTTCAAACGTTAGAGATAGGCTATTGTTAAAAAGTACTTAAGGGCCCGTCTCACATAGCGATATCGCTAACGAGATCGCTGCTGAGTCACTAGTTTTGTGATGCAGCAGCGATCTCCCCTGCGATATCGCTGTGTGTGACATTCAGCGACGATCATCCCCCCTGCTGGGTATCGCTGATCGTTGCTGAAATGTCAGGACATTTTTTTGATCGCTGGTCTCCCGCTGACAGGCACGCATCACTGCGTGTGACAGGCGGGAGACCAGCGATCCGCTGGTAACCAAGGTACACAGCGGGTTTCCAGGCGTGGGGCTGTGCCTAGAAACCCGCTGTGTACCTTGGATACCAGCGCCCTGATGCAGGGAGCTGGTATCCAAGGTACACAACGGGTTTCCAGGCACCGCGCAGCGCTTGGAAGCCCGCTGTGTACCTTGGATACCAGCTCCCTGCATCAGCGCGCTGGTATCCAAGGTACACTGCGGGTAACTAAGCGATGTTACCCGCAGTGTCGCTGTCCCAGATCGCTGCCTGAGCTGCCTGTTTGGCAGCTCAGCAGCGATCATGTAGCGATACACCAGCGATCCTGACAAGTGCATATCGTTGTCGGGATCGCTGGTGTATCGTTATGTGAGACCCAGCCTTTACTCTCTGTAGTTCAATTCTTATTGTTTAATAGTGCAAATAAAAATTATTAGGTTTCATAATCATCAACTGTTTTAATATTTTTATTTGTGTAAAATAATTTGATTTGCAAAAAGACAAAGTTTTGCTTGTGTACAACTTGATTAAAAAATCCTATTTAAATCAAAAAAAATCCGATTTAAATCAAAAAAATCCGATTTAAATCAACAAAATCCGATTTTTTTGATTTTTTTAAAAAAATCATGATTTTTATCCACCCTGCCGACATTCATGTCCAGGTACAAGGACCCGAAGGCGGTGGCGGTGGATGCTCTAGTGGCTCAGTGGGATCAGTTCGAGCTGATCTATGTATTCCCGCCGATATCCTTACTTCCTCTAGTACTGCGTCGGATCAGACTAGAGAGAATTCCAGCTATTTTGATAGCTCCAGACTGGCCAAGAAGGGTGTGGTTCTCGACAATAATGTCGCTGTTGGCGGCACCTCCTTTTCCACTCCCTCTTCAACCGGACTTGTTGACTCAGGGGCCCGTTTGTCATCCGGACTTGATGTCCCTGCGTTTGACGGCGTGGCTCTTGAGACCGAAATCTTGACCCGTAGAGGTTTCTCAGCCGAGGTCATTGCTACCCTTCGTGCTGCAAGATGTCCGGCTACTACTAGGATTTACCACAAAATTTGGGAAACCTTCTTTTCGTGGTGTTTGGGGTCCTCTCGGAACCCGAGAAAATTTTCCATTCCCAACCTGTTGGCTTTTCTGCAGCATGGGCTAGACAAGGGTTTGGCAGTCAGCACTCTGAAAGGTCAGATTTCTGCTCTGTCTTTATTGTTCCGGAGAACCATTGCTTCAAATAGAGACGTGCTCTCCTTTTTCCGAGGTATATCTCGTAAGTTTCCGCCGCGGAAGGCACCCGTGTCTCCTTGGCGGCTCAACCTTGTTTTGGAGGCTCTTCAGCATAAACCTTTTGAGCCTATGGTTTCTGCTAGCCTTTCTTTACTTTCTTGGAAGGTGGCTTTCCTTGTTGCAGTCACTTCCTTGAGGAGAGTTTCTGAGTTGGCAGCTCTTTCTTGTTCGCCTCCTTTTCTGGAGTTTTTTCCGGATCGTGTAGTGCTTCGCACTCGGGGTGATTTTTTGCCTAAAGTGGTGTCACAATTTCATGTTAACCAGGATATTGTGTTGCCTTCACTCTGTCCGGATCCGAAGAATGCGAAAGAGCGAGATTTACACACATTGGATTTAGTGCGGGCCTTGAAGTTTTATCTATCTATTACTCAAGGTTTTCGTAAGACGGACTCCCTGTTTGTGGTTCCAGCAGGTCGTCGGCGTGGTCAATCAGCTTCCAAGGATTCTATAGCTCGTTGGATCCGGTCAGCTATTTTGGAGGCTTACCGCCTTCGGGGTGAATCTTGCCCGATTAAGATTCGAGCCCATTCCACGAGAGCTGTGGCCTCATCGTGGGCTTTTCATCAAGGTGCCTCGGCAGTGCAGCTCTGCCGAGCGGCAACTTGGCGCTCTGTCCACACGTTTACAAGGTTTTATAAAGTGGACGTCAGTGCTTCCGCTGATGCAGCCCTCGGACGTAGGGTCCTGCAGGCAGCTGTAGTTTAAAGTTCTGGATGAACTTGTGTTTAGCGCTGGTTGCGCTTTGTTGTTAAGGTTGTTGGGTTTCTGCCTTTTGTTGGTTTTTCCCACCCTTATTTTTGAACTGCTTTGGGACGTCCCATCAGTAATGAATACTGTGGCTCTCTTCCTTCCATCTGCAGCTGAAACACGGATTTTGGTAAAAACTTACCTGTAAAATCCTTTTCAGCGAAGGAAGGAAGAGAGACACAGCACCCTCCCAAGGCAGAAGTGTGTTGATGTTTTCAGATGCAGCGCGACCCTTATCTGATAGCGATTATCTGGGCTGAGGTCAGCGCGCTAAGGCTCTGTTCCAGCATCGCCAGCTCATCGCAGTAGTCAGGTTCCGTGAGTAGTACCTGGAACTCTGTGGTTTTTGGCTTTCTTTGCATGCATAACCTGTATCCTTGTGTTTTTTCTCTGAAGTTCCTTCAGAAGGGGTTATGTTGCTCCGCTGGTGATCTTGGCTCTTTTCCTAAAAGCTTTGGTACGACTGGAGCTGAGTAGGAGGAGCCCGAGCTGGAGGGGCCAGCCAGTCAGCACTCTTTTGATCTGAGGTGACATCCTGATCTGGGGCTCCGCCTACCCATCAGTAATGAATACTGTGTCTCTCTTCCTTCCTTCGCTGAAAAGGATTTTACAGGTAAGTTTTTACCAAAATCCGTGTTTTACTGGTGCCAACATGTGGATTCAGGTGGGAGTAGTAGTGGTGGACATCCCCTTCAAGCCACTTACTACCTGTGCAGTGGTATCAATGACAAACGCATCTATCATATGTGGAGAAATCCTCTCTTCATGTGTCTGCGATGTCCAGTGCAAGAGCAATGTGAATGTAATGGCTTTTATGGAAAAACAGAGGGGGAAAAAGCCATTAACAATCCCTTTCCTAGAGTTAATTTGCCATCAGGTACATCCATTTATCAGGTTTCCATAGCATTTTTTTGTGAAGATCGTGCATAGTCTACCGCTCTACTCCACCAGAAAATAATAGGAGTTGTTGGTAATGCCAGTGGGATCTGTTACCATCCAATGTACTTGTATTAATGAATCAGTTGTTTGTCTCTCCGAAGCTTTGACGTTAGTCTGAACAGAGCCCTAGTTGGCTTTTACTTTAATAATAGGACTGACTAGGGTGTTTTTTATGTTTTGTTTGTGTCCCCCCCTCCCTCATATAGTGCCCCCCTTCTCAGTGGGTTGTGTCTGGTACTGCATTTTATGCCCAATTATGTGAATGTAGTCGGGCAGAATTGGACACAGCCCTTGGACAAGCCTAGCGAGGTCTCTTAAAACTGTGCGACGAGCAGCCCCCCACTAGCAGTCATTAGAGACCCCAGTAATGTGCCTGTGTGCCGATGCCATGTGCACCTTCCTGTGTAGGTAGGTAGTAATAGTCTGACTAGTTGTGTTACTTGCATTAGTAACGCTTGTGCTTTCTCCTGCAGCAGCATGTTCTGCAGTCCCTGTGATGGGCTGTGTCCAAAAATCTGCTACTCCGATGAGAAAACCATCGACTCGGTCACGTCCGCTCAGATGTTGGAAGGGTGCACCGTGCTGAAAGGCAACCTGCTGCTCAACATCCGCAAGGGCCGTGAGTATCCCAACCTTGTGGCTTCATTTAGCCTCTTGTCTCCGCAGTCATTTTTAGATTTTTTTTCTCTTTTCTCGTCTTCCAGGAGTCAAAGCTTGCATTTTGCAGTTGTAGTTTTACCATACAATGTGCTGAATAACTAAGGAAAAAAATACAAGTGGGATGAAATTGTGAAGAAAAGAATGCAATTTAGCCATTATTTATTGGGTTTTGTAATTAAAGGGAACCGGTCAGCAGTTTTACTACCACGAGCCAAACACATCGGTGTTAGATCGCCATAATACAGGAACAGTCCATACCCTCGCTTTTGTAATCCTTGGTTGTATTCTAAAGTAATTTTTCTATTCAATATTTATGCTGTTTAGCCCCAAGTTCTCGGGGCTTGTCCCTGTGCACTCAACAGCTCTCTGTCCGGTTACCAATATTCCCACCTACCACCGTCCTTTGCTCCGTGTGACCTGCCTTCCCGCTGGAAATCTTGCGCAGGGCATTCACTTCTATGGTGGGACTTGGGCAATAAAGATCTGATGACGCGGGAGATCAGGACTAGAGATCTTCACATGTGCCACCCTCTGACCGGCACAGGCAGTGACAGCACCTGCGCAAGATTTGCGCCACAGAAGGCAGGTCACTCAGGGACGTTACTTGTCAATCGGGGAGCAAAAGACGGCATGAACATTTAATAGAAATTACTTTAGAACGCAGACAAAGGAGTTTAAAAAAGAAAAAAGTATGGTTTTATTTTAGATTACAGCGACTTAATATGGATGTGTTTGGTTGTGGTAGTTAAACCTACCGACAGGTTCCCTTTAAATTATTCATTGTATGGTAGAATGACCTGGAAAAGTGATCATCCCCTTTTTTCCCCATTATAAAGTTTTTCTGCATCATGTTTTTAGCTAGAGAAGCACTCCCATGAAAATGGTTGTCCTCTTATTATATTGCAGTCATCATATTACATAGCACTGTGTACTTATAATTGCTCATTTTGCCTTTCTAGCCAGCTAATTCTTCTGTTTTCCATTAGGTCTATAACATTGTGTGATTAACCAACTAGCTGAATCCTTCTTAACTCTATGTACAAACAGGAGGTCAATTTTCCCTGTATGAGTCATAATCACAGCAAAAGTCAATGGCAGGAGGAGGAATGATTTCTGCAGGGACAAGACACTTCCTGTTTCTACATAGAACAGCGAAAACAGAAGAATTAGGTGGGTAGAAAGGAAAAAATAGCAATTGTAAGTACACACTGCTATATAATATGGTGATTGCAATATAGTAAGAGGATAAAAATTTTGATAGGAGTGCTTCTTTTTGAGCCAAAATATTAACACCTGACCACAAAATGACGTGCATGTATATGCTGGGGTGCTGCTCATGTCCCATGTGTGGAGGGGGTTCAGGAGTAAAGGTCAGTGAACCCGGACAGATAAGTTCGGCGTCCGTACAGAACACATACCGTTCGGGCACGGACACCGAACACTGACTTCACCAGGAAGCCTGTGTTATTGTTCGGGTTCAGCTGCCCGAACACCGAGTATTTGTCACGCTTTCATGTGCATGACGGCGCGGCAAACAGTGCTTTTGATCGGCGGTGAAATCATCCCCGCTGGTCAGAGAGTTCCTACTCTGTCAAATGACTGTATGAGCGCTCAGCTGTGATCGGCGGTATAAAGTTTACCTCTGGTCACTGGTGTCAGCTGATGGGATTACTGCGCCCATCATCTGACGCGTGCTGATGGTTGTACTCATTAGCCAGCTCCTGCGCCGTAAATAAATAATTAAAACAAAAAACAGCGTGGGTTCACCTGTATTTTTGATAACCAGCCAGGCAAAACTAACAGCTGGGGGCTTCAATGCAGCTGGGGGCTGGTATTCTTAGGCTAGTAAGGGCCAATTGATATTGACCCCTCCAACCTAAAAATAGCAACCTGCAGCTGCCCAGAAAAGGCACATCAATTAGATGCACCAATTCTGGCGCTTTGCCTGGCTCTTCCCACTTGCCCTGTAGCGATGGCAAGTGGGGTTCATATTTGTGAGGTTGATGTCACCTTTGTATTGTCTGGTGACATCAAGCGCATGGCTTAGTAATAGAGAAGTGTGTATAAGACACCTATCCATTACTAATCCTGTAGTTGTATAGTAAATAAAGACACAGCCAGAATAAAGTCTTGTATTTAAAAATATAACAAAACACAGTTTTCTATTTTTATTTAAAAATAACAAACACAGTTATACTCGCCTAACACCTAATTCCACCGAAGCCCTCGTTCTCCTGTAATAAAACAAAAATAAAAATGATATCTGTTCCATGCCGTAATCCATGTCTGAGGGATAAACCGTTTTCCACCTGGACGGTGCCAAGATGAGGCCATCCAGGCTGAGAACCACTGGGGAATGAACTGCTGCGAGCGCAGCCTCAGTGATCGAGTTCACCTTAGAGGTGAGTTCACTGGGAGAATTTCACTGTGGTGAATTTGAACTGTGATGATCTCGCCTCTGCGCTGTGAGACTTTCTCAAGGTGCTAGTGGGGATCTCCCCGAGATTACAGACCGGCTGGAAACGCAGCCTCAGTGACCGGCAGTAACCTCGATGACGTCACTGAGGCTGCGCTCACAGCAGCTCATTCCCCAGTGGTTCTCAGCCTGGACTGTCGCATCTTGGCACCGTCCAGGTTGAAAACTACTTGTACCACAAACATGTATTACGCCGTGTGACAAGAATGATGGAGAGGTGAGGGATATTGTTGTTTTTTATTTTTTTTTATTACAGCAGAACGAGGGCTTCGGTGGAATTAGGCATTAAGTGAGTATAACTATAGCTGAGAATACCAACCCCCCAGTTGTCTGCTTTAGCAATTCTGGTTGTCAAAAATGGGGGACCACACGCAGTTTTAAAAAAAAATAATAATTTAAATAATTAAAAATACGGTATGGGGCCCCTCTATTCTTGATAAACAGAATTGCTAAGGCAGACATTTTAGGGTTGCAGCCTCCATCTGTGAGTTATGCCTGGCTGGTTATCAAAAATTCAGGGAACCCATGCTGTTTTTTTTTTTCTTATAATTATTTATTTACAGCGCATGAGCTTGCTAATGAATACTCCCATCAGCCGCTCCTGCTCTCGCTGTTATTAGTGGCAGCAGGCGTTGGCTGATGGGAGTAATAGTCCTATCAGCTGACACCAGTGACCTATGGTAAACTTTATACCTCTGATCACAGCTGCGTGCTCACGCTGTCATTTGACAGCATGGGAACTGCGGCTCTCAGACCAGCGGGGATGATTTCAGCGCCGATCAGAAGTGGTGTTGGCTGTGCTGTCATGCACATAACAGCATGGCAGACACTGGATGTTCGGGCTCCCCATTCAAGTGAATGGGGTTTGGGTTCAAGCACTGTTCCGGTACCTGAACCCAACTTTTTTTTTTTTAAGTGTTTGGCTGGACCTGAACATCCAGGTGCCCGCTCATCTCTACTCAGGAGTTGTAACATAGCCGGCATCTGTCTCTGATAGCAGCAGCTGAAGTGGAGCAATTGACCTTTTAGATGCTGCAGTCATATAAAAATACAAAAACTTGATTTTCCCCTTTATCCCCATTAGAAAAGAATCAAAAATAAATATTAAGTATTGTAAAAGTCCTATCTTTCAAATTTATAAAAAAGATTAACCCGTTCAGTAAAAGTCGCCACACCTGCCTACAAAATATGCTGTGTGTGACGAGAGCTCAGTCCATCTCCACACGTCGGCAGCACCCAGCGCTGATCTACATTATCTTGTGCTAAGGGGTTAATATTATTTTGGCTCTTCTAAAATGAAAATGACTTCCATTCCGATCCCATAGATCAGAAAAAATAGATGTCACTCCTCTGTGCCAGTTTCCCATAGATTAGAGTGTTTGCAGCAGTATTCCCCTTCGGTGATGGGTCTCCTCTGCTATCCCCCACACGGGTGGTGACGTCTTCGGGGGCCCGCGCACTGTCGCCCTGCGGGAGCACTTGCTTGGTGTCGGTGTTTACGTGTGGTTGCAGGGCTCCGTCCCAGGTGGCAGCTGCAGTGTGCTGGCTGTGACACACAGAATAACAAAGCCGTAGGATCTCACACCTGCGGGAATGGCTGTGTCCAGTGCTGACTTTGGATCCCTCCCCAGCACAGCTGTGAGCCAGCACGATAATCTCCACATGCTGGCCGTGCAGATATGGCAGCCCCCCGTCACTGCTCCTCATGAGCTTCCCGTCTCCTTCCCAAGGCCTCCATTCATGAGACATTAGATTAGCCCCCAGAAGCTGCAGCCCATCTGTGAATTGCATACGTGGTGATAGCTAGAAGACGTACCCTTCATAGTCTAGGCTCATGCTCACACCTTTGTTTTTTTCTTTTTTTTGTCAATCGATTGTCTGAAAATTAAAAAAAAAAAGCGGATAAATGTCAATTCTTGATCTGATTTGTGTGAAAACGCGCCCATTCAATTGAATATGCCAACAAAACAAATAACATATACCATCTGTGTGTCACCGAGAGCATTTATTAAACAGTATTTTTCACTGCTTTAAAAGGAGCAGAAACTTTCCAAACATATTCTTTGGCACACAAGGAAAGTGGATGCCACAAAGGTGGTAAAAGCAGAGACCCGGACCAAAAACAGATGGAGATTGGATGGAGCACAGGGATGAAATGATATGTTGTTTGTTTTCTTGATACTTTGTATGTAGCGTTTGTCGGACTCGCTACTATTTCCTCCCACTGTCAGGACAGCAACAAAGTGTTGCCATAACTGGGAACATCAGCAGATGTTTTGTATTTGGTGGACATTGCTAATCGTCTGTTACACAAAGGCCGTCTTGTTCCCGCACCTTTATCGCACCTCGTTTAGCCAGTTACCTTTCGGCTGAGGGTCAGCCTGATATTTGGCTGCCTGTATCTCGCCGCTCAGTTACAAAGTTCCCGTAGCGAGGCTGCCATCAGAATACAGCTGTAGGATTAGCAGATGTGAGATTCGGAGGGAGCGCTGATAACTAGTGCGCCCATCGATGCTGCTGGTGCCAAGAGAGGTTGCCGAAAGCTCAGGACTTGTTCCTGGCATCCAAGTGGAGTATTCTTGGAAGCCTCGGCGGATACATGAACTAGTTATGAATGGGAGCCTACAAGCCTCCTACTCCAGGGCCGTACCTGTCAGTTCTCCGACTCTGCTCTGGCACCCCATGAATCCCGCACTCATTTTTCCGCAAGTTATTCCGATGTTAAGGAATGAGAAGCTGTGCCCAGATGAACTCTTAGGAGCGAGCGCTTCTGCTTGTATCTGCCCTTTCTGCCGGTTTCGTTACCCTTCATCTATGGGAAAAGCTCCTTAGTGAACGTTCCTCCAGTCTGTCATACTTCCAGTCTTGTCACATGTGACCGGAGTATATACATCTTTCCAGTATGTGTTGATGTCCTTGTTCGATATCCTGGAACGACCAGTTAGGTTTCCACCAAAGAATAGTTTGCTTATAGTGCATTAAAGCAGTTATCTCAATACTATTATGCCATGTCCAAAAAATGTCTGTTAGATTAAGTCCCATCTCTGAGACTTGACCCCTAGGGTCGTGATCCTGTGGCCGATGTAAAGGGAGAGGTGTTCTCTAAAGTACTGTGGGATATGTTGCAAATCATCCACAATAATGGCAATATGCAAGCAGAATGGTTTTGATCAGAGAATATTTTTCAGCTTGTGTTTGATGGTTAGAGACTGTGACCAGATTTTTTTAGTGACCTCATCTTTGAGCAGCATAATGTAGAGGCAGAGACCCTGATTCCAACAATGTGTCCGTTTCTGAGCTTCATCTCCAGCTGATAAAACAGTGATTTTATCATAAGTACAGAACGATCACTGACAGGACTAGCAAACCTGCAGCAATGTAGTCCACCATATTAATGAGCTCCAGCTATCCTGACATCTCACCACTGACTTCTGCAGAAAGCTGTGAATCCATACCATGGGTGGGCTGACAGATCTGATAATTGAGAAGAATAGCAGAGCTGCAGCAGCTAAAACTGATTTTAACAAGAGCATGGTAAGCAGCCCAGTTAGTAACACATTGCTGGATTCGGGGTCTCTGCCCCTACATCATTCTGCTCTAAAATGGGGAAGCAAAAGCCTAATGACAGATTCCCTTTAATAGATTATGAGAAGCCATATGTTCAGATTCGTGTCTGTCTATGCTTGATTTTAGAAAATATTGCTGCAGAGCTGGAGAAGTTCTTGGGCCTGATTGAGACGGTGACTGGATATGTGAAAATCCGCCACTCCCATGCACTGGTGTCACTCTCTTTTTTGAAAAGCCTACGTTACATCAATGGAGAGAACCAGACAGATGGGTGAGTGACTCTTTCATTTAGTTTACTGCTTCCAAACTGTAAGAGGATAATAGTAAAACCTTCCTGGGCCCCACGTGGCGGCATTAGGAGAAGCTCTGCTTCATTTTCGGAGCCCTGGAATGCCAATGTTTGGACAGATCTCACCAGTTTTCTCGTTCATCTCTTTCACTTTAACACCGAGGAAACCTGTTTTCTCCCACGAAGAGATAGGCCTGAGACGCAGGGCCTCGTGTTCCAGGAGTATGGAGGGAATTTGAGGCCCTGGGAAATCTTTTGTAGTTTCTGACCTGCCTGAGTAAAACTTCCAGAGGTGTGAATTCCTGGCATCCTGATGTGTTTTTTGAAGGCTGCTTATTTTAAATTTTTAAGAAATGTATTAAATTTACCTAAAGAATGTCATTAGTAAAATGTTCCCCACTTGCACAATACATTCCCAAGTTTGGATGTCGGTGGAATGATTATTTTACTAGTCTTACTGTTCTGTTAAGTGAGTAATGTTTTTTGCCTGGTGTTTTGTTTTATGTTTTTGCTAAGAATCCAGCTTTAGATTTTCATGTGTATTTTTTTCCTTCTGGTGTCTCCTTGCTTTGCTTGTTGCGTGCTGTTAGATAAGGCTCCTTTCACTTGTTTGCAATTGATGTTATCAGGTCTAGCGTATTGCTGAAATGTATTAAGTTAAAGGGGTTTTCCAGGATTTGGATGACAGTCTGCCGTCATTCTATCTGTCTGCGCACCACACGCTGTCAGGATTCTGGATGACAGTCTGCCGTCATTCTATCAGTCTGCGCACCACACGCTGTCAGGATTCTGGATGACAGTCTGCAGTCATTCTATCAGTCTGCGCACCACACGCTGTCAGGATTTGGATGACAGTCTGCAGTCATTCTATCAGTCTGCGCACCACATGCTGTCAGGATTCTGGATGACAGTCTGCAGTCATTCTATCAGTCTGCGCACCACACGCTGTCAGGATTTGGATGACAGTCTGCAGTCATTCTATCAGTCTGCGCACCACACGCTGTCAGGATTTGGATGACAGTCTGCAGTCATTCTATCAGTCTGCGCACCACACGCTGTCAGGATTCTGGATGACAGTCTGCAGTCATTCTATCAGTCTGCGCACCACACGCTGTCAGGATTTGGATGACAGTCTGCAGTCATTCTATCAGTCTGCGCACCACACGCTGTCAGGATTCTGGATGACAGTCTGCAGTCATTCTATCAGTCTGTGCACCACATGCTGTCAGGATTCTGGATGACAGTCTGCAGTCATTCTATCAGTCTGCGCACCACACGCTGTCAGGATTTGGATGACAGTCTGCAGTCATTCTATCAGTCTGCGCACCACACGCTGTCAGGATTCTGGATGACAGTCTGCAGTCATTCTATCAGTGCGCACCACACGCTCTCAGGATTTGGATGACAGTCTGCAGTCATTCTATCAGTCTGCGCACCACACGCTGTCAGGATTCTGGATGACAGTCTGCAGTCATTCTATCAGTCTGTGCACCACATGCTGCAGGATTCTGGATGACAGTCTGCAGTCATTCTATCAGTCTGCGCACCACACGCTGTCAGGATTTGGATGACAGTCTGCAGTCATTCTATCAGTCTGCGCACCACACGCTGTCAGGATTCTGGATGACAGTCTGCAGTCATTCTATCAGTGCGCACCACACGCTCTCAGGATTTGGATGACAGTCTGCAGTCATTCTATCAGTCTGCGCACCACACGCTGTCAGGATTCTTTGATGTCCGCGGTGATTTGCTTACATGCAGTCCCGTGCCATCTAGAGGTGTGTGGCCTCATTCAGTTCACTTAAATTGAGCAAGTCAGCACATGTCTAGTCAGAGTGCAAATTGCATAGTTGCGCCACTGGAGAATCCTGACAGTATGCAGTGCACCCGCTGCGAGGATTCAGAAGTCCGCAGTCACTTATTGATTGCAGACTTTCATCCCAAGCCTGGACAACCCCTTTCAAAGCAACTCTGACAATACAGAATCTGACATGTGTCCTACAAAATTAATGTGGATATTGACTGATAATGTGTCATCATTTTCTTTAAAAAAAATTTTATATACAGTATATACCGTATTTTTCGGATTCTACGACGTTCCGGGTTATTAGACGCACCCTATATTTTGAGGAGAAAAATAGGACAAAAAATGTTTTTTTAATAAAATGGTGGTTCTTATAATCCATGCGTCTTATTGCTTATGGGGGGTGTTGGCTGCTGTCAAGCGGGGTCCCAGGGTTGCTACTGGAGGAGGCAAGAGTAGGGTGATGCCATAGGCTGGGATGAAAGGTGTTCCGATGTGCGGCGCCCTACTGTGGGTGTCCGGCGCTGCCGCAGGTGTCTGGCGCTGCTGCGGGTGTCTCCGGTGCTGCAGGTGGCCGGCAGTGCTGCTCCGGGTGTTTCCGGTGCTGCTGGGGCTCTGCCGACGTTTTGAGAAAGGCCAGACCCCGCGGCAGTTCCATGGTTTCCTTGCGGTGGACTCCGGAAATATAGTAATATAGTAGGAAAGGCGTGCACTCTGTAATAGCGGATAGGTGCAGGCTGAACCTGGAGCTAGGCCAGATAAATCATAAAATTGGAAAAACAGCCGCACTCAAACAATCTTTCAATGCAAGTGAAAAAGATTTATTTGAAAACACCACAGCGTAAAAAACATGTTGAGGTAACGTTTCGACCCCGCATTGGGTCTTTCTCAAACCTTAGGGTAGATAACGGAAAAGAAACAGAGGAGGCCACTGTGGGATATGAAGACTTGAAAGGCTCCAGGCCATGTATATGGAAGTCCGACAGGGCAAGGACCTACTAAAGGTCCTAGAAAAAGCTGGTAGGATGAAGGTTCAGGTGCCGTCTGTGCACTTTCACAGATCTTGAAAGAAAGGAAAGTGAGACTTTTGATGCAGAAAGACTTGCACATTCTTGTAGCTTCTCATCACACGGCATTTAGCAGTGGTCCCTGCAGTGAGTCCGTTGCTCCCACCGAGCAGTGCTCTGTCTCTGGGATGATCTGGTGCTCTGTCTCCTCACTCAGCACTATCCAGTATGGGTTCAGGTGGCATAGTTGTCGGTCTTGTGAACCTGCTTTATTTTTAGAGTATCCGGCACGTTCACACGGGTTAAAAGTCTAACTAATCGGAACTTGCAGCTTTCATGAAAAGCTTTCTCACACTTGCCGCAGCCAAGACAAACTTCTGTCCCCGCTCTCCTCTCACCATGTCGACTGAAAGGAAAGAGGAGAACAAGGACAAATGTGTGGGTGTATGAAAATCTTCTGGAGATACATATTTTTGTGGGTAAAAACAAAAAAAATATATATGTTGGCACATTCTGTAGTTTTTCAGCTTTCCGTGGCTTATGCTGCACATTGAAGGGAGAAGTCCTACGTTCAAGACTCCTCTCTATATGCCAGAGCCCAGTTCTGATTAGTGGGGTCCCAACTGCGAGACACGCTGCAATCAGCCGCTCATTTGGAGGAAACTTATAGGGAATCTGTCGCCAGGTTTTTGCAACCCCATCTGAGAGCAGCATGATGTAGAGAAAGAGACCCTGATTCCAGCAATATATCAGTTACTGGGCAGCTTGATGCAGTTTTGTTTATAAACTGTTCTATCTGCTGCAGATCTACCAATTCTCTGAATCCTGAGCTCTGTATATCCCTGCACCCTTCACTGATTGGCAGCTTTCTGCGTACACTGTGCATAGGCAGAAAGCTGTCAATCAGTGGTGGGGGCATGGTTACACAGAGCTCATGAATATGGAGGGCTACATGGCTACAAGTATTCGAATGATCTCCTGCTGATAAAACAGTGGTGTTATAAGGACTACATTAAGTAGCCGAGTAAGTGACACACCACTGGAATCAGGATCTCTGCTCCTAGATTATGTAGCAAAAAGCTGGTGATGGATTCCCTTAACCCCTTCTTGCCGCAGCCCGTTTTCGTTTTTGCGTCTGTTTTTCACTCCCCTTCTTCCCAGAGCCATAACCTTTTTATTTTTCTGTCAATATGGCCGTGTGAGGGCTTGTTTTTTGTGGGACGAGTTGTACATTGAAACGACACCATTGGTTTTACCATGTCGTGTACGTGAACACGAGAAAAAAATTCCAAGTACGTTGAAATTGCAAAAAAAAGTGCAATTCCCCAACTGTTTTTTTTTTTTTTTTTGGATTTTTTAATTTACCATGTTCACTAAATGCTAAAACTGACCTACCATTATGATTCTCCAGGTCATTACAAGTAGATAGACACCAAACATGTACAGATTATTTTTTATTTAAATGGTAAAAAAATCCAAAATTTGTTTAAAAAAAAAAAAAAAATTGCGTTACTTTTGGAGACCCGTAGCGTCTCAATTTTTCGTGATCTGGGGTTGGGTGAGGGCTTATTTTTTGTGTGCTGAGCTGATGTTTTTAATTATACCTTTTTGATGTGGATACGATCTTTTGGTAGCCTGTTACTGCATTTTAATGCAATGTTGCAGCAACCAAAAAAACCCAATTCTGGCTTTTTTTTTTTTTTTTTTCTTCGCTATGCCGTTTACAGATCGGATTAATTATTTTTATAGCTTGATTAGGCGATTCTGAACTTGGCAATACCAATTATGTGGTTTTTTTTTTAATGTTTTATTTTGAATGAGGGGTGATTTGCACATATATATATATATATATATATATAATTTTTTTTTTTTTAATATTTTTAAAAACATTTTTTTGTTACTTTTCTCTTGCTTCAATTGTCTCCATGGGACGCTGGAAGCTGTGATCTTCTGATTGCCTCTGCCACACACAGACGATGATCAGATCGCCTGTATGTAGCAGAATTGCTCACGTGCTATGAGCGCCGACCACCGGGTGGCACTCGTAGCAATCCGGCTATGACAACCATAAAGGTCCGCTGGAGCCCTCTAGTTGTCATAACGACCCATCGGTGACCCGGAATCATGTGACGGGGTTACCGACGGGTGGGATTAGTGACTTGCTTTTAGCACAATCATATTAAATGCCGCTGTCAGAGATTGCCAGTGGCATTTAATGGGTTAACAGCTGCGGGTGGATCGCGATTCCACCTTGCGACTGTCCAAAACAGCTGACGTGCCGGGAAAGATGTAGACTCACCGCCGGAGCCCGCATCAAAGGGAGGGGCACGACATGCGCAGTACATGTAAAGTAAAAGACTCATGAATCTTGAATCTATCTGAAATGTCCTAATTACATTTTCATGAGCTGTGAGAAGAAAGCTTTTAAAGTGGCCATTCCTAACTGGACATGTCATCACCTACCCACGGGACAGCTCCAACTGCTGTCACCCCTCAAATTCTGACAACGGTGCTATGCCTTTATGGTATTAGTAGTGGCAGAGATAAAAGTTCAGCTTTTTTTTGTTGTTTTTTTTTTGAGTCCAGTTGTTGTGGCTGGTGGGGTCCTAGAGACGTAGTTGATAACTTGCCAAGTTGGGGCTACTCTTTTATGGTTTGCTATCAGCCTCATTCACATGTTGTTGGGGATGTTCATATGTCCATGTGTTATGGTGTACCACCTGGAAAAAAAATCTGTAGTAAATGCAAAAAAGTGAAAAAAACAAACTCTTAAATATAAGTAATTGATACAGAATACAAGGTAAGATACTGCTGGTTCTGAGCTGCAGTCACGTTTCTGTGTCTGTGCATGTAGTAAGGCTGAGATCACGTTATCATTTACGATTTTCTGCTCTGTTACTGGGTCAAAAAAATAAAAATGGTGGAATGTCGTAACAATCACATGATGAACCACAGTGGTGCCCAACAGCCGTCATTGAATTGCAGTGTGCACTATGGTGGGGTCCGCCAGCATGTAGTGCCGTTCCTTCTGTCACTTTGTGCCCGAAACTTTTCATATGAGCTCCGCTGTAAAAATCTGTTTCTAGGTAAATTCTTCAGGGGATTTTCTCTACAGGTTTCCTTGGCTATATTCTCAATTCTTTTCTTTTCTCCTCCGTTTCCCAGGTCTTATTCATTTTATGTACTGGACAACAATAATCTTCAGCAGCTATGGGACTGGAAGAAGCACAACCTCACCATCAAACTAGGCAAGATGTATTTTGCATTTAACCCCAGGCTTTGTCTAAAAGAGATCTATGATATGGAAAATGCAACAGGAACCAGAGGAAGACAGACCGAGTCGGACATCAATCCCAGGAACAATGGCGATATGGCTCCTTGTAAGTAGCCAATTTTATATAAAAGGTATACGAACCCAGAACTGCACCTGGATAAGGAAATGGGGGCTCTGAGGCTGCGGTGCGGTTCATTACTCCCAGAGATCTCGAGTGTGATACTTCTCAAGATGACGTGTTATTCTCTTGAGCAGTAGTTCAGTATTAGGACAGACGGTAACTTTCTTTTGTTATGATTTGCCAAGATCGCTGCTTTGTGATTAGTAAATGGACATGGTTTATGGCTACGTTCACACATAGCAGTTTGAAGCATTTTGGATCAAAACTCTTTTTAATGATAGTTGCTTTTTTTTTAGTAGTGTTTGTGCCTATTTTTTTTCTTCTCCGTGAGTGTGTTTTATTTTCTGATTTATCTGTTTCGAAAAACAGAACCACTTTCTGACATGTCCAAAGTTTGGTAACTGTATAGATACTCTTGAAAAGTGCAATGCAAACTGCTTGTAAATCCTACAAACTTTGCAATTATTAATAATTTTCTTTGTTGTCAAGAATTGCTTGTAGCCTAGGCTACTGGCCACCTCTGCAGCTTATCAGCAGTGGCTGACCGCCCAGGCAAGGAATGCTATAGAACTTGCAAGCGCTGCCTTGGAGGCCTTTGATGATGCTACGTCCATGGGATATTGACAGTTTGGGCTGTAGACATGGCTGCCCCGAACTGTGTCATCACTCAGGAGGCAGGGAGCGCTGCCGTCTACAGAAAGCACAGGAGACAAACTCTTTAACTGACAAGGACTCTGCTCCTGTACTGTGCACAGCCGATGTTGTGTGTGCCGTGCCTTCTCTGTCTGACCACGTTAACCCATCTTAGGTGCAGTTCTGCATAGAAAACTGATTAATCAAATGTTGCTGAAGTACATGAGTGTCGCTTATTTCCACAGGTGAGACCTTTACTCTGAACTTCATATATAACAGCACAACTAAGAACAAAATACTATTGACGTGGCAGCGTTACAAGCCTCCGGATTATAGAGACCTCATCAGCTTCACCGTCTACTATAAAGAAGCGTAAGTCCTTCAGTCCTCAAACTTTTAGCTGCCAGTTTCCAAAATGTCACATTTTTCTTATAGACACAGCATTGGTTTGGTCATTTTTTTTTTTATTCGTTTTTATTGAAAACTGTTGCACGACAATAATACATGTATTCCAAAAGACTTATAAGAAGGAAACTAAAGTGCAGCAATATTCAAATCAAAAGTATGTATAAGGAGTTGCTCTGGTACACGGATCATTGCATAGTTTGATATTATCAAGTCAATTAAAACCTAATTTGTGTTGAAGGCTCCTATAAACAATATACACATTACTCTTCTGTTATCAAACCTGAAGTACAAGCTCAGAGCTGAAACTGTTAAGATCTCACAATAACAATAAAACCTTTTTGCTGCCCACTGTAAGAATCCCACATATATCTCTAAACTATAAGTAACCTTTAAGTGGTAAAATAAATAATCACAAAAACTTGATTCCAGCTCACCCAGTTGCTCCATGCTCATCCACCTGGGGCTCAGACACCGGCCTTTCCCTGGCCTCCCATCAAGGACAATAGAAAAAAATTGGAGTCCAGCTCAACAGGATTGGATTTTTCTTTTATTTTTATTTTTCAAAAGAAAACATAGTGCGTACTAAAGAAAATTTTCATGGTCGAGATGTTTCGACTGCACTAAGCAGTCTTACTCATGAGTCGTGAGTAAGACTGTTTAGTGCAGTCGAAACGCGTCGACTGGGTCATCTCGACCATGAAAATCTTCTTTTGTATGCACTATATTTTCTTTTGAAAAAGAAAAATCCGGTCCTGTTGAGCCGGACTCCAATTTTTTCTATTGTCCTTAATATAAACAGTACCGCAATTGTGGAATACCGTATGCACCGATGAGTTCCATACGTCCCATACCTTATCAAACTTCTGAGGGCATCCTCTATTATGATACTGTTTTCTCATATGTGATTATTGCGTTTCCGGAATCAACTCCAACCCAGGCTCTTAACGTTGGGGGAGAATTACCCAGCCATCTTATAGCAATCAATAAATAAAGTGTCTGTAAGATTCTGGTATGATGACTCTATAGCCCAAATAGTAGAACAAGAATGGATAACAAGCCAGGAAAGTGACTAAACTTTGTCAGAAGGAGAGAATACTTGGACAAGCCCAAACCTTGTGCCAGCAATCGGCATTTAAGGTGTGACACCGCAAACATTCCGCAGAGGGTAGTCTACCCATTCGGTATAACCTTGATGCAGTTTGGTAGGCTTGGTGAATAATTTGTAATTCAGTTATTTTTTGTGTTCACTGAAGGGGAGACATACGGTAATGCTGTGATTCCAAGATCTCACAGTCCTCCCCATTAATAGTGGGAATAAGCAGCTCCCTTTCATCTTCAGTGAAGTAAAACCAAAGCCTATTGATAGCATGTATATGTATACGGTTAATATGAGACCTTGCGATTTAAGAATACCTAACAAAGGGGAAGGTAGATATGGTTACCATTTGTATTTTATCATTGGAGAGCGGAAATTAAAGATATCTAAAAAAAAAAATTGGATTTCTGCACATCATACTTATTTCTCAACTGATAGAAAAAGAACAGTATATTCTGGTCATAAAAGTTGCCTAAAAGGACCCGCTGAGCGCCCCAAACTTGAGAGGATGCTTGAGATACCAATGATGGAAAGTAAGGGTCCTGCCATAGAGGCACGTCTGCTACAGTATGAGTAGAATTTGACACTCGTCTCGCCTGTCTCCAGACTAACTGCACCATCTTGAGCATAGGCAACAATTTGGAAATGTCAGGTTTATCAAGCTCCAAAAATCCTAGTAGGCAGCTAGTGCTTGCCTCTTCTGCCAAGCGACTCTCCGAATTTGCAAGTTGAGAACCTGGCATCCAACTACGTAAAGCCTCTAGCTGGTTTGCATGTAATAAGGAAAAAAAACTGGCAAACCCCGAGCTTTTTGGGTCTTTGAAGGCAGGGCTGTGGAGTGGGAGTCGGAGCCCATTTTGGTGGAGTCGGTGTCATGGAAATTGAGGAGTCGGAGTTGGGGGTCGGAGGTTTGGCTTACCGACGCCACAGCCCTGTTTAAGGGGTACATCGTTTAAGTTTGTGCTGGGAATTACCTCACACAAATAAACACATTAGTGAGTTACGGTAAGTGTTGTGAAGGAGGACTTGGGGATAGGTACCGCACTGTGTTGCAAGGTATACCTGAATTTTGGCAACAATTTCTTCTTCAGTTTGGTCATTTTTAATACCTGTAAACTTGCTGCAAGAATAAACCGTATGTTCTGTCATATAGAAGTAAAAAGTGATGAAACTGTTAAACTGCAACTACATCTGGGCCTTTTTATAGACGCCTTTGTTAGTGAAAGTCCACCAGCAGCGGGAATGACATGTAGGCTTGTATTTGGAATGGTCACATTATCACAGATGAGTAAAATGTATTGCTCTCATTATTTAACCTTCTCTTTTCCAATGTCAGCCCCGTTCCTAATGTGACCGAATATGATGGTCAGGATGCATGTGGGTCCAACAGCTGGAACATGGTGGATGTGGACCTACCAGCAAACAAGGATCAGAACCCCGGGATCCTCCTGCAGGGCCTCAAGCCTTGGACGTCCTATGCAATCTTTGTAAAAGCCCTCACCTTGACCCTGCTAGAAAACCATCAGATTCATGGAGCCAAGAGCAAAATTGTGTACATTCGTACAAACGCTTCAGGTAATTGGATGAGATGACGTTTTCAGTTTTCCAACTTTCACTCAAAAATTCTCTACGTTAGTTTATCCTCAAGTATAGCGTATATCTTCAAGGCAAAGCAAACTCTGCTGGCGTAATTCTATTTTCTGTAAAAAAAAAAAAACTCATATGAGAGTAAGTGTGATGACGTCATTAAAGGGGTGGTCTGTCCCCTTAACATGAACGGCTTACTCTGAAATGTTGCCGCGCGTTGCTCACATGTCTGATTCTCAGTCCTCTGAAGTGCGTGCACCGACAAGCTGCTGTTTTACCCACTCGACTGCCTTTTACAGTTTTCTTCTTTTTACCACATTGAATTCTTAAAAAGACGCCTTGAAATAAGTTTTTGTTATCCACTAACGTGCCTGCTTTCTTCCATAGTGCCCTCCATTCCTCTGGATGTCATCTCTGCCTCAAACTCATCCTCTCAGCTGATTGTGAGGTGGAAGCCACCCTCTCTGCCAAATGGCAATCTGTCCTACTACATTGTGCGCTGGCAGCAGCAGCCTCAGGACAGCTATCTGTACCAAGACAACTTCTGCACTAAAGGTGCGTCTTCTCTTGTGTGCGGCCATAGTGCTGTGACGGGGACTTGGGGCTTGGAGCTGTCTGTTTATAAACCCTATTAATACGGTTCCAATAAGAGGTGACAGTACAAGATTCCCTACTTACTATACTGAAAGGTCTGCGTTTCATTTTGCAGTTTTCATGAATTATTGTTGCGTGGTTTCCAGGTCACAGACCTTAAAGTAGTTGTCCAGCCTTAGCATACTGGTCTGTAGTCACTCTTTGTGACTGCAGGCTTCTGAATCCTCACACTGGGAAGATTCTCCGGTGCTGGCGGCGGGTGTGTGACAGCAAGTATGCAATTTGCATACATACAGTCACCTGCAGACTAGACATGCTCTGTCTCACTAAATGCTGATGTCTTGAGCGAGACTGGACACGTCTAGTCGGAATGTGGCTGCAAATATGCAAATCACATGCTTCAAATCGTGGCAACTTGACCAGTGCACACGGTGTGAGGATTCACAAGTCTGCAGTCGCATGGTGAGTGCAGACTTGTACCCTAACACCGGACAACCCCTTTAAGAATCTGATTTTTCTCACATACTTCCGTATGTTTTTTGTACTTTTTCACTTTTGGTTGTTGCCTCTTTTTTCTGTAGTCTCTTCAGATTTGGCAGCGTCGATACATTGAGCACAGATTTATGGATCTTCACTATTTTATTGGTTCTAACGTGTTTCTCCATTTCAGATAAAGTCCCTATTCGTAAATATGCTAATGGGACCATCGACATGGAGGAGGAAAATGAGCCAACCAAACAAGAATCCGGTGACGGGCAAGAAAAGGGAGCTTGCTGTGCATGTCCTAAAACGGAGGCTGAGAAGCAAGCCGAAAAGGATGAAGCCGAGTACAGAAAGGTGTTTGAGAACTTCCTGCACAACTTCATCTTTGTACCAAGGTAGTTCCTGCTGACTCTGATAGTGACTGTGTCTTCACTATAAAATAACCCCTTTAAGCCTCTTTTTCCTGAGACCTTTGAGAAATAATTAATACTGATGGAAAAGACAAATATCTAACAAATTGAACCGAGGGATTGGAAAGCACAAAGAGCAGGGATACATGCACAACCACAATGGCATGATCCAGTTCACCCCAAAACAGTCCTCCCTCCTGATCCCCGTTGTCCAGCCACCGGACCAAACATGAAGGAAAGAACGTTGCACGTTTACAGAAGCATTTTCTTTACAGTCAGTGATCAGGATACAGAGGCATCCATGTAATATGTGGAGGAGCTCCAGATCTAGAATTGATGCGTTGGTGGCCCATAGGGATGTCCCTAGTAAGAGAGCCCTTCTTCCCCCTAGTGCTATCCATGTGCTGTAATAGGGTATAATGAAAGGTGTTGTCTAGATGATAAGCCCCTTTATTATCCCCTGCGCTCAAAATGATTTGTCACGGAATGTACAAGATGCATTTTGTATATAAAAAAAAATAACTTCCGCTGACTAATTGTCAAAGTATTCCAATTTAGTGTTACACTTTACCATAGGTTTTATGTGAGAAATTGGAAAAAAACAATAAAACTCTAAAAATGTAATTATTGCTTAAAGTGAGTATAAATGTGTTTTGTAGCAGAAGTCGCCCTTTTTGTAAGCCATAATGTACAGTGGCCCCTCCATAGAGGTGCAATATAGAATAGATTAACAGTCCCATAGAAAAGGACTTCTGTGGGCGCTAAACCCAGATAGTCGCCATGATGGCCTAAACCTGGCGTAATGATGTTTCACAAGAGGAAAGAAGTGTGGTACTGCTGTAGGAGGGATGTGAAGCGGGATTGTGTGTAATCCTACCTGACCTGTCCAGGCAGCCCAGAGAGGAAGACCTTGTCTGAAGGGATACGGTGGAAAAACAGCAAGCTCCTCATTCCTATTGTTCATCTACAAGATAACAGCCTCCTTTTTTTAGTTCACTTTTATTTGCTGTAGAAGTAATCCTGTGTAACAGAGATCATATTGAATCGGAAATGTTCGGTCCAGTGAGCTGTGGTATGGCGCGTCCTGGCTGTATTGTCCTATATTATACAGGGTGGGCCATGTATAGGGATGCACCTAAATAAAAATGGGAATGGTTGGTGAAATCAACTTCCTGTTTGTGGCACATTAGTATATGGGAGGGGGAAAACTTTTCAAGATGGGTGGTGACCATGGCGGCCATTTTGAAGTTGGCCATTTTGGAGTTTATATCACCAACGATTCCCATTTCAGCTGCAGATGGAAGGAAGAGAGCCACAGTATTCATTACTGATGGGTAGGCGGAGCCCCAGATCAGGATGTTACCTCAGATCAAAAGAGTGATGACTGGCTGGCCCCTCCAGCTCGGGCTCCTCCTACTCAGCTCCAGTCTAAGATTTGAGGTCCAGAGGATGGTCGCTGCTAATGCAGCTCCTCAGAAGATTTTATTATTTTACATTCGGACAAGAGACTTGGATCACTAGTTGGTCTAGAGGTCTCAGGGGTACCAGCGCTGCTGTACCCCAACCTCTCCCTTGGCGGATCTGTATTTACTCAAAGTCCCTGCAGAATCCTTGCCGGCCCTGGGGGATGAGGAGAGCTTCCCTGGCGGGGACGCAAACCACACGTGCGGTCACTGCGTCCCTCGCCCTGGGGGGAAGCATGGGCACAGCGCCAGAAACCCCTGAGGGTCCCTGTGGCGCCTTGGCTGGTGAGTACTCCACACAAAATTTTATTATTAATGTGTGAGTGTTTTAGCGTCTGATGGCAGCGCTATTACATGTATATCAGTATGCTTCAGCACTGCGGTGACAGCGCTATTACATGTTTATCAATGTATTTCACCAGCCTCTCCCTTGGCGGATCTGTAACTACATTATGGTCCCTGCAGAATCTTGCCGGCCCTGGGGGATGAGGAGAGTTTCCCTGGTGGGGGCGCAAACCACACACTGGGGTCACTGCGCTTCCCGCCCTGGGGGGAAGCATGGGCATAGCGCCAGAAACCCCTGGGGGTCCCTGTGGCGTTTCGGCTGGTGAGTACTCCACATTTTGGTAAAATGTGTGTGAGTGTTTTAGCGACTGCTGCGGCAGCCGCTGTACAAATATATGCCGATGACTAGTTTTTCTATGTCCGCAGGAGGATGCCTGCAGGACGAGGGAAAGGAGGGGAGTACGCGCTCTTTTTATTTTTTGAATTTCGCGCCGCTTCTGAGCGCGCGCTTTACTGCAGCCTCCATTTCCGGCTCCTCTACATGGAGCACACGGAGGCAGAGCGCGGCGGCCATTGCTGACAAGCGAGCTGGCCGGGCAGAAGCTTAACCCCTTCACCTCCACAGCGTGGCTATTGCTGATAAAGCGCTGTAGGTTGAAAGCTCCCCGGATCGTTCTCCTCCCCTCCCGGCTAGAATACGTGTCCAGCTTGGTGAGTCGCTTCTAGCCCGCCGGGCAGAAGCTTAACCCCTTCATCACCTCCACAGCGCGGGCGCCGTCTGGGGCACTTCTGAGTGACAGATTGAGCTGTCCTGCGGCTGTTCTCGCATAAGGGGCTCGCACACTCTTTTAATATTAATAAAGAGGCTGTGGGGAGTCTGCGACATTAATGCTGCCACTATACGTTTCCGCTGACGATCCTGATGGCGTCGCATAATATTGCGATCGTTTGTGTGTCATTTTTAATGTCGCTATTAGCTGCCAATCTGGGCGATCTCATTAGCATCGCATAGGCGATTAGCGATCTCCTTGACAACTTTGGCGGTCATTGCGTTATAAAAAACAGCGCAATTTTTTAGCGATCTTGTGGAACGTTTTCTGTTTAGTGTGGCATGGCTGTCCTGCAGCTGCGACCTTATAAGAGGCGCCTGAGATTCGCACACCCTTTTTTCACTATCAAGGTTGTGGGGAGTCAGCTACTTTAACCCCTTCTTAGGAGGTTAACTCTTAATGGGAGACAGCTGGGGTAGCTCTTTCTTTTGAGCTTTAACCCTTCAGCGTTTGTTTTTTATTTAAGTACTGCTCTGGTTACTGACAGGTTTATCCTGCCATATACTATGCAAGGGTATGTCAGAGACCCTCTCCCAGATCCGTTACGGATCAGCCTCGCGTATCTGACACGCAGACCTCGACTCATACACGGTCAGAGGTTCCAATGGTGTCAAAATGAAGGCCTTCACTGGTTTCTATTGATGACCTTTTAGGTTATGGAGTGTCAACTAGATCCTTTCAAGGGAGCGACACAAATCGGTGTTTTCCTTCTCGCTTAGCGAAGAAGTCCGATTCTGTTAAGGAGGATCGGCAGGGACACCCTGCCTCTCTCTCAGGGGCCGTACTAAAATTTCTGTGGAAGCCATGTGGACGTTACAGTTACCAGAGGAGGTAACTAGTCGTCCTGGTAAGTCGGCCCGGATGTTGCAAGGGTCGCATGGGTCGCGATGACCTTACAAACTGTATCCGTTTTTCTACGGAGTTATTTGTTAATTGGACCCCTTCTCCTGAAGTGAATGTTCCTTCATTCCAGCTTAGCAAATCTTCCTGGTAAAAGGGAAGACGAGTCTGCAGGACACGCTGGACAGAAAAACGGAGATGGCAACAATTTCCATCTGCGAGGCCGTGGATCATAGATTCGGTATTAAGGATCTAGGTGTACTTGTTAAGTTCCCCTGAGCCGGTTGGACCGTCTAAGGACGGCGTGGCAAGTTTCCCTCTATCAAGGTAGATGGGCTTTTCTAGTTGAAGGATAATGCGTCACTGCTATCCAGGGCGCAATCCTCGGCAGTTACAGTCAGAAGAGCACTGTGACTTGGATGGAACGCAGTTTTCCAACAGGGTTTGCTATCTTTAGCTTAGAAAGTGGTCAGCTATTTGACTGACCTCACGGAGCTGATGCCAAGGCAAAGGCAAAAGAAGCAGCTTTACCGCAGCGCAGAGCTGTGACTTCTGCGTCTGGCAGGACTAGTGCCAATAGTTATCGGCAGTCCTTTTCGGTTCAAGGGATGATCTGACCAACCCTCTGGGGGTTTGTGTCGTTTCTCTTTTTTAAAAAAAAAAAAAAAAAAGGGGGAATTCTCAGAAATTCCGCATACCCTGGAAACAGAACTTCTGTTAAGGCAGAAGCTGGCAAAAAAAAAAAAAAAAAATTCGCTAAGGCGGACTGACTTCTGACATTCCGTCAGAGCCGAGCATGAAGTCGCTTCGCTCAGTTATGGCAGCCCTGTCGCAGAACGATCAATCGTCATTCGCGACGCTTTTTGGCATGTTCCCATCGGAAGACCTCACCCAGGTTGTGGCTCGACCATTCGGTTTGGCTTTAACGCCCAGAATTTTTACAACGATTCTGACGCCAGAATCTCATGGCAATCCTTCAAAGAAGGGGATTTACGATTCGTCCCTATTTGGACGGCCTTTTCGGTTGTGGCTTCAAAGGAGAAGTCGTCTCTGGAATCGTCGCAGGCAATCCTGTTTTCAGCTGCAGAATGGAAGGGAGGGAGACACAGGAATTCATTACTGATGGGTAGGCGGAGCCCCAGATCAGGATGTTACCTCAGATCAAAGAGTGATGACTGGCTGGCCCCTCCAGCTCGGGCTCCTCCTACTCAGCTCCAGTCTAAGATTTGAGGTCCAGAGGATGGTCGCTGCTAATGCAGCTCCTCAGAAGATTTTATTATTTTAATATTCGGACAGGAGACTTGGATCACTAGTTGGTCTAGAGGTCTCAGGGGTACCAGCGCTGCTGTACCCCAACCTCTCCCTTGGCGGATCTGTATTTACTCAAAGTCCCTGCAGAATCCTTGCCGGCCCTGGGGGATGAGGAGAGCTTCTCTGGCGGGAACGCAAACCACACGTGCGGTCACTGCGTTCTTCGCCCTGGGGGGAAGCATGGGCACTGCGCCAAAACCCCTGAGGGTCCCTGTGGCGCCTTGGCTGGTGAGTACTCCACACAAATTTTAATAATAATTATGTGTGAGTGCTTTAGCGTCTGAATGAGCAGCGCTATTACTAATGTCAGTATGCTTCAGCGCTGCTGTGACAGCGTTACTACATGTATGTCAGTATGCTTCAGCGCTGCTGTGACAGCGCTACTACATGTAATGTCAGTATGCTTCAGCGCTGCTGTGACAGCGCTACTACATGTAATGTCAGTATGCTTCAGCGCTGCTGTGACAGCGCTACTACATGTAATGTCAGTATGCTTCAGCGCTGCTGTGACAGCGCTGTTACAAGGAGATGTGGTGATTTTTTGTCCGCAGGCAGATAGCTGCAGGACAGAGAGGGAGCAGGAGCGGGAGAGTTCGCGCTCATTATTTGAGCTGGCGGGGGGCGTGGCCTATCTATCCCGGTCTTTTGAGCAGGAAGACGCGCGCTCTGGCTTTTCTCCTGCGACCCCTCACTGTGGCGGCCATTACTCAGGCTCCTGGGCTCCTCGGACCGCTCCTCTCCTCATATAGACACCACGGCCAGCTGGGTGAGTGCGGATTCCTCACCCCGCAGCGCAGCGATCGCTATCCTGCAGCTGCAGTCTCATCAGAGACATAAAAATTGGCTGGGGCTCACAAATATATATATATTTTGGTGAGTTTGCAATATTAACCCCTTTGAGGGTTATTTCTACCAGCTAAATTTGCTGACTGAATACCGCTGGGGTAACTCTGCTTGGTGGAGCGTTAACCCTTCAGCGTTTGAAAAAAAAAAAAAAAAAAAAAAACCGCATAGTTTTTTGCTGGTATTACCGCTTTGACCTGCTCATACAGGTGAGACATGTCTGAACAGAGTTCAGATGCCGCGGATCACGTCCCAGTGCCATTGCGGCAATCAGATACGCAGACCTCCACAGCGTCTAGCGCTGCGGTCGACAGCGGTGGAAAATTGGATGATATCGCTCGATCGATTAATAACTTATCTGACCTTTTAGGTCAATATGTGTCTGCTAATTCCTCTCAGAGGAAGCGACGCAGGCCGTTACCGGCCTCTACACGGAGCGAGTCAGATGTATCTGATATTGGGCAGAGTTCCCCTTTAAATTCGGATGGAGAAATATCCGATTCAGATGCGGACGAGCCGCAGGGGCGTTCCTCTATGACGAAGCGTACGGAGGCATTAATTGAAGCCATGAGAGATATACTACAGTTACCGGAGGAGGTAACTAGTCGTCCTGGTAAATCAGCACGCATTTTCCAGGAGTCCCGTGCTTCGCGCACAACATTGCCAGCTCTGGATGAGCTTAATGGTGTAATAGAGGAGGAACGTCTATGTCCAGATAAGCGTTTTCATGGAACGCATTTCTTTGATACACTTTATCCTTGCTCTACGGAGTTAAAGGCTAATTGGACTTCTGCTCCTGAAGTGGATGTGTCTTTGTCTCAGCTTAGTAAATCCTCTCTACTCCCTATTAAGGGAAAAGCGAGCTTACAGGAGCCTTTGGATAGAAAGGCAGAATTGGCGGCAAAAGCAAGCTATGAGGCTGCGGGTCATGGATTTCGAGCAGTGCTAGGATCCATGTGTGCTGCTAGAGCTTCTCTAAGCTGGTTGGCACGTCTGAAGACGGAGTTCCAAAATGAATCTCCGTTATCTGAGATACGGGAAACTTGTGAATGGTTAGAAACGGCAGCCTGTTATATCTTTGATGCCGGTCTGGATACGGCATCTCTGCTGGCCAAAGCGCAAGCTTCAGCGGTCACAGTCAGAAGAGCTTTATGGCTCAGACAGTGGGCCGGGGACGCAGTTTCCAAACAAGGGTTGTTGGCCTTACCTTACAAGGGTGGCCATCTTTTTGGATCCGACCTCACAGAGCTGATTTCCAAGGCTAAGGCGAAGGAATCAGCATTACCACAGCGAAGGGCCATGGCCTCGGTGTCCAGTAAGCCTGGTGTTTATAGTGGTCGGCGGTCCTTTCGGGGCCGAGGACGATCTAGTCACTCCTCGTGGGGATCGGGTCGTCCTTCTTTCTCAGGAAAGAAATCCTCTCAGAAAACTCGTACTCCCTGGAAGCAGAGTTTCCGCCAGAACAAGCGGGAACTTGACAAGAAACCCGCAAAGTCGGATTGACGCCAGGGGTCCACTCGAGGATTCTCGAGTGGGGGGTCGCCTGCTTCTTTTCAAGGAGACTTGGATGGCTCGCGTTCCAGATTCCTGGGTAACGCGGATAGTGTCGGCAGGCTATTTCATAGAGTTTGCTTCTCAACCCCCAAATGTTTTTTGTCAATCTCGCGTTCCGTCGGAACCCGAGCTTGTTGTCGCTCTACAGCGAGAGGTCGAATCGCTACTACAAAAGGGTGTAGTGATACCGGTTCCGTCAGAGGACCGAGGGAAAGGTTTTTATTCCAACCTTTTATAGTTCCCAAAAAGGAGAACAAATTTCGCCCGATTCTGGATCTCAAGCGATTAAACCGGCATGTCCATGCCCGGAAATTTCGCATGGAGTCGCTTCGTTCCGTTGTGGCAGCTCTGTCACAGAACGATTTTCTGGTGTCAATCGACATTCGCGACGCCTATTTGCATATTCCCATCGGAAAGGCTCATCAGCGCTTTCTTCGATTTGCCATAGGTCAGAATCATTACCAGTTCGTGGCTCTGCCGTTCGGCTTAGCCTCAGCGCCAAGGGTCTTTACAAAAATTCTGGCGCCCCTCATGGCACTCCTTCGAAGACAGGGGATTACGATTCTCCCTTATCTGGACGATCTTTTGATCGTGGCTTCCTCGGAGGAGGAGGCGTTGACGGCTCGGGATTTGTCTCTTCAGTTTCTGAAAGACTTCGGTTGGCTGGTCAATTGGGAGAAGTCGTCCCTGGAACCATCGAGGACAATTCTCTTTTTGGGAATGCATCTCGACACGTTTCGGTCGGTAGTTTCCCTACCACCAGACAAACAGTCATGTCTTCTTCGACATGTACAGATTATGACATCCTCAACGGCAATGTCCCTACGGAAGTGTATGCGTCTTCTGGGACTGATGGTGGCGTCCATGGAGGCAATTCCTTTTGCCCAGTTCCACTCCAGGACTCTTCAAAGGTTCATCTTGAGTCGATGGAATCAGTCGCAATCGCTGGATTGCAGTGTCACCATTTCTCGCGCGGTGCGGGATTCTCTAGAATGGTGGTTACGTCCAGGGGCATTCTCCCTGGGGAAGTCTTTCCTCCCTCTGAAGTGGTCAGTCATAACCACCGATGCCAGCCTGACGGGCTGGGGGGGTGTTTGGAACAATCTCTGGATTCAGGGGGTATGGTCATCGGAAGAGTCTGTGCTTCCGATCAACATCCTGGAATTGAGGGCGATTTTCCTTTGCCTCCAACATTGGACGGTCCCTTTGAGCGGTCTGCCAGTCCGTGTGCAGACAGACAATGCGACGGCTGTCGCGTATATCAATCACCAAGGTGGGACAAGGAGTTCCAGACTCATGGTAGAGGTGTCCCGAATTCTGATTTGGGCAGAGGCCAATGTACCAGCCATTTCGGCGATTCACATTCCAGGGGTTCGGAATGTTACAGCGGACTTTCTCAGTCGCAGAAGGATGGATTCCGGGGAATGGAGCCTCCATCCGGATGTGTTTGCACTACTGTGCTCTCGCTGGGGAACCCCCCAAGTGGATTTGATGGCATCCAGGTTCAATGCCAAGTTACCGACATTCATGTCCAGGTACAAGGATCCGAAGGCGGTGGCGGTGGATGCTCTAGTGGCTCAGTGGGATTAGTTCGAGCTGATCTATGTATTCCCGCCGATATCCTTACTTCCTCTAGTACTGCGTCGGATCAGACTAGAGAGAATTCCAGCTATTTTGATAGCTCCAGACTGGCCAAGAAGGGTGTGGTTCTCGACAATAATGTCGCTGTTGGCGGCACCTCCTTTTCCACTCCCTCTTCAACCGGACTTGTTGACTCAGGGGCCCGTTTGTCATCCGGACTTGATGTCCCTGCGTTTGACGGCGTGGCTCTTGAGACCGAAATCTTGACCCGTAGAGGTTTCTCAGCCGAGGTCATTGCTACCCTTCGTGCTGCAAGATGTCCGGCTACTACTAGGATTTACCACAAGATTTGGGAAACCTTCTTTTCGTGGTGTTTGGGGTCCTCTCGGAACCCGAGAAAATTTTCCATTCCCAACCTGTTGGCTTTTCTACAGCATGGGCTAGACAAGGGTTTGGCAGTAAGCACTCTGAAAGGTCAGATTTCTGCTCTGTCCTTATTGTTTCGGAGAACCATTGCTTCAAATAGAGACGTGCTTTCCTTTTTTCCGAGGTATATCTCGTAAGTTTCCGCCGCGGAAGGCACCCGTGTCTCCTTGGCGGCTCAACCTTGTTTTGGAGGCTCTTCAGCATAAACCTTTTGAGCCTATGGTTTCTGCTAGCCTTTCTTTACTTTCTTGGAAGGTGGCTTTCCTTGTTGCAGTCACTTCCTTGAGGAGAGTTTCTGAGTTGGCAGCTCTTTCTTGTTCGCCTCCTTTTCTGGAGTTTTTTCCGGATCGTGTAGTGCTTCGCACTCGGGGTGATTTTTTGCCTAAAGTGGTGTCACAATTTCATGTCAACCAGGATATTGTGTTGCCTTCATTCTGCCCGGATCCGAAGAATGTGAAAGAGCGAGCTTTACACACATTGGATTTAGTGCGGGCCTTGAAGTTTTATCTATCTATTACTCAAGGTTTTCGTAAGACGGACTCCCTGTTTGTGGTTCCAGCAGGTCGTCGGCGTGGTCAACGAGCTTCCAAGGATTCTATAGCTCGTTGGATCCGGTCAGCTATTTTGGAAGCTTACCGTCTTCGGGGTGAATCTTGCCCGATTAAGATTCGAGCCCATTCTACGAGAGCTGTGGCCTCATCGTGGGTTTTTCATCAAGGTGCCTCGGCAGTGCAGCTCTGCCGAGCGGCAACTTGGCGCTCTGTCCACACGTTTACAAAGTTTTATAAAGTGGACGTCAGTGCTTCCGCTGATGCAGCCCTCGGACGTAGGGTCCTGCAGGCAGCTGTAGTTTAAAGTTCTGGATGAACTTGTGTTTAGCGCTGGTTGCGCTTTGTTGTTAAGGTTGTTGGGTTTCTGCCTCTTGTTGGTTTTTCCCACCCTTATTTTTGAACTGCTTTGGGACGTCCCATCAGTAATGAATTCCTGTGTCTCCCTCCCTTCCATTCTGCAGCTGAAACACGGATTTTGGTAAGAACTTACCGGTAAAATCCTTTTCAGCGAAGGAAGGGAGGGAGACACAGCACCCTCCCAAGGCAGAAGTGTGTTGATGTTTTCAGATGCAGCGCGACCCTTATCTGATAGCGATTATCTGGGCTGAGGTCAGCGCGCTAAGGCTCTGTTCCAGCATCGCCAGCTCATCGCAGTAGTCAGGTTCCGTGAGTAGTACCTGGAACTCTGTGGTTTTTGGCTTTCTTTGCATGCATAACCTGTATCCTTGTGTTTTTTCTCTGAAGTTCCTTCAGAAGGGGTTATGTTGCTCCGCTGGTGATCTTGGCTCTTTTCCTAAAAGCTTTGGTACGACTGGAGCTGAGTAGGAGGAGCCCGAGCTGGAGGGGCCAGCCAGTCATCACTCTTTTGATCTGAGGTAACATCCTGATCTGGGGCTCCGCCTACCCATCAGTAATGAATTCCTGTGTCTCCCTCCCTTCCTTCGCTGAAAAGGATTTTACCGGTAAGTTCTTACCAAAATCCGTGTTTTGAGGATGCATTTCGACATGGTACGGGCGGTGTTGTCCCTACCTCCAGACAAGCAGGCATGTCTGCTCCAGCATGTACAGACTATGAAGTCTGCGACAGCAGTATCCCTTCGGAAGGTATGCGCCTTCTGGGTCTGACGGTGGCGTCCATGAGGTTTTTTCCGTTTGTCCAATTTCATTCCAGAGCTCTCCATAGGCTCATTTTGAGTCGTTGGGATCAATCGCAAGGTTCGCTGGATTGCAGCGTCATCATCTCTCACAGGGTGCGAGAATCCCTAGGATGGTGTTTATGTCCAGGAGCGTTATCCCTGGGAAAGCTTTTCCTCCCTCCGAAGTGGTCGGTCATAACCACCAATGCCAGCCTGATGGGCTGGGGGGGGGGTGTTTTGGAACAATCTCTGGATTCAGGGAGTATGGTCATCGGAAGAGTCTGTTCTTCCGATCAACATCCTGGAATTGAGGGCGATTTTCCTTTGCTTCCAACATGTGACGGTCCCTTTGAGCGGTCTGCCAGTCCGAGTGCAGACAGACAATGCGACGGCTGTCACGTATATCAATCACCAAGGTGGGACAAGGAGTTCCAGACTCATGGTAGAGGTGTCCCGAATTCTGATTTGGGCAGAGGCCAGTGTGCCAGCCATTTCGGCGATTCACATTCCAGGGGTTCAGAATATTACAGCGGACTTTCTCAGTCGCAGAAGGATGGATCCCGGGGAATGGAGCCTCCACCCGGAAGTTTTTGCACTACTGTGCTCTCGCTGGGGAACTCCCCAAGTGGATTTGATGGCATCCAGGTCCAATGCCAAGTTACCGACGTTCATGTCCAGGTACAAGGACCCGAAGGCTGTGGCGGTGGATGCTCTAGTGGCTCAGTGGGATCAGCTCGAGCTGATCTATGTATTCCCGCCGATATCCCTACTTCCTCTAGTACTGCGTCGGATCAGACTAGAGAGAATTCCAGCTATTTTGATAGCTCCAGACTGGCAAAGAAGGGTGTGGTTCTCGACAATAATGTCGCTGTTGGCGGCAACTCCTTTTCCACTCCCTCTTCAACCGGACTTGTTGACTCAGGGGCCCGTTTGTCATCCGGACTTGATGTCCCTGCGTTTGACGGCGTGGCTCTTGAGACCGAAATCTTGACCCGTAGAGGTTTCTCAGCCGAGGTCATTGCTACCCTTCGTGCTGCAAGAAGTCCGGCTACTACTAGGATTTACCACAAAATTTGGGAAACCTTCTTTTAGTGGTGTTTGGGGTCCTCTCGGAACCCGAGAAAATTTTCCATTCCCAACCTGTTGGCTTTTCTGCAGCATGGGCTAGACAAGGGTTTGGCAGTCAGCACCCTGAAAGGTCAGATTTCTGCTCTGTCCTTATTGTTCCGGAGAACCATTGCTTCAAATAGAGACGTGCTCTCCTTTTTCCGAGGTATATCTCGTAAGTTTCCGCCGCGGAAGGCGCCCGTGTCTCCTTGGCGGCTCAACCTTGTTTTGGAGGCTCTTCAGCATAAACCTTTTGAGCCTATGGTTTCTGCTAGCCTTTCTTTACTTTCTTGGAAGGTGGCTTTCCTTGTTGCAGTCACTTCCTTGAGGAGAGTTTCTGAGTTGGCAGCTCTTTCTTGTTCGCCTCCTTTTCTGGAGTTTTTTCCGGATCGTGTAGTGCTTCGCACTCCGGGTGATTTTTTTGCCTAAAGTGGTATCACAATTTCATGTTAACTAGGATATTGTGTTGCCTTCACTCTGTCTGGATCCGAGGAATGCGAAAGAGCGAGATTTACACACATTGGATTTAGTGCGGGCCTTGAAGTTTTATCTATCTATTACTCAAGGTTTTCGTAAGACGGACTTCCTGTTTGTGGTTTCAGCAGGTCGTCGGCGTGGTCAACGAGCTTTCAAGGATTCTATAGCTCGTTGGATCCGGTCAGCTATTTTGGAAGCTTACCGCCTTCGGGGTGAACCTTGCCCGATTAAGATTCGAGCCCATTCCACGTGAGCTGTGGCTTCATCGTGGGCTTTTCATCAAGGTGCCTCAGCAGTGCAGCTCTGCCGGGCGGCAACTTGGCGCTCTGTCCACACGTTTACAAAGTTTTATAAAGTGGACGTCAGTGCTTCCGCTGATGCAGCCCTCGGACGTAGGGTCCTGCAGGCAGCTGTAGTTTAAAGTTCTGGATGAACTTGTGTTTAGCGCTGGTTGCGCTTTGTTGTTAAGGTTGTTGGGTTTCTGCCTTTTGTTGGTTTTTCCCACCCTTATTTTTGAACTGCTTTGGGACGTCCCATCAGTAATGAATACTGTGGCTCTCTTCCTTCCATCTGCAGCTGAAACACGGATTTTGGTAAGAACTTACCTGTAAAATCCTTTTCAGCGAAGGAAGGAAGAGAGACACAGCACCCTCCCAAGGCAGAAGTGTGTTGATGTTTTCAGATGCAGCGCGACCCTTATCTGATAGCGATTATCTGGGCTGAGGTCAGCGCGCTAGGGCTCTGTTCCAGCATCGCCAGCTCATCGCAGTAGTCAGGTTCCGTGAGTAGTACCTGGAACTCTGTGGTTTTTGGCTTTCTTTGCATGCATAACCTGTATTCTTGTGTTTTTTCTCTGAAGTTCCTTCAGAAGGGGTTATGTTGCTCCGCTGGTGATCTTGGCTCTTTTCCTAAAAGCTTTGGTACGACTGGAGCTGAGTAGGAGGAGCCCGAGCTGGAGGGGCCAGCCAGTCATCACTCTTTTGATCTGAGGTAACATCCTGATCTGGGGCTCCGCCTACCCATCAGTAATGAATACTGTGTCTCTCTTCCTTCCTTCGCTGAAAAGGATTTTACAGGTAAGTTCTTACCAAAATCCGTGTTTTATTTAGGTGTATCCATATAAATGGCCCACCCTGTATATACTCATTGGATATAACTGTGGCCATATGAATGGTTTATGCAGCCAGATATTCTACTGATAAACCCATAATTGAAGTGACAGGATATATGTCCATTATGGCCACCATTGACACAACGCATTGCACATCTGAAGGTGACCATGACATACTATATGGCCTCACTACCTATGATACGCTCTCACTGTCCTCTTAAAGGGGCCTTCTTTTTGTCAGTATACTTTGTGTTCATTTCTTATAGAGATCTCTGTTTGCTTTCATGCAATGAGAACTTTCCTTTATTTTATTTCTTTATTTTATTTTTTTTATATTTCCGGCCAGAGATAACAATCGTTCTTTGTCACGTGGTGGACACGCACGTGGATGACTGATCCTAGTAAGCGCCCAGATATCAGAGTATCACACGATTCATATGATTGTTCTATGAAAGTAATCAATGAAGGTTCCTATGTAATCAGTGCAAGCAGCGATCTTGAAAACCATGAGAAATTGATGCAGAAAGTATACTGAAGAGCTGAATAATTTTTCATTACCATGAATATATGCATTTTCTAGTGAGAACAAGTCCTTGGTTTGCACGCAGCATTTACATCTGTATAACCTGATACGTTCGTGTCCTTGCCACAAAGGGTTTCCTCCACCGCTTTTACCAAGGTGGAGCTTTTTAAAACAAAATTGGTCACATTCACAGAATGCTTTTAACATGATACCTTGTTATGTTCGGCTTGACCCCTAAAATCCAGCCTGTGAATGGCAGCTGGGTGCACGGTGTTGGGAGCAGTGAGGGAACCTTTCTAAATCCCAGACAAAGTTAATGCATCACTCGACACAGTGTCTGCTAATACTGGATCACATTTCCTACCCAAATTCGGGGAGGGGTCCTTGTGTGTTTGAGGGGTGTGTAAAGCCTACACGGCAGTGTGATGAATGTGTGTGGTGGATGTCATGACTGCCATGGCTTGCCTGCGGATGTAGAAGACAATGTGCGTAGACACAGCCTCATTTGCCCTGCTTTGGTAAGCCGCGCAGGAGCTGGCTGTACCTCCTAGCCACATTTCACTATGGTCTCCGTGTACCTGATGTATACACACACCCTGAATATGTCCAAGAAATGTCAAATTACTCATTACCTGAACACCAGCCATTTTTATTCTCCAGTTCCAGGACATTTTGCATCCAGTTGATGCCACTTGGACCTGTGGTTGGTGATTGCACAGATCTGGGCACTTACTCCATGTCCACATGTGGCAGGTGTTCTTGTGGAAAGTTTTCGTGACCGTAAATGTTTTTCCATTCATCTGAATGCGCTTTTCTCCTTCGTCTCATTGGGGGACACAGGACTGTGGGTGTATGCTACTGCCACTAGGAGGCTGACACTAAGTAAACATAAAAAAAGGTTAGCTCCTCCTCCGCCGTATACACCTCAGCACTGGCCGCAGGCAAACCCAGTTCATGCTTAGTGTCTGATGGAGGCACACGTCTGGTTTCTTCCAGACCATTTTTTTTTTTTTTTTTCTCTCTCTATTTTCCCACGAAGATTTGACAGGGGCGACGGACCCTATTGAAGGGGTCCGATCTCCCAAACCATCAACGGGCGAGCACGTGGAGTAAAGCCTCCACGTATCCTCTCCCGCGACGTGGGACACGAATGCCGGACTCAGCCCTGACCACCCTAAGGTATCGAAACCCTAGGCTGTACAGAGGCAGTAAATAGTCCGTGCGGCCCCCACTGCACCACCAAGGCAAGACCGCGGTGCTGCAAGGAGGCGGATGGTCCCTCTCCTCACCCCCTGAAGGGGTGATGGAGTTAGGGTGCCTGCACCATCCTCACCCCCTTTTTTTCTGGGAAGCCCCTCTCTAACCACTGTGGCTGAGAGACGCTGGGACCTTTTTTTGGGAGACTACATATGCTCCAGTGGATCACGGCCGGGAACCCACCTTTAATCCAGGATCTTCGGTCGTGGAAGAGTTGGAGCAAAAGGCAAAGCGGTCTGGTGTTTTCAGGAGCAGCTCCAAAGCAAAAGCGGGCAAGTCCATGGCTGAGTTCCCCATACCCCTCCCCCTGTATCCGGCGGCCTGCTCTCCGACACAGGGGCGGCCGCCGCCAAAAATTTACCTCCCGGCTTCATGCCGGCGCTAGGCCGCGGGCGGAAATCTAGCCCCCGGCTTTTGCCGAGGGTCAGGCAGTGTGGGAGGCAGTTCGGCGTTCCAGAGGATGGGCGCGTTCTCGGGCTCCTCCCCAGCACGACACTTCCGGCGGGCCCGCCCCCCTGATCCGAGCGGTCGCCGCCGAAAATTTAGGCCGCGGCTTCGGCCAGCGCTAGGCCGCGGCCTGAAATTTAGCCCCCGGCTTAGGCCGGAAACTAGGCCGCGGCTGGAAATCAGGTCCCCGGCTTCTGCCGGCGCTAGGCCGCGCCCCGCGACCCCTCCCCCTAGGGCTCGGCTATTTAGGAACGCCTCCCTGAAAGGGGAGCGCGTTTTTTGGAAGTCTGGAGCTTCCATCTTCCTTTCAGCTGCAGATGGAAGGAAGAGAGCCACAGTATTCATTACTGATGGGTAGGCGGAGCCCCAGATCAGGATGTTACCTCAGATCAAAAGAGTGATGACTGGCTGGCCCCTCCAGCTCGGGCTCCTCCTACTCAGCTCCAGTCTAAGATTTGAGGTCCAGAGGATGGTCGCTGCTAATGCAGCTCCTCAGAAGATTTTATTATTTTAATATTCGGACAGGAGACTTGGATCACTAGTTGGTCTAGAGGTCTCAGGGGTACCAGCGCTGCTGTACCCCAACCTCTCCCTTGGCGGATCTGTATTTACTCAAAGTCCCTGCAGAATCCTTGCCGGCCCTGGGGGATGAGGAGAGCTTCCCTGGCGGGACGCAAACCACACGTGCGGTCACTGCGTTCTTCGCCCTGGGGGGAAGCATGGGCACAGCGCCAGAAACCCCTGAGGGTCCCTGTGGCGCCTTGGCTGGTGAGTACTCCACACAAATTTTAATGATATAATTATGTGTGGGGTGCTTTAGGGGCGTTCTGTCACGTGGACAGCGCTATTACTTATGTCAGTATGCTTCAGCGCTGCTGTGACAGCGCTACTACATGTATGTCAGTATGCTTCAGCGCTGCTGTGACAGCGCTACTACATGTATGTCAGTATGCTTCAGCGCTGCTGTGACAGCGCTACTACATGTATGCAGTAGCTCAGCGCTGCTGTGACAGCGTGTTACATAGTGTGGTTTTTTGTCCGCAGGCAGATAGCTGCAGGACAGAGAGGGAGCAGGAGCGGGGGAGTTCGCGCTCATTATTCGAGCTGGCGAGGGGCGTGGCCTAAATATTCCCGGTCTTCTGAGCAGGAAGACGCGCGCTCTGGCGTTTCTCCTGCGACCCCCTCACTGTGGCGGCCATTACTCAGGCTCCTGGGCTCCTCGGACCGCTCCTCTCCTCATAAGACACCACGGCCAGCTGGGTGAGTGCTGATTCCTCACCCCGCAGCGCAGCGATCGCTATCCTGCAGCTGCAGTCTCATCAGAGACATAAAAATTGGCTGGGGCTCACAAATATATATATATTGTGGTGAGTTTGCAATATTAACCCCTCTGAGGGTTATTTCTACCAGCTAAATTTGCTGACTGAATACCGCTGGGGTAACCCTGCTTGGTGGAGCGTTAACCCTTCAGCGTTTGAAAAAAAAAAAAAAACGCATAGTTTTTTGCTGGTATTACCGCTTTGACCTGCTCATACAGGTGAGACATGTCTGAACAGAGTTCAGATGCCGCGGATCACGTCCCAGTGCCATTGCGGCAATCAGATACGCAGACCTCCACAGCGTCTAGCGCTGCGGTCGACAGCGGTGGAAAATTGGATGATATCGCTCGATCGATTAATAACTTGTCTGACCTTTTAGGTCAATATGTGTCTGCTAATTCCTCTCAGAGGAAGCGACGCAGGCCGTTACCGGCCTCTACACGGAGCGAGTCAGATGTATCTGATATTGGGCAGAGTTCCCCTTTAAATTCGGATGGAGAAATATCCGATTCAGATGCGGACGAGCCGCAGGGGCGTTCCTCTATGGCGAAGCGTACGGAGGCATTAATTGAAGCCATGAGAGATATACTACAGTTACCGGAGGAGGTAACTAGTCGTCCTGGTAAATCAGCACGCATGTTCCAGGAGTCCCGTGCTTCGCGCACAACATTGCCAGCTCTGGATGAGCTTAATGGTGTAATAGAGGAGGAACGTCTATGTCCAGATAAGCGTTTTCATGGAACGCATTTCTTTGATACACTTTATCCTTGCTCTGCGGAGTTAAAGGCTAATTGGACTTCTGCTCCTGAAGTGGATGTGTCTTTGTCTCAGCTTAGTAAATCCTCTCTACTCCCTATTAAGGGAAAAGCGAGCTTACAGGAGCCTTTGGATAGAAAGGCAGAATTGGCGGCAAAAGCAAGCTATGAGGCTGCGGGTCATGGATTTCGAGCAGTGCTAGGATCCATGTGTGCTGCTAGAGCTTCTCTAAGCTGGTTGGCACGTCTGAAGACGGAGTTGCAAAATGAATCTCCGTTATCTGAGATACGGGAAACCTGTGAATGGTTAGAAACGGCAGCCTGTTATATCTTTGATGCCGGTCTGGATACGGCATCTCTGCTGGCCAAAGCGCAAGCTTCAGCGGTCACAGTCAGAAGAGCTTTATGGCTCAGACAGTGGGCCGGGGACGCAGTTTCCAAACAAGGGTTGTTGGCCTTACCTTACAAGGGTGGCCATCTTTTTGGATCCGACCTCACAGAGCTGATTTCCAAGGCTAAGGCGAAGGAATCAGCATTACCACAGCGAAGGGCCATGGCCTCGGTGTCCAGTAAGCCTGGTGTCTATAGTGGTCGGCGGTCCTTTCGGGGCCGAGGACGATCTAGTCACTCCTCGTGGGGATCGGGTCGTCCTTCTTTCTCAGGAAAGAAATCCTCTCAGAAAACTCGTACTCCCTGGAAGCAGAGTTTCCGCCAGAACAAGCGGGAACTTGACAAGAAACCCGCAAAGTCGGATTGACGCCAGGGGTCCACTCGAGGATTCTCGAGTGGGGGGTCGCCTGCTTCTTTTCAAGGAGACTTGGATGGCTCGCGTTCCAGATTCCTGGGTAACGCGGATAGTGTCGGCAGGCTATTTCATAGAGTTTGCTTCTCAACCCCCAAATGTTTTTTGTCAATCTCGCGTTCCGTCGGAACCCGAGCTTGTTGTCGCTCTACAGCGAGAGGTCGAATCTCTACTACAAAAGGGTGTAGTGATACCGGTTCCGTCAGAGGACCGAGGGAAAGGTTTTTATTCCAACCTTTTTATAGTTCCCAAAAAGGAGAACAAATTTCGCCCGATTCTGGATCTCAAGCGATTAAACCGGCATGTCCATGCCCGGAAATTTCGCATGGAGTCGCTTCGTTCCGTTGTGGCAGCTCTGTCACAGAACGATTTTCTGGTGTCAATCGACATTCGCGACGCCTATTTGCATATTCCCATCGGAAAGGCTCATCAGCGCTTTCTTCGATTTGCCATAGGTCAGAATCATTACCAGTTCGTGGCTCTGCCGTTCGGCTTAGCCTCAGCGCCAAGGGTCTTTACAAAAATTCTGGCGCCCCTCATGGCACTCCTTCGAAGACAGGGGATTACGATTCTCCCTTATCTGGACGATCTTTTGATCGTGGCTTCCTCGGAGGAGGAGGCGTTGACGGCTCGGGATTTGTCTCTTCAGTTTCTGAAGGACTTCGGTTGGCTGGTCAATTGGGAGAAGTCGTCCCTGGAACCATCGAGGACAATTCTCTTTTTGGGAATGCATCTCGACACGTTTCGGTCGGTAGTTTCCCTACCACCAGACAAACAGTCATGTCTTCTTCGACATGTACAGATTATGAAATCCTCAACGGCAATGTCCCTACGGAAGTGTATGCGTCTTCTGGGACTGATGGTGGCGTCCATGGAGGCAATTCCTTTTGCCCAGTTCCATTCCAGGACTCTCCAAAGGTTCATCTTGAGTCGATGGAACCAGTCGCAATCGCTGGATTGCAGTGTCACCATTCCTCGCGCGGTGCGGGATTCTCTAGAATGGTGGTTACGTCCAGGGGCATTCTCCCTGGGGAAGTCTTTCCTCCCTCTGAAGTGGTCAGTTATAACCACCGATGCCAGCCTGACGGGCTGGGGGGGTGTTTGGAACAATCTCTGGATTCAGGGGGTATGGTCATCGGAAGAGTCTTTTCTTCCGATCAACATCCTGGAATTGAGGGCGATTTTCCTTTGCCTCCAACATTGGACGGTCCCTTTGAGCGGTCTGCCAGTCCGAGTGCAGACAGACAATGCGACGGCTGTCGCGTATATCAATCACCAAGGTGGGACAAAGAGTTCCAGACTCATGGTAGAGGTGTCCAGAATTCTGATTTGGGCAGAGGCCAGTGTACCAGCCATTTCGGCGATTCACATTCCAGGGGTTCAGAATATTACAGCGGACTTTCTCAGTCGCAGAAGGATGGATCCCGGGGAATGGAGCCTCCACCCGGAAGTTTTTGCACTACTGTGCTCTCGCTGGGGAACCCCCAAGTGGATTTGATGGCATCCAGGTCCAATGCCAAGTTACCGACATTCATGTCCAGGTACAAGGACCCGAAGGCGGTGGCGGTGGATGCTCTAGTGGCTCAGTGGGATCAGTTCGAGCTGATCTATGTATTCCCGCCGATATCCTTACTTCCTCTAGTGCTGCTTCGGATCAGACTAGAGAGAATTCCAGCTATTCTGATAGCTCCAGACTGGCCAAGAAGGGTGTGGTTCTCGACAATTATGTCGCTGTTGGCGGCACCTCCGTTTCCACTCCCTCTTCAACCGGACTTGTTGACTCAGGGGCCCGTTTGTCATCCGGACTTGATGTCCCTGCGTTTGACGGCGTGGCTCTTGAGACCGAAATCTTGACCCGTAGAGGTTTTTCAGCCGAGGTCATTGCTACCCTTCGTGCTGCAAGATGTCCGGCTACTACTAGGATTTACCACAAAATTTGGGAAACCTTCTTTTCGTGGTGTTTGGGGTCCTCTCGGAACCCGAGAAAATTTTCCATTCCCAACCTGTTGGCTTTTCTGCAGCATGGGCTAGACAAGGGTTTGGCAGTTAGCACTCTGAAAGGTCAGATTTCTGCTCTGTCCTTATTGTTCCGGAGAACCATTGCTTCGAATAGAGACGTGCTCTCCTTTTTCCGAGGTATCTCTCGTAAGTTTCCGCCGCGGAAGGCACCCGTGTCTCCTTGGCGGCTCAACCTTGTTTTGGAGGCTCTTCAGCATAAACCTTTTGAGCCTATGGTTTCTGCTAGCCTTTCTTTACTTTCTTGGAAGGTGGCTTTCCTTGTTGCAGTCACTTCCTTGAGGAGAGTTTCTGAGTTGGCAGCTCTTTCTTGTTCGCCTCCTTTTCTGGAGTTTTTTCCGGATCGTGTAGTGCTTCGCACTCGGGGTGATTTTTTGCCTAAAGTGGTGTCACAATTTCATGTTAACCAGGATATTGTGTTGCCTTCACTCTGTCCGGATCCGAAGAATGCGAAAGAGCGAGATTTACACACATTGGATTTAGTGCGGGCCTTGAAGTTTTATCTATCTATTACTCAAGGTTTTCGTAAGACGGACTCCCTGTTTGTGGTTCCAGCAGGTCGTCGGCGTGGTCAACGAGCTTCCAAGGATTCTATAGCTCGTTGGATCCGGTCAGCTATTTTGGAAGCTTACCGCCTTCGGGGTGAATCTTGCCCGATTAAGATTCGAGCCCATTCCACGAGAGCTGTGGCTTCATCGTGGGCTTTTCATCAAGGTGCCTCGGCAGTGCAGCTTTGCCGAGCGGCAACTTGGCGCTCTGTCCACACGTTTACAAGGTTTTATAAAGTGGACGTCAGTGCTTCCGCTGATGCAGCCCTCGGACGTAGGGTCCTGCAGGCAGCTGTAGTTTAAAGTTCTGGATGAACTTGTGTTTAGCGCTGGTTGCGCTTTGTTGTTAAGGTTGTTGGGTTTCTGCCTTTTGTTGGTTTTTCCCACCCTTATTTTTGAACTGCTTTGGGACGTCCCATCAGTAATGAATACTGTGGCTCTCTTCCTTCCATCTGCAGCTGAAACACGGATTTTGGTAAAAACTTACCTGTAAAATCCTTTTCAGCGAAGGAAGGAAGAGAGACACAGCACCCTCCCACGGCAGAAGTGTGTTGATGTTTTCAGATGCAGCGCGACCCTTATCTGATAGCGATTATCTGGGCTGAGGTCAGCGCGCTAAGGCTCTGTTCCGGCATCGCCAGCTCATCGCAGTAGTCAGGTTCCGTGAGTAGTACCTGGAACTCTGTGGTTTTTGGCTTTCTTTGCATGCATAACCTGTATCCTTGTGTTTTTTCTCTGAAGTTCCTTCAGAAGGGGTTATGTTGCTCCGCTGGTGATCTTGGCTCTTTTCCTAAAAGCTTTGGTACGACTGGAGCTGAGTAGGAGGAGCCCGAGCTGGAGGGGCCAGCCAGTCATCACTCTTTTGATCTGAGGTAACATCCTGATCTGGGGCTCCGCCTACCCATCAGTAATGAATACTGTGTCTCTCTTCCTTCCTTCGCTGAAAAGGATTTTACAGGTAAGTTTTTACCAAAATCCGTGTTTTTACGCCACACGGTCCAGCAAGTGAGGTGAAAAATCATTAAAGGACGTTCGGGGAACAGGACTGGGGTAAGTGCTACTACCTCCAGCCTGGTTGCTCCGTTTTTTTGCTGCGCTCCGCACCGCTACTACCCGCACCGCCACATCCAAATTATTGACAGAAGGAAATCTGTGACAGATCCAGTATGTCCAGAAGGGCTAAAACCCACACGGTGTTTTATACTGCATGCATTGCCTGTAGATCCCCTTTTCCGCACGCCCAGACTAATCGGGTCTGCGAAGCCTGTGACTCCGAACGGGCTCAGGAGTCCTTACCTATAACCGAGCCTAGTGCGTCAGGTCCTCCGGAATGGGCCTTGTCTCTTTCTCAATCTGTGGCGTCATTAACCAGAGCAATCGAGTCCCTTCAAGCTCCCGATAGGAGCAGGGACAGTGGTTCACCCGGCTTCACTACGCCTCAGGAACCTCCGGCCTGCAGGGGCCGCGCTCTTACCAGGCAGACGCATGGGAAGCGAACCCATACTGCGTCGCCTATGCCGTCCGGGGCCTCGGCATCCTTTAGCTCAGTTTCTCGCTCTCCCTCTCCTTTGGAGGCAAGTGATCAGTATTCAGATTCTGATTCTGAAGGGTCTCTCAATCTAGAGGCACCGTATTGTCAGGAGACAATTGACAGTCTGATTGAAGCTGTCAATCAATCCCTGGGGATAGAGGATGAATCCACCTTGGCCTCTGGTCATAAGGTGTCTTTCAAACGAGCCAGACAAACTCATAAGGTTTTTGGTGCTCATCCTGAGTTTGAGGAGCTGGTGCAGCGCCACCGAGAAAAACCGGATAAGCGCTTTGCAGGACAAAAGGCCCTTAATACCAGATATCCTTTTGCTCCCGAACTTCTGAAAGTGTGGGCAGAATCTCCTACAGTCGATCCTCCTGTATCGCGTTTAGCGTCTAAAACGCTTCTCTCCCTTCCTAATGGTTCCTCGATCAAGGATCCAACGGATCGTCTGGTTGAAAGTTTGGCCCGCTCAGTGTTTGAGGCATCAGGCTCTGCACTCTCTCCTTTTGCAGCGACTTGGGTTGCTAAGGCCATGATATCTTGGTCGGAGTCTCTAAATAGAGCCCTTCACGGTATAGAGGTGCCTTCTGAGGTAACGGAAATCTCCAATCAGATAGCTCTTGCAGGAGATTTTTTAATTAACGCTTCTATGGATGCGGCAAATTGCGCGGCATTAGCTGCAGCTAATGCGATTGCTATCAGGAGAGCTTTGTGGTTGAGAACTTGGCGAGCGGATTCAACCTCAAAGAAATCACTTACGTCCTTACCCTATCAGAGCGGCCGATTATTTGGCGAGAAGTTGGATCAGCTCATATCTGATGCGACGGGAGGAAAGAGCAGTTTCCTTCCTCAGCAGAGGATTAGACAGCCTTTTCGCCGACAGCTTCAGCCTCGCTTTAGAGCCTTTCGTAACCCAGGTTGGACCGCGCCAGCCACCTCCAGCGGCTCAGGTCGACCTAATCAGGCCAGAGATCGCCAAGTCTCCTACAAGACCAACCCTTTGGGAAGAATGCGATCTCAACAGCCAAGATCTAGAGGGTCTAAATCCCAAAGATATTCGGATAAATGACTGGAGGCAGAATCCGGTCAATTTATCCAGAGTAGGCGGCCGCTTACTCTGGTTTCGCCCCGCTTGGCTATCAATTACTCACGACAAGTGGGTCAGGGAGTTAGTTTCCTCGGGGTACAAAATAGAATTCATCAATCGTCCGTCAAATCGATTTTTTCCTTCGCGTCTTCCCAGAAAAGAATCCCGTGTTCACGCCTTATTCAAGGCGGTCGAATCTCTTCGGCGCAGCGGGGTCATTGTTCCTGTTCCAGAGGTCGAAAGGGGTCAGGGGTTTTACTCCAATCTGTTCATAGTACCCAAGAAGGACGGCTCTGTCAGACCCATTTTGGACCTAAAACGACTGAATCAATTTGTCAGAATTCGACGGTTTCGAATGGAGTCTCTACGATCGGTTATTGCAGCCATGGAAAAGGGGGAATTTCTAGCATCAATAGACATTCAGGATGCCTATCTCCACATCCCCATATTTCCTCCTCATCAGAGGTTTCTTCGGTTTGCCATCGGCAACCTTCACTTCCAGTTCACAGCTTTGCCGTTCGGACTAGCCACAGCCCCCAGGGTGTTCACAAAGGTTATGGCTGCCGTTGTGTCCATTCTGCACTCCCGGGGGATAGTCATTTTGCCATATTTGGACGATCTCCTCATCAAGGGTCCGTCCTATCAGGCTTGCGAGAAGAGTGTCAGCATTACGCTAGACACCCTTGCTCGCCTGGGGTGGCTGGTGAATCTAAAGAAATCGTCTCCCGTGCCATCTCAAAGGATCACCTTTTTAGGAATGATTTTCAACACTGCTCAAGGGTTGATAACTCTTCCTCAGGAGAAGGCTCTAGTTCTCCGTCAGGAGGTACGGATCCTTCGCCAACCAATACCTCACACCATCCGGTTTTGTATGAGGGTCCTAGGAAGGATGGTGGCAGCGATCGAAGCCATTCCATTTGCCCAGTTCCATCTCCGCTCCCTTCAGCATGCTCTCTTGGCAGTATGGAACGGGAGCCCTTACTCGCTCAATTTTCAGTGCCGTCTGTCCCGGCAGGTCAGACAGACGCTTTCGTGGTGGACAAGGGACATCACTCTTCGCCAGGGGCGATATTTTCCTCCAGTCCATTGGCTGATAGTCACAACGGACGCCAGCCTTCTCGGATGGGGAGCGGTGTTTCGTCACTATACAGCTCAGGGGACTTGGTGTCGGCAGGAAGCGACCCTCCCAATCAATATTTTGGAGATCCGAGCTGTTCGGCTGGCTCTGAGGCATTTTCACCATCATTTGGCGGGCCGCCCTGTCCGAATACAATCGGACAATGCCACAGCGGTGGCATACATAAATCATCAGGGGGGTACCCGCAGCAGGGCAGCCATGCGCGAGGTAGGACACATTCTATCTTGGGCAGAAAGAAATCACTCTGTGATATCAGCGGTCCACATTCCAGGCGAGGAGAACTGGGCAGCGGATTTTCTCAGCCGTCAGGGGATAGCGTCAGGGGAATGGTCGCTACATCCCGAGGTATTCCAGCAGATATGCCTACGTTGGGGAACCCCAGATGTGGACCTGATGGCCTCCAGGATAAACGCCAAGGTGCCCAACTTTGTCTCCCGGTACCGGGATCCGCAGGCAATTGCAGTGGATGCCCTGGTTCTACCATGGAATCAGTTTCATCTTCTGTACTTGTTTCCACCAATGGCTCTGCTCCCAAGGGTGATCAGGAAGATCAGGTTAGAGGGGGTACCAGCGATATTAATCGCTCCGGATTGGCCGCGTCGCTCATGGTACGCAGAGCTGGTAAAGCTGCTCAGCGACGCACCCTGGCGTCTGCCAGAACGCGTGGATCTTCTCTCCCAGGGCCCAGTTTACCACCAGAACTTAGCGGTCCTGTGTTTGACGGCCTGGCCGTTGAATCTTGGATTCTGACTAGGGCGGGATTCTCCAAAAAGGTCGCCGCCACAATGGCTAGCGCCAGAAAACCCACCTCGGCTCGTATCTACCACGGTACTTGGAAGGTCTTTTTTACATGGTGCAGGGAACATGGTTATTCCCCACTTCACTTTTCAATCCCCAACATTCTGTCTTTTCTCCAAGCAGGCTTAGATTCAGGTTTAGCACCAAGTACTCTTAGGCGTCAAATTTCGGCCTTGTCGGTTCTTTTTCAGCGAAGGATCGCATCTAATTTACAGGTCAAGACCTTTATTCAGGGGGTTGTCCATATAGTGCCCCCCTACAAGGCTCCCTTAGATGTTTGGGATCTCAATCTTGTTCTGGGAGTTCTGCAAGAATCTCCTTTTGAGCCTCTTCAGGAGGTTTCCCTGACATACCTTTCCTGGAAGGTGGTGTTTTTAGTGGCCATAACATCCATAAGGCGGGTTTCGGAGCTGGCAGCACTATCCTGCCGAGCTCCGTACTTACTTTTCCACCGTGATAAGGTAGTTCTTAGGCCAGCACCTCCTTTTTTGCCTAAGGTCGTGTCCTCATTTCACATCAATGAGGACATTGTTTTGCCCTCATTTTGCCCAGCTCCGACGCACCGGGTAGAAAAAGCTCTCCATACGCTGGATCTGGTGAGAGCACTCAGGAGATATGTATCTCGGACGGCATCCTTTAGGCAGACGGACACGCTGTTTATCCTCCCTGAGGGTCGCAGGAAGGGACTCGCTGCGTCTAGGTCAACTTTAGCTAGATGGATACGGGTAACCATTCAAGAGGCCTACCGCATCAGAGGCGCGGTGGTTCCCGCAGGAATCAAGGCACACTCCACCAGGGCAGTGGGTGCTTCCTGGGCTCTTCGGCATCAGGCTTCGGCGGAACAGGTTTGTAAGGCGGCAACCTGGTCCAGTTTGCATACTTTTTCAAAACATTATAATGTCCATACTCAGGCGTCAGCGGATGCTAGCCTGGGTAGAAGGATTCTTCAGGGTGCGGTAGCGCACCTATGAGCAATGCCTATGTATAATTGCACTGTGGAGTCAGTTTCCCACCCAAGTGAACTGCTTTGGGACGTCCCACAGTCCTGTGTCCCCCAATGAGACGAAGGAGAAATACGGATTTTTGTGTTACTCACCGTAAAATCCTTTTCTCCGAGACGCTCATTGGGGGACACAGCACCCTCCCTTATAGCCGGATGGCTTTGCTTTCTAAGCTAATTTTGTTTGTTTGGGTCTATATCAGTAGATTTACTTCTGGATATATTGTACCTGTATTAACACTGATTTTTTGTTTTAGCCTCCTACTGCTTTTTGCACTAAACTGGGTTTGCCTGCGGCCAGTGCTGAGGTGTATACGGCGGAGGAGGAGCTAACCTTTTTTTATGTTTACTTAGTGTCAGCCTCCTAGTGGCAGTAGCATACACCCACAGTCCTGTGTCCCCCAATGAGCGTCTCGGAGAAAAGGATTTTACGGTGAGTAACACAAAAATCTGTATATTGCTGCATTTTTGCGGATCCCATTCAGATATGAATCGCCCACAAATATTTCTTACCCTAGAAGATCTCTGGTTTTATTATCCCATGGCCACCTAAGTCTTTCTATAGATCCCTTTGCCTTGATCTTTCCTCTATTGTGAAACAAAGTCTGTTTCTATCTTGATTAGCAACAATCCGCTAGATTAAAAAACAAAGTGTCCATTAGTGGTAATGGTCGATGGCCTCCTTATTCATAGAATTCCCCTTTACTGTTTGCAGGCCTGATCGCAGACGCCGTGACGTGTTTGCTGTTGGTAATGCAACATTGGCTGCCTACGGCCGAAATGTCACAACACAAGACCTCTCTAACACATCAGACTCTGAGCCAAAGGAGATGGAGTATCCGTTCTTTGAGACAAAGGTGGACCACAAATACCAGAGGACTGTTATCTCAAACCTGATGCCCTTCACCCTGTACCGTATCGATATCCACAGCTGCAACCACGAGGCCGAAAGGCTTGGCTGCAGCGCCTCCAACTTTGTGTTTGCCAGAACCATGCCTGCAGGTTAGTACTGGGAAAATGCGAAAACGTAGATCGCTCCTCACACTAGAATAAATGTCTGCAAGCATTTCTGACGTTCATGTATTAAGCAATTCTTTCCATTGTTTGTATAGCACCAACCTATTTCGCAGTGCTGTACACATTGTCGTCAGTCACAGCAGTCCTGTCCACAACCTAATTTCCCTGCCATCTACAAACACACTGGAGTGAATTAACCAATGTGCCGGACAAACCAGGAGCACCCAAAGGAAACGCACAAACTCAATGCAAATTGTTTTTATTGGCGTCAGTAAAACATCGGAATTCTCCCTTCATTTGTTAACGTTTTCGCTTAATTCGAATGCCAAGCCATTTTACTTTTAAGATCTTTCCAGGCTTATTTCTGGAATTATTCTGTTAGACCACTTCCTTCTGTGTTAGTTATTAGTTCATTTCTTACACTTTAAAAGTCGCCAGAAATTAGTGGATGTTGTATAATTGCACTAAAACACTTAGTAAGGGCACAATGGATGCCACTAATAAGTAACCCAGCAGTATTGTCCGGCCATGGCCTGTGATCCTGGTGGTCGCTTGGGTTGAGCCGGATTGTACACATTTATACATGATTTATCGCCGTGTTAATGGTTTTAGCTTCTTTTTTTTTCTCCATAGTAAAGACCCCATTCACATTAGAATAAACTAGTCCGAGCCCATTTCTCCCTTGACAGGTTATATTAGGGTAAAAAAATCTTTGTTCTGCAAAATTAGCCGTTGACAGAGAAGTCTGGCAATAACTTAAGGCCTCCATACACATTACAGTAAAACTATCGATATTGTCCAACAGTCTAATTTGTGTGGGTGCTTCCTAAAGCCCCCCACACACTTTAGACAGCTGTCGTCTGACCAATGGCTATTCTCCTGACTTGCTCATATACAGGAGTATTCACTCTGCTGAGTTCTCCTCTGGCCTCTGAAAGAGTCGCTGCCAGACGTCTTCTGGCGGTGGCTTATCTCTAGAGAGCAAAACTATTGGCTGTATGAATCAGACATGTCATATCCTTAACTACCTCGCCAATAATCTGTCGGGGTCTCCAATACACATTAGAATATTGGCCAAACCTGTCGATATCTTGATGGTCTAAGGTGTAAGGGCGACGTTAACTCTCCTCCCTTTTGGATTTCCAATGGTTGATCCTTTTTGTTTTCCTCTCCCTGATTCCAGTGTAAAGTAGAAATACGTAAAATGTAAAAATATTAGGGCAAGTGATGATGACTATATGTACGTGCACTGATCTTGCCTTTGTGATTTAGTTGGTGCTGACAACATACCTGGGCTCGTCATCGCTGAAGAATACGATGAAAATGCAATTGTCCTGAAGTGGCCGGAGCCCCCTAATCCCAATGGCCTGGTCCTGATGTATGAGATTGATTACAAACTGCAGGGGGAGGTAAGATGCATGTAATTCTAGTGGGAGACCAAGAGCTGTCATCTGAGACCGCCCAGCCGGAATAGAAGTCCTTTTCTCCGTGGCCCTCTAGTACTTTGGCCTGTAGCCGTGTAGCATGTAATCAGTGATTGAATGAGAGTGTAATGGATTCTGATGCTGTGACTAGCATGACCAACCAATTCTCGATAAACCTACCATGTATCTTTTGTCACCATATCCCAGTCTTACGTTGATGTATAAGCTGATTTATGTGATACTTCGTCTGCTGGGTCAGCAGTTGTCTTTTGTCTGTAGCCATGTATAGAGAAATGGAGGAAGCAGAAGACAATCTCCTTATATCACAATTCTACCTTCAGCTTTAGTCTTTCCGGTCTTTTTTTTCCCTGATTGAATGACCACAGTTACTCTCATGTCTCTTCTCCGCTGCAGCCCCCGGTCTTGAATGTGTCTCCAGACATGACTACAGCAAGATGGGAGGTGCCAAAATGACTAGACTAAATGCGGGCAACTATACGGCACAGGTGCGGGCCATATCGCTCTCTGGAAACGGCTCCTGGACAGAGGTGGTTTCCTTCTATGTGAAGGATAGAGGTGAGTAGCACATAGGCAGCAAATAGAAGATCGGAGGTGCACCATTTTTTTTTTATATCCTATACATCATTTTAAAAAAGCAGGTCACCGCGTTCCCGACAGACGGTCTGTGGCATGGTCCTCACCACTTGTACCTCCTAATCTGCCAAAACCAATATCTGCTCCACAAGTTCTAACACAACAAGCAATTAAGTCTTCCCCTAAAAGCCACAGCAGTAGACACTCTTGTCTGCACAGCATGCTGCACTTAGGTGCGGAAATGAGTCCCAATTAGTAAAGTATGAAGGACGGCTTCACTCCGCCTCTGCTGGTAAAATGCTGCTCTTTGGCCTGAGAAGGTACATGAGGCAATGCACTGTGAGAACGCAGCATTGGGTCCGCTCTCCTGCTACATTATAGGGACCGGTCAGTTCATGATCAGGAATATTACATCTGTTTTATAGTGATAAGTCCCTAGATCTGCATTCACTCCCCACACACATCCTTTTCTCCAGCTGGGACTTTCCTCGTTGTATGGAATGTAAACCATTCTGCATCCTATCCAGTTCTTCTTGTTGGTGACATTACTTTCTTATTGTTGTGCAGATATACAAAATGACAATCTCTTGCACCTGGCTGTGATTCTACCCGTCACCACAGTGTTTTTGCTCGTGACAATCTCACTCATCGCCTGCTACGTTACTAAAAAGAGGTAAGACTCCCGTGAGGATGAGTTGTAAGGCTGAATGAGACAGAGGTTTGATGGCTTCCATGTGGAGTATCCATCTGAATGTCATTTTTCAGGGATTGAAGGAAACCCCTGAGGGAGCCAGTCACTAAAGCGAACCAATAGTTCCAGTAGACTGTGTTCTTCTGTGGGGAAGTCAGTGTTTTCAGAGTGATGCGAGCAGAGTTTCCAGTGTTCCTGTGGCACTCTGAAACGGACATTACCACAAAGGAGAACAAACAGTGCTTATGAACTCCATTCAGAGCATTGGGACGACTGGCTCCCTCAGGGGCACGTCTGAATCCTATTTTTAAACTTGCATCAAGGGTCATGCACACATATGAGTGTTATTGTGTGTTTTTGTGTACTGTGTGTGTATGTATGTAATATATTACACACACTAATATATTATAATGTGTGCGTGTATATATTGATACCATTGATTTCATGGTGGTGTGTGTATATATGTGTGTGTGTGCATATATATATATATATATATATATACGGTATATATATATAAAATAATATTGTAGGTATATATAATTTATCTATCAGGTCAGTTGTAACAGGATGATTGTGTGTTCTTTTTCTTTCCTTCTGTTACTTGAGAGGGCGTGCTGCTGACAATGGATAAGTATCCCGCATAGAATATTTTATCAATGACAGTTTTTTCTTAAACTGTTTTCTTAATTCTTTCCCTTAGTTTTTTCATATATACCAGGGCGTTCAACCAATCAGATAACTTATTTCATTTTGAAACGCGCTCTAAAAAAAAAAAAAAAGTGGAGCCCTTATTGGCTGTTACGTCTGAACTCCCCAGTATTAAATGTAGTTTCTACATGTGAGACCCTGTATAACACTTCTTAGCTGATAAATTCTCTCGCCTGTTCCTACCTGTCCACGTGTGCAGCAGCCTGACGTGGAAAATGCTGCACACTTTAAATTTAACACTGGTTTTAATGATAAGGTTTGGGGGATTATTTTGTTTTTGGTGTCTTTTTGCATCACACTGCGATTATGGCTCATCCACGGTTTCTGTTTTTATGATAAGTGATGTTTGCATGTGATTATCCTTTAAGACGGCCTGTGTTCTGTCTGGAAGAGTATGATGCGTCTGGACCTGCCCCGCTGTGATGTGATGATGCCGTGATCTACAAATCTTGGGTGCTTTGCTCTGTCAAGATCAAAGTGTAGAAATAAACCAGTGCCATCTTGAAAGCAAGTGTCACCAATAGCGAAATGTCAGGATTCCTCTCGGGAAGATGTGCCTCTGTTTTTCTTGTATTATGGGGAGTTTGAAAGTTTTTTCTTTTCTGTATACAATTATATGTAAGTCATTTATTCTTAGTCCCTCAGCATCTTGACTCGAAATTATGGAGCAATCATGGCTGACAGATACTGAGTGATTGGACTGAGCCCCTCTGTAATCTCTAAACTACTAGTTGAGGACAAAGCAGACCAACTATTTATGGCATCCGTATGAATAAAGATTTCCCTGTCCTATTGCCCTCTCTATGCCAATAAATCAGCTTAGAATGTCACACAGGAGAGGACAGAGAAGCACTATGTGCAGTAAGCACAGCTCACTGACTGAGTCACTGTTGACTCATTTTGCAGTCTATGTACTGTGGTACATAGAGGCTGTAGAAGCCAGACTGTCCAATATTTTTATTGACACTCTGCTGCAGAAATGCGTTAGACAAACATTTATTTCAGCTGCAGATGAAGGAAGAGAGCCACAGTATTCATTACTGATGGGTAGGCGGAGCCCCAGATCAGGATGTTACCTCAGATCAAAAGAGTGATGACTGGCTGGCCCCTCCAGCTCGGGCTCCTCCTACTCAGCTCCAGTCTAAGATTTGAGGTCCAGAGGATGGTCGCTGCTAATGCAGCTCCTCAGAAGATTTTATTATTTTAATATTCGGACAGGAGACTTGGATCACTAGTTGGTCTAGAGGTCTCAGGGGTATCAGCGCTGCTGTACCCCAACCTCTCCCTTGGCGGATCTGTATTTACTCAAAGTCCCTGCAGAATCCTTGCCGGCCCTGGGGGATGAGGAGAGCTTCTCTGGCGGGAACGCAAACCACACGTGCGGTCACTGCGTTCTTCGCCCTGGGGGGAAGCATGGGCACTGCGCCAGAAACCCTGAGGGTCCCTGTGGCGCCTTGGCTGGTGAGTACTCCACACAAATTTTAATAATAATTATGTGTGAGTGCTTTAGCGTCTGAATGAGCAGCGCTATTACTAATGTCAGTATGCTTCAGCGCTGCTGTGACAGCGTTACTACATGTAATGTCAGTATGCTTCAGCGCGGCTGTGACAGCGCTACTACATGTAATGTCAGTATGCTTCAGCGCTGCTGTGACAGCGCTACTACATGTAATGTCAGTATGCTTCAACGCTGCTGTGACAGCGCTACTACATGTAATGTCAGTATGCTTCAGCGCTGCTGTGACAGCGCTACTACATGTAATGTCAGTATGCTTCAGCGCTGCTGTGACAGCGCTACTACATGTAATGTCAGTATGCTTCAGCGCTGCTGTGACAGCGCTACTACATGAAGATGTGGTGATTTTTTGTCCGCAGGCAGATAGCTGCAGGACAGAGAGGGAGCAGGAGCGGGGAGAGTTCGCGCTCATTATTTGAGCTAGCAGGGGGCGTGGCCTATCTATCCCGGTCTTTTGAGCAGGAAGACGCGCGCTCTGGCTTTTCTCCTGCGACCCCCTCACTGTGGCGGCCATTACTCAGGCTCCTGGGCTCCTCGGACCGCTCCCCTCCTCATATAGACACCACGGCCAGCTGGGTGAGTGCGGATTCCTCACCCCGCAGCGCAGCGATCGCTATCCTGCAGCTGCAGTCTCATCAGAGACATAAAAATTGGCTGGGGCTCACAAATATATATATATTTTTGGTGAGTTTGCGATATTAACCCTTTGAGGGTTATTTCTACCTGCTAAATTTGCTGACTGAATACCGCTGGGGTAACTCTGCTTGGTGGAGCGTTAACCCTTCAGCGTTTGAAAAAAAAAAAAAAAAAAAACCGCATAGTTTTTTGCTGGTATTACCGCTTTGACCTGCTCATACAGGCGAGACATGTCTGAACAGAGTTCAGATGCCAAGCGGATCACGTCCCAGTGCCATTGCGGCAATCAGATACGCAGACCTCCACAGCGTCTAGCGCTGCGGTCGACAGCGGTGGAAAATTGGATGATATCGCTCGATCGATTAATAACTTATCTGACCTTTTAGGTCAATATGTGTCTGCTAATTCCTCTCAGAGGAAGCGACGCAGGCCGTTACCGGCCTCTACACGGAGCGAGTCAGATGTATCTGATATTGGGCAGAGTTCCCCTTTAAATTCGGATGGAGAAATATCCGATTCAGATGCGGACGAGCCGCAGGGGCGTTCCTCTATGACGAAGCGTACGGAGGCATTAATTGAAGCCATGAGAGATATACTACAGTTACCGGAGGAGGTAACTAGTCGTCCTGGTAAATCAGCACGCATTTTCCAGGAGTCCCGTGCTTCGCGCACAACATTGCCAGCTCTGGATGAGCTTAATGGTGTAATAGAGGAGGAACGTCTATGTCCAGATAAGCGTTTTCATGGAACGCATTTCTTTGATACACTTTATCCTTGCTCTACGGAGTTAAAGGCTAATTGGACTTCTGCTCCTGAAGTGGATGTGTCTTTGTCTCAGCTTAGTAAATCCTCTCTACTCCCTATTAAGGGAAAAGCGAGCTTACAGGAGCCTTTGGATAGAAAGGCAGAATTGGCGGCAAAAGCAAGCTATGAGGCTGCGGGTCATGGATTTCGAGCAGTGCTAGGATCCATGTGTGCTGCTAGAGCTTCTCTAAGCTGGTTGGCACGTCTGAAGACGGAGTTGCAAAATGAATCTCCGTTATCTGAGATACGGGAAACTTGTGAATGGTTAGAAACGGCAACCTGTTATATCTTTGATGCCGGTCTGGATACGGCATCTCTGCTGGCCAAAGCGCAAGCTTCAGCGGTCACAGTCAGAAGAGCTTTATGGCTCAGACAGTGGGCCGGGGACGCAGTTTCCAAACAAGGGTTGTTGGCCTTACCTTACAAGGGTGGCCATCTTTTTGGATCCGACCTCACGGAGCTGATTTCCAAGGCTAAGGCGAAGGAATCAGCATTACCACAGCGAAGGGCCATGGCCTCGGTGTCCAGTAAGCCTGGTGTTTATAGTGGTCGGCGGTCCTTTCGGGGCCGAGGACGATCTAGTCACTCCTCGTGGGGATCGGGTCGTCCTTCTTTCTCAGGAAAGAAATCCTCTCAGAAAACTCGTACTCCCTGGAAGCAGAGTTTCCGCCAGAACAAGCGGGAACTTGACAAGAAAACCGCAAAGTCGGATTGACGCCAGGGGTCCACTCGAGGATTCTCGAGTGGGGGGTCGCCTGCTTCTTTTCAAGGAGACTTGGATGGCTCGCGTTCCAGATTCCTGGGTAACGCGGATAGTGTCGGCAGGCTATTTCATAGAGTTTGCTTCTCAACCCCCAAATGTTTTTTGTCAATCTCGCGTTCCGTCGGAACCCGAGCTTGTTGTCGCTCTACAGCGAGAGGTCGAATCGCTACTACAAAAGGGTGTAGTGATACCGGTTCCGTCAGAGGACCGAGGGAAAGGTTTTTATTCCAACCTTTTTATAGTTCCCAAAAAGGAGAACAAATTTCGCCCGATTCTGGATCTCAAGCGATTGAACCGGCATGTCCATGCCCGGAAATTTCGCATGGAGTCGCCTCGTTCCGTTGTGGCAGCTCTGTCACAGAACGATTTTCTGGTGTCAATCGACATTCGCGACGCCTATTTGCATATTCCCATCGGAAAGGCTCATCAGCGCTTTCTTCGATTTGCCATAGGTCAGAATCATTACCAGTTCGTGGCTCTGCCGTTTGGCTTAGCCTCAGCGCCAAGGGTCTTTACAAAAATTCTGGCGCCCCTCATGGCACTCCTTCGAAGACAGGGGATTACGATTCTCCCTTATCTGGACGATCTTTTGATCGTGGCTTCCTCGGAGGAGGAGGCGTTGACGGCTCGGGATTTGTCTCTTCAGTTTCTGAAAGACTTCGGTTGGCTGGTCAATTGGGAGAAGTCGTCCCTGGAACCATCGAGGACAATTCTCTTTTGGGAATGCATCTCGACAAGTTTCGGTCGGTAGTTTCCCTACCACCAGACAAACAGTCATGTCTTCTTCGACATGTACAGATTATGACATCCTCAACGGCAATGTCCCTACGGAAGTGTATGCGTCTTCTGGGACTGATGGTGGCGTCCATGGAGGCAATTCCTTTTGCCCAGTTCCACTCCAGGACTCTTCAAAGGTTCATCTTGAGTCGATGGAATCAGTCGCAATCGCTGGATTGCAGTGTCACCATTTCTCGCGCGGTGCGGGATTCTCTAGAATGGTGGTTACGGCCAGGGGCATTCTCCCTGGGGAAGTCTTTCCTCCCTCTGAAGTGGTCAGTCATAACCACCGATGCCAGCCTGACGGGCTGGGGGGGTGTTTGGAACAATCTCTGGATTCAGGGGGTATGGTCACCGGAAGAGTCTGTGCTTCCGATCAACATCCTGGAATTGAGGGCGATTTTCCTTTGCCTCCAACATTGGACGGTCCCTTTGAGCGGTCTGCCAATCCGTGTGCAGACAGACAATGCGACGGCTGTCGCGTATATCAATCACCAAGGTGGGACAAGGAGTTCCAGACTCTTGGTAGAGGTGTCCCGAATTCTGATTTGGGCAGAGGCCAATGTACCAGCCATTTCGGCGATTCACATTCCAGGGGTTCAGAATATTACAGCGGACTTTCTCAGTCGCAGAAGGATGGATCCCGGGGAATGGAGCCTCCACCCGGAAGTCTTTGCACTACTGTGCTCTCGCTGGGGAACCCCCCAAGTGGATTTGATGGCATCCAGGTCCAATGCCAAGTTACCGACATTCATGTCCAGGTACAAGGACCCGAAGGCGGTGGCGGTGGATGCTCTAGTGGCTCAGTGGGATCAGTTCGAGCTGATCTATGTATTCCCGCCGATATCCTTACTTCCTCTAGTGCTGCGTCGGATCAGACTAGAGAGAATTCCAGCTATTCTGATAGCTCCAGACTGGCCAAGAAGGGTGTGGTTCTCGACAATAATGTCGCTGTTGGCGGCACCTCCGTTTCCACTCCCTCTTCAACCGGACTTGTTGACTCAGGGGCCCATTTGTCATCCGGACTTGATGTCCCTGCGTTTGACGGCGTGGCTCTTGAGACCGAAATCTTGACCCGTAGAGGTTTTTCAGCCGAGGTCATTGCTACCCTTCGTGCTGCAAGATGTCCGGCTACTTCTAGGATTTACCACAAAATTTGGGAAACCTTCTTTTCGTGGTGTTTGGGGTCTTCTCGGAACCCGAGAAAATTTTCCATTCCCAACCTGTTGGCTTTTCTGCAGCATGGGCTAGACAAGGGTTTGGCAGTTAGCACTCTGAAAGGTCAGATTTCTGCTCTGTCCTTATTGTTCCGGAGAACCATTGCTTCGAATAGAGACGTGCTCTCCTTTTTCCGAGGTATCTCTCGTAAGTTTCCGCCGCGGAAGGCACCCGTGTCTCCTTGGCGGCTCAACCTTGTTTTGGAGGCTCTTCAGCATAAACCTTTTGAACCTATGGTTTCTGCTAGCCTTTCTTTACTTTCTTGGAAGGTGGCTTTCCTTGTTGCAGTCACTTCCTTGAGGAGAGTTTCTGAATTGGCAGCTCTTTCTTGCTCGCCTCCTTTTCTGGAGTTTTTTCCGGATCGTGTAGTGCTTCGCACTCGGGGTGATTTTTTGCCTAAAGTGGTGTCACAATTTCATGTTAACCAGGATATTGTGTTGCCTTCACTCTGTCCGGATCCGAAGAATACGAAAGAGCGAGATTTACACACATTGGATTTAGTGCGGGCCTTGAAGTTTTATCTATTTATTACTCAAGGTTTTCGTAAGACGGACTCCCTGTTTGTGGTTCCGGCAGGTCGTCGGCGTGGTCAACGAGCTTCCAAGGGTTCTATAGCTCGTTGGATCCGGTCAGCTATTTTGGAAGCTTACCGTCTTCGGGGTGAATCTTGCCCGATTAAGATTCGAGCCCATTCCACGAGAGCTGTGGCTTCATCGTGGGCTTTTCATCAAGGTGCTTCGGCAGTGCAGCTTTGCCGAGCGGCGACTTGGCGTTCTGTCCACACGTTTACAAGGTTTTATAAAGTGGACGTCAGTGCTTCCGCTGATGCAGCCCTCGGACGTAGGGTCTTGCAGGCAGCTGTAGTTTAAAGTTCTGGATGAACTTGTGTTTAGCGCTGGTTGCGCTTTGTTGTTAAGGTTGTTGGGTTTCTGCCTTTTGTTGGTTTTTTCCCACCCTTATTTTTGAACTGCTTTGGGACGTCCCATCAGTAATGAATACTGTGGCTCTCTTCCTTCATCTGCAGCTGAAACACGGATTTTGGTAAAGACTTACCTGTAAAATCCTTTTCAGCGAAGGAAGGAAGAGAGACACAGCACCCTCCCACGGCAGAAGTGTGTTGATGTTTTCAGATGCAGCGCGACCCTTATCTGATAGCGATTATCTGGGCTGAGGTCAGCGCGCTAAGGCTCTGTTCCAGCATCGCCAGCTCATCGCAGTAGTCAGGTTCCGTGAGTAGTACCTGGAACTCTGTGGTTTTTGGCTTTCTTTGCATGCATAACCTGTATCCTTGTGTTTTTTTCTCTGAAGTTCCTTCAGAAGGGGTTATGTTGCTCCGCTGGTGATCTTGGCTCTTTTCCTAAAAGCTTTGATACGACTGGAGCTGAGTAGGAGGAGCCCGAGCTGGAGGGGCCAGCCAGTCATCACTCTTTTGATCTGAGGTAACATCCTGATCTGGGGCTCCGCCTACCCATCAGTAATGAATACTGTGTCTCTCTTCCTTCCTTCGCTGAAAAGGATTTTACAGGTAAGTCTTTACCAAAATCCGTGTTTCCTTCATGCTTTGTTTCTTCCCTGCAGGAATAGTGAACGATTGGGAAATGGAGTGTTATATGCCTCTGTGAACCCGGAGTACTTCAGTGCAGCAGAAAGTAAGTGGTCTCAGACCTTATTTTCCCCATGATGGAGATCAGGCACTAGCCTCCGCTACACGTTCCACATCAGAGTAATGCTTTGTGTACAGTGTGTGGTACATACAGATATACGTTGCCCCAGCTCCTGAGGGACATAGATGCCACCACACAATCCAGGAATGGACTAACGGATGCAGAGCTCAGGCGCTGTTATTCCTTAAAAAATACCCACTCTCTCGCCCTTGGAAGACCACCTAAGCTCATCCTCTGCAGCCGCCACCTCTCCACATAGCAGGTACAGAGAATTTTGGGGGGTGGATGACTGAGGTCATGTTCTAGAACGGCCGGTGGATACTGCCGTCCACAACTGCTAAATATTTTAGTGTTGGTGAACCTCCGAGGTGAAGGGAGGAAGACGTCTCACGCTAGGACGTGCTCCGCTAATAATACAAAGCCTTGGAATTTCCTCTCTGTCATCAGGCAAAAACAAAGGAGCTGGGGCAACATATATCAGTATGTGCCAAACAACCCTAATTATCCACAGTCAGAAATTTTGGTCACAAGATGACAGATCAGGACCAGAGCGGCACCAGGAACAGCTGAAGACCGACTGGTAAAAATATTACATGGGGCAGGGAACTTGCGTTAGTGGCACCATTGATGCACCATGGTGTAGGAGCAGAGACCCTGATTCCAGTGATGTATTACTTAGTTTACTGGTTGCAGCAGTTGTGATAACAATGCTGTTTTCTCTGCTGCAGATCTAGCAGTGCTCTGAAAGCTGAGCCCATTATAAACTCAACACACGTGATCTGCAGCTTTTGTGTGCACTGTATTGCCAGAGGACTGGTAATCAGTGGTGGGGCTGGAGGATACATAGAGAAGATGACTAGGAGGCACAAGACGCCTAGTCCTGTATTGATAATCTGCTGATAAAACACTGATTTTATTGAAACTGCAGAACACAGCCTAGTAAGTGACACATCACTGGAAACTGGGTCTCTTTGCCCTACTCTCAAATTACATAGCAAGAACCTGCTGACAGATTCCCATTAAAAGAAACTAAAAAAAAAATCCAGATGGATTTTAGTCACTTTTTAAAAGGAATCTGTCATGTAAAAAAAAAGCTGTTAATCTGCAAGTTCCTAGCGTTCTGACACTGTGCGGCGGCCTCACTGAGAACTCCGCTGCCAGGAGGAAACAAACAAACAAATTCCCCTCAGCAGGCTCGGTCTGTCACCCAGGGGTGGGCCGACATGGTTTCAGTCAATGCTCTGTGCATAGAGCGCAGCGGCGCCCCCGACAGCCGGCCTGGCCGTGGGCTTTCAGTGTGACTGCCTCACGATGTGAGGACACTATGAACCTGAAGATTAACCCCATATTTACCGGTTAATAGCATTTTTTTACATGACTGGTCCACATTATCAGTGTAACATCTTACTCTGTTTACTAGCTTCCATTAGCCCAGTGGTCCTCTCAGGACGCCCCAGAATGACTGGATCCATGGTTCTATCTACTTACGCTGAAAGCTAATGTGTATTACTTCTGTAGTGTGCAGATCTTAGGCCCAGACGCCTCACACAAGAGGCCAGATAATAAGAATGTAGTGTCCCGATGAAACCGTGCAGAGGCACACTCCATAGCATTGTTGGTTAGAGCCGCCTTCTTCTGTAGGGCTGGGGCTGTTTTTCTAACCAGACGTCACAGCAGATGTACCAAGGCCCCGGAGCAGTCTGCGTGTATGTTAATTATCCACAAAATGTATTCTAAAAATGTGTTTTTCCTCCTTATCCCATAATTACTTTCCACCTGGGTTTTGGTTTCTCTAAGCCTCAGGGCACTGTAATCTGTTAAAGAATTTACCCTCCTCCCTCTGTCATATCCCCTTAAATCTTCTGGGTTTGGAAGGGTCAGAATTGGCACTTTCTATCCTTCCGCCTCTTCTCAGAAAGCAAATTTATGATTGCCACAGGTTGCTTTGACTGCAGGCGTTTTGTATGTACATGTTACATTAGCGGACACTCCTAAAGTAGGCCTGCCACCTAATAATGGCATCAGCCAGCTCTGCTTACAATCTCATCTTCTCATCTCGCATGCATACCTCCACACTAAAGCCCCCGTCATACTAAAGGTACTGCCACACTAAACGTCCCCGCTAACGATCACAATAACGACGCATACTAATGCGATCGTTTTTGTGATCGTTTTAATGTCGCTAGTAGCTGCCACACTTAGCGATTTCGTTAACGACGCATAAGCGGTTAGCGATCTCCTTAACGACTTTGGCGGTCATTGCGATGTACAAAACAGCGCACATCGTTCACAAAAGGTGCCAGACACAGCGATATAGCGTCACCAGCGGGACGCCAACGATCAAAATACGGTCCAGAACTCTAGTGAACGATCAACGAGATCACAGCAGGGGCCACATCGTTGCTACATGCCACACACAATAGCGTCACTAACGAGATCGCTAAATAGTGACGTATTTTAGCGATCTCGTTAGCGTCCTTGTTTAGTGTGGCATACCCTTAAGGGAGATCGCTAGCGAGATCGCTGCTGAGTCACAAGTTTTGTGACGCAACTGCGACCTCAGCAACGATCTCGCTATGTTGACAGGTACCAGCGATCAGGCCCCTGCTGTGAGATCGCTGGTCGTGTCGGAAATTCCTGGACCTTTCTTTGGTTGTTGAGATCCCGCTGGGTAGCATGCATCAGTGTGTTTGACACCTTTTACCAACGATCTCGCTAGCGACTCAGCACTGAGACACATAGGAGACACATCGTTACACAGGTCGCTACGGGTCGCCGATCGTTGCTGCGTCGTTGGGAAGATCGGACTGTTTGGCTTCTCACCAGCGACCACAAAGCGACGCAGCAACGATCCCTGCCAGGTCGTATCGTTGTCGGGATCGCTGTTGCGTCGCTGAGTGTGACCGTTACCCTTAGGCTTAGGCCTGTTTCACACTTCAGTTTCTTGCATCAGTCAAAATCCGTCGTTAGCACAAAAAAACGGATCCTACTGATTTGCCTGGCGGATCCGTTTTTTTCCCCCATAGACTTGCATTAGCGACAGATTTTGACGGATGGCCTTCCGTTGCATGCGTCATGTGACGGATCCGTCATGAAATGACTGTCAGTCTGACTGAAAAAACGTCCATAGGGACATTTTTGTCAGCGTCAAAAAGACGGACAGTGACGGATCCGCTTGTGTCCGTCATCTGGTAGAATGGACGCCTATGAGCGATGGATGCGTCACCATCCGTCATATGACGGAATCCAGTAACGGATTCCGTTTTTTGTATACTGAGCATGCCCAGAAGAATTTCCCTTTCCATAAATTTACCCTACAAACGTTCTGGCACAGAAAAAGTGTCTCTCTCCTCCCTCCCTCGGGGCCTTTAAGGGTCCGGTGATAATTTTTTTTCCAATCGCAACGGATCCGTTTTCTTCCACACTTGAGGATTTTTACTGTGACTTTCTGAAAAAGAAATGTGAAACAGGGACACCACTTAGGTCCCTTCTGTTGCTGTCTCTCTGCACAATCCCAGGGGTTGGGGACACAGAGAGAAAGTACAAAAAGTAAATTTTGTGCTAGTCAGGACCCAAAGCCCCATGGTTTGTGTAACCACGAGCCCTTTTTAAACTGTTATATGAGAACGCCGTCTACCATGGAGTACTTCTGCTTGTCATTCATTTGTGGCCT
>JARQOD010000004.1:462223359-462294990 GCA_033576555.1 Oophaga sylvatica
GCCAGGGCCTGTAGGGCATGAAGGAGCTGATTGGCGCGATCGATGTCATCGACGATCGCGCCAATCACAGGGCACAGCAGCGTGTGACCGCTCTGTGCCCTGCTAGGTGACCTGCCGGTGACCTGCCTAGGAATCGGAGCTGTGAGCTCCGATTACTAGGCCGTGCCTAGCAACCGGCAATGCAGGGGTCTCCTTTGATTGGTGTGGATTGATGTGATCATCGATCCCACCAATGACAGGTCACAGCAGCGATGTGACCGCTCTGTGACCTGTCCTGCAAACTGGATCTGACCTGTCTGACCGCACTGCAGGGGTCCTCACACTTGCTGAGGATTCCTGCTGTGCGGTCACACTGCCAGATCCCTCCTGTGCTGGGCCTTGTGGTGCCACAGTAGCCTGTGACACCACAACTCCTGCTGAAGAGAGAAGAAAGAAGAGAGAAGAAAGAAGAGAAAAGAAAGAAAAGACTACAAACGTGAGTTTTTGAGCCCCGATCCCTGCCCGATCCACCCCAATCCCCCCATCCCCCCCCCCCCCCCCCCCCCCTTACCTCCCTCCCCCCTTCCCTTTCCCCCCTTTTTTACCCTCCCTTTGCGCCGCCGAGCGTTGATTGGTGACGCAGTTCACCGATCAACACTTTCGCACCCCCCTCCGTGCGCACATCCAGCAGCCGCAAACTTTGATAAGTGACAGCGGTCACTTATCAGAGCTCGTGCCTGCCGTTTTTTTTTTTCACCCCCCTTTCCGCCACTCCCGTGCGCACATCCAGCAGCCACGGAGCTTTGATAAGTGACACCAGTCACTTATCAGAGCTCGTTCCTGCCGTTTTTTGTTTTTTTTTCACCAACTTTTCCGCCACTCCCGTGCGCACATCCAGCGCCACGGAACTTTGATAAGTGACACCAGTCACTTATCAGAGCTCGTTCCTGCTGTTTTTTGTTTTTTTTCACCAACTTTTCCGCCACTCCCGTGCGCACAACCCAGCAGCCACGGAACTTTGATAAGTGACACCAGTCACTTATCAGAGCTCGTTCCTGCTGTTTTTTTTTTTTTCCACCAACTTTTCCGCCACCTCCCGTGCGCACATCCAGCAGCCGCGGAACTTTGATAAGTGACACCAGTCACTTATCCGAGCTCGTTCCTGCTGTTTTTTTTGTTTTTTTTTTCACCCCCCTTTCCGCCACTCCCGTGCGCACATCCAGCAGCCGCGGAACTTTGATAAGTGACACCGGTCACTTATCAGAGCTCGTGCCTGCCAGATTTTTTTTTCACCCCCCTTTCCGTCACTCCCGTGCGCACATCCAGCAGCCACGGAACTTTGATAAGTGACACCGGTCACTTATCAGAGCTCGTGCCTGCTGGTTTAGACTTTTTTTCACAGGCCTTTTTTTTCCCTATTCGCTTTCTTTTCTTTTAGCTTTTTCTTTTCAGCTTAGTTTACACCAATCACTATCCCCCCCCCCCCACACACACACAGTTATAAATAAAGTTCACACAAAGCACCACATTCACAAAAAAAATGTCCCGCTCATCACGCTCATCCCAACAGCGCTATTCAGTGGAGGAGGCATACGCTTTCCTTGCCTCCGACACTGATAGCGAGGGAGAGGATCCCACATTTCTTTATTTTTCAGATGAAGATTCTTCTTCCTCCTCATCTTCCTCCTCGGGTCCTGCGGAACCGCCACGCAGACGCCCCAGGACAGAACATGAGGCAGCGCCCGCCCCTGAAAATGAACCAGCGCACCCCTCTTCGGACCCCGTATGGACCCCGGCCCCGAAAATTACGAGCCACTGATTCCTGATTTTGTGGCAGAATCAGGAATCAGGTTTGACTCCACCGGCTTCACAGAAATAGACTTTTTCAAAGTCTTTTTCTCTGAGGATTTAATTAACCTCATGGTGGAGCAAACAAATTTGTACGCTCGGCAATTTTTGGCGCAAAACCCCCGTTCATCATTTTCCAACTGGTCTCCTGTAGACGCAGTTGAAATGATGCAGTTTTGGGGCCTGGTCCTCCATATGGGGATCCTGAAGGAGCCAGAAATTCGGCAATATTGGAGTGTTGATATTTTATACAACACTCCACTGTTCCGAATGGTCATGGCTCAGACGCGTTTTGAGGCCATCCACAAATTCCTGCATTATAATTATAATGCACAGTGTCCCCCACGAGATGACCCCAACTTTGACCGCCTGTTCAAAGTTCGGCCGGTCATCGAACACTTCAACAAAAAGTTTGCTGAAGTGTACGTGCCCCAAAGGGACATCTGCGTGGATGAGTCCTTGGTTCATTTTAAGGGACGGCTCGCATTCCGCCAGTACCTGCCCAGCAAGAGGGCAAGGTACGGAATCAAACTCTACAAGCTGTGTGAGAGTACCTCAGGGTACACACACAGCTTTAGAGTTTACGAAGGAAAGTACACCAGGATTGTACCCCCTGAGTGTCCCCCCGTCCTGGGAGTGAGTGGGAAAATTGTGTGGGATTTGGTGCACCCACTGCTGGATAAAGGTTATCACCTTTACACTGATAACTTTTATTCCAGCATCCCACTCTACAAATCCCTCTCTGCGCGAGGTACCGCTGCGGTACCGTCCGCAAAAATCAGAGAGGCCTCCCAAAGACGCTACTTGGGCTGATGCTCAGAAAGGGTGAGAGCAGAGCCCAATGTAGCGACCACCTGTTGGTGGTCAAGTACAAGGACAAGAGGGATGTCCTTCTCTTGACCACCATACATGGTGATGGCAGCGCCCTCAGCACTGTACGGGGTACCTCTACACAGGTCCGCAAACCGGACTGTGTACTGGGGTACAATAAATACATGGGGGGTGTTGATCTCTCTGATCAACTCCTCCAACCGTACAGTGCTTTGAGAAAGGCCAAGGTGTGGTACAAGAAGCTGTCCGTGCACATCGTCCAAATGGCAATGCTCAATGCTTTCCTGCTGTCACGATGTGCACGCAACAGCGATACGACGTACCTTCAGTTTCAGGAGGTAGTGGTTAAGGCCCTGATGTTTGGCGCTCAGGAAACAGCGGGCCCCAGTACTTCCGGAACTGAAGGTGCTCGTATCATACCAGGTCAGCATTTCCCGGGGGTGGTCCCGCCAACTGGAAGAAAAGGTAAGCCGCAAAAAAGGTGCCGAGTGTGTTACAAAAGGGGAATACGCAAGGACACCACTTACCAATGCGACACCTGCCCCGAAAAACCTGGCCTGTGTATGAAGGATTGTTTCAAATTGTACCACACCTCCATGCACTACTAATTTACTTTACAGGAAAGATTAGTTCCAGAAGGGGGGCACATTTAGAAAAGTTCCTTGGGAGTCTACTTTCCAAAATTATGTCACTTGTGGGTTTTTTTTTTACTGTTTAGGCACATCAGGGGCTCTGCAAACGGAACATGACGCCCGCAGACCATTCCATCAAAGTCTGCTTCCAAAACGTCACAATTTCCCTTCTGAGCCCCGAATTGTGCCCAAACAGTTTTTTCCCACATATGGTGTACCAGTGTACTCAGGACAAATTGGACAACAACTTTTGGTGTCCAATTTCTCCTCTTAACCTTGGGAAAATAAAAAATTGGGGACTAAAACATCATTTGTGTGAGGTAAACACCTGGGCATTATAAACTTTAGTGAAACACTTGGGGGTTCAAAGTGCTCATCACACACCTAGATAAGTTCCTTAGGGGGTCTAGTTTCCAAAATGGGGTCACATGTGGGGGGTTCCACTGTTTAGGCACATCAGGGGGTCTGCTAACGGAACATGACGCCCGCAGACCATTCCATCAAAGTCTGCATTCCAAAACGTCACTGCTTCCCTTCCGAGCCCTGCCGTATGCCCAAACAGTGGATCCCCCCAACATATGGGGTATCAGCGTACTCAGGACAAATTGGACAACCGCTTTTGGGGTCCAATTTCTCCTCTTACCCTTGGGAAAATAAAAAATTGGGGACTAAAACATCACTTTTGTGGAAAAAAAAATATATTTTTTTTTTCACGCCAGGGCATTATAAACGTTAGTGAAACACTTGGGGGTTCAAAGTGCTCACCACACACCTAGATAAGTTCCTTAGGGGGTCTAGTTTCCAAAATGGGGTCACATGTGGGGGGTTTCCACTGTTTAGGCACATCAGGGGCTCTGCTAACGGAACATGACGCCCGCAGACCATTCCATCAAAGTCTGCATTCCAAAACGTCACTGCTTCCCTTCCGAGCCCTGCCGTGTGCCCAAACAGTGTATCCCCCCAACATATGGGGTATCAGCGTACTCAGGACAAATTGGACAACCACTTTTGGGGTCCAATTTCTCCTCTTACCCTTGGGAAAATAAAAAATTGGGGACTAAAACATCACTTTTGTGGAAAAAAAAAATTTTTTTTTTTCACGCCAGGGCATTATAAACGTTAGTGAAACACTTGAGGGTTCAAAGTGCTCACCACACACCTAGATAAGTTCCTTAGGGGGTCTAGTTTCCAAAATGGGGTCACATGTGGGGGTTTCCACTGTTTAGGCACATCAGGGGCTCTGCTAACGGAACATGACGCCCGCAGACCATTCCATCAAAGTCTGCATTCCAAAACGTCACTGCTTCCCTTCCGAGCCCTGCCGTGTGCCCAAACAGTGTATCCCCCCAACATATGGGGTATCAGCGTACTCAGGACAAATTGGACAACCACTTTTGGGTCCAATTTCTCCTCTTACCCTTGGGAAAATAAAAAATTGGGGACTAAAACATCACTTTTGTGGAAAAAAAAAATATTTTTTTTTTTTCACGCCAGGGCATTATAAACGTTAGTGAAACACTTGGGGGTTCAAAGTGCTCACCACACACCTAGATAAGTTCCTTAGGGGGTCTAGTTTCCAAAATGGGGTCACATGTGGTGGGTTTCCACTGTTTAGGCACATCAGGGGCCCTCCAAACGCGACATGGCGTCCGTTCGCAATTTCAGCCAATTTTGGTTTGGAAAAGTCAAACGGCGCTCCTTTCAAGCCCTGCCGTGCGCCCAAACAGTGGTTCCCCCCCACATATGGGGTATCAGCGTACTCAGGACATGTTGGACAACAACTTTTGTGGTCCAATTTCTCCTCTTACCCTTGGGAAAATAAAAAATTGGGGACTAAAACATCATGCTTGTGGAAAAAATATGATTTTTTTTCTTCACGGCTCTACATTACAAACTTGCGTGAAGCACTTGAGGGTTCAAAGTGCTCACCACACATCTAGATAAGTTCCTTAGGGGTCTAGTTTCCAAAATGGGGTCACATGTGGGGGGTTTCCACTGTTTAGGCACATCAGGGGCCCTCCAAACGCGACATGGCGTCCGTTCGCAATTCCAGCCAATTTTGGTTTGGAAAAGTCAAACGGCGCTCCTTCCCTTTCAAGCCCTGCCGTGCGCCCAAACAGTGGTTCCCCCCCACATATGGGGTATCAGCGTACTCAGGACATGTTGGACAACAACTTTTGTGGTCCAATTTCTCCTCTTACCCTTGGGAAATAAAATTTGGGGACTAAAACATCATGTTTGTGGAAAAAATGATTTTTTTTTCTTCACGGCTCTACATTACAAACTTGCGTGAAGCACTTGAGGGTTCAAAGTGCTCACCACACATCTAGATAAGTTCCTTAGGGGGTCTAGTTTCCAAAATGGGGTCACATGTGGGGGGTTTCCACTGTTTAGGCACATCAGGGGCCCTCCAAACGCGACATGGCGTCCGTTCGCAATTCCAGCCAATTTTGGTTTGGAAAAGTCAAACGGCGCTCCTTCCCTTTCAAGCCCTGCCGTGCGCCCAAACAGTGGTTCCCCCCCACATATGGGGTATCAGCGTACTCAGGACAAGTTGGACAACAACTTTTGTGGTTCCATTTCTCCTCTTACCCTTGGGAAAATAAAAATTTGGGGACTAAAACATCATGCTTGTGGAAAAAAATATGATTTTTTTTCTTCACGGCTCTACATTACAAACTTGCGTGAAGCACTTGAGGGTTCAAACTACTCACCACACATCTAGATAAGTTCCTTAGGGGGTCTAGTTTTCAAATGGGGTCACATGTGGGGGGTTTCCACTGTTTAGGCACATCAGGGGCCCTCCAAACGCGACATGGCGTCCGTTCGCAATTCCAGCCAATTTTGGTTTGGAAAAGTCAAACGGCGCTCTTTCCCTTTCAAGCCCTGCCGTGCGCCCAAACAGTGGTTCCCCCCCACATATGGGGTATCAGCGTACTCAGGACAAGTTGGACAACAACTTTTGTGGTTCCATTTCTCCTCTTACCCTTGGGAAAATAAAAATTTGGGGACTAAAACATCATGCTTGTGGAAAAAATATGATTTTTTTTCTTCACGGCTCTACATTACAAACTTGCATGAAGCACTTGAGGGTTCAAACTACTCACCACACATCTAGATAAGTTCCTTAGGGGGTCTAGTTTCCAAAATGGGGTCACATGTGGGGGGTTTCCACTGTTTAGGCACATCAGGGCCTCTCCAAACGCGACATGGCGTCCGTTCTCAATTCCAGCCAATTTTTGTTTGGAAAAGTCAAACTGCGCTCCTTCCATTTCGAGCTCTGCCGTGTGCCCAAACAGTGGTTTTCCCTCACATATGGGGTATCGGCGTACTCAGGAGAAATTGCACAACAACTTTATCGGTCCTTTTTCTCCTTTTTCCCTTGTGAAAATAAAAAAAATGTTTGTAAAAGATCATTTTTGTGACTAAAAAGTAAAATGTTCATTTCAGCTGCAGATGGAAGGAAGAGAGCCACAGTAATTCATTACTGATGGGTAGGCGGAGCCCCAGATCAGGATGTCACCTCAGATCAAAAGAGTGCTGACTGGCTGGCCCCTCCAGCTCGGGCTCCTCCTACTCAGCTCCAGTCTAAGATTTGAGGTCCCAGAGGATGGTCGCTGCTAATGCAGCTCCTCAGAAGATTTTATTATTTTATATTCGGACAGGAGACTTGGATCACCAGTTGGTCTAGAGGTCTCAGGGGTACCAGCGCTGCTGTACCCCAACCTCTCCCTTGGCGGATCTGTATTTACTCAATAGTCCCTGCAGAATCCTTGCCGGCCCGGGGGGATGAGGATGGCTTCCCTGGCGGGACGCAAACCACACGTGCGGTCACTGCGTTCCTCGCCCTGGGGGGAAGCATGGGCACAGCGCCAGAAACCCCTGAGGGTCCCTGTGGCGCTTTGGCTGGTGAGTACTCCACACAAAATTTTATTATTAATGTGTGAGTGCTTTAGCGTCTGATGGCAGCGCTATTACATGTATATCAGTATGCTTCAGCGCTGCGGTGACAGCGCTATTACATGTTTATCAGTGTATTTCACCAGCCTCTCCCTTGGCGGATCTGTAACTACATAATGGTCCCTGCAGAATCCTTGCCGGCCCTGGGGGATGAGGAGAGCTTCCCTGGCGGGACGCAAACCACACGTGCGGTCACTGCGTTCCTCGCCCTGGGGGGAAGCATGGGCATAGCGCCAGAAACCCCTGAGGGTCCCTGTGGCGCTTTGGCTGGTGAGTACTCCACACAAAATGTTATTATTAATGTGTGAGTGCTTTAGCGTCTGATGGCAGCGCTATTACATGTATATCAGTATGCTTCAGCGCTGCGGTGACAGCGCTATTACATGTTTATCAGTGTATTTCACCAGCCTCTCCCTTGGCGGATCTGTAACTACATAATTGTCCCTGCAGAATCTTGCTGGCCCTGGGGGATGAGGAGAGTTTCCCTGGCGGGGGCGCAAACCACACACTGGGGTCACTGCGCTTCCCGCCCTGGGGGGAAGCATGGGCATAGCGCCAGAAACCCCTGGGGGTCCCTGTGGCGTTTCGGCTGGTGAGTACTCCACATTTTGGTAAAATGTGTGTGAGTTGTTTTAGCGACTGCTGCGGCAGCCGCTGTACATATATATGCCGGTGACTAGTTTTTCTATGTCCGCAGGAGGATGCCTGCAGGACGAGGGAAAGGAGGGGAGTACGCGCTCTTTTTATTTTTTGAATTTCGCGCCGCTTCTGAGCGCGCGCTTTACTGCAGCCTCCATTTCCGGCTCCTCTACATGGAGCACATGGAGGCAGAGCGCGGCGGCCATTGCTGATAAAGCGCTGCAAGCTGAAAGCTCCCCGGATCGTTCTCCTCCCCTCCCGGCAAGAATACGTGACCAGCTTGGTGAGTCCTTTTTGCCCGCCGGGCAGAAGCTTAACCCCTTCACCTCCACAGCGCGGGCGCCGTCTGGGGCACTTCTGAGTGACAGATTGAGCTGTCCTGCGGCTGTTCTCGCATAAGGGGCTCGCACACTCTTTTAATATTAATAAAGAGGCTGTGGGGAGTCTGCGACATTAATGCTGCCACTATACGTTTCCGCTGACGATCCTGATGGCGTCGCATAATATTGCGATCGTTTGTGTGTCATTTTTAGTGTCGCTGGTGGCTGCCAATCTGGGCAATCGCATAGGCGATTAGCGATCTCCTTGACAACTTTGGCGGTCATTGCGTTATAAAAAACAGCGCAATTTTTTAGCGATCTTGTGGAACGTTTTCTGTTTAGAGTGGCATGGCTGTCCTGCAGCTGCGACCTTATAAGAGGCGCCTGAGATTCGCACACCCTTTTTTCATTATCAAGGTTGTGGGGAGTCAGCTACTTTAACCCCTTCTTAGGCGGTTAACTCTTAATGGGAGACAGCTGGGGTAGCTCTCGCTTTAGAGCTTTAACCCTTCAGCGTTTGTTTTTTATTTAAGTACTGCTCTGGTTACTGACAGGTTTATCCTGCCATATACTATGCAAGGGCATGTCAGAGACCCTCTCCCAGATCCGCTACGGATCAGCCTCGCGTATCTGACACGCAGACCTCGACTCATACACGGTCAGAGATTCCAATGGTGTCAAAATGGAGGCCTTCACTGGTTTCTATTAATGACCTTTTAGGTTATGGAGTGTCAACTAGATCCTCTCAAGGAAGCGACACAAATCGGTGCTTTCCTTCTCGCTTAGCGAAGAAGTCCGATTCGGTCAAGGAGGATCGGCAGGGACACCCTGCCTCTCTCAGGGGCCGTACTAAAATTTCTGTGGAAGCCATGTGGACGTTACAGTTACCGGAGGAGGTAACTAGTCGTCCTGGTAAGTCGGCCCGGATGTTGCAAGGGTCGCATGGGTCGCGACGACCTTACAAACTATCCGTTTTCAGCTGCAGATGGAAGGAAGAGAGCCACAGTATTCATTACTGATGGGTAGGCGGAGCCCCAGATCAGGATGTTACCTCAGATCAAAAGAGTGATGACTGGCTGGCCCCTCCAGCTCGGGCTCCTCCTACTCAGCTCCAGTCTAAGATTTGAGGTCCAGAGGATGGTCTCTGCTAATGCAGCTCCTCAGAAGATTTTATTATTTTATATTCGGACAGGAGACTTGGATCACCAGTTGGTCTAGAGGTCTCAGGGGTACCAGCGCTGCTGTACCCCAACTCTCCCTTGGCGGATCTGTATTTACTCAAAGTCCCTGCAGAATCCTTGCCGGCCCTGGGGATGAGGAGAGCTTCCCTGGCGGGGACGCAAACCACACGTGCGGTCACTGCGTCCCTCGCCCTGGGGGGAAGCATGGGCACAGCGCCAGAAACCCCTGAGGGTCCCTGTGGCGCCTTGGCTGGTGAGTACTCCACACAAAATTTTATTATTAATGTGTGAGAGCGTCTGATGGCAGCGCTATTACATGTATATCAGTATGCTTCAGCACTGCGGTGACAGCGCTATTACATGTTTATCAATGTATTTCACCAGCCTCTCCCTTGGCGGATCTGTAACTACATTATGGTCCCTGCAGAATCTTGCCGGCCCTGGGGGATGAAGAGAGTTTCCCTGGGGGGCGCAAACCACACACTGGGGTCACTGCGCTTCCCGCCCTGGGGGAAGCATGGGCATAGCGCCAGAAACCCCTGGGGTCCCTGTGGCGTTTCGGCTGGTGAGTACTCCACATTTTGGTAAAATGTGTGTGAGTGTTTTAGCGACTGCTGCGGCAGCCGCTGTACAAATATATGCCGATGACTAGTTTTTTCTATGTCCGCAGGAGGATGCCTGCAGGACGAGGGAAAGGAGGGGAGTACGCGCTCTTTTTATTTTTTGAATTTCGCGCCGCTTCTGAGCGCGCGCTTTACTGCAGCCTCCATTTCCGGCTCCTCTACATGGAGCACACGGAGGCAGAGCGCGGCGGCCATTGCTGACAAGCGAGCCGGCCGGACAGAAGCTTAACCCCTTCACCTCCACAGCGTGGCTATTGCTGATAAAGCGCTGTAGGTTGAAAGCTCCCCGGATCGTTCTCCTCCCCTCCCGGCTAGAATACGTGTCCAGCTTGGTGAGTCGCTTCTAGCCCGCCGGCAGAAGCTTAACCCCTTCACCTCCACAGCGCGGGCGCCGTCTGGGGCACTTCTGAGTGACAGATTGCGCTGTCCTGCGGCTGTTCTCGCATAAGGGGCTCGCACACTCTTTTAATATTAATAAAGAGGCTGTGGGGAGTCTGCGACATTAATGCTGCCACTATACGTTTCCGCTGACGATCCTGATGGCGTCGCATAATATTGCGATCGTTTGTGTGTCATTTTTAATGTCGCTATTAGCTGCCAATCTGGGCGATCTCATTAGCATCGCATAGGCGATTAGCGATCTCCTTGACAACTTTGGCGGTCATTGCGTTATAAAAAACAGCGCAATTTTTTAGCGATCTTGTGGAACGTTTTCTGTTTAGTGTGGCATGGCTGTCCTGCAGCTGCGACCTTATAAGAGGCGCCTGAGATTCGCACACCCTTTTTCACTATCAAGGTTGTGGGGAGTCAGCTACTTTAACCCCTTCTTAGGAGGTTAACTCTTAATGGGAGACAGCTGGGGTAGCTCTTTCTTTTGAGCTTTAACCCTTCAGCGTTTGTTTTTTATTTAAGTACTGCTCTGGTTACTGACAGGTTTATCCTGCCATATACTATGCAAGGGTATGTCAGAGACCCTCTCCCAGATCCGTTACGGATCAGCCTCGCGTATCTGACACGCAGACCTCGACTCATACACGGTCAGAGGTTCCAATGGTGTCAAAATGAAGGCCTTCACTGGTTTCTATTGATGACCTTTTAGGTTTGGAGTGTCAACTAGATCCTCTCAAGGGAGCGACACAAATCGGTGTTTTTCCTTCTCGCTTAGCGAAGAAGTCCGATTCGGTTAAGGAGGATCGGCAGGGACACCCTGCCTCTCTCTCAGGGGCCGTACTAAAATTTCTGTGGAAGCCATGTGGACGTTACAGTTACCAGAGGAGGTAACTAGTCGTCCTGGTAAGTCGGCCCGGATGTTGCAAGGGTCGCATGGGTCGCGATGACCTTACAAACTGTATCCGTTTTTCTACGGAGTTATTTGTTAATTGGACCCCTTCTCCTGAAGTGAATGTTCCTTCATTCCAGACATGGACAGAAAAACAGAGATGGCAACAATTTCCATCTGCGAGGCCGTGGATCATAGATTCGGTATTAAGGATCTAGGTGTACTTGTTAAGTTCCCCTGAGCCGGTTGGACCGTCTAAGGACGGCGTGGCAAGTTTCCCTCTATCAAGGTAGATGGGCTTTTCTAGTTGAAGGATAATGCGTCACTGCTATCCAGGGCGCAATCCTCGGCAGTTACAGTCAGAAGAGCACTGTGACTTGGATGGAACGCAGTTTTCCAACAGGGTTTGCTATCTTTAGCTTAGAAAGTGGTCAGCTATTTGACTGACCTCACGGAGCTGATGCCAAGGCAAAGGCAAAAGAAGCAGCTTTACCGCAGCGCAGAGCTGTGACTTCTGCGTCTGGCAGGACTTGTGCCGATAGTTATCGGCAGTCCTTTTCGGTTCAAGGGATGATCTGACCAACCCTCTGGGGGTTTGTGTCGTCTCTCTCTTTAAAAAAAAAAAAAGGGGAATTCTCAGAAATTCCGCATACCCTGGAAACAGAACTTCTGTTAAGGCAGAAGCTGGCAAAAAAAAAAAAAAATCCGCTAAGGCGGACTGACTTCTGACATTCCGTCAGAGCCGAGCATGAAGTCGCTTCGCTCAGTTATGGCAGCCCTGTCGCAGAACGATCAATCGACATTCGCGACGCTTTTTGGCATGTTCCCATCGGAAGACCTCACCCAGGTTGTGGCTCGACCATTCGGTTTGGCTTTAACGCCCAGAATTTTTACAACGATTCTGACGCCAGAATCTCATGGCAATCCTTCAAAGACGGGGACTTACGATTCGTCCCTATTTGGACGGCCTTTTCGGTTGTGGCTTCAAAGGAGAAGTCGTCTCTGGAATCGTCGCAGCAATCCTGTTTTTGAGGATGCATTTCGACATGGTACGGGCGGTGTTGTCCCTACCTCCAGACAAGCAGGCATGTCTGCTCCAGCATGTACAGACTATGAAGTCTGCGACAGCAGTGTCCCTTCGGAAGGTATGCGCCTTCTGGGTCTGACGGTGGCGTCCATGAGGTTTTTTTCCGTTTGTCCAATTTCATTCCAGAGCTCTCCATAGGCTCATTCTGAGTCGTTGGGATTAATCGCAAGGTTCGCTGGATTGCAGCGTCATCATCTCTCACAGGGTGCGAGAATCCCTAGGATGGTGTTTATGTCCAGGAGCGTTATCCCTGGGAAAGCTTTTCCTCCCTCCGAAGTGGTCGGTCATAACCACCGATGCCAGCCTGACGGGCTGGGGGGGGTGTTTGGAACAATCTCTGGATTCAGAGAGTATGGTCATCGGAAGAGTCTGTTCTTCCGATCAACATCCTGGAATTGAGGGCGATTTTCCTTTGCCTCCAACATTGGACGGTCCCTTTGAGCGGTCTGCCAGTCCGAGTGCAGACAGACAATGCGACGGCTGTCGCGTATATCAATCACCAAGGTGGGACAAGGAGTTCCAGACTCATGGTAGAGGTGTCCCGAATTCTGATTTGGGCAGAGGCCAGTGTGCCAGCCATTTCGGCGATTCACATTCCAGGGGTTCAGAATATTACAGCGGACTTTCTCAGTCGCAGAAGGATGGATCCCGGGGAATGGAGCCTCCACCCGGAAGTTTTTGCACTACTGTGCTCTCGCTGGGGAACCCCCCAAGTGGATTTGATGGCATCCAGGTCCAATGCCAAGTTACCGACGTTCATGTCCAGGTACAAGGACCCGAAGGCTGTGGCGGTGGATGCTCTAGTGGCTCAGTGGGATCAGCTCGTGCTGATCTATGTATTCCCGCCGATATCCCTACTTCCTCTAGTGCTGCGTCGGATCAGACTAGAGAGAATTCCAGCTATTTTGATAGCTCCAGACTGGCAAAGAAGGGTGTGGTTCTCGACAATAATGTCGCTGTTGGCGGCAACTCCTTTTTCACTCCCTCTTCAACCGGACTTGTTGACTCAGGGGCCCGTTTGTCATCCGGACTTGATGTCCATGCGTTTGACGGCGTGGCTCTTGAGACCGAAATCTTGACCCGTAGAGGTTTCTCAGCCGAGGTCATTGCTACCCTTCGTGCTGCAAGAAGTCCGGCTACTACTAGGATTTACCACAAAATTTGGGAAACCTTCTTTTAGTGGTGTTTGGGGTCCTCTCGGAACCCGAGAAAATTTTCCATTCCCAACCTGTTGGCTTTTCTGCAGCATGGCTAGACAAGGGTTTGGCAGTTAGCACCCTGAAAGGTCAGATTTCTGCTCTGTCCTTATTGTTCCGGAGAACCATTGCTTCAAATAGAGACGTGCTCTCCTTTTTCCGAGGTATATCTCGTAAGTTTCCGCCGCGGAAGGCGCCCGTGTCTCCTTGGCGGCTCAACCTTGTTTTGGAGGTTCTTCAGCATAAACCTTTTGAGCCTATGGTTTCTGCTAGCCTTTCTTTACTTTCTTGGAAGGTGGCTTTCCTTGTTGCAGTCACTTCCTTGAGGAGAGTTTCTGAGTTGGCAGCTCTTTCTTGTTCGCCTCCTTTTCTGGAGTTTTTTCCGGATCGTGTAGTGCTTCGCACTCGGGGTGATTTTTTGCCTAAAGTGGTATCACAATTTCATGTTAACTAGGATATTGTGTTGCCTTCACTCTGTCTGGATCCGAAGAATGCGAAAGAGCGAGATTTACACACATTGGATTTAGTGCGGGCCTTGAAGTTTTATCTATCTATTACTCAAGGTTTTCGTAAGACGGACTTCCTGTTTGTGGTTTCAGCAGGTCGTCGGCGTGGTCAACGAGCTTTCAAGGATTCTATAGCTCGTTGGATCCGGTCAGCTATTTTGGAAGCTTACAGCCTTCGGGGTGAACCTTGCCCGATTAAAATTCGAGCCCATTCCACGTGAGCTGTGGCTTCATCGTGGGCTTTTCATCAAGGTGCCTCAGCAGTGCAGCTCTGCCGGGCGGCAACTTGGCGCTCTGTCCACACGTTTACAAAGTTTTATAAAGTGGACGTCAGTGCTTCCGCTGATGCAGCCCTCGGACGTAGGGTCCTGCAGGCAGCTGTAGTTTAAAGTTCTGGATGAACTTGTGTTTAGCGCTGGTTACGCTTTGTTGTTAAGGTTGTTGGGTTTCTGCCTTTTGTTGGTTTTTCCCACCCTTATTTTTGAACTGCTTTGGGACGTCCCATCAGTAATGAATACTGTGGCTCTCTTCCTTCCATCTGCAGCTGAAACACGGATTTTGGTAAAGACTTACCTGTAAAATCCTTTTCAGCGAAGGAAGGAAGAGAGACACAGCACCCTCCCAAGGCAGAAGTGTGTTGATGTTTTCAGATGCAGCGCGACCCTTATCTGATAGCGATTATCTGGGCTGAGGTCAGCGCGCTAAGGCTCTGTTCCAGCATCGCCAGCTCATCGCAGTAGTCAGGTTCCGTGAGTAGTACCTGGAACTCTGTGGTTTTTGGCTTTCTTTGCATGCATAACCTGTATCCTTGTGTTTTTTCTCTGAAGTTCCTTCAGAAGGGGTTATGTTGCTCCGCTGGTGATCTTGGCTCTTTTCCTAAAAGCTTTGGTACGACTGGAGCTGAGTAGGAGGAGCCCGAGCTGGAGGGGCCAGCCAGTCATCACTCTTTTGATCTGAGGTAACATCCTGATCTGGGGCTCCGCCTACCCATCAGTAATGAATACTGTGTCTCTCTTCCTTCCTTCGCTGAAAAGGATTTTACAGGTAAGTCTTTACCAAAATCCGTGTTTTCTACGGAGTTATTTGTTAATTGGACCCCTTCTCCTGAAGTGAATGTCCCTTTATTCCAGCTTAGCAAATCTTCCTGGTAAAAGGGAAGACGAGTCTGCAGGACACGCTGGACAGAAGAACGGAGATGGCAACAATTTCCATCTGTGTAGCCGTGGATCATAGATTCGGTATTAAGGATCTAGGTGTACTTGTTAAGTTCCCCTGAGCCGGTTGGACCGTCTAAGGACGGCGTGGCAAGTTTCCCTCTATCAAGGTAGATGGGCTTTTCTAGTTGAAGGATAATGCGTCACTGCTATCCAGGGCGCAATCCTCGGCAGTTACAGTCAGAAGAGCACTGTGACTTGGATGGAACGCAGTTTTCCAACAGGCAGCTATTTGACTGACCTCACGGAGCTGATGCCAAGGCAAAGGCAAAATAAGCAGCTTTACCGCAGCGCAGAGCTGTGACTTCTGCGTCTGGCAGGACTAGTGCCGATAGTTATCGGCAGTCCTTTTCGGTTCAAGGGATGATCTGACCAACCCTCTGGGGGTTTGTGTCGTCTCTCTCTTTTTTAAAAAAAAAAAAAAAAAAGAAGAGGGGGAATTCTCAGAAATTCCGCATACCCTGGAAACAGAACTTCTGTTAAGGCAGAAGTTGGCAAAAAAAAAAAAAAATTCGCTAAGGCGGACTGACTTCTGACATTCCGTCAGAGCCGAGCATGAAGTCGCTTCGCTCAGTTATGGCAGCCCTGTCGCAGAACGATCAATCGACATTCGCGACGCTTTTTGGCATGTTCCCGTCGGAAGACCTCACCCAGGTTGTGGCTCGACCATTCGGCTTGGCCTTAACGCCCAGAATTTTTACAACGATTCTGACGCCAAAATCTCATGGCAATCCTTCGAAGACGGGGACTTACGATTCGTCCCTATTTGGACGGCCTTTTCGGTTGTGGCCTCAAAGGAGAAGTCGTCTCTGGAATCGTCGCAGGCAATCCTGTTTTTGAGGATGCATTTCGACACGGTACGGGCGGTGTTGTCCCTACCTCCAGACAAGCAGGCATTTCTGCTCCAGCATGTACAGACTATGAAGTCTGCGACAGCAGTGTCCCTTCGGAAGGTATGCGCCTTCTGGGTCTGACGGTGGCGTCCATGAGGTTTTTTTCCGTTTGTCCAATTTCATTCCAGAGCTCTCCATAGGCTCATTCTGAGTCTTTGGGATCAATCGCAAGGTTCGCTGGATTGCAGCGTCACCATCTTTCACAGGGTGCGAGAATCCCGAGGATGGTGGTTATGTCCAGGAGCGTTATCCCTGGGAAAGCTTTTCCTCCCTCCGAAGTGGTCGGTCATAACCACCAATGCCAGCCTGACGGGCTGGGGGGGTGTTTGGAACAATCTCTGGATTTAGGGGATATGGTCATCGGAAGAGTCTGTCCTTTCGATCAACATCCTGGAATTGAGGGCGATTTTCCTTTGCCTCCAGCATTGGACGGTCCTTTTGAGCGGTCTGCCGGTACGAGTGCAGACAGACAATGCGATGGCTGTCGCGTTTATCAATCACCAAGGCGGGACAAGGAGTTCCAGACTCATGGTGGAGGTGTCCCGAATTCTGATTTGGGCCGAGGGCAGTTTACCAGCCATTTCGGCGATTCACATTCCAGGGGTTCAGAATATTACAGTGGACTTCCTCAGTCGCATGAAGATGGATCCCGGGGAATGGAGCCTCCACTCGAAAGTTTTTTGCACTACTGTGCTCCCGTTGGGGGACTCCCCAAGTGGTTTGATGGCATCCAGGTCCAATGCCAAGTTACCGACGTTCATGTCCAGGTACAAGGACCCGAAGGCTGTGGCGGTGGATGCTCTAGTGGCTCAGTGGGATCAGTTTGAGCTGATCTATGTATTCCCGCCGATATCCTTACTTCCTCTAGTACTGCGTCGGATCAGACTAGAGAGAATTTCAGCTATTTTGATAGCTCCAGATTGGCCAAGGAGGGTGTGGTTCTCGACAATAATGTCGCGGTTGGCGGCACCTCCTTTTCCGCTTTCTCTTCAACCGGACTGGTTGACTCAGGGGCCCGTTTGTCATCCGGACTTGATGTCTCTGCCTTTGACGGCGTGGCTCTTGGGACCGAAATTTTAACCCGTTGAGGTTTTTCAGCCGAGGTCATTGCTACTCTTCGTGCTGCGAGAAGTCCGGCTACTACTAGGATTTACCACAAAACTTGGGAAACCTTCTTTTCGTGGTGTTTGGGGTCTTCTCGGAACCCGAGAAAATTTTCCATTCCCAATCTGTTGGCTTTCCTGCAGCATGGGTTAGACAAGGGTTTGGCAGTTAGCACCCTGAAAGGTCAGATTTCTGCTCTGTCCTTATTGTTTCGGAGAACCATTGCTTCGAATAGGGACGTGCTCTCCTTTTTTCCGCAGTATAGCTCGTAAGTTTCCGCCGCGGAAGGCACCTGTGTCTCCTTGGCGGCTCAACCTTGTTTTGCAAGTTTTTTAGCATAAACCTTTTGAGCTTATGGGTTCTGCTAGCCTTTCTTTACTTTCTTGGAAGGTGGCCTTCCTAGTAGCGGTCACCTCTTTGAGAAGAGTTTCTGAGTTAGCAGCTCTTTCTTGCTCGTCTCCTTTTCTGGAGTTTTTTCCGGATCGTGTAGTGTTTCGCACACGGGGTGATTTTCTACCTAAAGTGGTGTCACAATTTCATGTTAACCAGGATATTGTGTTGCCTTCACTCTGTCCGGATCCGAAGAATGCGAAAGAGCGAGATTTACACACTTTGGATTTAGTGCGGGCCTTGAAGTTTTATCTATCTATTACTCAAGGTTTTCGTAAGACGGACTCCCTGTTTGTGGTTCCAGCAGGTCGTCGGCGTGGTCAATGAGCTTCCAAGGGTTCTATAGCTCGTTGGATCCGGTCAGCTATTTTGGAAGCTTACCGCCTTCGGGGTGAATCTTGCCCGATTAAGATTCGAGCCCATTCCACGAGAGCTGTGGCTTCATCGTGGGCTTTTCATCAAGGTGCCTCGGCAGTGCATCTCTGCCGGGCGGCAACTTGGCGCTCTGTCCACACGTTTACAAAGTTTTATAAAGTGGACGTCAGTGCTTCCGCTGATGCAGCCCTCGGACGTAGGGTCCTGCAGGCAGCTGTAGTTTAAAGTTCTGGATGAACTTGTGTTTAGCGCTGGTTGCGCTTTGTTGTTAAGGTTGTTGGGTTTCTGCCTTTTGTTGGTTTTTTCCCACCCTTATTTTTGAACTGCTTTGGGACGTCCCATCAGTAATGAATTACTGTGGCTCTCTTCCTTCCATCTGCAGCTGAAACACGGATTTTGGTAAGAACTTACCTGTAAAATCCTTTTCAGCGAAGGAAGGAAGAGAGACACAGCACCCTCCCAAGGCAGAAGTGTGTTGATGTTTTCAGATGCAGCGCGACCCTTATCTGATAGCGATTATCTGGGCTGAGGTCAGCGCGCTAAGGCTCTTTTCCAGCATCGCCAGCTCATCGCAGTAGTCAGGTTCCGTGAGTAGTACCTGGAACTCTGTGGTTTTTGGCTTTCTTTGCATGCATAACCTGTATCCTTGTGTTTTTTCTCTGAAGTTCCTTCAGAAGGGGTTATGTTGCTCCGCTGGTGATCTTGGCTCTTTTTCCTAAAAGCTTTGGTACGACTGGAGCTGAGTAGGAGGAGCCCGAGCTGGAGGGGCCAGCCAGTCAGCACTCTTGATCTGAGGTGACATCCTGATCTGGGGCTCCGCCTACCCATCAGTAATGAATTACTGTGTCTCTCTTCCTTCCTTCGCTGAAAAGGATTTTACAGGTAAGTTCTTACCAAAATCCGTGTTTTTTCCTTCCACGTTGCTTCAGCTCCTGTGAAGCACCTGAAGGGTTAATAAACTTCTTGAATGTGGTTTTGAGTACCTTGAGGGGTGTAGTTTTTAGAATGGTGTCACTTTTGGGTATTTTCTGCTATATAGACCCCTCAAAGTGACTTCAAATATGAGGTGGTCCCGAAAAAAAATGGCTTTGTAAATTTTGTTGTAAAAATGAGAAATCGCTGGTCAACTTCTAACCCTTATACTTTCCTAACAAAAAAAAATTTTGTTTCCAAAATTTTGCTGATGTAAAGTAGACATGTGGGAAATGTTATTTCTTAACTATTTTGTGTGACATATTTCTCTGTTTTAAGGGAATAAAAATTCAAAGTTTGAAAATTGCAAAATTTTCAAAATTTTTGCCATATTTGCGTTTTTTTCATAAATAAATGCAAGTTATATGGAAGAAATTTTACCACTATCATGAAGTACAATATGTCATGAGAAAACAGTCTCAGAATCGCGAAGATCCGTTGAAGCGTTCCAGAGTTATAACCTCATAAAGAGACAGTGGTCAGAATTGTAAAAATTGGCCCGGTCATTAACGTGCAAACCACCCTTGGGGGTGAAGGGGTTAAGATCCTTGTTGGAGGAGCGTAGGTTCTTGGCCAAAATCTCCAGGTAGGCCGTGCTATCCATCCTCCCATGGATGTGGACCAGATGGCCAGGCCCCTTTGCTGAGAAACAGCCCCACAGCATGATGCTGCCACCACCATGCTTGACTAATGTAATTGGAAAAACAGCCGCACTCAAGCAATCTTTCAATGCAAGTGAAAAAAGTTTTATTTGAAGACACCACAGCATAAAAAACGTGTAGAGGTAACGTTTCGACCCTGCAATGGGTCTTTCTCAAACCTAACCAAAGAAAATATACACAAAAAAGATTGAAGGTTAGATCACAAAATTCAATACAAGAATTAATAAACAAAGTAACAATTATGTACAGGATCGAGGAAAGGTATATACATATATACATATTTAAACTAAATCCAAGACATGGAGAAATTTGCTAAAAAAAATTTTTTGAAAAAGATTTTTTGAAAAAAATTTTTTAAAAGGCAAAATTATTTTTTATATAGGAAAGGCATTATGCACAATATACAAGGAAATATATACACAAGAATTTATGTACACAATTATGAATACTGAATACACATATGCATAAATTAATGCAATATCTACTGGTAAAGCCCGTGTAACATCTGAGTATGTGACACACTTTGAGGAGTGCAGTCTCAGGACGGGACAACAGAGAGGCTGAAATGCTTTGATATGGAATAAGGGGGATTAATACGGACACAGAGGCAGTGTATACATAAATACTGACCTTCAGGAAGATAACAGAAAAGGAACAGAGGAGGCCACTGTGGAATATGAAAACTTGAAAAGGCTGGAATAAGATGTGGAAAAAAACAGAGGTAAAACTCATGCAATAAATATAGGTAAGAAACATGCACAAACCATGAAAAGCCAGGAGCCCCAAATGAGGAGGGGGGAAAAAGAGGGAAGGGGAGGGGGGACAGGCATACCTCCAGGCCGTATATACGGAAATCCGACAGGGCAGGGACCAACTGAAGGTCCTAAGAAAAGAGCAAGTGAGGCAGGGGTTAAAGAAATGTACAGCTGCGAGTACTAGTGTGAGAGCAAGGGGGGAGAGAGAGAGGTGCTGCATACCTGTAGGATGAAGGTAGGGATGGTATTCTTGGGGTCGTATGCAGTGCCATCCAGTCTCCAAACGTCACGTGTGTGGTTGGCACCAAAGATCTCAATCTTGGTCTCATCAGACCATAGAACCTTGAACCAGTCTGTCTCAGAGTCCTCCAAGTGATCATGAGCAAACTGTAGACGAGCCTTGACATGACGCTTTGAAACTAAAGGTACCTTACGGGCTCGTCTGGAACGGAGACCATTGCGATGGAGTACGTTACTTATGGTATTGACTGAAACCAATGTCCCCACTGCCATGAGATCTTCCCGGAGCTCCTTCCTTGTTGTTCTTGGGTTAGCCTTGACTCTTCGGACAAGCCTGGCCTCGGCACGGGAGGAAACTTTCAAAGGCTGTCCAGGCCGTGGAAGGCTAACAGTAGTTCCATAAGCCTTCCACTTACGGATGATGCTCCCAACAGTGGAGACAGGTAGGCCCAACTCCTTGGAAAGGGTTTTGTACCCCTTGCCAGCCTTGTGACCCTCCACGATCTTGTCTCTGATGGCCTTGGAATGCTCCTTTGTCTTTCCCATGTTGACCATGTATGAGTGCTGTTCACAAGTTTGGGGAGGGTCTTAAATAGTCAGAAAAGGCTGGCAAAAGAGATCATTAATCCACACATGTGAAGCTCATTATTCTTGGTGCCTGAACTACTTCTTAAAACTTTAGGGGGACCAAACAGAAGTCTTGTGGTTTGAGGGGTTGAATAATAAATGACACTCTGAATTAACTTTTAACGTTTTTTAAAAAAAAAAAAAATTAAAACAAAAATTTTTGCAGCAGTGCATTTCCCACTTCCAGGCTGATCTACAGTACAAATGTCACAATGCCAAGTTAATTCCGCATGTGTCAACCAGCTAAATCTGCAGAGGGTTGAATACTACTTGTAGGCACTGTATGTTTGTAGTTTGTTTTTTCATAAACTTTCTCTCTTCTTCCTCTCCCATATATGTAGGTCCTTTGGGGTAGTGTTATGGGAGATCGCGACACTGGCCGAACAGCCATACCACGGATGTCCAATGAGCAGGTTCTCCGATTCGTCATGGAAGGAGGTCTCCTGGAGAAGCCAGACAACTGCCCAGATATGCTGTATGTCATCCCTTCTTTAGCCTTATTTTCAGAAATCTAGCTGTGTTATTTATGTAGCTATTAAAGGGGTTTTCCAATATTAAATAACTAAAACCTAATCACTGTATACAGAAAAGTTATACAACTTGTAGGTAGACGGCCTTAAGGGTGGTCAGATGAGATAATTGGTGGCTTGTGCAGGGATTTAGTATGATCTCCTCTTGGCTTTAGACTGTTAGTGTATGGTGCAGTAGATGTGGGGGTGGATGGGGTTATACATTCTGTGCAGCTGCTGCTGTGCCAGGAGACATAGGAGCTGCTCTGTCACAATGGATTACCCTCTGGGGCACCAACTATATGCAAGAAACATTCACTGATGCTTAATCTGCATTGCATATGTTTGGTGCTGCAAGATTGTACAACTTTCCTGCTTACATAACCCATGTTGTTGGCGTTTCCCACTCCCAAGGTCATAACATAAAAGCAGTTAGCATCCCATATTTCAGCATGTCAGTACGGCCTGACCACTTAGTTTACATGCACTTTTCATGGGAAATGGAGGAGAGGACGCAATCATTTTTGCTTTGAATCCCTTAGAATCTACTATTGCTTAACAAAATAAAGTCATCTAAGAACTGAAACCCGATGGACCCTGTGATACTATAGAGGGTCCTCCGCATCTGTTATGTAAGGGGTCTTTCCTCCACATGAATTTAATATCTGTTCTTAGAATAAACAAAACAAAGGTATTGTAAATGGCAGGTGTGGACGGCGGCAGATTGCAGGATGTCCTCGGGTGCATGGGAGGCGTATTATACACCACTGGCGGAGGCGTGATTCTCAGTGTTTGTGCCCTGGCTGCTGCTTCTTCAGATCTCTGCAGTAAGGGAAGTGTTGTTAGAGCTGATATCTTGGTCTGTGCGGACGCTAAATCAATATTTCCGCTCCTGTCCTCCCAGACGGGGCATTTTCTTTTTGCACAAGTTTCAGTGATCACTCCCCATCAGACGCTGTGTGAGCCGCCTGCAAAACATGTTTATTTGTTTCTGTGCTCGCTGCGATTGAAAGATGAGTGTCATGGGACATTACTATGGGGCCAGAGACGGGGAGGCCTTTACAACTTGTCCTTTAGGGGATTCTCATAACACCTAGCTGCACTTTATTCTGCCGCTTATCTTTTCGGTTCTGCGTTATGAATCCTAGATTTATTAATCCTGGTTTAGTTGTTACTGTCCGTGGATATTCAGCTGGAAATATAACAGATTCCAGCTCTTTTTTAATGCTAACATGGCCATGTAATGGTCAGTCTTCCATCTTGGCAGAGTCTGTGCACCTGCATACACATAACATAGTTGGCCGATATCTGCAGGCGAAATCCGACTTTGCTTTTGATTGAAAAGTGCCAATAAAATCAAAGAGCAAAGTTTATCAGCGATGGCGTCCTGTGGTTGGGCATCTGGCTGTAGTGTAGCAGCTTATGGATTTCCTAACTAAATAGTCACACTTCACAAAAATATGTTTTGCCAATATTTCTAATGAGCCTTGATCAGAGCGGGGTGCGCAGAGCACTGTCTGTCAGGGATCCCATTGTTGTGCCAGTGTAATCCAATCACTGGGAACTTAGTAATGTAGTTACCAAGGACTAAACGGTAGAAAATGCTATTCTTTTCCTTACAAGGTGGCAACCCACTGACCATCTCTGGCTACAAATGTGGCGTGTCTGCTCTGCTGACGATGGTGTAGAGGGAACACCGTGTAATAACTATGGGATGATGACCGCCCTGGTTGTGGTATATCTGTGCCACATGGCAGTCGCCGGTCGTCTCCCGTGTACGAGCTCTCTGTAAGCACATCAGGGGGTGAATGGTATCCATCCTACACGAGTCCTGCCCGCGGTGCACAAGGCTCCTCCTGGAGACGCAGTAAACAAGGTATTAAATCCACACGGGAGGGGAAGAGGGGGATTAAAAAGCCTTCCATTTATGGCCAGAGCTGGAAGCACGGTCCGTCCGGAATGGCTCCAGGAGCATCAAGTGACAGGGCTCTGTGTGCACGTCAGACGTCTGGCCTCTCAGCACAGACCGGATTCCCCCGCATGGACCCCATGTGAAGGGCCGCAAGGGTACGAGAGAGATCTGTTTTTAAGAGACACTCTTACTAGAAGAGGCACCTTTCATCGGAACTGTAGTTGACATTCACTATAGGAATACCCTAAAGTCAGGCTTTACAGCCTAATATTTGCTACATTAATTAGTATTACATGTTTTATTTGCTTTTTCTATAAGGTAACAGTTTTTCTATATGTAATGTACGTAGATGCAAAAAAGGAGGAAATATATAATTTTTTTTTTTTTTGTATATTCTTTGCTGATCCAAAATACTGCATTGAGTGCTGCACCAAAAGCTGCGTGTGTGAATCCTGCCTTTAGGAGAGAAGTAAAATCTGGTCCAGCACTCACATTTATCTGTTTATGGAGCAAAACTTTGCTGTAATAGTGGCCAGGGGAGTCTAACACTTTGATTCACACCTTCCTGCTGACTATACTGTATACTGCTATTACAGGAGCCCCTGTAGTTGTGAAGTTGGATCCTGAACTTTGGCAAAAAATATGCAACAAAATCTGGACATTGCATGCGGTATGGGTAAAGTTGTGCCCTTCATTGTGTCTCAGCTACCTCGCTTCTTTCAGTGACAGCTGTCACCCACCGCATGCAAAGTCCTGCGCCTGCACATTGGTCCCTAATCAGGCGGGGGCGCTGACATCTGCTCTCAGTTGCACAGCGCATGCACGAGAACAGCATGAGGCTGGCGAGTATCCCTACTGGGAACCCCGGCGCGCAGTCATGATCTGTGAGGGAAGCTGGCTCTGTTTAATGCTGGACAGGACAGGTCCTTCATATAGACTATCCCCTGTTTAAGGGCGCCATCGCCAGAATGAGAGTGGTATAAAAAGTCTCAATCTATTAACTAATTTTTTATTAGGACTTACAACTATCAGTTTTGAAAAAAAAATGTTCAAACCACATCAGACCTCTCCTATGAGAGCGAAAGGACATACATACGGCATGTAACCGCTAAGACCACTGATTGTCCTCGAAGTGACCACTGCCGTCACACTAGTTGGAGTTCTGGAGCTTCTGCTCTAGATCAATGGGGATTGGAGAGGTGATCGAGTTCTGTGATTTGTAACATTTGCTGCCTCTTAAGCAGACGCAGGTCTAGAAGAGAATAATACAAGTAAACCGAAGATAAGTGTACCCACATTTTATTTTGTCAGTTTGCATGATCTATATTCCTTGTGGATGTCCTGCAGAGAAAAAAGTGGTTCATTTTCTGCTGATCTATTCCATTCTCGTCTGGTTCAAGAGAGAAACTGGAGAAGGAGACAAAGCGCAAATTGGGTCTGAACTGGGTAACAATATACAAGGATCTGAAAATTGCACTCACCTGGATGGGTTGTGTGCACACAACATTTCTAAGGCTTAAGGCTGCTGCAAACCCACAAGGATATAAATGCATAGAACCGGAGAAACGGGTTATTCTGCGCTGCCCTGGAGCAAAAATGAAGGCTGACAATCCAATTTCAGGTGGTTTTGTCAATGCATTTTGATGTACAGTCATGGCCAAAAGTTTTGAGAATGACACAATATTAATTTTTACAAAGTCTACTGCTTCACTTTTTCTAATGGCAATTTGCATATACTCCAGAATGTTATAAAGAGTGATCAACTTAACAGCAATTACTTGCAAAGTCAATATTTGGCTAGAAAATGAACTTTATCCCCAAAACACATTTCAACATCATTGCAGCCTTGCCTTAAAAGGACCAGCTAACCTCTTTTCAGTGATTGCTCCATTAACACAGGTGTGGGTGTTGATGAGGACATGGCTGGAGATCAATCTGTCATGATTAAGTAAGAATGACATCACTGGACACTTTAAAAGGAGGCTGGTGCTTGGCATCATTGTTTCTCTTCTGTTAACCATGGTTATCTCTAAAGAAACACGTGCAGTCATCACTGCAATGCACAAAAATGGCCTAACAGGGAAGAGTATCGCAGCTAGAAAGATTGCACCTCAGTCAACAATCTATCACATCATCAAGAACTTCAAGGAGAGAGGTTCCATTGGTGCAAAAAAGGCTCCAAGGCGCCCAAGAAAGACCAGCAAGCGCCAGGACCGTCTCTTAAAAGTGTTTCAGATGCGGGATCGGGCTACCAGCAGTGCAGAGCTTGCTCAGGAATGGCAGCAGGCAGGTGTGAGTGCATCTGCACGCACTGTGAGGCGGAGACTCTTGGAGCAAGGCCTGGTCTCAAGGAGGGCAGCAAAGAAGCCACTTCTCTCCAGAAAAAACATCATGGACAGACTGATAATCTACAAAAGGTACAGGCAGTGGACTGCTGAGGACTGGGGTAAAGTTATTTTCTCTGATGAATCCCCTTTTCGATTGTTTGGGACATCAGGAAAACGCCTCATTCGGAGAAGACAAGGTGAGCGCTACCACCAGTCTTGTCTCATGCCAACTGTTAAGCATCCTGAAACCATTCATGTGTGGGGTTGCTTCTCAGCCAAGGGAATCGGCTCTCTCACAGTCTTGCCTAAAAACACAGCCATGAATAAAGAATGGTACCAGAATGTCCTCCAAGAGCAACTTCTCCCAACCCTCCAAGGGCAGTTTGGCGATCAACAATGCCTTTTCCAGCATGATGGAGCACCTTGCCATAAAGCAAAGGTGATAACTAAATGGCTCAGGGAACAAAACATAGAGATTTTGGGTCCATGGCCTGGAAACTCCCCAGATCTTAATCCCATTGAGAACTTGTGGTCAATCATCAAGAGACGGGTGGACAAACAAAAACCTAAAAATTCTGACAAAATGAAAGCATTGATTGTGCAAGAATGGACTGCTATCAGTCAGGATTTGGTCCAGAAGTTGATTGAGAGCATGCCAGGGAGAATTGCAGAGGTCCTGAAGAAGAAGGGTCAACACTGCAAATATTAACTTGCTGCATTAACTCATTCTAACTGTCAATATAAGCTTTTGTTACTCATATGTTTGCAATTATATTTCTGTCTGTGATAAAAACATCTGTCAAACACACATAAAAACCAGAGGGCAGCAGATCATGGGAAAATATAATATTTGTGTCATTCTCAAAACTTTTGGCCATGACTGTATATAGCTTCTTCATCCGGACAAATCACGATCACAGTTTGACCTGATGAAGAAGTCGAATATGTCGAAATGCGTTGATGAATAAAACCAACTGAAATTGGATTGGCAGCCTTCATTTTTTTTTCTCCATGGCAGTGCAGAATAACCCATCTGTTTCTCCAGTTCTGTGCATTATCGTCTGGTTAAAGGGAACCCCTCAGCAGGATTGTGCACAGTAACCTACAGACAGTGTCAGATTGACGCCATTATACTGAATAAAATGATACCTGGATGATGAAATCCGTCTTGTAGTTGTTTAATCTTTATTTTCAGTTTATTGTTAATGATATGCTCGTGCTCCGGGGCGGCCTGTGGGGGGTCTTCATGTGGTGCTCTGATCATGTAGTCATAATGCAGACTGCTAACACGTCACTGATCCCTCTCAGTTATCTCCGAGCTGCTACTACGAGGGCAGCCCTATCTTGGAGGAGTAATTTTTGTCTTCTCCAGTAAGATGGCGCCGCCGGCGCATGTGCAGTAGCAGCTATCGGATCACAGCTAGACACAAATAGCTGCTACTGCACAGGCGCGGCGGGCGCCATTTTCAAATTGATTCCCCCCCCCTTGCTGAATAACACAGGGCAGCACGGTGGCTCAATGGTTAACACTACAGCCTTGCAGCGCTGGAGTCCTGGGTTCAAATCCCACCAAGGACAACATCTGCAAGGAGTTTGTATGTTCTCTCCGGGTTTGCGTAGGTTTCCTCCGGGTACTACGGTTTCCTCCCACACTCCAAAGAGATACTGATAGGGAATTTAGATTGTGAGCCCTAATGGGGACAGAGATGATAATGTATGGAAAGCTCTGCGGAATAAGATAGCGCTATATAAAAATAAATAAATTATTATTTATAACATGAAGAAAATATATTATTGGCACATAAAACATGCGTTTATGCTGCAGAGCAGGTTCCACGGCTGGTACCTGCCTGCAGAAGGATTATTATTATTTTTTTTTAAATATGTACAGATATTTATTATGCAAACTAGAGGGCTGGTCAGTGAGGGATCAGTGACCTGTCAGCAGTCTGCATTATGAATACATAATCATAGCACCACATGCAGACCTGCCCCAAAGCAGGAGCATATCATTAACTACAAACTGAAAATAAAAGTTAAAGAACAACCACAAGATGGATTTCATAAACCAAGGTATCATTTTATTCAGTATAATGGCACCGACCTGACACTGTCTGTAGGTTACTGTGCACAATCCTGCTGACAGGTTCCCTTTAACGGCTGGTTTTGGGGCATCATGGAGGCTCTTGCTACGGCCAGTTTTCTTCAGCCTGTTGTCCTATTACCAGACACAAAACAGGAGGAGGGAGACAAAGAAAATTTTATTTATAGATTTCTCAGTTTTAATTGCAATTTTTTTGTTTTTGGTATTAGGGCTCCTTTAATCCTTAATCAATGTTTTTATTTTCCCATTTTTCTAGGTTTGAGTTGATGCGCATGTGCTGGCAATACAATCCTAAAATGAGACCCTCATTCCTGGAAATAATCAGCAGCATTAAAGATGAGCTTGATCCAGCGTACAGAGAGGCGTCGTTCTTTTATAGCGAGGAGAACAAACCTCCCGATACAGAGGAGCTGGACCTGGAGGCAGAGAATATGGAGAGCATTCCATTGGATCCATCATGTACCTTACAGACATCTGAGCATCTCGTAGGACACAAAGCCGAGAATGGTCCAGGTGTAGTTGTCTTAAGGGCAAGCTTTGATGAGCGGCAACCATACGCACACATGAATGGGGGGCGCAAGAACGAGAGGCCACTACCTCTGCCCCAATCCTCGGCCTGCTGATCCAGGCTTGAGGTCTGACGAACACTTCTAGAAGTATAGCCCCTCATGTGCATCAAAGACTTATCACGTGGGAGGTTTCCTTTGTATCCGTGCAAACACTAATCCACTTTCTCTTCTGGTTGGGCTTCAGATGCCTGCCGGGTTGGCACTGGTGTACTTTGAGAACATGGTACGTCAGGCCAGTGCCTCCCATCTAACTGTTTCACGGTAAGCCTGTACCTGCTCTCACACAACAAGGATGAAAGCACTTCTTTCACATTACGTTTTGGGCCAGAGCAAAGCAAAGAAACTATTTTTTACCTTTGGCCCATTATAGAACAGACTAGTAAAGTTTAAGAGTAATGCAACCCAGAAGTTTATTTAATTCTGACAGTCTTTGCCAAATAGATTTTTTTTGTTACAGCATGGACAGTGTGGATGTATGAAGTCTCTTTGCATATCACAAACCCATGCACACTTTAATACTTTTTTTTTGTCTAATGGGGAACTTGCTATCTAAATTAAGCTTTCTATTTTCTTAGTTTTTTTTGTGTTGTGTGTGATGAGGTGGGAAGTGGAATAATCCTGTAAATATATATACATATATGTAATACATTCTGGAGAAAACTGGCAAAATATCACCACACGTCACAAGGAAATGGAGACGAGGGGTTTTATAGTAAAGTGGGGAAACTTTGCTTTCCAGAAGACCATGGAGGGTTCAGCAATGACTGAAGGATGTGTATCCTGGTACACAACAGATATTAGACCATCTTAATTGGTATTTTGAGGTCACGGTTTGAATTGGAAATGTTTTATTACATGAGACTTTCCTGCAAACCCCAGGATTCTCCACATCTCTAAACGTAATACCTTCTTGCACCTCATACGTATATACAATTTTTTTATTTTGGGGTGGGGGGTGGATGACTGGGATTTTCATTCTTGCAACAACTTTATAGAAGGTCCTTACAGTTCAGTGTGAGGTCATAGCATCATTTACATACACATTGTCCCTTTTATAACTTTTTTATGGTTCAGATATTCATCTATGTCTGTACAGAAAAAGGCTGCTATTTTTTCTTTATCTTTTTTTGTGTATTTAATCTTCGATAGAAAAAAAAAAAAAAACGAAAAAAAAAAAAGCACCTTCAGGTCTACTCTTCCATCGCCTCATGTTCCTATCAAGCCGCTTCTCTTCACAGGGCACACACACCTATACACACTTTGCTAGAAACTTCCATTTACTGGGATGGGAGATTTTGGAATATGGCGTTCTTCTGCACCACTTGTACACATAACACCCCCACCCCTCACAGATGAACTTGTAGTATTTTTCGTGTTTGTTTAATGCCTTTTTGTGGATTTTTTTTTGTTTAATTGAATGGTTTCCTACAGGTGTTAACTAAGTGTCTACGGAAGGGTGGAGGGGCAAAACAAGTGTCTTATGATATCGTGTGTAACTATTGTCCTATGTCCCTTTATCTCCTCACACAGCGACCATTCTGTCATAATGCAATGCGTCAAGCAAAAACTCAGGTGAAAAAAAAAAATAGAAGTAATGATGGTACAGTTTCATCGTTACTAAATCCTTTTTGTCTCTGTATCTGCAGTTGTCAGAGCCTGGAGCATTTCCCTGGCTGATGGCTACAGGACAGGTTCCATATTTCCAGATCTGTCGTCTGTGTGTGTATCTATGTGAATTTTTAGATTCTGCTCATCTTACATTTTGGGAGCTATTTTTTTTGCTAGAAAAACCCATTCAATCCAAAGGGCAAGCTGTATCCAATACACAGACCAAATTCTTTGAAACTAAATTGATTCCATGCAGCCGGTCACTGACTTTACGTGCAGTAAGCCCACCTTATTTTATAGAAATGGAGGCAATGCATTTGTAAAGGTGGCTGTGCCGAGGTGTCTTGTCTGTCACCTATAGAATGGGCTGGATACATCTTATAGTTGTCACCGATCTGAGACTTTTTAGATTATCATCGTCTCTATTTCTCCAGATCGTAATGTGCTGATTGCCTGAAGCTATATAGTATCCCTGCACCCATGAAATCACAGCCTGAGGAATGAATGAATGAAATGATCTATTTGCCACATTGCACTGTGACATATCCATCTAGTACGCTGGTACTTTATGCGGCAGAGATTCACTGCTCAGTGCATCTCCAACACTAATTTTTTCCAGAATATAACGCCATGCGAATTTGAATCCGCACGACGGCTCCTATTCAACACTCTGAATGCAGCCATGTAATGTTATCCTAGTCAGCGGACCCATGCCTTATGCAGCAACATACATTATTGCTATTAGCCCTTATGTCTGTACATATATACTACTAGATGTACAGTTCTATATATCGTCCTGGTAGAGGGTAAATTGAGAGAACCTTGTACTGCAAGCAGGTTCGGACATATCAAACGGCCATATTGATTTGCATTGCCACTTACTGCACTTAAAGACGTGACCTTAATCCACATTTAGACCAAAATACCAACTTTCAAGCATTGCATGGTGCAAAAATGTGCTGTACCCATATGAATTAATCTGGCAGCTCTACTACTGTTGGTGCACTCAAAGGGATTGTGCCAAGTAAAGAAGTGATCTCCTTTTCATGGATCAGAGAGGATACTTCCCTGACGAGTGGGGACCTGCACCAAACTCGCGATTAGGGTGCTGCGGAGCACCTTGTGACGGGAGCGTAGGCTGAGCTGTGCACTTCTGCTCCATTCATTCTCTGTGACTGCTGGAGATGGCCAAGTAAAGTATCCGGCTATCTTTGGCAATCTTATAGAGCATGAACAGAGCGGAGATACGCATGTGCAACCTCTGCCCCATTTTCTGAATCTGTGCAGGTCCCTGCCACCGATCAGGAAGTTTTCTTGTATTTCATGGATACGGGATGATTTCCATACTTGGGGAAAACCCTTCAGAACGTCTTTTCCATCATAGTGATGGCATGTCCTGGCAATATGCCATGCTGTCTGTTGGTGGTCAAACATCTGGACCCCCCCAGTGATCCCATTTTATAGAAAAGGGGTGATGCTGTACTGTACAGCTTCTGATTGCTGGGGGTCAGACAGAGATACTTTTCAGCAGTCATAAAATGAAGACGTATGAGTGACATACTGTAGAGTGCGTCCTCTCGTATACTGAGAGGTGCTTTACCTAAACATAAGGAGGAGGCTAGTCTAAGACTGGGCCTAGAATAATCTGAAAAGTTGGTGGTCTTGATTGTGCGAAAGCTTCTCCCGTAGAGAAGTAATACATGCTGCCCCATAATACAACATAAAATCTGTAAGGGTTCATCTTTAGTCTTAAAGTTTGCGGCTAAAGTACTATGGGATGTCTTTATAAGCAATTCTGTAAAAGCTTGTCTAGCGGAAGCACTGCAGGGAGTAGCACAGCGTCTTGGTAGCAGATCAGTCTACGGGAAGTTGCATTTTGAGCAATTTCCTAATATATTGTATTTAGCAAAATAACTTGTACAACAGAGCAGAATCTGCAGGACGTGAGTGAACGTGCTCTGATAAGGTGTTATCCGCGCATTCCCGTGTGCTGACAGTGCCTTCGGCATGCTGGAATAATGTGTCCGAGTCCCTGCGGCAGCCGCGAGACCTATTATTCGAGCACACGAGCATGCGCGGATAACACCTTAGACCACGTTCGCTCATCACTATAGGACATGCTACGTTCTGTGTGACTTATCTGCTTCTATAGCCTGATAATGGGCTCGGAGGACACACAGATGGGCCGCCCTCCCTTTGGCTGTTCCTGGAGCGATTTGGAGAATAGTATATAATGCACGTCCCTAATATTTTAGCCAAGACATTTTTAAATGAGCGGCACACATGGAGGAAAGAATAACACGATTCGCTTCTATGGCTTGCAGCAATTCAGTGGTCACTCATTGTATTTGGTGATCTCACCAATACTTGCTTTGGGGTGGAGAAGTTTTTCACTTTTTAACACTTCTGTAACTCACAGGTTTTTGTGTCTGCATAAGAAAAACATGAATGTCTGTAGTAACGCTTGATGTTTTCCTGCTGAATCTCTCATCTTGTATATTGTCCTTACCCTGCGGCCCCTAAACCTAAGAAGGTATTCTATGTAAGATTTTTTTTCTTTCATTTTCTAATTTATTGTTCTCATTGGTTTTGGTCACTGTAAAAAAAAAAAATGCCCCAACATATTCTTATGTATTGAGATAGTTTTCTTTTCTTTTTCTTTGTAAATGACAGGGGACAGTTTTCAATATTTTTTTCCCAAACATTTATCTACCTCACTCTTTATTTTTTATATGTGTAAATATCTAATATATAAACATATATCTATAAAAATGACAAAAAAAAGTACATCTCACACTTCTCAGCAGTTGACAATAAACCATAAAACCGGTAACCTCATACACTACTCAAGCCACAAAATGCTGTTCCAGAGAGGAGGGAGAGGTGATCTGCCATTCTAACTCCCTGGGGGATGCCGGGGTGCGCTGCGAATTCTTAGTGGTGCGGGGTGATGTGCTGTTCCTTACATGAAGGAACCATCGTTGGTGAAGTCTGGCCTTTTATGTGGATGCTTATTAACAAGGCATAAGAGACATCTCTTTAGTCAAAGTTGGGGTGAAAATTCACCTCTCCGGCTGTAGCTGAATAAAACCACCATGAAGCTCGATCACTGGAGAGTCAAAGGTTGTCCGCTTTTTGTAGGAAAACGTCATGCGTTCCAGGCTTGGTACATTGAAGTAAATGTATGGATCATGGCCGTCAGCTGGTTCACTAGGCTCACAATGGCAGGGAGGTCTATACTATAAGCAGCGTTCATGTATGTCTGCATAGAAGGGATACTAGATCATTTATACGGATATTTTATGGTTCTGCTTCCTAACAATATGCTGCTTGTCTGTTTACTAGAAACCAACCTTATTGCAGAAAGTCAGGTAGCCTGTAAGGATTTAGGCCAGACTCGTACACTTGTGGTCCAGTCATGGTTTGAGCTTGGAAAACCCGGAGCAGATGCCAAGTATAAATCAAAGGATAATGCTGTCCTTGTCGCCCCTTTTTGATATCCATTGCCAGTTTTGCAAATGGTGCCTGAACCACATGTATGCAACCAGCCTTATGTTTTCCCAGAACATTTTGGATTCTAGCTGCAGATACGATACAGCACTTGGATTTCACCTTAGATTTTCTGCTTTACGTCTTCGGCCATCTGCAGCAGGAAAGGACAACCTTTGATACTCTAGTTATGGCATTGTGGTGGAACATATGCTGCTTTTTCTAGGTAAGGCCTTACAGCTGGGAATCTTCTATGCAAGTTACTCATATTATCAGCTGATAGGGGCAGAGAAGAAAAAAAATGGCATCCCAAGTCTTAGCAATACTCAGAATGTAATTGGTTTCTAATCGGATATTTGGGCTCAGCGAAGGTGCGGGCAGTAAGGGCATTTGCCCTTGTTCTCTTACTAAGAAAGGGGAAATTTTTTACTGTTTGATGTGGTTTGGTTTCCTTGATGTTACAAGGTTTTTGCTTATTATTTCACGATGATGCGCACCTCCTTGGCATGGTGACGACCTCAGGACATGGCGATTGCCTCACCCCCCTCTCTCTGTCGCACATACTGCTAAACCGATTCCTCAGTTCTCCATAAACTATGAGGGTTATGTTAAAGGAATAAAAAAGCAAATTGTCTTTATTATTGGATGTATAATAGAAATTACTTTCACAGAATGGCTTCAACTAGAAAACTTTCCAAATTCAAGAGCGAATATTGAGCACTCATAATTGAATTAGGTGCAGAGATCCTGTTGGAATGATGGGGTCTGATGTACCTCTCTCGTATTGATGGGGTCTGGTGTACCTCTCTCTTGTAATGATGGGGTCTGGTGTACCCTCCTCTTGTAATGATGGGGTCTGTTGTACCCCCCTCTTGTACACTTATTGTCACTCACTTTGGGCCAGTTGAGATCTTGGTTCCCAAAAGCAGAACGTACCTTGCATTAGAGGTGACGGTCGGCAAAGGACTTCCACCTATGGAGGTTCTTTACAAAACTGCCATTCCCTAATACAATGTTAACAGCAGAATTGACCATGTGGTCCTAGTTGAGAAAATAAACCCTGGCAATCGGAGGGGATTTGATCTTTCAAATCTGCCACCAGGCTTATTGGTGGCCATACAACAATCTATCGCCCCCTGTTCTCTCAGATTGCTCCCACTGCTGTAGGGACAAGTCCTGCAGAGAACAATACGTCAGGAAAAATGTCATTTATGCTGAATTTATAGGTCAAATTCCAAGCTATAAAATGCTGCCTTTAGTTTGTTACAGGTAGACTACATCACTTTCCAATATTTGCTCTGTAAGATGCTTTAGAGCATGCTCATTTCATTAGTGCAATTGTTAGAGGATTTTCTTTTTCCCCGAGGCTAAAACCCTACGACTGTGATTCATCAGGCAGTGTTTGCCAGTTTTCTGGCTTAAAAAATGCTTGAAGGGTTAAAAAAAAAATTGGAGACGCTTGGCATCTTTATGCCAGTGCTGGCCAGCACCTTTCTTATGGTGACGCACACCCCTTTAATGATTTGGTGCATCTTGCTGTAATCTGCCGTGCTAAATGCCGCTCTCCATGAATCCAGTTCAACTCTATTAGAGGATCACTGGGAAGTAGCTGAAACGATGCACGATTATAGAGGGATTTCAGCATAAAGCATTTCTCATCTACCCACCCAACATGTGATTAATGCTGGATGCAGAGAATAGGGTGCTGGGCCAGCACTTACAGCCTCAGCAATTTATAGGATATTCTGCCTTGGAGACCCCTATTTCAGCCGAGGTCACTAACGAGCTAAATAGCAAATTTATCATCATGGCCTTCATCGTTGTTTTAAAGCCCATATTATAACAGCCAATTGCCGGAAATGTCTTCTAGGATTGAAGTTTCCTCTTTCATTGATCTCTACCCCAAAGGTGAACAGCTGCAGAGTTATCTTGACAGGACAGGTGGGCACCAGAATATATCCTCCATAATAATGTAGGCACATAAGCCTTTTATGTGGCCACAGCTTGTAGTAAAGCTTTATTCATTTCTGATTGCCATTCAATCAATGCCTGCGAGACTTGTTCAGATGGTTGTGTACATGAAATATCATGGCACAAAGTGACTGAACGACTTGTCTTAAGATTTATGGGCAATTTCTAGTAGCAAGATCACACTACCAAAATCATCGGGGGCCAATTACAAGAATTTACTCTCTGGCTGGCCAGTGATCTTATAAGCACAGTTCAGCCATAGAATAGAATCCGGCTGCAAAAAGAAATGCAATTGGTCATAGAGGATGTAGTATTTGAAGTCACCCGTATATCATGGGCCGGAGGTATTACACAAAGGTCTTAAAGGGTAAACTTTGCAATTTACTTAGTAAAAATCCTCAGTTCTCAAGACCAGAGGGATTTTTAATTTTGGCCACTGCTCATTACCTAGGTAATTGGCCACTGCTGCAGACCGTTAGCTGTGGCCGGTTTCCGAGACAAAGCATTTATAAACTGTTACTAATTGAGCTTGTAAGCGCTGCTCGGAAGCTCGCAGATCGGAGGGTCTGGCCAGCTTTAGTCTGCCTATGCCTCCGATGCTGCAGAGGAACGGTAAATCTGCTTCTGCCTTTAGACCAGCGGCTCCCCTGCCGGGGCCACAGGCGTGAAATGCCACTCAAGAGTGCACTGTCCCCTGACAAGCATGTAGTCCGCTCCTGAAGGTCTGTGATGGGAACACCCCTCTTAGGAAGTCAAATCCTATCACATTAGGCAAAGTTAAAGATAATATGTAGCATCCATTCAGTGTTGTGATGGTCGGTCCCAAACTGATACCTTGTGTGTTCAGGTGGCAGGTGGTGTGATGACCGAGGAGCAGGAGATACAGAACTGATTTTTTTTTTTTTTTTACTTGTTGTTCCATGTGTTTGTCCAGCGTTCTCTTCAAAGGTACTTATATTCCCCAATTAGGAACGTCCTTGGACACTCAAAAATGATGGAGCAATATGCAAGAGTAAACAAACTATAGTATTAGAACACTTAGTGCTTATGTGTTACTCACAACAGACCAGGTTCATTATTTTGTAAATTGCATTAAATGGCGTATTTAATTTTGTAGCTTGATGACATATGTTGTATGATTAGAACCAGATAGGAGCCTCTTTTACCAGTTTCTTTAAGGAAGTGGTTAATGTTCCCCACCTTGCATTGGGACAAAAATAAACTTTGGAGGTTCTCCAATTGAAATGAATGGATCGGAGCACTACCCTGCCTGTTCTGCACATTGGGCGTCAGGAGCGGTGGTTCTGAGAGCTGCTACATTACAGGGGTTCTCCAGGACTAGGAATAGAGAAAAAAAAGTGCTGTTTTTCAGAAACTGACCTCCGTGTCTGGTACTGCAACTCGGTCCCATTACCTTGAGTGGGGATGAGCTGCAATATCAGACATAGCTTATAGTCAAGGGTGGCAGTGTTTCAGGGGGTGAAACCAGACTTTTTTTTCTTTTGTCCGAATATCAGATAACCCTTTTAAAGTAATATCTATCAAAAAATATTAATTACCGTTGACTAATAAGCCTCTGTGAAGTGGATTTCTCCAATAGGAGAGCAATACATATCAAAAATACAAGTGGAACCGCAAATTTAAGGGAAGCGGCCCGCATCTACATATTAATAATACTAATAAAGCATTAGGTAGCTCTTGCAATTCCCAGCTCGACTAATTAGGAGAGCTCCGTTCACTTCCGATTTTGGCCCTACTACATACGAGGGAGCACTTGGCAATACTTCTACCTATTCACTTAGGATGTAACTTGTGCTTTTATAAGAACCCCCCTCATACACTAGTGCCAAACTCCCACGTCTAGTTCGTATTTTGTCTGTGAAATGGTCTTGCATTATTTGCTATTTATTGACTAGCGTTTTCCATCGGGACTGCCAGGTCCAGTAGATTACGGGTAGAATATTTAAGATTCTGGTTTACAGATAACACTCCTGTTTGCCTCGCTGCATTACTACAGTGATAAGATTATTGAATGTGTATTCCTGTTAGCTGCGCTTATAGCTTGTTTGTTTCGGTCCATAATGTATGTCCACATAAATACACTACAATGTCTTTGGTTTCTGAGCTTTATGAAATGCCAAAAAGTGACAATTAACTTTTTGTGAAATACTAATTGTTATGAACAGTTCTGTATCCTCTGCTCCATATTATCAATGAAGATATTATACTTTTTTTTTTTTAACACAACCCTCTAGTTTCATTGGAATACATTGGGAAGAGCTATACTGGTCATTTCACTTTTACTGTATACTACAGTTAACGCAATGGATATACCAACCTTTACTGGATGGCAGCAGAATTGGAGGTTTTGAGAAAACAGGTTTGTAAAGACATTCTTACTGTTTGGAACAAACTTGACATACAGCCGTGGAAAGATCCGATAAGAACATGGAAATGATTTTGATGCCACCTTGGCTTACCCTGCTTCAGCGGGTTCAGTTAATGTTGTCAAAAGGTATTATCAGTTTTTCTGCTTTTCTATCCAGTAAGGCTTCAGAAAGAAAAGTACTGGCCAGAGATGATCACTACCTCTGGATAACTAAAAAAAACAAACTATGGAATTGATGCATTGCTAATAAGAATAATATAAATGGATTACATTTTTTTTTTCCAAATGTTCTTGTTTAAGAAAAAGCAAAGCAAAAAAAAGTAAAAAAAAAATAAATAAATAAAATAACATGGTCAATTTGTTACATAAAAATTACATGCTGTGTGTAAATTATTCATAAGATATTCCTGTGTTTATATTAAATGAATCAGTAGATAAGAAAAAATTTTCAAAATGTTTTTGTATATTCTGTTGTAAGAATTTATTCCTGTTCTTGCTATATAATCTAAATTCTTTACATTATTGGAAAAAAAAGAAACTTTGTCTATTTTGAATGGCTGAACCTAAGGCAGTTTAGTTTCTCTTACTCTGCTTTTTTTCTAGTAGTTCCAGTACTACAAGAGTTAAGTTAAATAAAATAAATCTGTATGCATTTTTGTTGGATTCAATTCTTTGTGTTGTATGTCTACACTATGTGTAATAATAACTTTATTTTTATATAGCGCTAAGATATTCCGCAGCGCTTTACAGTTTGCACACATTATCATCGCTGTCCCCATTGGTTCACAATCTAGATTCCCTATCTGTATGTTTTTGGAGTGTGGGAGGAAACCGGAGAAAACGCACGCAAACACGGGGAGAACATACAAACTCCTTGCAGATGTTGCCCTTGGTGGGATTTGAACCTAGGACCCCAGAGCTGCAGTGCGAACCACTGAGCCACCGTACTGCTTTAGATAATTTCCATCTTTAAAAAAAAAATAAATCTTCAAAGGGCTTTTCAACTTTTAATGTGTTGTAAAATGCCAGTGCTTGTAAAAAAGAAACTTTGCAATTTACCTTTTATTGGAAAGCCTTTTCATCATCAAGAATGGAGGGATTTCTAATTATCCTTTCTGCTGGTTGCCTAGGTTAATGGCTACCCTTCCATTTCGTGTCACAGGGGCACGGAGATGCTGATGGGGAGAAGCTGGTAAGATAATGAAGACAGGAGGCAAAGATTTCTTCCAGGTCTCTCACGGCGAAAAATGGATGTGTGAAAGTAGCCTAAGTGAACAATACGGTTACTGAACTGGTGAGCACTGTAGCACCCAACTTCCCAAAAGGAAGTAACATCTGTAAAGGAATACCTAGGTTAGAGCCCCACTCTAAAAGAACTTCCACTAGGGAATATGGCATTAAAGGGGCTTTTTGGGCTCAAGAGAAATTTCTGCAGAAATGACTGCTGGTGGAGAGAAACAAATAATTCAGTCGGAACGTGACTTCAAATGTGCAAGTTGCATATTTCCAGTGTGGTCTTGTAAGGGAATCCTAACAGTTTGCGCATTATCATGATTTCACAATCTGCCATCACATTTTGACTGCAGAAGTGTTTCTTGAGCCAGGAAAAGCCCTTTGAATGAAGGCAGGCTCATCATAAACAATGTAATCTTACCAGAGAGTGATTATCCAGAACATGTTGCCCTGCAGGACTCTGTACATACTTGCATTATCTAGATAGCCCACTGATGTTGATGGGAACGGTTATGCTTTATTTTACCTGCAATGGGGCTACAGGTTCACTGAACACTTTGCAGATCCTGCTGTACATTACAGCTGATTGCTGGGCTTACCAGCAGCATGGCATCCTGTGAATCGGTCTATTTTTTATGACATGACCCATTAACTTGAGTCCTTGTTATGTTGTTACACACCTGTCCCAGGTCTCCCGAGCTCCGCTTCCTTACCCTGGGTCCGCTGCTCTTAGTTTTGTTCCATGTTGGGTTTTGCAAGTTGCCTGGCATGGATCAATTACATTATCTCCCTCAGCCAATTAAGACACACACTTGTGTCTTAGGATTGAGTCTCCAGAGTCCTATGTTTGGTGTGATCTACCATCTGTGCTTAAACTTAAAATCATGCCTGCTGGATTCCACTTCATCTGAGTTACTGCTCCTGAGATTGCTCTTTGTCCAAGTCCTCACGGTTCCACGTGTCCCCAAGTAAGCTGCACCAACATCTAGTGTCCATGTGCCCACCTGGACCTGAGTCTTAGGCTCACTTGGTGAAGTGAATTCACTCACTGTTTTATCTGCAAAATGGTTAAGTAGGTCTCCATTTTTTCTATTGTCATTAAAAAAAGAACTTGACATGTGAAGCGCTCCATAAAGTATAATCGGTCTGTGTAACATAGTAATTAAGGTTGAAGGAAGACTAAGTCCATCTAGTTCAACCCATATCCTAACCTGCCCTAACATGTTGATCCAGAGGAAAGTAAAAAAAAAAACCCAAGTGGCAACAGTAAGCTTCACATTGGGGAAAAAAAATCCTTCCCGACTCCACATACGGCAATCAGACTAGCTCCCTGGATCAACGCAGTATCTAGGAAACTAGTGTATATAACCTGAAATATTATACTTTTCAAGAAAGGCATCAAGTCCTTCTACCCCCCCAGCCGTTTTGGAGTAAAAGAGCCATCTTCAGCAGCACTAAGGCAATAGTCTGTGAAGATGGCTCTTTTTTTCTTGTACCCCTGCAATGCAGAAATATTTACTTTTATAAATCGGTCCCCATACCTTCTATGTGTCCCTGAGGTGTGGCTTCTGTCCCGGGCTCATCCTCCCCCCCAGCCGTCCATCAAGGCGCTTCAGCGACGCCACGCCTCCAACAGCGTTTTTTCACTTTCGTTTTTGTGTGGGGCGCCTGCGCTGTAGTACCAGTCCTCGGGCATGTGCAGTGCGCACTGCCCGGGAACTGTCAGAACTCTATTGCGCCTGCGTCTCTGTGGTTCCCCAGCTCCCTCTCCGCAGTGTGAATACAAGATAACACTACGGGGAGGGATCTGGGGAACCACAGAGACGCAGGCGCAATAGTGTTAGGACAGTCCCCGGGCAGCGCGCACTGCGCATGCCCGATGACTGGTACTACAGCGCAGGCGCCCCACACAAAAAAAACAAAAGTGAAAAAACACTGTTCGAGGCACGGCGTCGCTGAAGCGCCTTGGACGGCTGGGGGGAGGATGAGCCCGGGACAGAAGCCACACCTCAGTGACACAGAAGGTATGGGGACCGATTTTTAAAAGTGAATATTACTGCGTTGCAGGGGTACAAAAAGAAAAGAGCCACCTTCACGGACTGCTGCCTTAATGCTGCTGAAGGTGGCTCTTTTACTTTAAAATGCCCGGGAGGCGGCAAGTTCCCTTTAAATTTTAGTAGGGAATCACTCATTACAACATTAGATGGCAGAGAGTTCCATAGTCTCACTGCTCTTACAATACAGAATCTGTGTCTGTGATTATGACTAAACCTTCTTTCCTCCAGACGTAGAGGATGCCCCCTTGTCCCCGTCACAGGTCTAAGAGTAAAAAGATCATTAGAAAGGTCTTTGTGCTGTCCCCTCATATATTTATACATTGTAATAAGATCACCCCTAAGCCTTCGTTTTTCCAAACTAAATAACCCCAAGTGTAATAATCTGTCTTGGCATTGCAGCCCTCCCAGTTCTCTAATAACCTTGGTCGCTCTTCTTTGCACCCGCTCCAGTTCAGCTATGTCTTTCTTATACTCCGGAGACCAGAATTGTACACAGCATTCTAAGTGTGGTCGCACTTGTGACTTTTATAGAGGTAAAATGATGTTCTCCTCATGAGCATCTATGCCTCGTCTAATGCATCCCATTATTTCATTTGCCTTTGCAGCAGCTGACTGACACTGGCCACTAAATATGAGTTTGTCGTCCACCCATCACCCAGGTCTTTTTCAGTGACCGTTTTGCCCAGTGTAAGCACATAATTATACATCTTGTTTGTTCTACCCAAGTGCTGACCTTACATTTTTCCCCATTAAAGCTCATTTGCCATTTATCAGCCAAAGCTTCTAGTTTACATAAATCCTCCTGTAATAAAAAATTGTCCTCCTCTGTATTGATTACCCTGCAGAGTTTAGTGTCATCTGCAAATATTGAAATTCTACTCTGTATGCCTCCTACAAGATCACTAACCCCTTCCCCCAAGGGTGGTTTGCACATTAATGACTGGGCCAATTTTTACAATTCTGACCACTGTCTCTTTATGAGGTTATAACTCTGGAATGCTTCAACGATCTTCGCGATTCTGAGATTGTTTGCTCATGACATATTGTACTTCACGTTAGTGGTAAAATTTCTTCGATATAACTTATGTTTAGTTTTGAAAAAAATGCAGATATGGTGAAAATTTTGAGATTTTCAAACTTTGAATTTTTATTCCGTTATATTTCTCTGTTTTGTCACACAAAATAGTTAAGAAATGACATTTCAGCAGCAGATGAAGGAAGGGAGACACAGTCATTACTAGTGGGTAGGCGGAGCCCACATAGGATAGAACACCTCAGATTAAAAAGAGTGTTGACCGGCCCCTCCAGCTTGGGCTCCTCCTACTCCAGCTCTCCAGTCTAAAATTTGAGGTCACAGAGGATAGTCGCTGCTGGAGCAGCTCCTCAGAAATTTTTTTTATTTTAGTCGGACAGAGACTTGGACCGCCAGTGGTCTAGAGGTCTCAGGGGTCTTAGCGCTGCTGGACCCCCACCTCTCCCTTGGCGGATCTGTATTACCCTGTAAGGTGGTCCCTGCAGAACCCTGCCGGCCCTGGGGGATGAGGATTGCTTCCCTGGCGGGGACGCAAACCGCGCTTCTGGGGTCACTGCGTTCCCCGCCCTGGGGGGAAGCTACGGGCAGAGCGCCACAAATCTGAGGGGTCCCTGTGGCGCTCAGCTGGGGGAGTACTCCACATTTTAATGTGTTTGAGTGCTTCAGCGGCCGCTGCGGCAGCCGCTGCTACATGTATTCAGTGTGGTGATTGTGTACTTTTGTCCGCAGGTGGATGCCTGCAGGACATGGGAGCGGAGAGCGGAGTGAGTCGCGCGCTTTTTTTGAAACCGGCGGGGGGCGTGGCTTCGCCCTTTCCCATTTTTTCGCGGGCAGGAAGCGCTCTGAGCGCGCGCTTTACCCTGCCTTTTCTCTTCCGGCTTCTCTCCTCTAGCGCGGCGGCCATTAATGACGGGCTCCTCGCTCTCCCCGACCGACCGAAAGGAGACACTACACCGCGGCCAGCTGGGTGAGTCGCTTCTACCTGTCAGGGCAGAAGCTTGACCCCCTCACCCCCACAGCGCAGGGCAAGGTACTGTCACACGGAATGCTCCCGCTACGATCACGATAACGACGCATAATTTTGCGATCGTTTTTTGTGATCGTTTTAATGTCGCTAGTAGCCACAGTGGGCGATCTCATTGACAACGCATAAGTGGTTAGCGATCTCCTTAGCGACTTTGGCGGTTATTGCGATGTACAATTCAGCGCAATATGTTAGCGATCTAGTTGGCGTTCTTGTTTAGTTTGGCATACTTTTGAGCACTGTCCTGCAGCTGTTACCTCATAAGAGGCACCTGGGGCTCGCACACCCTTTTCATTAAACAAGGGTTGTGGGGAGTCTGCGACATTAACCCTTTGGCGCTTAACCCTTTATTGGGAGACAGCTGGGGTAGCTCTCTCTTTAAGAGCTTTAACCCTTCAGCGTTCGTTTTGCCTTTGAAAACCACACTGTTCTAGTTGCTGACAGGTTTTGACCTGCCATATACTGTGTGAGGGCATGTCAGATCAGGGTCCAGGAGGTGCGGACCGTCTCCCAGATCCGCTACAGGATCAGTCTCGCGTATCTGACACGCAGACCTCGACGGCGTCAAGCACAGCGGTCGGAGGTGTCAGTGATGTCAAAATGGAGGCCCTCGCTCGTTCTATTGATGGCCTGTCTGAACTTCTAGGTCATTGGGTTTCAGCTAGATCCTCTCATGGCAGGAAGCGACACAGGCCGGTGCCATCTTCCCCGCGTAGCGACTCGGAGATTTCGGGCATGGAGGGTTCCCCCTCAAGCTCGGATGGGGAGATGTCCGATTCGGATAAGGAGGATCGGCAGGGACACTCTGCCTCTCTTTGAGCCGTACAGAGGCTTTTATTGGAGCCATGAGGGAGGCGTTACAGTTACCGGAGGAGGTAACTAGACGTCCTGGTAAGTCGGCCCGGATGTTTCAGGAGTCGCATAGGTCGCGATCAGCCTTACCATCTCTGGATGAACTTAATGGGGCAGTGGAGAAGGAACGCCTGTGTCCAGATAAACGTTTTCAGGGGACACGGTTTTTTGAGACGCTGTATCCGTGTACTACGGAGTTGATTGCTAATTGGATTCCTTCTCCTGAAGTGGATGTCCCTTTATCCCAGCTTAGCAAATCCTCATTACTTCCTGTTAAAGGGAAGGCGAGTCTGCAGGATCCGCTGGACAGAAAAACGGAGATGGCAGCGAAATCCATCTACGAGGCCGCGGGTCATGGATTCAGAGCAGTGCTAGGATCCATGTGTGCTTGTAAAGCTTCCCTGAGCTGGTTAGACTGTCTACGGACGGCGTGGCAAGATGGATCCCCACTATCCGAGGTAGAGGGGCTTTTCAAGTCATTGGAGGATGCAGCCCGATATGGCAGTGATGCAGGTTTGGATGCTGCCTCAATGCTGTCCAGGGCACAATCCTCGGCGATCACAGTCAGGAGAGCACTGTGGCTTAGACAGTGGACCGGAGACGCGGTTTCCAAGCAAGGTTTGCTTTCTTTAGCTTACAAGGGTGGTCAGCTATTTTGATCTGACCTCACGGAGCTGATTGCCAAGGCAAAGGCAAAAGAAACGGCTTTACCGCAGCGAAGAGCTGTGACTTCTGCGTCTGGCAGGCATAGTGCCGGTAGTAGTCGGCGGTCCTTTCGGTCCAGGGGACGGTTCGGTCAGCCCTCTTGGGGATCGGGTCGTCCCTCTTTTTCAGGAAAAAAGAACGCTCAGAAATCCCGCACTCCCTGGAAACAGAGCTTCCGCCAAGACAAGCGGGTAGCTGACAAAAAGCCCGCTAAGGCGGACTGACGCCAGGGTCTCACTCGAGGGCTCTCGAGTGGGAGGTCGCCTGCTCCAATTCGAACCGACTTGGGCTTCCCGCGTGTCGGACGCCTGGGTGACGCGGGTTGTATCGGCAGGCTACTTCATAGAGTTTCTTTCTCGACCTCCAGACAGTTTTTGCCAATCCCGCATTCCGTCAGAGCCCGAGCTATTTGCCGCTCTACTGCGGGAGGTCGATTCCCTTCTGCAGAAGGGTGTGGTGGTACCAGTTCCACCGGAGGACCGGGGAAGAGGGTTTTATTCCAACCTCTTTGTGGTCCCCAAAAAGGAGGACAAATTTCGCCCCATTCTGGATCTCAAAAGATTGAATCGGCATGTCCGCACCCGGAAATTCCGCATGGAGTCACTTCGCTCCGTTGTGGCGGCCTTGTCGCAAAACGATTTTTTGGTGTCAATCGACATTCGCGATGCTTATTTGCATGTCCCCATCGGAAGGGCCCACCAACGCTTCCTTCGTTTTGCCATAGGTCAGGACCATTACCAGTTTGTGGCCCTGCCATTTGGGTTGGCCTCAGCACCCAGAGTTTTTACAAAAATTCTGGCTCCTCTCATGGCGATTCTGCAAAGACAGGGGGTTACAATTCTTCCCTATCTGGACGACCTTTTGATTGTGGCGTCCTCAAAGGAGGAGGCGGTGACGGCTCGCAATCTATCCCTTCAGCTCCTGGAGGACTTCGGGTGGCTGGTCAATTGGGAGAAGTCGTCTCTGGAACCATCGCAGTCAATCCTGTTTTTGGGAATGCATTTCGACACGGTACGAGCAGTGGTGTCTCTGCCTCCAGACAACCAAGAGAGTCTTCTTCGTCATGTGCAGGTTATGAAGTCTGCGACAGCAATGTCCCTTCAAAGGTGTATGCGCCTTCTGGGTTTGATGGTGGCGTCAATGGAAGCAATTCCGTTTGCCCAATTTCATTCCAGGGCTCTCCAAATGCTCATCTTGAACCGTTGGGATCGATCACGGTTTTCACTGGATTGCAGTGTCATCATCTCCCACAGGGTGAGAGTCGCTAGAATGGTGGTTACGTCCGGAAGCGTTATCCCTGGGGAAGTCCTTCCTTCCTCCGAGGTGGTCGATCATAACCACCGATGCCAGTCTGACAGGCTGTGGGGCCTCTGGAACGATCTCTGGATTCAGGGAGTATGATCGTTGGAAGAGTCTGTCCTGCCGATCAACATCCTGGAATTGAGGGCAATTTTCCTTTGCCTCCAACACTGGACGGTCCCTTTAAGCGGTCTACCAGTCCGAGTGCAGACAGACAACGCGACGGCGGTCGCGTATATCAACCATCAAGGTGGGACGAGGAGCTTCAGGCTCATGATGGAAGTGTCTCGAATCCTGGTATGGGCCGAGGCCAGAGTGCCAGCCATCTCTGCGATTCACATTCCAGGAGTTCAGAATATCACAGCGGACTTCCTCATTCGCGAAAAGATGGATCCCGGAGAATGGAGTCTTCATCCGGAAATTTTTGCACTGCTGTGCTCCCGTTGGGGAACTCCCCAAGTGGATTTGATGGCATCCAGGTTCAATGCCAAGTTACCGACGTTCATGTCCAGGTACAAGGACCCGAAGGCTGTGGCGGTGGATGCTCTGGTGGCTCCTTGGGACCAATTCGAGCTAATCTATGTGTTCCCGCCGATATCCTTACTTCCTCTGGTGTTGTGTCGGATCAGACTGGAGAGAGTCTCGGCTATGTTGATAGCCCCAGATTGGCCAAGGAGGACGTGGTTCTCGACACTGGTGTCGCTTTTGGCAGCACCTCCACTTCCACTCCCTCTTCGCCCGGACCTGTTAACCCAAGGGCCCGTTCGTCACCCGGACCTGAAGTCTCTGCGTTTGACGGCGTGGCTCTTGAGACCGAAATCTTGACCCGTCAAGGTTTTTCAGCCGAAGTCATTGCCACTCTGCGAGCTGCCAGAGGTCCGGCTACTACTAGAATTTATCACAAGACTTGGGAAGCCTTCTTTTCGTGGTGTTCGGGTTCTTCTAGAAACCCGAGGATTTTTTCCATTCCTAATTTGTTGGCCTTTTTGCAGTACGGGCTGGACAAGGGTTTGGCAGTTAGCACTCTGAAAGGGCAGGTTTCTGCTCTGTCCTTGCTGTTTCGGAAGGCTATCGCCTCGCGTAGGGACGTACGTTCCTTTTTTCGCAGGGTAACCCGTCAATTTCCGCCGCGGAAGGCGCTTGTGTCTCCTTGGCGGCTCAATCTTGTCTTGGAGGCTCTTCAACATGGGCCTTTTGAGCCTATGGACTCTGTTAATCTTTCCTTTCTCTCTTGGAAGGTTGCCTTCCTAGTGGCGGTCACTTCTTTGAGAAGGGTTTCTGAGTTGGCGGCTCTTTCTTGCTCGCCTCCTTTTCTGGAGTTTCACCCAGATCGCGTAGTGCTTCGCACACGGGGCGATTTTCTACCTAAAGTGGTGTCACAGTTTCATGTTAACCAGGATATTGTGTTGCCCTCGCTTTGTCCGGAGCCAAGGAATGCGAAGGAACGGGCCTTGCACTCATTGGATTTAGTGCGGGCTTTGAAGTTCTATTTGTCTATTACTCAAAGTTTTCGGAAGTCGGATTCTCTGTTTGTGATTCCAGCAGGTCGTCGACGTGGGCAACGAGCTTCCAAGGATTCTATAGCTCGTTGGATTCGGTCGGCCATTTTAGAGGCTTACTGACTTAAGGGCGAACCTTGCCCGATTAAGATTCGAGCTCACTCCACGAGGGCTGTGGGTTCATCGTGGGCTTTTCATCAAGGAGCCTCGGCAGCTCAGCTCTGCCGGGCGGCGACCTGGCGCTCCGTCCACACATTTACGAAATTTTATAAGGTGGACGGACGTCAGTGCTTCCGCTGATGCGGCCTTAGGACGTAGGGTCCTGCAGGCGGCTGTAGTTTAAAGTTCTTGAGAACTTGTATTTAGCGCTAGTTGCGCATTTATTTAGGTTGTTGGGTATCTGCCTCTGTTGGTTTTTTTGCCCACCCTTATTTTTGGACTGCTTTGGGACGTCCCACTAGTAATGACTAGTGTGTCTCCCTTCCTTCATCTGCTGCTGAAAGACGGATTTTGGTAAGAACTTACCTGTAAAATCCTTTTCAGCGAAGAAGGAAGGGAGACACACATCCCTCCCATAGCAGAAGTGTGTTGTTGTGTTTTCAGATGCGGCGTGACCCTTCTCTGATAGCGATTATCTGGGCTGAGGTCGGCGCACTAAGGCTCTTTTCCAGCATTGCCAGCTCATCGCAGTGGTCAGGTTCAGTGAGTAGTACCTGGGACTGTGTGGTTTTTTTCAGCTATATGCATAACCTGTCTTCTTGTTTTTTTCTCTGAAGTCCTTCAGAAGGGGTTATGTTGCTACGCTGGTGATATTTGCTCTTCCTTAGCTTGTGTACGGACTGGAGAGCTGGAGTAGGAGGAGCCCAAGCTGGAGGGGCCGGTCAACACTCTTTTTAATCTGAGGTGTTCTATCCTATGTGGGCTCCGCCTACCCACTAGTAATGACTAGTGTGTCTCCCTTCCTTCTTCGCTGAAAAGGATTTTACAGGTAAGTTCTTACCAAAATCCGTCTTTCCCACATGTCTACTTTACATCAGCACAATTTTGGAACGAAAATTTTTTTTGTTAGGAAATTAAGGGTTAAAAGTTGACCAGAGATTTCTCATTTTTACAACAAAATTTACAATGCCATTTAATTTTTAAGGACCACCTCACATTTGAAGTCACTTTGAGGGGTCTATATGGGAGAAAATACCCAAAAGTGACACCATTCTACAAACTGCAACCCTCAGGGTACTCAAAACCACATGCAAGAAGTTTATTAACCCTTCAGGTGCTTCACAAGAGCTGAAGAAACGTGGAAGGAAAAAATGAATATTTAACTTTTTAGTCACAAAAATGATCTTTTACAAACTTTTTTTTATTTTCACAAGGGTAAAAAGAGAAAATGGACAGATAAAGTTGTGCAATTTCTCCTAAGTACGCCAATACCCCCATATGTTGGGGAAAACCACTGTTTGGGCACACGGCAGAGCTCGTAAGGGAAGGAGCGCCGTTTGACTTTTTCAAACCAAAATTGGCTGGAATTTAGATTGGACACCATGTCGCGTTTGGAGAGCCCCTGATGTGCCTAGACAGTGGAAACCCCCACAAGTGACACCATTTTGGAAACTAGACCCCCTATGGAACTTAGCTAGATCTGTTGTGAGCACTTTGAACCCCCAAGTGTTTCACAAAAGTTTATAATGCCTGGGTGTGAAAAAAAAACAATTTTCCACAAAAATGATTTTTTAGTCCCAAATTTTTGATTTTTCCCAAGGAAATTGGACCCCAAAAGTTGTTGTCCAATTTCTCCTGAGTACGCTGATACCCCATATGTGGGGGTGGGACTGGACGCACGGCAGGGTCTGGAAAGAAAGTAATGTTTTGGAATGCAGACTTTGATGGGGGTCATGTTCCGTTTGCAGTGCTCCAGATGAGCCTAAACAGTGGAAACCCCCCACAAGTGACCCCATTTTGGAAACTAGACCCCCTAAGGAACTTATCTAGATCTGTGGTGAGCACTATGAACCCCAAGTGCTTCACACAAGTTTATGATGCCCGGGCATGAAAATAAAAAATCCTATTTTTTTCCCACAAAAATTATCTATTAGTCATCATTTTTTTATTTTGCCAAGGGTAACAGGAGAAATTGGACCACAAAAGTTGTCCAATTTGGCCAGAGCACGCCGATACCCCATATGTGGGGGGAACCACTGTTTGGGCGCACGGCAATGCTCCAAATGGAAGGAGCACCATTTGACTTTTTCCAACCAAAGTTGGCTGGAATTGAGATTGGACGCCATGTTGCATTTGGAGAGCCCCTGATGTGCCTAAATAGTGGAAACCCCCCACAAGTGACCCCATTTTGGAAACTAGACCCCCTAAGGAACTTATCTAGATCTGTGGTGAGCACTTTGAACCCCTAAGTGCTTCACACAAGTTTATAACGTAGAGCCGTAAAATTAAAAAAATCATATTTTTTCCACAAAAATGATCTTTTAACCCCAATTTTTATTTTCCCAAGGGTAACAAGACTCCAAAAGTTATTGTGCAATTTGTCCTGAGAACGCTAATACCCCATATGTGGGGGTAAACCACTGTTTGGGTGCACACGTCCGGGCTCGGAAGGAAGTAGTGACGTTTTGGATTGCAGACTTTGATGGAATGGTCTGCGGGCGTCATGTCGCATTTGGAGAGCCTCTGATGTGCCTAAACAGTGGAAACCCCCCACAAGTGACCCCATTTTGGAAAATAGAGCCCCCCAAGGAACTTGTCTATATGTGTGGTGAGCACTTTGAACCCCGAAGTGCTTTACAGAAGTTTATAACGTACAGCCGTAAAAATAAAAAAATCATTTTTTTTTTACAAAAATATTTTCGCCCCCAATTTATTTTCCCAAGGGTAACAGAAGAAATTGGACCCCAAGAGTTATTGTGCAATTTGTCCCGAGTACGCTGATACCCCATATGTGGGGGTAAACTACTGTTTGGGCGCATGGCAGAGCTCAGAAGTGAAGGAGCACCGTTTGACTTTTTCAACACAGAATTGGCTGGAATTGAGATCAGATGCCATGTCACATTTGGAGAGCCCCTGATGTGCCTTAACAGCGGAAACCCCCCAATTCTAACTCCAACCCTAACCCCAACACACCCCAAACCCTAGTCCCAACCCTAACCACAAACCTAACCCTAATCCCAAACCTAACCCTAACTTTAGGCGCAACCCTAACGGGAAAATGGAAATAAATACATTTTTTTTATCTTATTATTTTTCCCTTACTAAGGGGGTGATAAAGGGGGTTTGATTTACTATTTATAGCGGGTTTTTATGATTGGCAGCTGTCACGCTAAAAGACGCTTTTTATTGCAAAAAATAGTTTTTGCATCACCACATTTTGAGAGCTATAGTTTTTGCATATTTTGGCCCACAGAATCATGTGAGGTCTTATTTTTTGCGGTACGAGTTGACGTTTTTATTGTTACCATTTTTGAGCACATGACATTTTTTGATCGCTTTTTATTTCGATTTTCGGGAGGTTAGAATGAACAAAAATCAGCAATTCATAAATTTCTTTTGGGGGGGGCGTTTATACCGTTCAGCGTGTGGTAAAATTGATAAAGCAGTTTTATTCTTCGGGTCAGTACGATTACGGCGATACCTCATTTATATCTTTTTTTAGGTTTTGGCGCTTTTATACAAAAATTTTTGCATCGCTTTATTCAGCGAAAAAATAAAAAAGTTATAGCTCGCAGATGATGCTGTTTTTGCGGGACAAGATGACGTTTTCAGCAGTACCATGTTTATTTATATCGGTCTTTTTGATCGCGTGTTATTCCACTTTTTGTTTGGCGTATGATGATAAAGCATTGATTTTTTGCTTTTTTTTTTTTAAGGGGTTCACTAAAGGGGTTAACTAGTGGGACAGTTTTATATGTGGGGTTGTTATGGACACGGCGATACCAAATATGTGTACTATTATTGTTTTGTTTTTTTTTATTTACAGGAAGAAATGAATTTATTGGGGATTTTTTTTCCCTTTATTTTGACATTTTTTTTTTCACACTTGTGATTTTTTTAACTTTTTTACTTTGTCCCAGGGTGGGACATTACTGTATTTTATCAGATCGCTGGTCTCACAGTGTACACAGCACTCTGTGAGACCAGCGATCTCACAGGCAGTGCAGGACGCATCCTCAGCGCCTGCTCTCACAACAACAAACCCCTATCAGTAATTTATTATTTTTTCCCCCTCCCACACAGGGACTCAACATCTTCATTAGATTCACATATATGATCACGCAGGATGGGTTTTAAGGATGATTTTTACATATAAACACCCCCCCTCGCTTATTTTTACGGTCATTCCTAAACAGACTATAGCCCTGTAAATTAACCGCCCAGTCATGGCTCTCATCCAGCCAAGTCTCAGATATCCCCACCATGTCATAATTATGTTCCAACAAAATTAATTCTAATTCCTCCATTTTGTTGGTGAGGCTTCTGGCATTAGTATACTTACAATTTATGTATCCCTCTGAACCTCTATTCTTTCTTAAATTATTAACTGTTCTAACCCCACCCCCCATGCCACCCCCAATTTCATTATTTGTGCCCAGGTCTCTATCTGTACTGCCTTCCCCTCCTATAAAATGAATACCCTCCCCCTAGTCCCTAGTTTAAAGACTCCTCCAACCTTCTAGCCATTTTCTCCCCCAGCACAGCTGCACCCTCCCCATTGAGGTGCAGCCCGTCCCTAGCGTAGAACCTGTAGCCAACTGAGAAGTCGGCCCAGTTCTCCAGGAACCCAAACCCCTCCTTCCTACACCAATTCTTGAGCCACTTATTAACCTCCCTAATCTCCAGTTGCCTCTCTGGTGTGGCATGTGGTACAGGCAGTATTTCAGAAAATACCACGTTGGAGGTCCTTGCTTTAAGCTTGCAGCCTAATTCCCTGGAATCATCTTTAAGGACCTTCCACCTACCTCTAACTTTGTCATTTGTGCTAATGTGCACCATGACCGCTGGGTCCTCACCAGCCCCTCCCAGTAATCCGTCAACCCGATCAGCGATGTGTCGGACTCGAGCGCCAGGTAGGCAGCACACCGTTCGACGATCCCCGTCTTTGTGACAGACTGCCCTATCTGTTCCCCTAATAATTGAGTCTCCCACTACCAGCACCTGTCTGGCCTGCCCTGCTCTCCTAATTCCCCCCTTACTGGAGCAGACACTCCTCCGGCTTTCAGAGGACGTGCCTGGCTGCAGCAGTGCTACCCCTGTACTGACAACCCCCTCATCTGCCAACTTAGCAAACTTATTGGGGTGTGCCAGATCAGGACTTGCCTCCCTGGCGCTTGCTGCTTCACTGCCCTGCAGCTCTACTATCGTAGCATTCCCCCCCCCCATCTATCCCATAGAGCGTCTGCTCTGTGAGCAGAAGACTCCTTTCCATATTGTCTATGGATCTCAGTGTTGCCAGCTGCACATTTAGATCCAGTATCTGGGCTTCCAGATGCACAACGTGCTCACATCTCGCACAGCAGTATGCACCCTCGACCGGCTGTTCAAGGACTGCATACATGTGGCAAGATGTACACTGGCAATAGTGGAGCACATTCCTAATGGGGATTTCACCAGACCGAAAAGTAAAAATAAATAAAAAAGTATTAATAAAATAACAGCAATTCAGTAATTCCTCCCTTGTCAACTCACAGAATCTAAAGTCACTGAATCCCAAGTCACACACTTGCCACCGTTTACGCTTGTGCACCGGTCACACTCCGCTCGCTCACACTCGCTGAAGCAGAAGATTTAAAGAGATTTTTTTTTCTTCCTTCAACAGCAAACCACCCTGCTGCTCAATGCCCTTCCAGTCCCAGACAGAATTGTGAATAAGGCATTACAGTTGTTTATGTAACAAACATTGGATTTTTATTTATAGTGTTTGTTTTTTTTAATCAGTGAGATGAGAGCATTTGGCCCCCTGCATTTTAACAAGTTTTTAGAATTTTATTACTTTTTTTGAGAAATAGAACCTGCATTTCTTTTTGTATAAATGATTCAATTCATATTTTTCAGATTCTCTAAATGGATTTGTACTACCATAATCCTGATGATTGATAATACCAGGATATTTTCTGCCATCATTCACATAAGTGGCTTAGCTGTCTCAATGTCTCTTGGATAATTATTCGCAAGGCATTTCCCAGTAGCTCTGCTGTTATGATTTCGCTTAATGGTGGAACATGAATAAACACGGCTTTCCCTGATCCACAGTGCAGGGAGATATAGTAGGAATAGTCACAGAGGTACCTACAAAGACACACACGTTAGTAAATAGTCTTTAGAAATAGAGTCCTAATAATTTCATAACCAAAATTGTCTCCAAGAGTGAGGTGTGTGTAAATAAGTATTGACCATGCCACAGATTTATATATTTCTAAAGGTGCTATTTACATGGTATTCTCGCCAGACGTCGGTAACAACCCATCCGATCCACACAGGCAAAGAAATCATCCTTAGATGTCCATAAATTGTGTAATAATGAGAAATTACACAGGAAAAAGTATTGAACACAATTGCTAAAATGTAATTAATACTTTGTACAAAAGCTTACGTTGGTAATGACAGCGCTAAGACGCTTCCTGTATGGAGGAACTAGCCTCATGCGTTGCTCAGGTGCGATTTTGGCCCATTCATCTACACAAACACTCTTCAAATCCTGAAGGTCCCATGGGCTCCTATGAACTCTGAGCTCTAGTTCCTTCCAGACAACAGGTGCATCTTGCAAAATTAGAATATCATCAACAAGTTAATTTTTTTTTTTCAGTTCTTCAATACAAAAAGTGAAAGGAAAATGTCTGCACACCAACTTTCTAAAAGACGGATTTTGGTAAGAACTTACCTGTAAAATCCTTTTCAGCGAAGGAAGGAAAGGAGACACACTAGTTCATAACTAGTGGGTAGGCGGAGCCCAGATAGGATTGACACCTCAGATTAAAAAGAGTGTTGACCGGCCCCTCCAGCACGGGCTCCTCCTACTCCAGCTTTCTCCAGTCGTACCCAAGCTTAAGAAAGAGCAATATCACCAGCGGAGCAACATAACCCCTTCTGAAGGACTTCAGAGAAAAATACAAAAATACAGGTTATGCATACATTTGGCAAAGAAAAACCACACAGTTCCAGGTACTACTCACTGAACCTGACTACTGCGATAAGCTGGCAATGCTGGAACAGAGCCGTAGCGCGTCGACCTCAGCCCAGAAAATCGCTATCAGAGAAGGGTCACGCTGCATCTGTAATACAACAACACACTTCTGCCATGGGAGGGAGCTGTGTCTCCTTTCCTTCCTTCGCTGAAAAGGATTTTACAGGTAAGTTCTTACCAAAATCCGTCTTTCAGCTACAGATGGAAGGAAAGGAGACACACTAGTTCATAACTAGTGGGACGTCCCAAAGCAGTCCAAAATTAGGGTGGGAAAAAACCAAAAGAGGCAGAAAACCCATCAACCTAGATAAATGCGCAACAGGCGCTAAATACAAGTTAACTAAAACTTAAATTACCGCTGCCTGCAGGACCCTACGTCCTAAGGCCGCATCAGCGGAAGCACTGACGTCCACCTTATAAAACTTTGTAAATGTGTGGACGGAACGCCAGGTCGCCGCTCGGCAGAGCTGAGCTGCCAAAGCCCCTTGATGAAAGGCCCACGATGAAGCTACAGCCCTCGTGGAGTGAGCTCGAATCTTAATCGGGCAAGGTTCGCCTTTAAGACGGTAAGCCTCCAAAATGGCTGACCGAATCCAACGAGCTATAGAAACCTTGGAAGCTCGTTGACCACGCCTGCGACCTGCTGGAATCACAAACAGAGAATCTGATTTCCGGAAACCTTGAGTAACAGACAAATAGAACTTCAAGGCCCGCACTAAATCCAATTTGTGCAAATCTCGTTCCTTTGCATTCCTCGGGCCCGGGCAAAGCGAGGGCAACACAATATCCTGGTTAACATGAAATTGCGACACCACCTTAGGTAGAAAGTTGCCCCGTGTGCGAAGCACTACCCGATCCGGGTAAAACTCCAGGAAAGGAGGCGAGCAAGAAAGAGCTGCCAACTCAGAAACCCTTCTTAAAGAAGTTACCGCCACTAGGAAGGCAACCTTCCAAGAGAGTAAGGAAAGGCTAGCAGAAACCATAGGCTCAAAAGGCACATGTTGAAGAGCCTCCAAGACAAGGTTGAGCCGCCAAGGAGACACAGGCGCCTTCCGCGGTGGAAACTGACGGGTTACTCCGCGAAAAAAGGAACGCACATCCCTACGCGAGGCGATAGCCTTCCAAAACAGCAAAGACAGGGCAGAAACTTGACCTTTCAGAGTGCTAACTGCTAAACCTTTGTCCAACCCGTACTGCAGGAAAGCCAACAGATTGGGAATGGAAAAAATCCTCGGGTTCCTTGAAGACCCCGAACACCACGAAAAGAAGGCTTCCCAAGTCTTGTGATAAATCTTAGTGGTAGCCGGACATCTGGCAGCTCGCAGAGTGGCAATGACTTCAGCCGAGAAACCTCTACGGGTCAATATTTCGGTCTCAAGAGCCACGCCGTCAAACGCAGATACTTCAAGTCCGGATGACGAACGGGCCCCTGGGATAACAGGTCCGGACGAAGAGGAAGTGGAAATGGCGGAGCCACCAAAAGCGACACCAGTGTCGAGAACCACGTCCTCCTTGGCCAATCCGGGGCTATTAACATAGCCGGAATTCTCTCCAGTCTGATCCGACGCAGCACCAGAGGAAGTAAGGATATCGGCGGAAACACATATACTAGCTCGAAATGGTCCCACAGAGCCACCAGAGCATCCACCGCCACAACCTTCGGATCCTTGTACCTGGATATGAAGGTCGGTAGTTTGGCATTGACCCTGGATGCCATCAAATCCACTTGGGGAGTTCCCCAACGGGAGCACAGCAGTGCAAAAATTTCCGGATGGAGACTCCATTCTCCAGGATCCATCCTTTCGCGACTGAGGAAGTCCGCCGTGGTATTCTGGACTCCTGGAATGTGAATCGCAGAGATGGCTGGTACCCTGTGTGCAAGGCTCGTTCTTTCGCATTCCTTGGCTCCGGACAGAGCGAGGGCAACACAATATCCTGGTTAACATGAAACTGTGATACTACTTTAGGTAGAAAGTCGCCGCATGTGCGAAGCACTACGCGATCTGGGAGAAACTCCAGAAAAGGAGGCGAGCAAGAGAGAGCCGCCAACTCAGAAACCCTTCTCAAAGAAGTGACCGCCACTAAGAAGGCAACCTTTCAAGAAAGCAAAGAAAGGCTAACAGAGTCCATAGGCTCAAAAGGCCCATGTTGAAGAGCCTCCAAGACAAGATTGAGCCGCCAGGGAGACACAGGCGCCTTCCGCGGGGGAAACTGACGGGTTACTCCGCGAAAAAAGGAACGTACGTCCCTATGCGAAGCGATAGCCTTCCGAAATAGCAAGGACAGAGCAGAAACTTGCCCCTTCAAAGTGCTAACTGCCAAACCCCTGTCCAGCCCGTACTGCAAAAAGGCCAACAAATTGGGGATGGAAAAACTCCTTGGGTTCCTAGAAGAACCCGAACACCACGAAAAGAAGGCTTCCCAAGTCTTATGATAAATTCTAGTGGTAGCCGGACCTCTGGCAGCTCGCAGAGTGGCAATGACTTCGGCTGAAAAACCTTGACGGGTCAAGATTTCGGTCTCAAGAGCCACGCCGTCAAACGCAGAGACTTCAGGTCCGGGTGATGAACGGGCCCTTGGGTTAACAGGTCCGGGCGAAGAGGGAGTGGAAGAGAGGCGCTGCCAGAAGTGACACCAACGTCGAGAACCACGTCCTCCTTGGCCAATCTGGGGCTATCAATATAGCCGGGACTCTCTCCAGTCTGATCCGACGCAAAACCAGAGGAAGTAAGGATATCGGCGGGAACATAAATTAGCTCGAAATGGTCCCAAGGAGCCACCAGAGCATCCACCGCCACAGCCTTCGAGTCCTTGTACCTGGACATGAATGTCGGTAATTTGGCATTGAGCCTGGATGCCATCACATCCACTTGGGGAGTTCCCCAACGGGAGCACAGCAGCGCAAAAATTTCCGGATGAAGACTCCATTCTCCGGGATCCATCTTTTTGCGACTCAGGAAGTCCGCTGTGATATTCTGAACTCCTGGAATGTGAATCGCAGAGATGGCTGGCACCCTGGCCTCGGCCCATAGCAGGATCCGAGACACCTCCATCATGAGCCTGGAGCTCCTCGTCCCGCCTTGATGGTTGATATACGCGACCGCCGTCGCGTTGTCTGTCTGCACTCGAACTGGCAGACCGCTCAAAGGGACCATCCAGTGTTGGAGGCAAAGGAAAATTGCTCTCAACTCCAGGATGTTGATCGGTAGAACAGACTCTTCCGATGACCATACTCCCTGGATCCAAAGATCGTTCTAGACACCCCCCCAGCCCGTCAAGCTGGCATCGGTGGTTATGACCGACCACCTCGGAGGGAGGAAAGATTTCCCCAGGGATAACGCTCCTGGACGTAACCACCATTCTAGGGATTCTCGCACCCTGCGAGAGATGATGACGCTGCAATCCAGAGAGATTTGCGATTGATCCCAACGACCCAGAATGAGTCTTTGGAGGGCCCTGGAATGAAATTGGGCAAACGGAAGTGCCTCCATGGACGCCACCATCAAACCCAGAAGGCGCATACACTTCCGAAGGGACATTGCTGTCGCAGACTTCATGATCTGTACGTGTCGGAGAAGACATGCCCGCTTGTCTGGAGGTAGGGACACCACCGCCGTACCGTGTCGAAATGCATTCCCAAAAATAGGATTGACTGCGACGGTTCCAGAGACGACTTCTCCCAATTGACCAGCCACCCGAAATCCTCCAGGAGCTGAAGGGATAGATTGCGAGCCGTCACCGCATCCTCTTTTGAGGACGCCACAATCAAAAGATCGTCCAGGTAGGGAAAAATCGTAACCCCCTGTCTTCGAAGAATTGCCATGAGAGGCGCCAGAATTTTTGTAAAAACTCTGGGCGCTGAGGCCAAGCCGAATGGCAGAGCCACAAACTGGTAATGGTCCTGACCTATGGCAAAACGAAGAAAGCGCTGATGAGCCCTTCCGACGGGAACGTGCAAATAAGCGTCGCGAATGTCGATTGACACCAAAAAGTCGTTCTGCGACAGGGCTGCCACCACGGAACGAAGTGACTCCATGCGGAATTTGCGGGTGAGGACATGCCGATTCAATCTCTTGAGATCCAGAATAGGACGAAATTTGTTCTCCTTTTTGGGAACCACAAAAAGATTGGAATAAAATCCTCTTCCCCGGTCCTCCGGCGGTACCGGTATTACCACACCCTTCTGCAGAAGGGAGTCGACCTCTCGCAGCAGAGCGGCAATTAACTCGGGCTCTGACGGTGTGCGAGATTGGCAAAACCTGTCCGGGGGTCGAGAAGAAAACTTTATAAAATAGCCTGCCGACACGACCCATGTTACCCAGGTGTCCGTAACGTGGGAAATCCAAGTCGCTTTGAATTGGAGCAGGCGACCCCCAACTCGAGAGCCCTCGAGTGGAAACCTGGCGTCAGTCCGTCTTGGCGGACTTCTTGTCAGCTTCCCGCTTGTCTTGACGGAAACTTGATTTCCAGGGAGTGCGAGATTTCTGAGTGAACTTTTTTCCCGAAAAAGAGGGACGACCCGATCCCCAAGAGGACTGACCGAATCGTCCCTTGGATCGAAAGGATCGCCGGCCACTACCAGCACCAGGTCTGCCAGGCGCAGAAGCCATAGCCCTTCGCTGAGGTAAAGCCGCTTCTTTTGTCTTTGCCTTGGCAATCAGTTCTGAGAGGTCAGATCCAAATAACTGACTTCCCTTGTAGGCTAGAGACAGCAAACCTTGTTTTGACACTGCGTCCCCAGTCCACTGTCTAAGCCACAATGCTCTTCTAATTGTGACCGCCGAAGCTTGTGCCCTGGACAACAGTGATGCAGTATCCAGACCTGCATCATAGCTATAACAGACTGCAGTCTCCAATAAATCGAGAAGCCCATCTACCTCGGATAACGGAGATCCATTTTGCAACGCCATCCGTATACGGTCCAACCAGCACAGGGAAGCCTTACAAGCACACATGGATCCTTGCACCGCTTTGAATCCATGACCCGAGGCCTCGTAGTTGGATTTCGCCGCCATCTCCGTTTTCCTGTCTAGCGGGTCCTGCAGACTCGCCTTCCCTTTAACAGGGAGCAATGAGGATTTACTGAGCTGGGATAAAGGAACATCCACTTCAGGAGAAGAAATCCAATTATCCGTCAATTCCGTAGAGCACGGATATAGTGCCTCAAAAAAACGTGTTCCTTGAAAACGTTTATCTGGACACCGACGTTCCGTCTCTACTGCTTCATTAAGCTCATCCAGAGCTGGCAACGTCGCTCGCGACTTACGGTACTCCTGGTACATCAGAGGCGACTTACCAGGACGTGTAGTTACCTCCTCCGGCAACTGTAACGCCTCTCTCATGGCTTCAATAAAAGCCTCTGTTCGGCCCAAAGAGGCAGAATGTCCCTGCCGATCCTTAGCCGAACCGGATAACTCCCCATCTGAATTTGAAGGGGAACCCTGTCCGCATTCCATATCAGAGAGTTCTGATTCGCTATGCGGAAAGGATGATACCGGCCTGTGTCGCTTCCTTCCATGAGAGGATCTAGCTGACACCAAATGACCTAAAAGGTCAGAAAGGCCATCAATAGAGCGAGCGATGGCATCCAATTTGGCATCGCTGTGACCAATTGCTGTGCTTGACGTCGAGGTCTGCGTATCAGACACGCGCGACTGATCCTGAAGCAGATTTGGCACACGGTCCGCACCTTCTGGACCCTGATCTGACATGCCCTCACACAGTATATGGCAGGTCAAAGCCTGTCAGTAACTATAAAAAAAGTGTGGCTTCTCAAGCGGATGCAGCAAGCCGCTGAAGGGTTTAAAGCTCTTAGTGAGAGAGCTACCCCAGCTGTATCAGCAGAATATTCAGCAAAATAATTAGCCTTTACAAGTTCTGATCCCAAACTGGAATAAAACCTATGGCGGTTGCTGAAAGGGTTAACCCTTTAAAAGGGGTTAATGTCGCCGGCTCCACACTACTCCCTTATTAAAATAGAAGGGGTGTGCGAGCTCCAAGCAAAATAAGGTCTCTATATGAGACCGCAGCTGCCAGATAACGCTATCTGTTCTTATAACACAGATAGGTTCCTGCGCTGTGGGGGTGAGGGCGTTTGACTCACCCAGCTGGCCGAGGTGATGTATATGTTGTATGGGAGGAGCGGAGCAGGAAGGAGCCCGTGGAAGCCTTTTTCTAATGGCCGCCGCGCTGAGTGAAGCCGGAAAAGAAGCGCCTAATCGCGCGCTTCTGCACCAGAAGCCCGGGAGCGTGAAGCCACGCCCCCGCCGGCTTAAAAAAAAGAGCGCGAACTCCTTCGCTCTCTGCTCCCCCCTGTCCTGCAGGCGTCTGCCTGCGGACAAAATACAGTCACCAAACATGTCATATTACATGTAACAGCGGCTGCCGCAGCAGCCGCTGAAAGCACTCACACACACTTTAATAAAAATGTGGGGTACTCACCAGCCGAGCGCCACAGGGACCCCCAGGGGTTTCTGGCGCTATGCCCATGCTTCCCCCAGGGCGGGGAACGCAGTGACCCCAGATGCGTGGTTTGCGTCCCCGCCAGGGAAGCCATCCTCATCCCCCAGGGCCGGCAGGGTTCTGCAGGGACCACCATTAGGGTAATTACAGATCCGCCAAGGGAGAGGTGGGAATCCAGCAGCGCTGAGACCCTGAGACCTCTAGATCACATCTGGTGATCCAAGTCTCTTGTCCGATTAAAATAATAAAATCTTCTGAGGAGCTGCTTCCAGCAGCGACCATCCTCTGGGACCTCAAATTTTAGACTGGAGAAAGCTGGAGTAGGAGGAGCCCGTGCTGGAGGGGCCGGTCAACACTCTTTTTAATCTGAGGTGTCAATCCTATCTGGGCTCCGCCTACCCACTAGTTATGAACTAGTGTGTCTCCTTTCCTTCCATCTGTAGCTGAAATAATAAACTTTATTTGGCTAATATGCCATTTTAAAATGTGAAAAACACCTGACGCGTTTCTGGTGCGCTGAAAGCACCCTTAGTCATAGGTAATTAAAAACAGAATACAAAAGAATAATATAGTGGCAAGGAGCCAATCAGAAAAACATTGCAATTAATCATTAAAGTGGCAACACTGAGAAAAAAAAACAAACATGAGACAGAACAGTCAAATACTATACCAATAAATGTAATACAGATCATTTCTAAAATTCATACCACCAGGGAACTTGGTGTCAAGCTTCAAAATCCAGAACGCTTCTCGCATATGAAGTAATGACTAAGGGTGCTTTCAGCGCACCAGAAACGCGTCAGGTGTTTTTCACATTTTAAAATGGCATATTAGCCGAATAAAGTTTATTATTTTAGAAGATTGGTGTGCGGACATTTTCCCTTCTTCTTGTGGATCCATGCTGTGCTCACCAGCGGAATACGCACCCACCTGTGCATGATTGGACCCAGCCCAGAGTGGTTTCTACGTGGATACGACAAAAGCTCCCATCCCTCTCTCTCCTACAAAAAGTGAAACTCATATTATCACTGCTCAAAAAAATAAAGGGAACACTCAAATAACACATCCTAGATCTAAATTAATGAAATATTCTCATTGAATACTTTGTTGTTTACAAAGTTGAATGTGCTGTCAACATATTCACACAAAAATCATCATTGGAAATCAAATTTTTGAACCAATGGAGGCCTGGATTTGGAGAGACCCTAAATGAAAGTGGAAACAAGTCAAAATGATGCTCAGTATCGTGTGTGGCCTCCATGTGCCTGTATGACCTCCCTACAACGCCTGGGCATGCTCCTGATGAGGTTGCGGATCTTCTGAGGGATCTCCTCCCAGACCTGGACTAAAGCATCTGTCAACTCCTGGACAGTCTGTGGTGCAACATGATGGTGGATGGAGTGAGACATGCTGTCCCAGATGTGCTCAATCGGATTCAGGTCTGGGTAACTGGCAGGCCAGTCTATAGCTTCAATGCCTTCATCTTGCAGGAACTGCTTACACACTCCAGCCACATGAGGTCTAGCATTGTCCTGCATTAGGAAGAACCCAGGGGCAACCGCACCAGCATATGGTCTCACAAGGGTTCTGAGGATCTCATCTTGGTACCTAATTGCAGTCAGGCTACTTCTGGCGAGCACATGGAGGGCTGTGTGACCCACCAAAGAAATGCCACCCCACACCATTGCTGACCCACTGCCAAAGCGGTCATGCTGAAGGATGTTGCAGGCAGCGGATCGCTCTCCACGGCGTCTCCAGACTCTGTCACGTGTCTCTGTGCTGAGTGTGAACCTGCGACCTGCAACATCCTTCAGCATGACCGGTTTGGCAGTGAGTCAGTAATGGTGTGGAGTGGCATTTCTTTGGAAGGCCACACAGCCCTCCATGTGCTCGCCAGAGGAACCCTGACTGCCATTAGGTACTGAGATGAGATCCTCCGACCCCTTGTGAGACCATATGCTGGTGCGGTTGCCCCTGGGTTCGTCCTAATGCAGGACAATGCTAGACCTCATGTGGCTGGAGTGTTTCAGGAGTTCCTGCAAGATGAAGACATTGAAGCTATGGACTGGCCTGCCCGTTCCCCAGACCTGAATCTGATTGAGCACATCTGGGACATCATGTCTCGCTTCATCCACCAACGTCAAGTTCCACCACAGACTGTCCAGACGAATGCTTTAGTCCAGGTCTGGGAGGCAATTTCACCGCACTTGGAATTTTTTTCCCGTTTTCTAGTACGCAACATGGTAAAACCAATGGTGTCGTTCAAAAGTACAACTCGTCCTGCAAAGAACAAGCCCTCACACGGCCATATTGACAGAAAAATAAAAAAGCTATGGATCTAGGAAGAGGAGTGAAAAACCGAAAAGCTCTGGGGGGTTAAGGGATTAAAATCCGAAAAGTTGGCCTACTGAAATGTATGTTCAGTAAATACCCTGAATACTTGGTCGGGGCTCCTTTGGCATCAATTACTGCATCAATGCGGCGTGGAGGCGATCAGCCTGTGGCACTGCTGAGGTGTTATGGAAGCCCAGGTTGCTTTGATAGCAGCCTTCAGCATGCCTGCATTGTTGGGTCTGGTGTCTCATTTTCCTCTTTACAATACCCCATAGATTTGCGAGTTTGCTGGCCAATCAAGCAGTGATACTGTTGTTTTTAAACCAGGTATTGGTACTTTTGGCAATGTAGACAGGTGCCAAGTCCTGCTGGAGAATGAAGTTTCCAAAAAGCTTGTCAGGAGAGGGAAGCATGAAGTGCTCTAAAATGTCCTGGTAGATGGCTGTGCTGACTTTGGTCTTGATAAAACACAGTGGACCTACACCAGCAGATGACATGGCTCCCCAAACCATCACTGATTGTGGAAATTTCACACTAGACCTCAAGCAGCTTGGATTGTGGCCTCTCCACTCTTCCTCCAGACTCTGGGAACTTGATTTCCAATTGAAATGCAAAATTTACTTTTATCTGACAACACCTTGGACCACTGAGCAACAGTCCAGTTCTTTTTCTCCTTGGTCCAGGTAAGACGCTTCTGACGTTGTCTATTGATCATGAGTGGCTTGACACTTGTAGCCCATGTCCTGGATATGTCTGTGTGGTGGCTCTTGAAGCAATGACTCTAGCAGCAGTCCACTCCTAAGGAAACTCCCACAAATTTTTGAATGGTCTTTTCTTAACCATCCTTTCAAGAATACGGTTATCCCGGTTGCTTGTGCACCTTTTCCTACCACACCTTTTCCTTCCACTGAACTTTCCATTAATATGCTTGGATACGGCAATGACCTTTTGTGGCTTACCCTACTTGTGGAGAGTGTCAATGACTGGCCTCTTGACATCTGTCAAGTCAGTAGTCTTCCCCATGATTGTGGAGCCTACTGAAACAGATTAAGGGAGCTTTTAAACACTTAGGAAGCCTTTGCAGGTGTTTTTGTTAATTATTCTAATTTACTGAGATAATGACTTTTGGGTTTTCATTGGCTGTAAGCCATAATCATCAACATTAACAGAAAGAAACAGGTGAAATAGATCACTCTGTAATGACTCTCTATAATGAGTTTCACTTTTTTATTGAAGAACTGATAAATTAACTGATATTCTAATTTTGTGAGAAGCACCTGTATATTCTCTCAGTATTTCACAGGCTTGTCTAAATGTTGTTGAGCAAACTTTTAAATGTACTTGAACATGCTTTTTGTTTCCGCAATGGAGTCTTGCGTGGCGAGCGTGCATATAGTCCATGGGGGTTAAGAGTATTTCTTTAAAACAATTGTACCTGCTGATTCCTATCATTCTGTAGCTCTCTACAGCTGGTCCTTGGCTCAAACAATATTTCTGATAATTATTTTCAGTCTTCTGTGTGAGATCTTGTGGTGAGCACCTGATGATTGCCAGTTTATGGTGAAATTTATGTTCTTTCCACTTCCGGATTATGGCACCAACAGTGCTCACTGGAGCGTTCAGTAGTTTAGAAATTCTTCTGCAACCAATGCCATCAGTATGTTTTGCAGCAATAAGGTTGCAAAGGTCTTGAGACAGCTCACTGGTTTAGCCCATCATGAAAATGTTTCTTGTGTGGCACATCAGTAATGAGACACCTTTTTATAGGCAGTCAGTTGAACCAGCTGATATTATTCTTTACCAAGTAGCAGGATTGCTTTTTAATTACTTATTTCAGCTGGTGTCATGACTTTCCATGATTTTTTTGCACCTCTTTTTTCATGTGTTCAATACTTTTTCCCTGTGGAATTTCTGACTATTACACATAATTTATAGATATCTATGGTTTGATTTCTTTGCTGTATAGATTGGATGGGTTGTTACCAACATCTGGAGAGAATTTCATGTCAATAGCACCTTTGAAAATATATTTGTTGTCTTCAATACTTATTTCCCCAGCTGTGTGTGTATAATATAGTTATATTTTAGAGATTATTAAAAACCGTATATACTCGTGTATAAGCCGAGATTTTCAGCACCTTTTTTTGTGCTGAAAATGCCCCTCGGCTTATACACGAGTCACTGGGCAGAAACCAGCGGGGGAAGGGGTGCTGCGGCAGGAGCCGGTGGCTGGGACATCATACTCACCCTCCCCGTGCCATCGCTGAACGTCCCGGCAATCCTGCGTTGTACCTGGCTTCCTGCAGCTCTCCAGTGCTGAGCGGTGACGTAATACCGCTCATTAAGGTCATGTAATATGGACGCGACGCCACTCCCATAGGTGTGGCCTCCATATTCATAGCCTTAATGAGCGGTATTATGTCATCGCTCAGCACAGGAGAGCTGCAGGAAGCCAGGTACAACGCAGGATTTCCGGGACGTTCGGCGATGGCTCGGGGAGGGTGAGTATGACGGGGGGAGAACGGAGGACGGGGGAAGCATGGAGGAGGACAATGAGCACGGAGCAGGATGGGGGGGTGGGACGGAGAGCACGGAGAAGGACGGGGGGGAGGATGGAGGGCACAGAGGAGCACGGAGCAGGACAGGGGGAAGATGGAGCAGGACGGGGGGGATTATGGAGGGCACAGAGGAGCACGGAGCAGGACGGGGGGGAAGGATGGAAGGCACAGAGGAACACTGAGCAGGACGGGAGGAGGATGGAGCAGGACGGGGGATTATGGAGGGCACAGAGGAGCACGGAGCAGGACGGGGGGGATGGAGGACACAGGAGGACGGGGAAGATGGAGAGCACAGAGGAGCACGGAGCAGGACAGGGGGGAGGATGGAGGGCACAGAGGAGCACGGGGGGAAGATGGAGAGCACAGAGGAGCACGGAGCAGGACGGGGGGGCACAGGAGGACGGAGCAGGAAGGGGGGAGCACAGCGGAGGACGGAGCAGGAGGGGGTAGCACAGAGCTGGATGGGGAGCAAGGAGCAGGACGGGGGCAGCACAGAGCAGGAGGGCAGTTTATACACCCGGCTTATACGCGAGTCAATAAGTTTTTCCAGTTTTTTTGTGGCAAAAGTAGGGGGGTCGGCTTATACACTGGTCGGCTTATACATGAGTATATACGGTATACTAAATAAATCGATTTGCAAGACCTTGGCCCACCGGCTAAGTAAGTATTCTAAAGTCAGAAGACAGGAGCTCTGGGAACTGCATTCAACCTGCCAGAGTCTCAATTGCTTCTTCCGGTTTCTAAGCTTGGCATGACTTAATCATTGATAATCAGATGATATGCCAGCAGGTAGGAGGTTTGCAGGGTTCCTGTTCAGCAGCCATGAACTGATGACATGAACGCTGGCTAAAGCTACTGCAAATTGTTCGCTCATCTCTAATATAATATATTATTATGAATGCGCAGGTTGATATGCAGGACCTTGACTGTATATAAATATTTACATTACTGCGCAATTGTTTTAGGCAGGTGTGGAAAACATGCTGCAAAGTATGAATTCTTTCAAAAATACAAGTGTTAATTTGCATTTTGTTAATTGATAAAAATAAAGTGAATAAACCAAAGTGTAAATCAATTCAACATTTGGTGTGATCGCCCTTTAACTGCGAAACACCATAAATTCTATGTACACTTACACTCAATTTTGAAGGAAATGGGCAGGGAGGTTGTTCCTAATATCATTGAGGACTAGCCACAGATCTTCTCTGTGGGGGCCATATCATCACCTCTAGGACGACTCGTTCTTTCACGTTACAGGTCATACACATTGAAGACACGACTATAAATGGGGATGGTATAGGACTGCAGACGCAGTGTTCGGCCAAGAAAGCTTAGTGGAACAGATGAGACACATACTTACGATTGAAATTATGAGATGTTCAGCAATGACTTTGCCTCAAAACTGACCGCAACTAGTTGGTTAGTGGGTCCCAGCTACACCCATCTACTGTTCAGAGAAGTCAGTCTAGAAGCTGTCTTCATGGAAAAACTGCTGCCAAAAACCCATGCCATTGATGGAAACAAAGCCAAGAAACTCAGGCACCAGGTGCTCTGGAGGGGAGTCAAAATGTGAAATATTTGGTTGTACCGAAGGGTAGTTTATTAGCTGAAAGGCTGGAAAAAGTAGAATGAGTGTCTGCAATTAACAGTGAAGAATGGTGGAAGATTCTTGCAAGCTTGGGGTTGTATTTCATCAAACAAAGTTGATGGATTTGATCAATATTAATGGTGTTCGCAATGCGGAGACGTATTGGCAGATATTTTTGCATCATGCAATATCAGGGAAGACAACAACCCAAAAATACAGCAATGTCATTAAGTGGACTCAGCACAGAATGACTGTTCAGACTAAATACATTTGCTCGGTGCTTTACGGCGAGGCCTATCTTTTATATGCATCTTCCCACCTGGTTGTTTTCCCTCAATTGCCACCCCTGTCTTCTTTGACTGCTTTGGCTTCATAGGACCAAAGAAGGGAAGTGATAGATGGAAACCAAGCAGGTGGAAGGTGTATATACATGATTGGTCCCACCATTAGCACCTGTACTTGGTGTGAACAGTCATTCTGTGCTGACAGTCCCTGTTAAGAACTATCTTCAGTGAAAGGGAGAACAAGGAGTCCTGGAAGTGATGATATGGCCTCATCATTGAGTCTGTGGGATTACATGAAAAGACACAGGGTTTGTGAAGCCGACATCCACAGATCTGTGGTTAGTTCTCCAAGATGTTTGGAACAAACTCCTTGCTGAGTTTCTTTAAAAACTGTATTCAAGTGTACCTAGAAAAATTGATGTTTTGATGGCAAAGGGTAATTGCACCAAATATTTACTAGATTTTGATTTTTTTTGTTCATTCACTTTTTGTTACCTTCTAAGAATAAACTGAGCACTTATTTTTTTTAATGTTTTCTTACTTCGCAGCATTTTTCCCACAATAACACTTTTGCACAATACTGTGTATGAATGTACGGCTGTGATATGTATATAGTTATAAACTCCTAATCATTAACCCCTAGGAAGGTTATAACCTAGGCCTCCAGGGAGCATATGAAGGGGGCTCAAGAGCTGAACTCGCACCATCAGTGTGAATCAGCTATATATTATGGCCTCCCACAGCATGGTCACTGGGGGCTGATGAGTTGCAAGGCCTAATAGAGGTAAGGATTTGTGCTAGATGAGAAGAGCTCTACTGGCATCTGACATTATCAGAGTTCAGTACAGTCCATTGATCAAGTATTAGTCTTTCAGTTGCGTACATTTTAGCATTTGGTATTGTCCAGGACGACAACTGTCCCAGACAAACTGTTGTGTCGTTTATGGTCAGTATCATGCTAAAAACATAAACCCTGGTACTACTGTACTATGCTGCTCTTTCCAGAAATGGCCAAAGCATAGATCTGAACTTTTTTTTCTTTACCTCCCAGCATCACTGGAATAGATAACATCAACCCCTGGACATGATATGTTTTTGCAGACGCTTTTCATATTAACGGCAGACTCTATTCTTTCCGGTCCTTCCAGCAAACAGCAGCCTCCTTGTGGGTGAGCGCCGATGAGGTCTCGCTCCATGTAGCCTTTGTTTCTTCCGCATTGCTCCAGGGCAATTGCTTTGGATGAAGCCGACATTCCAACATGCACAGACAGCTGGTAGATTTTGCCAACAAAGAATAACAGGAAATGAACACCATCAAAGGCAGGTTGTTTAGAAGTCTCATTTAGGAATGAAATAGAACAAAAACATGTAATAATCTTAAAGATATATTTAGATGAAAAACAACTTTAATTTTACAGCACAGAGCCCTGCACTCGTTTCCTACATGTAAAAAGTGCATGTTCTGTTTGTGCACCAACTGTAACAGCCAAATGTATGTTACCCCCCACCACCACCTATAATCGGGGAGTTTAAAGTGTGAAACGCCAAAAGCCGCTCAATTTTTGACCAACTTTACACTGTGCAAAAAATTATGACTTCTCAAAGTGTTTTAGGACCTGACAAACACTTTGAGGAATTGGGGCCTGTGTGCAGAATAGCCTTATTCATTCTGATAGAACAGGCCCACACAACATACGGCACACCCGAGGATCTTATGCGGCCTCCAGAGCTGTCCGGGAGACGCCACTTCCTTCTCCTTATAGTCAAACGTATCCGTATCTTTTAGACACAAGTACATTTGAGGACTGGAGCAGAGGAGCGAGCGTCAGTCACACTGATGCCCACACAGCAGAGGAGTGACAGTGCAGGCAATAGTAAGCGCTCCATCAGGGAGCCAAAGATTAAATGGTTTGTCATTGTAGATGAGGGAGTAAGGGGTTAGTTACTGTGAGGGCACATAATGGGGGGACAGTTGTGAAAGGGGCACAGTTTTGTGAGAGGTGGAGTGGAGGGGGAGAGGATATTTTGTGCCGGAAGTACAGTGAGGGGCAATTATTAATTCAGGGGCACAGCATGGAAGATATCTTTATTTATGGGGCAGTAGAATGATACTTTTATGTTTTAAGAGCACTGTGTCTGGAAGTGCCGCCGAAGGTGGTAGAATAAGGAAGTCTGCAAAGACTAGCTTTGGGCAGACGGTGACTGCAAACCCCCAAATTTGTGCTCAAGCATGAGACACTGTTAAATTGTCGCATTTGAACAGAACTTGGATTAATAGTGCATGTGATAGACCAACCTGTGGCTGCAACTCCGTCCAAATCCAATTGACTTTCTTTTCTACTTCGCTATATTCTACAGGAAGCTCCATGATCTTGAGTTGAACATCGTCTCCAAGTCCAAGTTTTTCCAGCTCCTGCAACGAGATGTGACAATTACAATAAAATAAGGAATTTTATGAAAATTTGTAATAATGAAGCAGATGGGGACACTCTGGCCTATGATCTGGCAGTGTCCTTATTTTTAGTCATGCCAAAAGTGCGGTCAACCACAATTTTGTGCACCTCTGAAATAACGGACACCGCTGAAGAGAGGCTAGACGGAGTGTAAGGTAACTCTGGCTGTCTCATTACAGTGAATGGATCCGTTGGGGTTCTGTCTGAATCACGTATTTTTGAGATTTAGAAGGAAACATCTATCTAAATGCTCAGCATAGATCACAGAATAAATGTGAACAGAGCCTTAAGGTATCTAACGTGTCCTGTACTCCAAATTGCTACCAAGAAAAGCTTCAACTAAATCCACAAAGAACAGGTCCGTCATCTGTTATCGGAAATATAGGGGGTTTCAACGTTACTGGTAGCACAAAAATTATCAAAAAGCAACATTGCTCAAACCCTGAGAGAAATCCGGCAAAATCTGCTCTTACAAATCCAAATGCCCCCCTCCCTTCTGAGCCCCACAGTGTGCCTAAACCAGATTTAGCATCCAAGCTCCACATGATCGGCATTGTAGTGAAGAGAAACCATTTCATTTATGGGGTGCATGTCTCCAGAAGCACGAGCTGGGCAGAATACACTAGGCACTGCAATGTATGGGCATTACAATATCATATTTGCAATTTTCACTCTACAATGTCCACTACTACTTGTTTCTAGAAAACACCCATGGAGCCAAAATCATCAATACACCCATAGATGAATTCCCAGAGACGTGCAATTTCCAAAAAGGTGTCACTTGAGGAGAGATTCTGCTGTTTTGGCTCTTGTGGGGCTTCGCAAATGGAGTCTGCAAACTATTCTAGGAAAATCTGCACTCCCAAAAGTCAA
>JARQOD010000004.1:462295090-462483837 GCA_033576555.1 Oophaga sylvatica
GGTTGCGTCTTCCTCCGTGAAGCCCCGCCAACCGCTGCACCCTCCGGTCAGATCCGCCTATTCTGCATGTGGCCTGTGTCCCCATATTTAACTGGGTATGCGGGCCTGCGGATGCCTCCGCATGGTGTTTTGCGGTGCGGCGACCGCAACAAAATGAATTGTTGCGTTAGGGCAGGTCACCGCCCGTCAAAACAAGCTGTGAGGCATTCGCATGGCCTTCGTCCCATGTTAAATTAGGTACCAGGCCGATGCGGCAGGCGGAGTGACCGGGGGGTCGGTGGTGGGGGGCTTATGGGGAAGTACGCAGTCCTCCGCCGACCTCCATCCGCAAAGTTTGAAAACCAGCCTAAGGCAGCACCAACAACAGATCTGAAAAGGAAGAACAGGAACATGAAGGCGCCATGGCAAGACAAGCCAGATGGGTGTAACATCGACAGATATGGAGGAGGCCGCATGGAGAAATCTTACCAATGGTGGAGGAAAGCTGGATCTGAGCAGCACAGAAGCACTAAGAAGCGGCACAAGAGCAAGCCCAAGTACCAGACCCATAGAAGCAAAAATCTACACACAAACAAACCCAAGGTGCGATATGCAAACAAACGCAAAAAATGGTCCAACACTAGTGGAGGTGCAAAATGCAAGCGGAACAGCGTATACGAAAAGCCACAACCAAGTAGCGGGAATTGTATACGGAACTTTGCACAGCTATGGGTTAGCCCCTAAGTCCAGGTGGGGAAACCCCAGAAAAAAACAGGTGGAGAATAAAAGGGCAAAAATCTGGGGACTTCAAGATCCAGAAAATATATAATGGTACAGAAGGGCTTCAAAACCAAAATCATGAATCTGCCTATAGGCAATCCTTTATTGATAAAAACCTCATGGGTAGCACCAAAAACAAACCGGAAAAAAACAAAAAACAAATTGTATTCCAACTTAAAAGCTTGGGGAAGCCTAGAGTCTGATGTAGGTTGGGCTGTCACCTGCCTAACAGCGGAGGTTGGCACCCTGGGGGAGCGTTGTGGCGCCCCCGCTCACGATGGCTGACCCTAGGTCCTGTTAGGCCCTTACACCCTTGGGGATACCTCTACCCAGTAGTAGGGAGACCCCTAACATTAATACAGAGCCAGCTAAATTAAAAAGTGACCCTAAGTCCCCAAAGTATTAAAAACGTTCACAAACCGGGGGTGGTAGGAAGTAAATGGGTTGGCACAGATCTGCTGTACAACACTGTAGTATACAGAGCCTCCTTTTATGGAACAGGGTTATGATAAAACTGCCTTCTTGTGCCACGCTTAAGAAGTGAATTGAACATTCTCATACTTGTTCACCACTTGTCAAAGCTCCTCCGGTATAGGAAATCTAAATGTGTGTGCATCCAGACAGTAAAAAAAAGCAAGTGGATCTATTATTGTCAGCTATTGGACCCAAAAGTTAGTTGACTTATAAACACACTGAAAAAATGACTGTGCAAATAATGATGGAATAAAATAGGCATCGGCGTCATGAGAAGGTCATTGACACTTGATATTAGTGTGTTTTTTTGGGATAGCAATATTTGAAGTTAATTGTTTAAGGCGCAAGATTTAATTGTTTTAACCTCCCCTAGCAATGCCCGATGTACCGAATAGGAAATAGGTACAGAATAACATTCCTACAGGTTTGGTGCTAAATGGGGAATTAGGTATATTATTGCCTTCCTGTACGAAATAATTTAATCACCCCTCACATGATGTAGATAACTTGGGGGATTGGGTCACTTTAATTTGTGGTCTCTGTATTAATGTTAGGGGTCCCCTACTATCTGGGTAGAGGTATCCCCATGGTGTAAGGGCCCCCTAACAAGGGACCTGTTGTGAATGGGTTTGAGATGGTTCTGAGCGAGGTCCCTTGGTGGTTACAAGCGGTCTAGTGGGATTGGAATAGGTGTTATGTTGGTCTTATTTAAGGTCATTTTCCCATGGGGGTTTCCGGTGCCAATTGTTTGGTCTGAATCCTTTTCCAGTTTCCTTGTGCCGCTGTGTGTGTTGCATCCCTGTATAGATAAGACAATTTTTTTATTTTGTTTTTTTTGCTATATTTTTGCTTTTGTCCTGCACTTCTTTGTGGGGCCTTCTGGGTCCCTGGGGGGCTTTTGCCCTCTCAGTTTGTCCAGCCACTGTGTTTTGTCTTTTGCTTTTTGCAGTTTTTTCAGTGGCTGCTGTTTTTGTTCACCAGAGAACTAATTTAGGGGTGGTAGAGGTCGTGTATTAGGTGATTTTGAAATTAGTAGAGTTGGTGTTTTTCAGGGTTTTTTGGGATTGCGAAGTACCCTTCTTCCTTTTCATTAGTTAGTTTGGGCCCCAGCGTTTGTATACTATTTCTTTCTGTGTCGTTTTCCTCTTGTCTAACCGCCATTACATGTTTGGGGGCTTTCTTTATCTTTGGGGTTCTGCTCCGGGGAAATGTTTCCTTTTCTATTTTGGTGTAGTTAGTTTTAGGCTGTGACGAGGGTCTGGACCATGTAGGAACGCTCCAGGCTTTGCCTCTGTTGTGGTGGTTTTGGGTACTCAATTAGATTCCAACTGCTCTGGGTATTTCCTTTTTTGCCGCACTCCTCAGCTACCGAAACAAACAGTAGTATCACGGCCTAAAAATTGTATGGTATACAGAAGGGAAAAAATTTTGTGAAAAAAAAAAAAGGTTGTCAGGATATTTTTTGTTTGTTGCATTTTTTTTTTTTCCCCTTATCTCTGGGTGCTGGGGGGATCTTTTTCCCAAATGAGTTTGACAGTTGTCTGGGCGTGTGGTCAGTTGCCACTGAGGGGTTCGGGTATTGTGCATTCTTGCTGGTTGCCTGTTGTGGAATAGGATCCCCATGCCAGATTTGTTTTTAGGGGATCGGCTAAGTTTCAGAATTTCAAAAATAATTGTAAATTTGTTTCTTGCCTTAAAATCTAAGCCTCAGGAAACCAGCGCAGAGGTTCAAATTATCTTTCTCTCCCGGCGGCGATCCTGGATTGGGCTTTTTCCCTCACACCTGGGGTCCTGTTTTGGTGTGTTGATGCATTTTTTCGGCTTTGGGGTTATTGTACGATGAGCCTAAGGTCATGATCAAGCTGAAAAAGCCTTGTTGGCATTAAATCAGGGGTTTGTGAGCTGAGTTATACTGTCAGAGATTCCGTGGTGGGCAGTCCTCCAAATGGAATGACGACGCTTTGGCGGCCCTTTTCGGAAGGGTTGTCGGATTGTAAAGGAGTTATGGTGGGATTCCCTGTCCCCTTGGTTCAATGATTTATGTCATTAGGATTTTAAAAATTGGACGAGTTTGCGTTTGGCGGAGAAGTTGGTGGAGTGGGTTGCCTTGGGAGGCCAGCTGTGACCAGCAGTGTGATGGGTGGTGTTGGGGCACGGTCTGGAGTTTCGAAAGCGCAATGGGTTTTTGTTTCACTGTGGTGTGCCTCTTGTTTTCAGTCTGCCCTAAGCGGGGAAGACGTTTTGACGCTCAGTTTTTGGGTTTGTTCAGACTAAGTTTTTATTAATGTACTTGATTGCTTCTGTCCTCATTTTCTGCTCAGGCTTTCGTTGATTCTGGGAGCTATTAACCTGATGGATTAGATTTGCAAACGTTGTGGATTTCCTTGATACCCTAAAGTTATTCTTTACTGGGGATCGTTTAACCCTTTGGCTGGAATAAACCCCAGTTTTTATAGGTGATAATGAGGGTTGAACTGATACCAGGGTGCTGAAATTTTGGTTTCTATATAATTGCTGAATTATGTGCTGGGTTTCCTTGGTTACGTTCATAATCCGTTTTGGGGATTGGAAATCTGTGTCGTAAACCAGTTGGGGCTGCCAATGTGTTAATACCAACACTCTGTTTTTTTGCCCCCCCCCAGGCTGAGGATGTTTGACTTTTTGTTGTTTTTTGATGTGTTTAGCGAAGTAAATCTGATCCTTACCTCCCCTAGGAGCTATGATGGTTTGAATTGTGCCAGGTAGTAAATTCCTAAAGGTCGCCTTTTTACTTGTTGTACTGAACATGGTATGCGGTCTTATATCAAGGAATCATTGGAGAAGGGTCATATCAGGACCATCCTCTTCACCCTTAGGTGCCGGTTTTTTTTGTGGCCAAAAAAGATGGTTTCATTAAGGCCGTGTATTGATTATGTCTCTTGAACATATTTACTGTGAATATCATTACCCGTTACCCTTGATTTCTGACCTGTTTTCCGGGTGAAAAACGCTACTTGGTTTACCAAGCTTGACCTCAGGGGGGCGTATAACCTTATTCGCATTAAGCACGGGGGATGAATGGAAGACGGCCATTTAACACCCCTGAAGGGCATTTTGAGTACCTTGTGATGCCCTTTGGGCTCACTAATGCTCCTTCCGTCTTCCAGTCCTTCATGAATGACATTTTCAGGGATTTTGTGGACAAGTTTCTGATTGTTTATTTGGATGATTCTTGATTTTTTCTAATGACTGGGACTTCTATGTGAAAACATGTTCGAACTGTATTCGATTTTGAGAGAGAATGCTCTGTATGTGAAGGGATCAAAGTGTCTTTTTGGCGTAAGAAGATCTCATTTCTGGGATTCATTTTGTCCCATCTGTTATTGAAATGGACCCGGTCAGGTTCAGGCCATCTGTGTTGGGTCCAACCTACTTCATTAAAGGCTCTTCAGAGATTTTTGGGTTTTGCCATTTTTTATCGTAAATTTATTGGTAATTTCTCTGTTATTGTTAAAACCATTAACTGATTTGACAAAAAAGGGTTCTGATGTGGTGAATTGGCCTCCTGAGGCAGTCTCTGCGTTTCAGGAACTTAAGCAGAGATTCACTTCCTGCCTTTTACGGCAAGCCTGATGTTTCTCTGCCATTTCAGGTGGAGGTGATGCCTCTGAATTGGGGGCAGGTGCCGTTTTGTCCCAAAAAGATCCAGAGACCTCTAAAAGTAACCCTTGTGCCTTTTTCTCTCGAAAATTTTCTCCTACTGAACGTAATTATGACGTGGGTAATCGGGAGTTATTGGCCATGAAGTGGGCTTTTGAAGAGTGGGGACATTGGCTGGAGGGAGCCAAACATCAGGTGGTGGTCTTACGGACCATAAGAATCTGGTCTATCTGGAATCTGCCAAGTACTCAATCCTAGACAGGCCAGGTGGGCCTTGTTTTTCACACGTTTTATTTTGTGGTTTCTTTCTTCCTGGCACTAAGAATGTTAAGGCGGATGCCCTCTCGAGGAGTTTCTTGCGGACTCTCCTGAGCTATCTGATCCCTCTGTTATTTTGAAGGAGGGTGTAGTTCTTTCTGCCATCTGCCTAATTTGAGACTTGCTCTAGGGGGTGTCAGGAGGATAGGCCGGCGCTGCCCTGTTGGAAGATTTTGTTTCCGGACCAATGGAAAAAGAGTGTGATGTCTGGATTCATTGTTCCGCATTGGCTGGGCATCCGAATTTTTGGTACCAGAGACTGGTTAGTCGGTCCTTTTGGTGGCCTACCTTGTCTCGCGATGTCAGGGAATTTGTTGCAGTCCTGCGGGACTTGCTCTCGCTCAAGCCTTGCTTCTCGGTCTAGTGGTTTGTTGATGCCATTGCCTGTGCCCAGAGACCTTGGACCCATATCTCTATGGATTTCATTTCGATCTTCTGTTTCTCAGAGAATGACCACCATCTGGGTAATTTGTGATAGTTTTCCAAAAATGATACATCTTTGTGCCATTACCTAAGTTGCCTTCCTCTCTGAATTGGTGCCGTTGTTCCTTCAGCACGTGGTTCGTTTACACGGCATTCCTGAGAACATTGTGTTGACAGAGGAGTCCAGTTTGTTTCAGATTTTGGAGGACTTTTTGTTCTAAACTGGGTGTTCAATTGTCTTTTCCTCGGCATTTCATCCTCAGGACCAATGGTCAAACTGAGAGAACAAAACCAGACATTGGAGACTTATCTTAAGATGCTTTGTGTCTGTGATCAGGATGACTGGGTCTCTTTTTGCCTTTGGCTGAGTTTGTCTTAATAATAGGGTAGCTCTGCCACTTGATGTCTCGTTTTTCTGTAATTCTGGGTTTTCACCATCGATTTCTTCAGGACAGACGGAGGCTCTGTCTGTCCAGGTGTTGACTCTGTTGTTGAGCGTATGCAGCAGATTTGGGACCAGGTAGTGGAGAGGTTGTCCCTCTCTCAGGAGAAGCCCAGGGTTTGCTAACGGCATAGGATGATGGTCTCGGTTTAAAGTGGGGGACTTGGTCTGGTTGTCCTCAAAGAATATTCCTATGGAGTTGCATCTCCTAAATTTAAGCCTAGGTTCATTGGACCTTTAAGATCATGGAGATTATTAATCTGTTTCTTTTCGTTTGCTTCTTCAGGGACATTTAAGATCCATAACGTGTTCACAAGTCCTTGTTGAGAGGTTTGTTGAGCAGTGGTTCCTGCTGCTGTGCCTCCTGACCCTGTTTTGGTTCAGGGCAATCTGGAGTATGTGGTTGAGAAAAATTTGGATTCTCGTTTTTCTAGACGAAGACTCCAGAAATTTGGTTAAAAGGAGAGGTTATGGTCAGGAAGATAATTCTTGGGTGTTTGCTTCGGACATCATGCTAGGAGACTTATCCGTGCGTATCATAGAATCATCCGACCGACCTGGTTGCTCAAATGAGGGTTCGGTGACCCCTCCTCAAGGGGGGGGTTACTGTTGTGAATGGGTTTGAGATGAGTTCTAGCAGAGGCTCCCTCTGGTGGTTACAAGCGTACTAGTGAGGATTGGGAATCAGGTGTTACTGATTGGTCTTATTTAAGGGAATCATTTTTCCCATCGGGTTGCCGGGGGACCAATTGTTCTGGTTCTGAATCCTTCTTTCAGTTTCCTTGTAGCCTGCTGTGTCGTGTCTGCATCTCCTGCTATCAAAATAAGACAATTTTATTTTGTGTTTTTGCTATATTTTTGCATTTTTGTCCTGCACTTCTGTGGGGGCCTTCTGGGTTCCCCTCCGGGGCTTTTGCCCTCTCAGTTTAGTCCAGCCACTGTGTTTTGTACTTTTGCTTTTTGCAGTTTTTTCAGTGGCTGCTGTTTTTGTTACACAGAAACTAATTTAGGTGGTAGAGGTTTTGTGATCTCAGGTGATTTTGAATTGTAGAGTTGGTGTTTTTCAGGGGTTTTCTGGGATTGCAGTAAGTACCCTTCCTATCCTTTTTATTTAGTTAGTTTGGGCCCCAGCGTTTGCTCATACTATTTTCTTTCTGTGTCAGTATTTCCTCTTGTCTAACCCCCAATTAATGTTTGGGGGCTTTTATTATCTTTGGGGTTCTGCTCCGGGGCAGATAGCTTTCCTATTTTATCTTTAGGTGTAGTTAGTTTCTCAGGCTGTGACGAGGCGTCTAGGACCATCGTAGGAACGCTCCACGGCTGCCTCTAGTTGGGGGGTTTTAGTCAGGGTACTGCAATCTCATAGATTCCAACTGCTCTGGTGTATTTCCTTTTTTGCCTGCACTCCTCAGCTACCGAAACATAACAGGGACCCTAGGGTCAGCCATCGTGGAGCGGGGGGCCCACAACGCTTCCCCCTAGGGTGCCAACCTCCGCTGTTAGGCAGGTGACAGCCAGACCTACATCAGGGACTCTGGCTATCCCATAGCTTTTAAGTTAGGGAATACACTTTGTTTTTTGTTTTTTATTCACGGTTGTTTTTGGGTGCTACCATTGAGGTTTTTATCAATAAAGGATTGCCTTAGGGCATGATTCTATGATTTTGGTTTGAAGCCCTTCTGTACTATTATATATTTTCAATTACTCTTCTGGTTTTGTTATGGCCAGTTTTTTGGTAGGTCCAATTAACCCTGATCTTTGGCTGGAGGATGTAATCAGGCATTTAGCGTAGGGGGTACATCAACGAACCCCACGGGTCCGCTGGCTCTTAAAAATCTGTTTAATGAACTCTATGGAGCTTACAAGGGGCATTTGAAATCCTGGTGGGAAATCAGGACAATTGAAAAAATATCTAAAAATCGCATTGTCCCAGAGGATTGAGGTCAATATAAAATCCTCACCTAGAATCGCTACACAGGAGTTTATGAGCATTGGTATAAGGAAATCCATTGAGTCCTCAATGAGGTTTATGCAAATCCTGCTCATAGAGGAGAAAAAAGTTTTTGAAAAGTCCACCGCACTTCTCAATAGACTGATTGAGGGAGTACTAAAATTTAAAATGATCGGACTTTAACAGAAGGGAGGGACTTTTGCAAACTCAGTGGAGAGATATCAGTCTTACTAAAAGAACGTAAGCAAATACAATTTCAGCGGGACCTAAAAGACTTTAGCGATAACCAAATGTTTAACTTTCAAAAAGACATACCATCGGAGGCATCCTCTTCTGATATTGACACCTCGATACTGAAAAGGGCTGATATAGGCCTAAGAGGGATACAACAACCCAAAAAGGATCCTTCCATAGGAATAGATGGCAAATCAGGAAGGGGTCGAGGAGGAAGGTACTCCAGGAAGGGAAGGGGTACCTCGAGAGGAGGTTACCAGAAGGCATTCCCCCTAGAAACCAACCCCATGGGAGCAGGAGCCTCATCCTTAGTCCCAGCTGCATCTTCCTCTTTATCCTCTTCATCTTTTTTGGAGCAAAGTGCGAGGACAGGATATCATCTCAGGACCCGGTTCAATTAACCAGGGGACGGGTTATCAACCTGACCTCGCATGAGCTCACAAGGGAGGAAGTAGATGTACTGTTAAGAGGCCTGAGTTTTGTGCCCACAAATAACTTTAACTGTTTTGAATGGGTAAAAGATCTTAACCTGTTCGGCAGGAAACTGAAATGGAAAAAGTTTTTTCTACAACACGATCGTGAGGAGTGTCAAAGATATGGTATACATGAAGAGGATATGGAGGGATATCAAGCCCTACGTGATCTTCTCAATGAAAATGAGAGGTCAAGTGAAGATGGTAAGGGCCCCTTCACTAAACTTAAAAATAAGAGTGAGAGGATGCCTCCTGCTGGGGATACGAGCAATATTGACATATTCTTGTCATTGGTGGAAAGAGATCTCAAAAAACTTAAGGTCACTGGGTTTGGAGAAGAGGATAACCTGTCATGCAGTGAGCGTGAGGCACTTGATAGGTTGAGCAAGAATGATCAGCTCATTGTCAAACCCTCGGATAAGGGGGGGAATCTAGTCATCATGGATCATTCCAAATACCGTTAAGATGTGCCTAGATATACTGCTCGACAGAGAGACATATGAGGTCTTGAGCAAAAACCCTATGCTGGATTATAAGGAGATGTTACAGGGCCTGCTTGAGGGCGGGTTGGGGTCGAGGCTCATGTCTAAGACTGAATATAATTTCCTGCTTCCCAAGTTTCCGGTGTTAGCCACCTTCTACGCTTTGCCAAAGATCCATAAGGGATGGCCCCTTTGAAGGGCAGACCATCGTGTCTGGCGTAAATTCCCTCACCCAGAATTGTGGGGTATATATCGATGAGATACTTCGTCCGTTTGTGACATCATTACCCTCATATTTGAGGGACACCTCCGATCTGATACTCAAACTAGAAGATATTCACCTAGAGGAAGATTTCTGGTTGGCCTCCATGGACATCGAAGCCCTGTATAGTAGCATCCCTCACCACCTGGGCATCAAGGGTGTAGAATTCTATCTTAGACAGAGGTCTGTGGGATGTGGGGAACATAATGACTTTGTAGTCAGGTTACTTGACTTTGTACTGACCCACAACTCCTTCACCTTTGATGGCATGCACCTCCACCAGCTCAGGGGCACAGCGATGGGGAGCCCCTGTGCCCCTCGTACGCCAATTTGTTCCTGGGCTGGTGGGAGGAAACTGAGGTGTTTGGCGAGGAGAGATGGTGGCAGGATATGATTACACTATGGTACAGATACATCGACGATGTATTCATTATATGGACAGGCACAAAGGAGAATTTTGAAAGTTTCGTAAATGAATTGAATACCAACGAACTGAACCTTAGGTTCACTTTCGAAATAAAGAAGAGCGAACTGTCATTTTTGGACATCAGTATTAGAAGAGAAACTGTAGGTAATCTGTCCACAAGAATATATTGGAAACCAACCAGTACCAACAGTCTCCTCCATTGGGATAGCCCACCCTGTTCCCCTAAAAAGAGGTATCCCTAAGGGACAGTTCCTCAGGCTCAGACGGAACTGTTCGAATTATGATGCGTTTCTTCTACAGGCAGGAGACATGCAGAGGAGGTTTAAGGAAAGAGGTTATCCCCATCATGTTATTGATACAGCTTTCCAGCACGCTAGGAGAACAGACAGACAACAGCTTTTACATAAGAAACCAGATCGTGATGATACAGATATCACCAGAATTATCGGTACCTTTGACTCTCAACATATGCAAATTAGGAGTATTCTAATGAAACACTGGGACATTCTAAAAATGGACCCAGATCTGAGAGATTGGGTGGGTGAAAGACCCAATATTACCTATAGAAAAGGTAGATCCATTAAGGATCGTCTGGTACATAGCCAATACAAAAAACCGTTGAAAGCAGGTACATGGCTAGATAGAAAGCCCATTGGTTTCTTCACTTGTGGCGACTGCAGTCTGTGCAAATGGATGTCACCTATGAAATCCTTCCGTAGTGCTCACACAGGAAGAAGATTCTATTTAAGAGATTTTGCTAATTGCAAGACCACGGCTGTGGTATATAAGGGGACGTGTACTTGTCCCAAGGACTATGTGGGCAAAACAAAAAGAGAATTTAGAAGGAGGGTGGGAGAACACATGGGTGACATCAGAAATAACAGGGATACTCCCCTGGCGAGACACATCAACAATCAACATGGTGGGAGAATGGGCGAGGTTAAGTTCATGATTCTGGAGGTTGTTAAGCTAAATCCGAGAGGGGGTGACGTGGACAAAATTATCCTCAGACGCGAGTGTGAATGGATCTTTAGGCTAGAATCACTCGAATCATATGGATTAAACGAGCAGATGTCATTTGCCTGTTTCCTATAGCCAAGACGTTGTTTTGGACTACTTGATTAAACTGACTATACAATTCTATGTTTTATGTTCCCCTATAATGGGTGACCATTATATTCTATGTATCAGAATGACTCTCGTATTACTGTCGACCTTTTTCCATTTATGTTCTATGTCCCTCTATACATTTTTGTTAAAATATTATCCTAGGCCATCTTGGATTATCTTCGGTGGATAGGATAAATTAGGGACATACTCATCTATGTGGGGGTATGCCCACTATTGAGGCTCCCAGGTGGGGCTTGAACCGGTGAGCCATGAGCCCTTTGAAAGTTAGCCGTTCTGGCCGCTGTGTTTTAGTGGAGTCGCCACCAGGAACATATGTTATGCATAGCCTGTGCAGGGGTTAAGGTCCGCTCTGCACGCAACTAGTCAGGACCCAGACACCCTCCTACTTCCAGCATGCACTGCTTCTCTGACGCAGGGCGATAGAGATACGCCCCTGATGAGGTCAGAGCTTTCCCCACGAGCCTATTGGTGGAGCCATATAAGGGGGAGGAGCCTATGAAGGCGAGCCCGCACAGGGGGGTGGAGCGTCTCCATTAGGCGGCAGATATAAATATGAGGAAGTCACACAGCATCTGTTAGTCTCTGCACCATGTCATTTTGACACCGGACATCTGTACATCTGGCCTCCTGATGAGCCCATGGGGCGAAACGCGTTGAGGCGCTACTATTGATGGTGGTGGGGTGACCATGAGAAATGATGAGTATCGTTACGCATTTCTTATTAATAACATTTTATAATGGAGTTTCTCAGTGTATCTACATCATGATGAGGGGTGATTAGTATTATACGTACAGGAAGGCAATATATATACCTATTCCCCATTTAGCACCATACCTGTAGGAATGTTATATCTGTACCTATTTCCTATTCGGTACATCGGGCATTGCTAGGGAAGGTATACATCAATTATATCTTGCTGCCTTATACATTTATCTTCAAATATTGCTATCCCCTAACACGACACTAAAATCAAGTGTCAATGACCTTCTCATGACGCCGATGCGTCTTATTTATTCCAGTCATTATATGCTCTAGTCATTCTTTCAGTGTGTTTATAAGTTCAGACTAGACTTTTGGTCCAATAGCTGACAATTATAGATCGCATCTTAGCTTTTATTTGACTGTCTGGTATGCACACACATTTAGATTTCCTATACACTGGAGGAGCTTTGACTAGTGAGTGAACAAGTATGAGACTGTTCACATTCACTTTCATTAAGCTGTGGCACAAGAAGGCAGTTTTATCATAACTCCTGTTCATAAAAGGAGGCTGCTGTATACTAGCAGTGTTGTACAGCAGATCTGTGCCAATCTCCATTATACTTCCTACCACCCCGTGTGTTGTGAACTGTTTTTAATACTTTGGGGACTTAGGGTCACCTTTAATGTTAGCTGGTCTCTGTATTAATGTTAGGGGTCTCCCTACTATCTGGGTAGAGGTATCCCTAAGGTGTAAGGGCCTAACAGGGACCCTAGGGTCAGCCATCGTGGAGCGGGGGCGCCACAACGCTTCCCCCTAGGATGCCAACCTCCGCTGTTAGGCAGGTGACAGCCCAGACCTACATCAGGGACTCTAGGCTATCCCCATAGCTTTTAAGTTAGGAATACACTTTGTTTTTTGTTTTTTATCACGGTTGTTTTTGGGTGCTACCCATTGAGGTATTTTATCAATAAAGGATTGCCTATAGGGCATGATTCTATGATTTTGACTTCAAGATCCAGACGGATAAGCAGGTGTTGGCTAACCAACCAGACAATGTGATAGTAGACAAGGATCAGAAGACAGCAATGATAATAGATGTGGCAGTGCCAAGTGACAGCAACATCAGAAAGACGGAATATGAGAAGCTGGAGAAATACCAGGGCCTCAAAGGAGAACTGGAGATGTGGAAGGTGAAGGCAACAGTGATTCCAGTGGTGATAGGAGCACTTGGAGCAGTGACACCTAAGTTGGGAAAATGGCTACAACAGATCCCAGGAGCAACATCTGAACTCTCTGTCCAGAAAAGCGTAATGCTAGGAACAACTAAGATCCTGCACAGAACCCTCAGGCTAAGTTCACACGTTGCGGAATTGCCGCGGAAATTTCCGCGGCAATCCCGTACTTCTCTGCCGCGGGAATTACGCATTTTTTTGTATGCGTATTCCCGCCAGAAACTAGCGTTTTGCAAGCGTAATTAGCTTGCAGAATGCTAGCGTTTTCCTAGCGATCTGTAGCATCGCTTGGAAAACTGATTGACAGGTTGGTCACACGAGTCATAGTGTTTGACACGTGTGACCAACTTTTTACTATTGATGCCGCCTACGCCGCATCAATAGTAAAAGATCTAATGTAAAAATAATAAAAAAATAATAAATTATATTCTCACCTTCCGGCGGCCCCCGCAGCTTTCCCGCCTCTCAGCGACGCTCCCGGCCAATCGCGTTCCCAAGGATGCATTGCAGCAGACCCCAGATGACGTAGCATCACGCGAGACCGCTACGTCATCTGGGTGATTCTCGCAAAGGACTCCTGGGAACGGGAGCGTCGCTGAGAGGCGGGAAAGCTGCGGGGGCCGCCGGAAGGTGAGAATATCATTATTTTTTATTTTAATTATTGTTTTACCAGGGATATGGTACCCAGGGCCTGGAGGAGAGTCTCCTCTCCTCCAGGCCCTGGGTACCATCGCACATGAACCGCTTACATTCCGCATAGCCACATGCGGAAAGAAAGCGGTTCAATTCATTCCTATGGCGGCGATTCCGCCGAGATTACGCAAAATTAATGAACATGCTGCTATTTTTTCCGCGAAGCGTTTTTTTCGCGGAACAAAACGCAACATGTGGCCAAAACATGCGGAATCCATTAACATGTATAGGATGCTTAATGCTTGCATTTTTTTCACGTTTTCACCGCGGAAAATCGTGGAAAAAACGCAAAAAAAAAAGCAATTATTCCTGAACGTGTGAACTTAGCCTCAAACTCCCAGGCCTCTGTTAGAAGAGCCGAGAATGAGAAAGGACAAAAAAAGACCACCCCCAGTGGGGGTGAGAAGTTATACATTATCATTCTCGGTCACCCATGGGCCCACATGAACCTGGAGTTAGCCCTGCTGGCAAATACTCTTCACACTGTTTTTTTTTCTGGTGATCAGAATGGTTTTCAGGCTTAAGCATTTTTTTTTTATTTTCCTAACACATGCAACAATTTTTTTCTTTAGCAGGACTTCAATGTGTTTCGGGCATTTTTTTACTGCCACTTTCCAGAACTTTTTAAAATCCATTAAACAATGAAGAAGAGACTGATGAAATGCTCACAGACGCCCAGGCATCTTTTAACCCTTAGTGACAGAGCCAATTTGCAGCTTAATGACCGGGCCAATTTTTACAATTCTGACCACTGTCCCTTTATGAGGTTATAACTCTGGAACGCTTTAACGAATCTCGCTGATTCTGAGAATGTTTTTTCGTGACATATTGTACTTCATGTTAGTGGTAAAATTTCTTCGCTATGACTTGCACTTATTTATGGAAAAAAAGGAAATATGGCAAAAATTTTGAAAACTTTCAAACTTTTAATTTTTATGCCCTTAAATCAGAGATATGTCACAAAATTTAATAAATAATATTCCCCATATGTCTGCTTTACATCAGCACAATTTTGGAAACATTTTTTTTTGTTAGGAAGTTATAAGGGTTAAAAGTTGACCAGTGATTTCTCATTTTTGCAACAAAATTTACAAAACCATTTTTTTTTTTTAGGGACCACATCACATAAGTCACTTTGAGGGGTGTACATGACAGTAAATACCCAAAAATGACACCATTCTAAAAACTTCACCCTCAAGGTGCTAAAAACCACATTCAAGAAGTTTATTAACCCTTTACATGCTTCACAGGAACTGAAGCAATGTGGAAGGAAAAAAATGAACATTTTATTTATTTTTTTTACATTTTACTTCAGAAGCATTTTTTTTTATTTTCACAAGTGTAAAAATGAGAAAATGAACCACAATTTGTTGTGAAATTTCTCCAGAATGCACCGATACCCCATATGTGGGGGTAAACCACTGTTTGGGTGCAAGTGACACCATTTTGGAAACTAGACCCCTTAAGGAACTTATCTAGATGTGTGGTGAGCACTTTGAACCCCTAGTGCTTCACTGAAGTTTATAACAAAGAGCCGTGAAAATAAAAAATCATTTCCCCAGAACTGATTTTTTTCGCCCCAAAACTTTTATTTTCACAAGGATAACAGATTACCTTGTAATGGTGCAATGTGGAAATCAAAGTCATCCTATCCATTTAATGCAATGTTAGCAGCACAGGTGTCTACTATGAGTTTCTGTAGAAGCAGAGAGCATGTATCATGAGGTTCTGCAGAAGCTGAGATGTGTATTATAATGTTCTGCACCAACTGAGATGTGAAATGTGAGGTTCTGCAGCAGCTGATGTGCAATATGAGGTTCTGCAGCAGATGAGCTGTGCAATATGAGGTTCTAAAAACATCACAGTAAAAGAAACAGCCTTACCAACACCAGGTCAGCTTACCAATGCACTAGCAGGATGCAGCAGACCCCCCATGATAAAGGCGGGGACAGCACAGATGGAAAATACTGATGAAACAACCACTCACACTACCAATTCATGGAGGAGGTGGTTGCCTATTATTAACAATGAAGAGGAATGGTCTTCACTCAAAATAATTAGGCTGTGTGCATACGTGCAGGAATTTTCGCGTTTTTTTAGCGTTTTTGCGGCAGTGTGAGGAAAGGAACCGCCACCATTTTGGACAGGGCCTATACCAGCCTCCATTTTGTCTGTTGGAGAACCACGGGCTGCTAACTGCACAGGGCCTGTTAGCATATTCAATACGACAGGGTTTGATGTCCACTGTGAAGCAAAAGGGCTTTAGTATGCTAAGCAATTCAGGCCCATGTTTGAATAAGAAGGTCATTAGTATGCTAAGTAATTCATGCCCCAGACAGAATTTCCTGCTCAATATGAATAGCCAGGCCAATTAGTATGCGTGCTTCAAAGCAGGAGGCTTCAATTAGATTATACCTGCCAGCCGGACACAGAAACACAACCATTGTACGTTTCCAGACAGGAAGGCTCCGTTCTAGGATTATGAATTATGAGCACATCTTTGTAGGTACATTCTCATAAAAATATCTGTGTGACCCGGCGGACCTCGGGCATTTGATGGTGCAATTCCCAAGTCGGTGATGGCTTGGGGGGCTGAGATATAGAGATTGGCCATCCACAATGACCCAATTGGGCCAGGTTTGATATCCATGCGACAGGCAAAACATACTGCATCCGCTGGTACCTCTCGTGTCCTGATCCGATAGTCCTGGAGAAAGTTAACCCCTTTGCTAGATATTGGGAATAAATTCTGCGGGGGGGCTAAGGGTGGAGATTATCCTCGGACACCGAGGGGAGGGACCTAGCAGGTTTAAGAACTGTGAGCTAAGGGCAGACCAGTTCCATTTTCTCACAGCAGCAAGAAGCACAAGGGACAGACCTGCCAAGGGAGCAGCGGTACACGTTTTAGGGAACGATCCAGCAACTAAGACTTTCACCTGGGGATCGCAGAGCTCCCTGCCTCCACATGTCCATACAACCTGGTAATATTGACCTCTAGCTAATACCTCTAAGCCTCGTACCATTATTGTTGTATTTTACTCTGACTGCAAATCCATTGTAATTCCGTTGTATAGCGTACTGTATATTTCTGCAATTATCTAAAGCGCCCTTAAGGCAATTAAACCATAAAATTAATCTTTGGCTGATGCTTTTACTCTGATCACAAATCTTAGAATACCCAGTGGGTAACAGGACACCCTCCCCGGCGGCCATTTGCTCTAGGTGTAGTTCCCTTACTGACCTGAGAGACAAAGGGGGCGCCGGACAGCTGTGCCTGTGGAGTTACGTCACATTGGTGACGTGGAAGGACGGGGGCGTCCTTCACAGGCAGTTTTCCGCTTAAAAAAACGTATGTATTAAGCATCCTGATTAGAATGCATTCTGCAATTTTTGTGCACATGAACATGCTGCTTTTTTTTCCGCAATGCGTTTTTTTCGCGGGGAAAAAATGCATTGCGGAAAAAAAACGCAGCATGTTCATAAATTTTGCGGAATCGCATTGATTCTGCCGCCATAGGAATGCATTGAACCGCTTACTTTCCCCATGTGGCTATGCCCACCATGCACAAGGTAGCAGTTTATGTGCGGATGGTACCCAGGGTCTGGAGGAGAGGTGACTTTCATCCAGGCCCTGGGCACTATATCCCTGTTAAAACAATAATTAAAATAAAAAATCGTGATATTCTCACCTTCCGGAGGCCCCCGAAGCCTTCCGGTCCTTACCGATGCTCCCGGCAACTCCGGTTCCCAGGGATGCCTTGCGACAATGACCCCAGATGACGTAGCGGTCTCACGTGATGCTACGTTATCTGGGGTCATTGTCGCCAGGCATCCCTGGGAACGGGAGTTGCCGGGAGCATCACGAGGACCAGGAAGGCTGCGGGGGACGCCGGAAGGTGAGAATATCACGATTTTTTATGTTTTTTATTATTTTTAACATTAGATCTTTTTACTATTGATGCGGTATAGGCAGCATCTATAGTAAAAAGTTGGTCACACTTGTCAAACACTATGTTTGACTCGTGTGACCAACCTGTCAATCAGTTTTCCAAGCGATGCTACAGATCGCTTGCAAAACGCTAGTTTTAAGCGGGAATACGCATATCAATAAAAATGCGTATTTCCAGCGGCAGGGAGTTGCGGGATTGCCGCGGAAATTTCCGCGGCAATTCTGAACGTGTGCACATAGCCTCAGGCTATGTTTCCACGTCCTGCGGATACCCGCTCTGCCAAAGCGCTGCCGGCTTTTGTACGCGCAGTGATTCCGCATGTGCTCAGTGAACACATGCGGAATCACCGCATCCTATACATTGGACTATTATTTATCTTGCAGAGACTGAGCATCTCTGCAAGATAAATAGACATGCTGCGGTCTAGAAAGACACGCCACATGTCCGGTTACGCAGGGCCGCCGGATGCAGCCGTGCACGCATAGTGGACATGGGATTTCATAAAATCCCCTCCACTGTGCCGTAACATCTGGACGCTGCGGCTGTACGCAGCGTCCAATCCGCACCAAATACTGAACGAATCCGTCATGTGGAAACATAGCCTTAGAGGTTCTGGGGAAGTAGACTGTGAACCCTATTAGTCCATGAAGAAGTATTCAACGCACTCTAAAGAAGATCTGTTGCAAAGTGATTTTATTCATTGGTGTATACACACAATAGAATAGAGTTAATCGGATGAAAGAAAAGCGATTCATTTAAAAGCCGCTTTGACAAGTCAGGGGTCGCTGAATCTCTAAATCACTAAGGGAATGTTTCCACGGGCCGTATTACATCTGGATTTGCTGCGGATTGAACGCCGCGTACAGATGTTCCAGCATAGTGGAGGGGATTTTATAAAATCCCGTCTCCACTATGCGTCCTAATACGCAGGTGACAAAACCGGACATGCGGCTCGTCATTTTAGAACGCAGCAGGTCTATTTACCTTGTGGCGACGCTCAGTCTCAGCAAGGTAAATAACCCGGTCTATGTATGCGATGTGGTGATACCGCATGTATTCAATGAACACATCCGGAATCACCGCGCGTACAGAAGGGGCGAGGCTTTGGGTGGAGCGGGGTTTAATCTCCGTCCAAAGCGCAGGCAATGTGCTTAGTGGAAACATACCCTTAGATGAAGGGATATGAGGCATATGTTGTTCGTGTTATGATGGAAGCTGGATCAGATCCGGGTGTTAGGGAGTAGAGCAGGCGCATCCCGCGCCGCTGCAGAGAGTCTATTACATCAGGCGGGCTGCCCAGCACTATGTAAGTGCACCCCACATGAACAGCTGCCCCAATTCACCCAGCCAACACTAAAGGGCCTGGCAGCATCCTGTATATAAATAGTAAATGTTCAATAAAAACATGAAAATGATGTATAAACTGCATCAGGTATTGGTCGATATTTTGGCCAAAATACGCAATCTAGCAACCCACGTCACAGGTCCTCATACTTGCTAGTCCCTACACTAAAGTGTGAGGACCCTTGAGGTGAGTTGCGAGCTTGCGTATTTTGACCAATACCTCATGTACTTTATATATCTTTTTATTGCACATTTCTCTTTGCATGCCCTTTATTATTGATTGGGTGTACTGGGGTGTCTGTCCTTGTGAGGTGCACTTATATGTGATGGGTAGCCGACTTAGGCTGGAATCACACATGCGAGGAATACGGACGAGTCTCGCTGTTAATCCCCGGCAGCCTTGGGAGTGGAGCATGTGGCCGCAAAGCAATATATGGAGCCGAACGCTCCGTTCCCGAGACCGGTATCAGTGCCAGGTATTAACATGCGAGACTCGACCGTATTCCTCGCATGTGTGATCTTGGCCTTAATCTAATAGTATGGGCATCATAAATAGGCTGCAAGCCAGACACTGTGCAGCACACCTACCTGTGTGAGTGACACCCTATGCAAGACTCACCTGTGTGCATTTAATAGTAGGCAACCACCTCCTCTATGCATTGGTAGTGTGTGAGTGGTTATTTGCATCAGCATTTTGCACCTGTGCTGTCCCCGCCTTTATTCTGGTGGTCTGCTGCATCCAGATAGTGTACTGCTAATCTGACCTGATGTTGGTAAGTCTGTTCTGCAGTGGCTGAGGTAGGTATTGGGAGGTTCTGCAGCAGTGGCTGGTGTTGGGAGGTTCTGCAGCAGCTGCTGGGGTTGGGTATTGGGAGGTTCTGCAGGAGCTGCTGGGATTGGGTATTGGGAGGTTCTGCAGGAGCGGCTGAGGTAGGTATTGGGAGGTTCTGCAGGAAAGGCTGAGGTAGGTATTGGGAGGTTCTTCAGGAGAAGCTGGGGTTGGGTATTGGGAGGTTCGGCAGGAGCGGCTGAGATAGGTATTGGGAGGTTCTGCAGCAGCGGCTGGGATTGGGTATTGGGAGGTTCTGCAGCAGCGGCTGGGATTGGGTATTGGGAGGTTCTGCAGCAGGGCGGTGGTCTGAGGAGTGGATTGGGAGGTTCTGCAGGAGCGCGGGTTGGGGATTGGGAGGTTCTGCATGAGCAGCTGGGGTTGGGTATTGGGAGGTTCTGCAGAAGCGGCTGGGATTGGGTATTGGGAGGTTCTGCAGAAGCGGCTGGGATTGGGTATTGGGAGATTCTGCAGAAGCGGCTAGGATTGGGTATTGGGAGGTTCTGCAGAAGCGGCTGGGATTGGGTATTGGGAGGTTCTGCAGAAGCGGCTGGGATTGGGTATTGGGAGGTTATGCAGAAGCGGCTGGGATTGGGTATTGGGAGGTTATGCAGAAGCGGCTGGGATTGGGTATTGGGAGGTTATGCAGAAGCGGCTGGGATTGGGTATTGGGAGGTTCTGCAGAAGCGGCTGGGATTGGGTATTGGGAGGTTCTGCAGCAGCGGCTGGGTATTGGGAGGTTCTGCAGGAGGGGCTGGGGTTGGGAGGTTCTGCAGCTGGGGTTGGGTATTGGGAGGTTCTGCAGCAGCAGATGAGGTGGGCATTATGACGTTCTGCAGCGACTTAGGTGGGTATTGGGAGGTTCTGCAGCAGTGGCTGAGATGTGTATTGAAAGGTTCTGCAGCAGCAGATGAGGTGGGCATTATGACGTTCTGCAGCGACTCAGGTGGGTATTATGTACAATGTATTGTATGTTTTGTGGATTTCAAACTCATTGACTTTATTTCTTCTAATAACATACAAGAAAACAAAGGCAAATCTGCACTATTATCCACATGATTCGGTGCAGGCTTGTTACAGATTTCACACTTTGTAGCATTGCAAACTGGTGTGAGCCCAGACTTACTAATAATGGGGTTATTCAGGATAAATATGGTGCTATTATTCCATAAACCAGTTTCCCCGTCACCATGTTGTGTATGTGGTGCTGCACATCAGCCCTGGTCAGGTCACTGAAGCTGAGGGGCAATGCCAGATCTAACCTGAGGACCCATTATTATGCAGTGTGAGGTAGGGACGCCGCCATCTTGGCTAGGGCCTATACCAGGCTCCATGTTGTCTGTTGTAGAACCACAGGCTGCTAACTGCACAGGGCCTGTTAGCATATTCAATACGAAAGGGTTTGATGTCCACTGTGAAGCAAAAGGGCTTTAGTATGCTAAGCAATTCAGGCCCCTGTTTGAATAAGAAGGTCATTAGTATGCTAAGTAATTCCTGCCCACGACAGAATTTCCTGCTCAATATGAATAGCCAGGCCGATTAGTATGCGTGCTTCAAAGTAGAGGCTTCAATTAGATTATACCTGCCAGCCAAACAGAAACACACCGAGGGGAGGGACCTAGCAGATTTAAGAACTGTGAGCTAAGGGCAGACCAGAGCCATTTTCTCACAGCAGCAAGAAGCACAAGGGACAGACCTGCCAAGGGAGCAGCGGTACACGTTTTGGGGGACTGTCCAGCAACTAAGACTTTCACCTGGGGATCGCAGAGCTCCCTGCCTCCACATGTCCATACAACCTGGTAATATTGACCTCTAGCTAATACCTCTAAGCCTTGTATCATTATTGTTTTATTTTACTCTGACTGCAAATCCATTGTAATTCCGTTGTATAGCTTACTGTATATTTCTGTAATTATCTAGTGCACCCTTAAGGCAATTAAACCATAAAATTAATCTTGGGCTGATGCTTTTACTCTGATCACAAATCTTAGAATACCCAGTGGGTAACAGGACACCCTCCCCGGCGGCCATTTGCTCTAGGTGCAGTTCCCTTACTGACCTAAGAGACAAAGGGGGCGCCGGAGAGCTGTGCCTGTGGAGTTACGTCACATTGGTGACGTGGAAGGACGGGGGCGTCCTTCACATGCAGGAAAACAGAGATTTCTTTCTACTTTTGTACAATCCCCTGTAACATCTGTATTTTGCCTTCGTGGCCGGGGTCAATGCAGAGTGCTGGCTCCATCGCGTGTCATCCGATGTCTCATCAGTGTTTGTATAGTAGATGCGGATCCCACCTATGCGGCCGTGACAGTCGCCGCTCTCCGCCAAGGGATTCCTGTGTATAGGAACCTATCCCACCTCTGCCGGACAAGCAGCGGCGTGCTCGGGATACGTGGGGTCCAGCTGGTGAGGTCCGTATATACCATTATGTAATATCCATGGATACGGAATGCGTGAGATCACAACATCCCATAATGTGGGCGAGGTGCAGATCACACACCGCGTCGGCCAGAGTCAGAGGGGCTTATTATACAATAAGGGGGCATGTTAGGAAAAGAAAGCTGAAGAAATCGATGGTCGTAGGCTACTTTCACACACGTTTTTTACAATCAGGCACAATCCGTCAAAGTTGAAAAAAGACGGATCCAGCGTAGATTGTAAAAAACTGATGCGACAGATCAGGTATTTAGCCGGATCCGTCTTGAGAGAAGAGAGACCTTCAAAACGGCATGTGGTGGCCGGGTCAGGCAGAAGACTGATCCAGCCGCCGTATTCCCCCATAGACTTGCATTGTACCCATGAGCCGGTAGCGGGGCATCCGCTGCTGTCTGTTTTTTTCGCCAAACACAAAAAAACTTTCTTAGACGCGTTGTGTCCGGCCGGAATCAAAACTTTTGACGGATCTGGAAAAAAACTAACAAAACGGAAGCGCATGCGGCGCTAATGCAAGGCAATGAGAAAAATCAGATCCAATTTTTTCAAAAAAAGCCAGATCACGCCTGACGGCAAAAAATGGATGCGTGAAAGTAGCCTTAGGATGTAGCACAATGGCCTCCTGCCCACCATCGTGTCCTGGGAAGCTGGGTACAAGGCAGCGGGGCAGGGGCAGGCTTCCAGAGGCTGAGGCGCTAACACCAGTATGGGGGATTTGGGCCCTTGGGGTCTGGGGCAGCCTGACCCCAATGTGCTGCACGCTGTTCTCACATACATATTAGGATTTTGTTTGTGCATTTCTTTTTTTTTACTTGACAACTAAAAAACCGTCAGAAAGACAGTGTGAACACACCCTGATGTAGGAAGAACGCATCCATGGGGAGAGCTCAGCATGTAATGTTAGTAATGGACGGCACTGCACAGCAGCCACATGTGAGCAGCCGCGACCTACACCACCAGCAGTGGACGGCGGCCGGTGCATGCTGGGAGTGGTAGTTGCACTTAGACCCCCTCCCTCCTCGCTGCCCCCCTTGCCTCTCTGCAGGCCGCGTCCTGCGCCGTCTCCTCAGCAGGGGCTCAGCCTATGGCAGCTGCGGCTGAGCGGGGAGGGTCGGGAGGCGGCTCCGGGGGCGCGGCAGGATGTGATGGAGCAGCCGAGCATAGCGAGGGCCAGAGCTGTCCGAGCAGGAGGTACAGTGCGGGGTGAGGGCTGCGCCTGGTAGCAGGCTTATGGCTCTCCTGCTGGCACTTGTAGTGCTGAAAGGTCACTGCCGTGCAGCCAAAGGCACCGGGCCGTTATATCCTCCACATAACACCCGCAGCCTGCTGCAAAGCAAACTCTAAATGGCTCAGGGCATGCTGGGAGTTGTAGTTTTCCTGGCCTCAGGTTCCCTTGCACGCACTGTTGCTGTGGACAAAGGTTACAGCTCTATATACTGCTAAGGACTGGGGGACAGTGGCTGCAGGACACCTGTGTGTGTTATTACTGCTGGGGTTTGTAGTTCTTGTGGTGAATAAAGCTGAAGGCACATTACTCCGCCTGCGATAAAGGATTTACTGCAGCTTCTGCTTGTGGTCATTTCCTCTCTCGTTAGGATCACTGCTTGTCATCAGTGAATGGAAACCTTTTCCGGGTCACGATGCTGAAGTTGGTTTCTTATTCGCCAATTTCTATATTTTTTTTTTTACAGGTTTAACGACAAAAATAAAAATTACAATAATAAAATACAAAGCAGCGAGGTGCCCTGATGAATACACGTAAAAGCAGCTACAAAAGTTGTCAAACTGGCACAAAAAGGGCATCAAAATGGGCACTGAAGGGCGTTATTGAAAGGGTTAAATGACATTGGGCCACTGATCTCACGTGACCATTACAGACATAGTGGTGGCCCACTTCTACTTCAGGCCACTTCAGCCTGGCCCAATCTCTTTCTGGGCATCAGAATTGGCATCAAAGAAGGCAAACATCCAGTTTTCACAGATTTGAATAAGTGGTGTTTTTCAGGGGTTAAATGACTTTGGGCCACTGATGTCACACCACCATTACATAGACACTGATGGCCCACATCAAATCGTTCACTCCAGTCTGGCTCAAATGGGGCCTGGGCATCAGAACTGGCATCAATATGGGCAGTTCTCATGCCCAGAACGTATTTGGGCCAGGTCACTGGAGTGAACGATTTGATGTGGGCCATCAGTGTCTATGTAATGGTGGTGTGACATCAGTGGCCCAAAGTCATTTAACCCTGAAAAACACCACTTATTCAAATCTGTGAACATTTGCTATTTGCCTTCTTTGATGCCCAGAACCCATTGGGGCCTGGCTGGAGTGACCTGAATTTCATGTGGGCCCCCCTGATCTATGTGTCTGCAGTGTGAGATCAGTGGCCCAAAGTCCTTTAACTCTTTCAGTACTGCTCTCTGGTGCCCAGTTTGAATGCAGTTTTATCATTTTTGTGGCTGCTTTTACGTGTTTTCACATCAGGGCGCCGCTCTGCATTGTATTTTTTATTTTGCCTTTAAGACTTCTTTTACACTTGTGGCCCGTTTTTGCGTCCCTAATAGATTTCTATGGGGCCGCAAAAAATCGTAGGAATGCCATATGGCCGTGAGGTCTGTATTTACGGCCGTGAAAAATTATCAATATTTTTCATGGCTTACAGACACGGCCCTCATTGAAATTCAATTGGGCCGCAAAAACAACAGAAGCTTGTCCATTGTGTTGATTTTGCGGTACACTGTGAAGACCATATTTGCGGAATGCCGTATTTTTTTTTTATCAATTTCCCTTTTTTTTCCCGACTTTTCAAAAGCTATTCCAAATCAGAAAAATGGTGATCCGACAAGACCATGAACAATACTACCCGCAAAAACGGGCCGAAAAAAAAACATGGCAAGTGTAAAAGAAAACCGATAGATATATATGAACCTAAAGACCAATGTAGAAAGTCAAACCTGCTCCAGTTGGTGTGATGCCACCCCCGGAAGAAGGCTGCAGAGCCGAAACGTACGTTGGGGCTGGCACCACGATCCACTGGAGGTAATTATGCTTGCACTTTCACCTTTGTCTTAGTGCTCACTCATGGACTATTTGTGGTAGTTTATCGTCCCGATTAACAATGTTACTTTAGTCTGAGGGGCATTGGTACTCCTTCTTGGGTTTATATCTGTTTTTACAACCTCCTGTAGATTATACTGTGGATTGTGGTGCCTCTGTTTTTGGATCTCCCACTTTTTAAATTTTTTTCGTATGTGTTAATGAATTTTTCAATAAAAATATTTGACTTTCTACATTGGTCTTTAGGTTCATATATATCTATCGGTTTTCATTTATTTATTTTGAACCTAGTTATGGGTCCCTTTTGGTCAGCAGCAATAATATCTTATTAGGATTTATTGTCTAGCAAAATGCTGCAACCTTTGACTTTAACATTTCGGTTGATGATCAAGTGTAAAAGAAGCCTAAACCTGTAAAAAACAGAAACAAAATTGCCAAATAAGAAACTGGACGAATAAGAACTTCATCTTCAGCATTGGTTCCAGTTCTAATTTTCCAGGCTCTTTCAAAAATCAGTCTGTGCCTTGTTACTGTCTATAGGCAACGGCTCCTCTCTTAATTTCCTCCATTTCTGATTAAACTCTCGGCTGCTTAGTACAGATAGGAGGTCCGGGTGGTGGGCTGCACACCGGTGAGAAGATGGGTAATGGCAGGGGCCTCAGGTGTCTGGCTGCACCTACAGTGCCCTATAATAAAGGTGACTGTCGTCATATGATGACCCCACGTTCCCAGAGATTCAGCAGATCTCCACAAGTGACTCGTTTTCTGGGACAAAAAAAAACTACGGTACATTCTATAAATGTCACAGACCTGACTTTTAGTGTTGCAAATAATGAAATCCGCAGACTAAATTGTCATGTTGGGAATCCACATTGCAGTTCAATGTCTGTGCACAATAGCCTAAGGCTGCATTCATTCACCTGTATTTTACGGGTGCAATGACGAGCCCCAAAGCAGGTGTCCTGTTCTGAACTATCAGCTCATAGGCATATAAGGGGCCTGATATTACGGACTGTAAAATACAGTCGTGAGAAGTTCAGATTCAATCATAATTATTTTAGACCAATTACTTGACAATCCAAGAATGTTTGGGTACTGAAAGACATTGCCCATGAGGAGTGGATTAAGATTCCTCATCTGGCTATACATCACATTTGCAGCAGGTCATAACAGCTTAACGTGCTCCAAGTATTAAAGGGAACCTGTCACCTCATTTTTCGTATATAAGGTGCGGCCACCGCCATCAGGGGCTTATCTACAGCATTCTGGATAAGCCCCCCCACCAGATGTAACCTGAAAGATAAGGAAAACAAGTTAGATTATACTCACCCGGGAGTGGTCCGGACCAATGGATGTCGCAGGTCTGGGTCCGGCGCCTCCCATCTTCATGTGATGACGTCCTCTTAATTGCTTCTGTCGCGGCTCCGGCGCAGGCGTACTGCTCTGCCCTGTTGAGGACAGAGTAAAGTACTGCAGTGTGCAGGTGCCAGGAAAGGTCAGAGAGGTCCTGCGCACTGCAGTACTTTACTCTGCCCTCAACAGGGCAGAGCAGCAGGGCCCCTTTAACACAGACCACAAGTCATGATGCACAGATACTGCAGAGAAAAATGGGTATAGTACAATGTCAAACACTTCACTTCTTCCATTACATGAGTGATATCTATTGTAAATTCTACAGTAGCTCAGAAACCGCCAAATCCTCACAGCGCACAGTACAGACTGGACAGTACAGTCCTCCATGCAATAGTATGGGCACCACATAGTCCTCCATACAGTATTATGGGCCAAATATAATGCTCCATAAAGAATATTGGCCCCCAAATAATGCTCCATACAGGATACTGGTCCCATATAATGCTCCATACAAAATATGGAGCTCTCCTCTGCACTGTGCTGCGTTTTGCGCTGTTACGACTCAGGAAGGGCGCTGTGGAAAGACTCCCATCATTATCATCATTGCTTCCCCATTATCATCATCATTGCCTCCCATCATCATTGCCTCCCCATCATCATTGCCTCCCCATCATCATTGTCTCCCCATCATCATTGCCTCCCCATCATCATCGCCCCCCATCATCATCGCCTCCCCATCATCATTGCCTCCCCATCATCATTGCCTCCCATCATCATCATCATTGCCTCCCATCATCATCATCATTGCCTCCCATCATCATCATCATTGCTTCCCGAACCTGCAACACCCATCAGACCGGACCGCCCCTGGGTGAGTATAATCTTGTTTTTCTTTCAGGTTACATCGGGTGCTTATCTACAGCATTACAGAATGCTATAGATAAGCCCCTAATGGCGGTGGCCGCACTTTATATACGAAAAATGAGTTGACAGATTCCCTTTAAAGACTTGACATGAATGAGTTGAATAATTCTGCAATAGCCTTTCTTTGAGCCACTGAAGATATAGTAAGACTATATGTGTAGACCACAATGTCCAAGAGTTCCTGCAAACATGTACTAATAAACGCATTTTATCAATTCTATTTTTGCTGCAGGCTTTTAGCAAAAGAAAAATACCAGTGTTTGGAGCAAGGCCACTCCCACTAGTTGGGTTCTGCCTGGGAATATGTATAACACATACCTGCCGATCCTGGCTCTGAAACCGGCGAATCCTTGCAGCCTACAGAGTGTTTGCTGGGGGGATTCATAAGGCTGCAGTCACACAGAGTGAATGCAGACTTTTCATTTTAGACTGGACAACTCCTTAAACGTCTTCATACACATTAGATTAGATTAACGAAAACCTCTTCATAATTACTATATTTTCCCATATAAAATCAAACCAGCCTGTGTTCACCGCCCACTTGTTCTGCATATCCCTCCTCCCTTACTGATGACTGACAGCCCTGACCCGAACGTTCTCTGCAGATGGCGCTCACTCCAGACAAATGAGGGAGGCAGAGACATGCAAAACCATGCTACGATCTGGCGCACTCAGCCTTTTGAACACACTCAAGGCTCACAGATCGCCCTTAGGCTATGTTCACACTATGCGTTTTTGCTGCATTATTTTTATGCAAATTTTAAGCTGCGTTTTATAGTATCAGCAAAGTCTGAGATTTCAGAAATCTCATGCACGCACTTTTTTTTTTCCTGATCTAGAAAACTGCTGCGTTTTTGAAAACTACAGCATGTCTGTTGCACCACTAGTGTCAAGTACCAAGAGTGGACCTACTGGACCGTGATACCAAACCTTTCCCGAGGGAGCGCACCAGATTTAGACCAACCCCTATAGAGGGATCGTTTGGGAGCAAGCTCAGGGACCTCAAGTATCACGAATGCCAGGACCAGGGGTCGGTTCAGGAGAAAAAATGTAAAAAATGAAAAGAAGGCTAGATGGGGTAGGAGCAGAGATTAACTGAACCGGAGGGGAGCAAGAGGATTACGAGGCTGAGGACAACCAGACGGAGAGGTTGTAGGGCAGAGGAATAGAGGATGGGACCGGTAACGGACTGAGGAGACCGGAGGTGGAGACCGTAGCTGGACTGAAGAGAGCGAAGGTGGAGACGGTGGCAGGGCTGAGGAGAGATGGAGGACACGGTACGGGAGAGGAGTCTGGAAAGGAAGGGGAATAAGCGGTTAATAGCAGACTGCAGGGAACGCACGCGGAAGCAGGACGACCTAAATATGGCGAAGATAACGCGATAATCAGGCGCCTCCACTAGGGGAGTGCGGCCTGATATACCCCTGCGCCTGTCTACCATTGGACAGGCATCACAGCCGGGTCAGGTCACCAAGGGGCATAAGAAAAGGAGAGCGTGCGCGGCCGAGCCCTAGGGCGCGAGCTGCAGGAGCGCACGGCCGACGGCGGGAAAGGAGCGCGCTGAAGCGCCCGTGCAGGCGCCCGACGGGAAGCATGGGCAGGAGAATGCGGGAGTGAGGAGGCAGCGGCGCAGGCAACAGCCCCGGCCCCGCCAGAGGTGGAGACAGCAGCAGACCCGCCGGCTATGGAGGCTGCGGCGCGGGCAGCAGCACCAGGCCCACTGGCGGTGGAGAGCGAGCGCGGAAGGGTAACAGTACCCCCTCTCTTACCCCCCCCTCCTCTACCCTAAGACAAAAACCTTTTAAGAATGCGAGGAGCATTAATGTTCTGGGGTTCCCAAGACCTGCCAATCAATTAAGAAGAACGTCTTACCCCTGACCCCCTTGGAGGCTAGAATATCCTTCACTTCAAAGACGTTATCTGCACTGACCGGAGGAGGAGAGGAGCCAGGAGCAGGATGGAAACGATTCAGAATGACTGGCTTAAGGAGAGAGACGTGGAAGACATTGGGAACGCGGAGCAAGGCAGGCAACTTCAGTCTATAGGCTACATTGTTAACGCGCCAGAGGACTTCAAAAGGGCCGATGTAATGAGGTCCTAGCTTGTAAGAGGGCATCTTCAGTCTTAATATATTTGGACGAAAGCCAAACCATCTCGCCTGCAAGATAAGTTGGAGCATCCAAGCGCCTCTAGTCGGCATGCCTCTTCATTCGTTCGCTGGCTCTCTCGAGCGCCTCCTTGGTCTCTAGCCAGATCTTGGAGAATTCCATGGTTACTGAGTCGGCTGCAGGTATAACGAAGGTGGCGGAGACTGGCAACGGAATACTGGGATGCATGCTAAAAACTACAAAATAGGGAGATCTGGCTGAAGATTCGTTGGGATGGTTATTATAGGCGAACTCGGCCCATGGGAGAAGGCAGGACCACTCATCTTGATGTGCATTGGAGAAATGACGAAGATAGGATGCCAGCACTTGATTGACACGCTCCACTTGGCCGTTGGTTTGAGAGTGATATGCTGAAGAGAAATCCAACTTAACTTCCATGAGGCCGCACAAAGCCCTCCAAAATTGAGACGTAAATTGCACTCCACGGTCTGACACAATGTGTAACGGGAATCCATGAAGTCGGCAGACGTGCTGGATGAAGACCTTTGCCAACTCAGTGGAAGGCAGTCCTTGTTGCGGGACAAAGTGCGCCATTTTAGAGAACCTATCTACTACCACCAGAATTGTGTAACCGGCAGAGCGGAGCAGATCCGTGATAAAATCCAAGGCTATGTGTTGCCATGGAGACGAAGGAACAGGTAACGGAAGCAGAAGCCCCGAAAGCAATCGTCTGGAAACCTTGACCTTGGCACAGGAGGGACACGAGGCAGTGAAGTCAGCCACGTCTTGGCGGAGAGAGGACCACCAGTAAAACCAGGAAATGAGATCCAGAGTCTTTTTGACCCCGACATGACCAGAGATCTTGGATGAGTGACCCCAACGTAACACCTCTGCCCTATCAGCCTCAGGAACAAAGATTTTTACCTGTCGGCGGGGTAACATACCCCACGGGAGCCACCGTGATTATTTTGACCGGATCAATGATGTGAGAAGGCTCCTCCTCCAAGTCTGGGGGCTGAAGAGATCGTTATAAAGCGTCTGCCTTGACATTCTTCTGACCATGGCGGAAATGCAATTCAAAGTCAAAGCGAGCGAAGAATAGGGACCACCTGGCCTTTCGAGGGTTGAGTCTCTGGGCTGACTGAATGTAGGCCAGGTTCTTATGTTCATTATGTTCAGTAAAGATGGTAAAAGGATGGATAGTCCCTTCCTGCAGATAGTGCCACTCCTCCAGGGCCATCTTGATGGCTAGCAGCTCCCGATCCCCGATAGTATAGTTGCACTCCGCAGAAGAAAAGGCCTTAGAAAAGAATCTGCAGGAGACCAACCGACCAGAAGAGGACCTCTGAGACAGCACTGCACCGGTCCCAGTGGAAGATGCGTCCACCTCCAGGACAAACGGCTTGTTCATCTCAGGCCGATGTAACACAGGCGCGGCAGCAAAAGCTTGTTTCAGACTTAGAAAGGCCTCTTCGGCCTCCGGGGACCAGGTCGCAGGGCTGACTCCCTTCTGATGGAGGGACGAGATGGGCTTGGTTTTAGACGAGAAGTGCGGGATGAACTGTCGGTAGTAATTGGCAATACTGAGGAAGCGTTGGATAGCCTTTACCTCTACCGGGCGTGGCCACTGAAGGATCGCAGACAACTTCTCCGGATCCATCTCCAGTCCAGATTCAGAGACAATATACTCTAAAAAGGCAAGGAAGACTGCTCGAAGAGACACTTCTCCATCTTAGCGTAAAGACGGTTCTCCCGCAGGCGCTGTAGGACCAGGCGGACGCTCTTCCTGTGAGATGACAAATCCGGAGAGAAGACGATGTCATCTAGATAGACCACAACGTAAGAGTATAGCAGATCCCGGAAGATGTTGACAAATTCTTGAAATACTGCAAGAGCGTTACACAGACCAAAAGGCATGGCGAGATATTCATAGTGTCCGTCCCGGGTGTTAAAAGCAGTTTTCCCCTCGTCTCCGGAGCGGATACGAATGAGGTTATAGGCTCCACATAGATCCAATTTAGAGAAAATCTGGGCTCCTCTCAGGCGATCGAAGAGCTCCGAAATGAGTGGCAGAGGATACTTATTCTTTATCGTGATGTCGTTCAGACCTCTGTAATCGATGCAAGGCCGAAGGGAGCCATCCTTTTTTACAAAAAAAAAACGGCACCGGCAGGCAAGGAAGATTTTCGTATAAAGCCCTTGGCAAGGTTCTCCCGAACGTATTCCGACATGGCAGATGTCTCAGCTGGAGAAAGTGGATAGATTCGGCCCGTAGGTGGAGTGGTCCCTGGCCGTAGTTCGACTAGGCAGTCATAGGGCCGATGTGGTAGAAGAGACTCTGCCTCTTTTATCAAAAACGTCTGCAAAGGACCAGTAGGCGGAAGGCAATCCCACAGGACCGGAAGGAAGTTGAGATGCGGAAACCAAACGGACAGATTCTAGGCACCTCTCTTGACATGTATGCCCCCACCGAAGAATCTCACCGGAATGCCAATCCAAGATGGGCTCGTGTGTCCGCAGCCAAGGAAGACCGAGAAGCCGCGGATGCGACAAGTTGGGCAAAGCATAGAGGGAAATCTTCTCTTGATGAAGGGCTCCAATCTGCAGCACCACTTCCTTAGTAACCATGGAGACGGACTCTTTCAGGGGTTTACCGTCTACTGAGGCAATCATACGAGGGCACTTTAAGGAAACCACGGGAATGCGATATTTCTTCACCTCCGTAAGCTGAATAAAGTTGCCTGCTGCGCCCGAATCCACATAAGCCAGTTCTGAACCACGCCTCTGTCCCTGAACAATCAGAACAGAAATAGTAAGAGGCAGAGAGGAGTCTGACACACCTAGGGAGGCCTCTCTTACCTGACCTAGGTGGAGGCGTTTCCCGGCCTCTCAGGACATGAGCGCAGGAAATGAGACAAACCACCGCAGTACAAGCACAAGCCTTGTGCTAACCTCTCTCTCCTGCGTTGTTCCGCCATCTTAACCCAGTCTACCTGCATAGGCCCCGGTGCAGCACTGCCGGAAGAACCAGAAGACCGAGGACTGGGGGGTCTATGACCTGAAGAAGAGGAAGGCCTCACCGGTCTCCTCTCTAGCAGCCTCTCGAGAGCGCTCTTAAAAGCGCAAATCAGTGCGCGTGGCAAGTGAGATGAGATCCTCCAAAGTGGTCGTAGTATCCCGTCCAGCGAGCTCATCTTTAATCCTGCCAGACAATCCTCGCCAAAAGGCCTCTACCAAAGCCTCGTTGTTCCACTCCAACTCCGAGGACAACGTGCGGAAGCGTATGGCATATTGCCCAACCGTGAAAAATTGAGTGCCCTGATGGAGGTTAAAAAGGGACTCCGTGGTGGAAGCTAGGCGCCCAGGCTCATCAAAGACCGTCCGGAAGGTGTCCATAAAGGTCACAATACTGGACACAACGGGTTGTCTCATTCCCAAAGAGGATTTACCCAGGAAAGAGCCTCTCCCTCCAAATGGGATGCAATAAAAGCCACCTTAGCCCAGTCAGTGGGGTACTGCTGGGGCAACAACTCAAAGTGTAGGCGACACTGATTGAGAAAACCCCGGCACAGCTTCGGGTCGCCGCTATAGTGAGGCGGTTTACCAAGACGGGGCGAGGATGCAGAAGCTGAGTCAGAGGCCCGAGTTGATGCATGCGAGGAGGCCGACTGCAAGGAAAGCAGGCAGTCATCCACGGAGGCATATAGGACAGGATGCGAGCCTGGGTATCACGCTGCTGGACCAGCTCTTGCTGGAGACTGGCCATCTGGGAGTCATTCCCGGGATCCGCTGCCTGTAAGTGTATGCGCACACGTTGCGGATTCTGTTGCAGATCCGCAGCGGATTTTGCCCTGCGGATCTGCAGTAGAACTGCAAGTGATGTACAGTACCATTCTAGTCAATAGAAATCAAAAAACGCAGTGCACATGCTGCAGATTTTTCCACGCAGATTTGGTGCGGATTTAAAACTACAGCATGTCACTTCATTGTGCAGGTCCGCAGCGTTTTGAGACCTACTCCATTATAGGAATCTGCAGGTCTCAAAACGCAGGGGAAATCTGCACAAAACTGCAGTAAATCTGCAGATAAAAAGTACAAAAAAAGGATAAAAACTGTGCGGATTTTGACCTGCGGTTTCTGCCAAGAGATGCAGATTCTGTGCAGAAAATTCTGCAGACCAATCTGCAATGTGTGCACATAACCTAATGCAGAGAATCCATTGTCTTCATAAAAGACATGCGAGTCTGGTTTTCTTGTAGGAATACCAGCTCCTTCTGGGCAGAGGCAGCGGCGGGGTCCATGGCCTAATTATTCTGTTATGCCACAAGTGTCGACTACCTAAAGTGGACCCACTGGACCGTGATACCGAACCTCCCCCGAGCGAGTGCACCAGATTTAGACCAACCCCTATACAGGGATGTTTTTTTTAAATGTTCGGCAAAGTCTTTTGCAAAGATGAGGGAGGTTGGAGGCGGCAGTGGCGGGCGGAGGAGGGAGTTAAGTGTTGAATAACTGTCGGATTGTGGGATAAAGAAGATGCAAGGGTTGTGAAGTGCATCTGTTTAGCAGAGGTAAGGGCCGATTTGAATGTGAAAGTTGCTGTTTTGAATACGGTTAAGTCTTCTTGCGAGTGCGTTTACTTCCAGCTCTACTCCTCAACCCTGGGCACTTGCCGACGCTTTTTAATGAGGTTATTATGCCAAGTTTGTGTATTGATTCTTCGTCAAGCACGAGACAACCAAGTCAATAGTTGCTGCCAGTGTGTGTTGTAGAATATGGAGACACTGTTTGTGTTGTGGAGTGGCGAATATGAAGGACAGCGGTAGAATACAGTCTGAAAGCGTGAGCATGTCGAGGTGTGTGAGGTTTCTGCTGGGGTGTGCTAGTTTCTGAATGTAGGGGGGCAAGTGAGGAGGACAGCGATGAGAAAATTAATAGATGGTGGTCAGATAGGGAGAGATGTGAGATTGGGAGCAGAGGCGGGTGAAGATAAGGTGGTCTAATGTATTTCCGTCTGTGTGGGTGGCTGTAAAGGACCTCGGAGTATGACCAAAGGATGAAGCAAGGGACAAGAACTTAGAGGTTGCAGGCTGGTGGGTGTCAGTGGGGATGTTGAAGTCACTCATGATGATGGTGGAAATGTCAGTAGAGAGAAAATGGAGAAGTGGTCAATAAAGGCAGTGGCTGGACCCGAGGGTCGGTGTATTACAGCGAGGATGACGGAGGGTAGAGGTGGGATTGGGTTGAAGGTTCAGTTGTTAGAAAGAAGACCTATTCCTCCACCATATCTATTGCCAGGGTGAGGAGTGTGGTTGAAATGAAGGCCTCTGTAACAGCACAGCTAGGGAGGCTATGTCGGAGGGTGTTAACCATGTTTCAGCTGCAGATGAAGGAAGGGAGACACAGTCATTACTAGTGGGTAGGCGGAGCCCACATAGGATAAACACACCTCAGATTAAAAAAGTGTTGTCCGGCCCCTCCAGCTATATAGGGCTCCTCCTACTCCAGCTCTCCAGTCTAAAATTTGAGGTTCACAGAGGATAGTCGCTGCTGAAAGCAGCTCCTCAGAAGATTTTTTTATTTTAAGTCGGACAGACACTTGGATCACCAGAAGTGGTCTAGAGGTCTCAGGGGTCTCAGCGCTGCTGGACCCCCACCTCTCCCTTGGCGGATCTGTATTACCCTATAAGGTGGTCCCTGCAGAACCCTGCCGGCCCTGGGGGATGAGGATTGCTTTCCTGGCGGGGACGCAAACCGCGCTTCTGGGGTCACTGCGTTCCCCGCCCTGGGGGGAAGCTACGGGCAGCGCCACAAATCTCTGAGGGGTCCCTGTGGTGCTCAGCTGGTTGAGTACTCCACATTTTAATGTGTTTGATGCTTCAGCGGCCGCTGCGGCAGCCGCTGCTACATGTATTCATGTGTGGTGATTGTGTACTTTTGTCCGCAGGTGGATGCCTGCAGGACCTGGGAGCGGAGTGAGTCGCGCGCTTTTTTTTTTAAACCGGCGGGGGCGTGGCTTTGCGCTCTCACATTTTTTCACGGGCAGGAAGCGCTCTGAGCGCGCGCCTTGTCCTGCCTTTTTTCTTCCGGTTTAGATCTCTCTAGCGCGGCGGCCATTACTGACGGCCTCCTCGGACTCCTCACTCTCCGCTCTCCCCGACCGACCGAAAGGAGACACTACACCACGGCCAGCTGGGTGAGTCGCCTCTACCTGTCAGGGCAGAAGCTTGACCCCCTCAGCGCAGGACAAGGTATTGTCACACAGAACGCTCCTGCTGCGATCACAATAGCGACGCATAGTTTTGCGATCGTTTTTTCTTTTGTGATCATTTTTTTATGTCGCTAGTAGCTTCCACGGTGGGCGATCTCATTGACGACGCATAAGTGGTTAGCGATCTCTTTAGCGACTTTGGTATTGCGATATACAATTCAGCGCAATATGTTAGCGATCTCGTTGGCGTTCTTGTTTAATGTGGCATACTTTTGAACACTGTCCTGCAGCTGTTACCTCATAAGAGGCACCTGCGGCTCGCACACCCTTTTCATTAAATAAGGGTTGTGGAGAGTCTGCAACATTAACCCATTCTTTGGTGGTTAACCCTTTATTGGGAGACAAAAGCTGGGGTAGCTCTCTATTTAAAGAAGCTTAACCCTTCAGCGTTCATTTTGCCTTTGAAATCCACACTGTTCTGGTGCTGACAGGTTTTTACCTGCCATATACTGTGTGAGGGCATGTCGGATCAGGTCCAGGAGCGGACCGTCTCCCAGATCCGCTACAGGATCAGCCTCGTGTATCTGACACGCAGACCTCGACGGCGTCAAGCGCAGCGGTCAGAGGTTACAGTGACGCCAAAATGGATGCCCTCGCTCGTTCTATTGATGGCCTGTCTGACCTTCTAGGTTATTGGGTGTCAGCTAGATCCTCTCATGACAGGAAGCGACACAGGCCGGTGCCATCTTTTTCGCGTAGCGACTCAGAGATTTCTGATATGGAGGGTTCCCCTCCAAGCTCGGATGGTGAGATATCCGATTCGGATAAAGAGGAGGATCGGCAGGGACAATCTGCCTCTCTTTTGAGCCGTACAGAGGCTTTTATTGGAGCCATGAGGGAGGCGTTACAGTTACCGGAGGAGATAACTAGACGTCCTGGTAAGTCGGCCCGGATGTTTCAGGAGCCGCATAGGTCGCGATCAGCCTTACCATCTCTGGATGAGCTTAATGAGGCAGTGGAGAAGGAATGCCTGTGTCCAGATAAACGTTTTCAGGGGACACGTTTTTTTGAGACGCTGTATCCGTGTACTACGGAGTTGATTGCTAATTGGATTCCTTCTCCTGAAGTGGATGTCCCTTTATCCCAGCTTAGCAAATCCTCATTACTTCCTGTTAAAGGGAAGGCGAGTCTGCAGGATCCGCTGGACAGAAAAACGGAGATGGCGGCAAAATCCATCTACGAGGCCGCGGGTCATGGATTCAGAGCTGTGCTAGGATCCATGTGTGCTTGTAAAGCCTCCTTGAGCTGGTTAGACCGTCTACGGACGGCGTGGCAAGATGGATCCCCACTATCCGAGGTAGAGGGGCTTTTCAAGTCATTGGAGGATGCAGCTCGATATGGCAGTGATGCAGGTTTGGATACTGCCTCACTGCTGTCCAGGGCACAATCCTCGGCGATCACAGTCAGGAGAGCTCTGTGGCTTAGACAGTGGACCGGAGACGCGGTTTCCAAGCAAGGTTTGCTTTCTTTAGCTTACAAAGGTGGTCAGCTATTTGGATCTGGCCTCACGGAGCTGATTGCCAAAGCAAAGGCAAAAGAAACGGCTTTACCGCAACGAAGAGCTGTGGCTTCTGCGTCTGGCAGGCCAAGTGCCGGTGGTAGTCGGCGGTCCTTTCGGTCCAGGGGAAAAAGAGCGCTCAGAAATCTCGCACTCCCTGGAAACAGAGCTTCCGCCAAGACAAGCGGGAAGCTGACAAAAAACCCGCTAAAGCGGACTGACGCCAGGGTCTCACTCGAGGGCTCTCGAGTGGGAGGTCGCCTGCTCCAATTCAAGCCGACTTGGGCTTCCCGCGTGTCGGACACCTGGGTGACGCGGGTCGTGTCGGCAGGCTACTTCATAGAGTTTCTTTCTCGAGCCCCAGACAGTTTTTGTCTATCCCGCATTCCGTCAGAGCCCGGGCTGATTGCCGCTCTACTACGGGAGGTCGATTCCCTTCTACAGAAGGGTGTGGTGGTACCAGTTCCACGGAGGACCAAGGAAGAGGTTTTTATTCCAACCTCTTTGTAGTCCCCAAAAAGGAGGACAAATTTCGTCCCATTCTGGATTTCAAAAGATTAAATCGGCATGTCCGCACCCAAAAATTCCGCATGGAATCACTTCGCTCCGTTGTGGCGGCCTTGTCACAGAACGATTTTTTGGTGTCAATCGACATTCGCGACGCTTATTTGCATGTCCCCATCGGAAGGGCCCACCAACGCTTCCTGCGTTTTGCCATAGGTCAGGACCATTACCAGTTTGTGGCCCTGCCATTCGGTCTGGCCTCAGCACCCAGAGTTTTTACAAAAATTCTGGCTCCTCTCATGGCGATTCTGCGAAGACAGGGGATTACGATTCTTCCCTATCTGGACGACCTTTTGATTGTGGCGTCCTCAAAGGAGGAGGCGGTGATGGCTCGCGATTTATCCCTTCAGCTCCTGGAGGACTTCGGGTGGCTGATCAATTGGGAGAAGTCATCCCTGGAACCGTCGCAGTCAATCCTGTTTTTGGGAATGCAGTTCGACACGGTACGAGCAGTGGTGTCTCTGCCCTCAGACAAGCAAGCGAGTCTTCTTCACCATGAAGGGTATGAAGTCTGCGACAGCAATTTCCCTTCGAAGGTGTATGCGCCTTCTGGGTTTGATGGTGGCGTCAATGGAAGCAATTCCGTTTGCCCAATTTCATTCCAGGGCTCTCCAAATGCTCATCTTGAACCGTTGGGATCGATCACGGTTTTCACTGGATTGCAGTGTCATCATCTCCCACAGGGTGAGAGAGTCGCTAGAATGGTGGTTACGTCCGGAAGCGTTATCCCTAGGGAAGTCCTTCCTTCCTCCAAAGTGGTCGATCATAACCACCGATGCCAGCCTGACGGGCTGGGGGGGGCGTCTGGAACGGTCTTTGGATTCAGGGGGTATGGTCATTGGAAGAGTCTGTCCTGCCGATCAACATCCTGGAATTGAGGGCAATTTTCCTTTGCCTCCAACTCTGGACGGTCCCTTTAAGCGGCTACCAGTCCGAGTGCAGACAGACAACGCGACGGCGGTCGCGTATATCAACCATCAAGGTGGAACGAGGAGCTTCAGGCTCATGATGGAAGTGTCTCGAATCCTGGTATGGGCCGAGGCCAGGGTGCCAGCCATCTCTGCGATTCACATTCCAGGAGTTCAGAATATCACAGCGGACTTCCTGAGTCGCAAAAAGATGGATCCCGGAGAATGGAGTCTTCATCCGGAAATTTTTGCGCTGCTGTGCTCCCGTTGGGGAACTCCCCAAGTGGATGTGATGGCATCCAGGCTCAATGCCAAATTACCGACATTCATGTCCAGGTACAAGGACTCGAAGGCTGTGGCGGTGGATGCTCTGGTGGCTCCTTGGGACCATTTCGAGCTAATTTATGTTCCCGCCGATATCCTTACTTCCTCTGGTTTTGCGTCGGATCAGACTGGAGAGAGTCCCGGCTATATTGATAGCCCCAGATTGGCCAAGGAGGACGTGGTTCTCGACGTTGGTGTCACTTCTGGCAGCGCCTCTCTTCCACTCCCTCTTCGCCCGGACCTGTTAACCCAAGGGCCCGTTCATCACCCGGACCTGAAGTCTCTGCGTTTGACGGCGTGGCTCTTGAGACCGAAATCTTGACCCGTCAAGGTTTTTCAGCCGAAGTCATTGCCACTCTGCGAGCTGCCAGAGGTCCGGCTACCACTAGAATTTATCATAAGACTTGGGAAGCCTTCTTTTCGTGGTGTTCGGGTTCTTCTAGGAACCCAAGGAGTTTTTCCATCCCCAATTTGTTGGCCTTTTTGCAGTACGGGCTGGACAGGGGTTTGGCAGTTAGCACTTTGAAGGGGCAAGTTTCTGCTCTGTCCTTGCTATTTCGGAAGGCTATCGCTTCGCATAGGGACGTACGTTCCTTTTTTCGCGGAGTAACCCGTCAGTTTCCCCCGCGGAAGGCGACTGTGTCTCCCTGGCGGCTCAATCTTGTCTTGGAGGCTCTTCAAATGGGCCTTTTGAGCCTATGGACTCTGTTAGCCTTTCTTTGCTTTCTTGAAAGGTTGCCTTCTTAGTGGCGGTCACTTCTTTGAGAAGGGTTTCTGAGTTGGCGGCTCTCTCTTGCTCGCCTCCTTTTCTGGAGTTTCTCCCAGATCGCGTAGTGCTTCGCACATGCGGCGACTTTCTACCTAAAGTAGTATCACAGTTTCATGTTAACCAGGATATTGTGTTGCCCTCGCTCTGTCCGGAGCCAAGGAATGCGAAAGAACGAGCCTTGCACACATTGGATTTGGTGCGGGCTTTAAAGTTCTATTTGTCCATTACTCAAAACTTTCGGAAGTCGGATTCTCTGTTTGTGATTCCAGCAGGTCGTCGACGTGGGCAACGAGCTTCCAAGGATTCTATAGCTCGTTGGATTCGGTCGGCCATTTTAGAGGCTTACCGACTTAAGGGCGAACCTTGCCCGATTAAGATTCGAGCTCACTCCACAAGGGCTGTGGGTTCATCGTGGGCTTTTCATCAAGGAGCCTCGGCAGCTCAGCTCGGCCGGGCGGCGACCTGGCGTTCCGTCCACACATTTACGAAATTTTATAAGGTGGACGTTAGTGCTTCCGCTGATGCGGCCTTAGGACGTAGGGTCCTGCGGGCGGCTGTAGTTTAAAAGTTCTTGTGAACTTATAGTTAGCGCTATTTGCGCATTTATCTAGGTTGTTGGGTATCTGCCTCTTTTGTTTTTTTGCCCACCCTTATTTTTGGACTGCTTTGGGGCGTCCCACTAGTAATGACTGTGTCTCCCTTCCTTCATCTGCAGCTGAAACACGGATTTTGGTAAGAACTTACCTGTAAAATCCTTTTCAGCGAAGAAGGAAGGGAGACACAGCTCCCTCCCATGGCAGAAGTGTGTTGTTGTGTTTTCAGATGCGGCGTGACCCTTCTCTGATAGCGATTATCTGGGCTGAGGTCGGCGCGCTAAGGCTCTGTTCCAGCATTGCCAGCTCATCGCAGTAGTCAGGTTCAGTGAGTAGTACCTGGACTGTGTGGTTGTTTCGGCTATATGCATAACCTGTCTTCTTGTTTTTTCTCTGAAGTCCTTCAGAAGGGGTTATGTTGCTACGCTGGTGATATTTGCTCTTCCTTAAGCTTGGGTACGACTGGAGAGCTGGAGTAGGAGGAGCCCTATATAGCTGGAGGGTCCGGACAACACTTTTTTAATCTGAGGTGTGTTTATCCTATGTGGGCTCCGCCTACCCACTAGTAATGACTGTGTCTCCCTTCCTTCTTCGCTGAAAAGGATTTTACAGCTAAGTTCTTACCAAAATCCGTGTTTCAGTGAGATCCAGGAAGGATGGGTTACGAGAGGTAAAGAAGTTGTGAATTGCATGGCATTTATTGCAGACTTAACGGGCGTTTTAGAGCGCTCCAGAGAAAGGTTGCGGTGAAGTGGAGGGTCCAAGGAATGGGTTTGATGTTGCAGAGATTGCGATGATTTCTAGTTGGTGAGGGGTGATTGGAGGGACAATTAATGGGGAGTATCAGTTGTGGAGGTGCAGGATTGGGGGGATTTACATCACCAGAAATGAGGAGAAGTAGAGAGAGAGGGAGGGAGGTGAGAAAACCACAGTGGCAAGCTTGTTTTCTGTTTTAGTAGAAGCAATCTGAAGATAAGGAGCAGGCCTGCAGATGAGGTTAGGTGAGGAGGTAAGCGGGAAGGCAAGATAAAAATGTGTTTTGAGAGTGCTGGGGTTTGGGAATAGCGAAGTAAAGTAAATGATTAGAGGAGTAGAAACTGTAAGGGCATCAGTTAGCATGGTGAAAGTTAGCGTGGGAGATGAAGACAAAAACACAGTTAACATACAGTGGCTCTTACCTTCTGGATAATTTCTGATGTGCACATAAAAGCTGCACTTGAAGATGCTGCACACAGAGACCCTGCGTACTTCTACTGTTTCTGAGATTTTGCGTCCAGTGGGCGGTCCTACCAATGACTGGCAGCTTTCTATACATAAGAGCGCATAGAGAGACAGCCGTCAGCCGCTGATAGGACTGCCCAGTGGACTGAAAATCCCAGAAAGAGCAGAGTCTTAAATGATTAAACCACAGGTCATACTAAATCTTTTCTCACAAAACTATATATCAAGCCTGTTTTATAACATGGCGCCTGCATTTACATGTTGACTGGTTTCAATTATGTACATCTTCCAAGTGCTGTATGTCACAGCCAGAAATGTACTCCAGACAGGGACTGGAGTACATTTGTAATGAAATTTACGCAACCAAAGTGGCGTACATTTTGATGGGTGGGCTTGGCCACATTCTGTCCTCCCCCAGCTCTGCCCATTTTATACATTAATTCTGCTCAATGTCATATATTAGCATATTAATTATAATTATTAATTGTATCACGTAATTTTGAGCAGAATTAATAGTAATAATAATAATCTTTATTTTTATATAGCGCTAACATATTCCACAGCGCTTTACAGTTTGCACACATTATCGTCGCTGTCCCCAATGGAGCTCACAATCTAGATTCCCTATCTGTATGTTTTTGGAGTGTGGGAGGAAACCGGAGAACCCGGAGGAAACCCACGCAAACACGGGAAGAACATACAAACTCCTTGCAGAGTTGTCCTAGGTGGGATTCGAACCCAGGACTCCAGCGCTGCAAGGCTGCAGTGCTATCCACTGAGCCCCCTATACAACGTATGAGCCCGCACACCACCCCCTAGATTATGACCCCAAAGTAGCCTACTATATACAGTATAAGCCACCTCATAGCCTCCTAAATACAGTGCGAGCCCCACATAGCCTCCATATATACAGTGAGCACCATTTAGCCTCGTATATACATAGTTGCCATGGGAAGGGAGGACTAGATTGTGGGATAAAATATAACCTTTATTGGTAAATTCTAAAATAATGTGATTAGAAATCCCATAGAGGCAGATGGCAGGGCAGGGGAGGGCATGGTGAGGCCCGTGGGTCACTATTTCAGCCCTTCAGCTGTCTCGGGCCGGATGTGGCACGTGGGCCGCAGTCTGCCCTAGAAGTATTTGCTTTTAGTGTATACTTTCATTTTTTTGCTGACTGACTCCCTCTACCTTCAGGTTTCTACAGTGTGTTGCAGGAATAATAGTGCAGTCTTACTATTCTACCAATTAGAAATAAACCAATTGAAACCTCACAAATCCCATTAAAGTCAATGGGATTTGGTACACAATCCCTCAGAATCTGAAGCAATGGTGTGATGTAAATCTTGAGGAATTTCAGAACTGAATTTGCAGAACAAATGTACAATAAAGTAGCGAACAGTAAAACCCACTCACGCATTGCACAAATTGGAGGGCGTGCTGGACATTTTGATCTTTTATTCTGCTTTTGCAGCAGCTTTCACTCATTGCAGTAGTAAAATCAATATAAAGTTCTGCATATAACGCAATATATTATGGGATCAGTATGGTACAGAATTGTTATGGGTTCATACTGTACATTTTCTTTTTTGGCATTTGATGTTCCTAGGGACTTATAATATGGATCTGTATAAACTCCCATATCCCACCGTAGAGTCTGTGCTCTTGAAGGTGCTGTCCAAGTGTGTGAAAAAATTAAAAAGGAGGTGCAATTGTTCTTAAAAAAGAAAAAAAAAACCTGCGACGGCAGTATTTAAGTGTTTAAAATGGAGTTAAAAGACCCCTATGGCAGGATCGCCCACCCCATGATCATAATCACTGATGCCGATTGTTGCTATGGTACCCTGAGGTCATGTGATGCCCTTAGGGTACGGTGGCCTGTAAGATCCTGCTGTAAGGTGGGTCTCGCAGACTCTGTCAGTGACTCACTGACAGGTCTCATGCACTGCAGTACACGAGCCTTAACAACAACAAGCCTTAATGATGACTCATTCAGCAAAAAAACAAGTTGCAGCTTTCAGAATATGGCGATGCAACAACAAATCAATGTTTGTAAAATATTTTGTTAAAGTAACAAAACATGAAAAAGATCCAAAATGTTGTATCGCTGTAATCGTACGGACTACACGAACAAATTGGTCTCGCCAGTTTTACTGCCCCAAGAAAAACAACTATAATTGCTAGTTTTTGTTCATTCTGCGTCTAAAAAATCTGAATAGAAAGCAATCAAAAATGTTAAGTACCCGAAGATGGTTTGGTACCATAAATAATCTCCAACGCTTCGTGAAAAAATAAGCCCTCATACAGCTATGTTCGCAAAAAATAGCTACAGCTGTCCAGTATATGGCTGCAAAAAAACCCTATTTATAAAAAAAAATAGAATTTTTACTGTAGAACTTCAAAATGTCTCCATCTGCCTCATTATGGTGAGTGTTTCCGGTTTTCACAACTACCCAGGAATTCAGACTTCAGTCGTAGGCCGAGGTCAGACGTGCGAGAAACTCTCACGAATCTCACATATCATGCTGCCGGCACACGTACCGGATTGTGCGGCTGCATAGAAATACATGCAGCTGCACCGCATTGACCGGTCCGAGTGACCTTGGGTTCCTTGGTTGATAGGGGGTCACTTGGACATTGCGTTTGGGCAAAATTGGTGTGCTAAGCGTCTCAGTTTTGTCCTAGTATCCAGAAGCCGTATTTCTATTCATATTTCATATTTTTCACATTGATATGCTTTAGCACTACAGTGTGCAACTTTTTTGTTGATAGCTTCCAAAATTGGGTCATAGAATCATAGAATGGTAGAGTTGGAAGGGACCTCCTGGGCCATCTGGTCCAACCCCCTGCTCAAAACAGGATTCTCTAAATCATCCCAGACAGATGTCTGTCCAGCCTCTGTTTGAAGACTTCCATTGAAGGAGAATTTACCACCTCTCGTGGCAGCCTGTTCCACTCCTTGATCACCCTAACTGTCAAAAAGATTTTTCTAATATCTAATCTGTGTCTCCTCCCATTCAGTTTCATCCCATTGCTTCTAGTCTTTCCTTGTGCAAATGAGAATAAAGATGATCCTTCTACAATGTGACAGCCCTTGAGATATTTGTAGACAGCTATTAAGTCTCCTCTCAGTCTTCTTTTTTGCAAGCTAAACATTCCCAAATCCTGCAACCGTTCCTCATAGGACATGGTTTGCAGACCGGTCACCATTCTGGTGGCTCTTCTCTGAACTTGCTCCAGTTTGTTGATGTCTTTTTTAAAATGTGGTGCCCAAAACTGGACACAGTATTCCAGATGAGGTCTGACCAAAGAGGAGTAGAGGGCAATAATGACCTCACGTGATCTAGACTGTATGCTTCCGTTGATACATCCTAGAATTGTATTTGCCTTTTTTGCTGCTGCATCACACTGTTGACTCATGTTCAGTCTGTGATCAATTAGTATACCCAAGTCTTTTTCACATGTGCTGTTACTTAGCCCTATTCCTCCCATTTTGTATATGCTTTTTTCATTTTTATTGCCCAGATGTAGTACTTTGCATTTTTCCCTGTTAAAAACCATTCTGTTAGTTGCTGCCCACTGCTCCAGTTTATTTATATCTTTTTGAATCCTCTCACTTGTGGGTGGTTTCTGCTGTTTTGGCACCTCAGGGGCTCTGCAAATGCGACATAACATTCACAATATATTCCAGACAACTTTTCACTCCAAAACTCAAGTGTCACTCGTTCCTTTCCGAGCCCAGCCATGTGCCAAACAGCAAGTTTTTGACCACATATGGGGTATCTTCCTGTTAGGAAAAAACGGACCCATAATTTGTGAGTCATTTTCTTCCAATTATCCATTGTGAAAATGACAAATTTGGGACTAAAACAACATTTAAACAGAAAAAAATTTTGTTTTCACATCCACATTTTAAAAAGTTCCGTGAAGCATTTACAGGCTCAACAAGGCTGTAGATGAATTCCTTGATGGGTCTAGTTTCCAAAATGGGGTCACTTGTAGGGGTTTCTGCTGTTTTGGTATCTCATGGGCTCTACAAATGAGACATGGTATGTGCAATCTATTCCAGCCAAATTTACATTACAAATACCAAATTTCACTTCTGAGCCCGGCTGTGTGCCCAAACAGAACTTTTTGTCTACATGTGGGGTATCGCCACGCTCAGAAGTAAGTGAATAATACACTTTGCAGTCCACTTTTTCACGTTACCTCTTGCGCAAGTGAAAAAGTTATGGCTAAAGCAATATTTTTGTGAAATTAAATCTTCAATATGACACCCTAATGATGTCAAATTCTGTGTAATATCTGTGAGTTCAAAATGCTCGCTATACCCCTGAATAAAGTGCGAGCATGGTGTCCGCAATCTATTTCAGCCAAGTTTGTGTTCCAAAATTCAAATGTTGCTCCTGTCCTTTGGAGCTCTGCCGTTGAGCCAAACAAAGGTTTCTTGCCACATGTGGAGTATCCGCGCGCTCAGAAGAAATTAGGTAGCAAATTTTTCTTGTGCTATTCCATTTAAAGTGAAAAAATCGGCGCTAAAAAAGCAACATTTTAAAATAAAAATTACAATTTATTTTTTTTCATTCTACTTTGTATTCATTCCTGTGTAGCAACTGAAGAGTTTAAAATATCCTGACCTGACAACCATTTTGAAGTATTTGAGGAGTGTAGTTTTTATAATGGTATCAATTTTGGGGAGTTTCCAAAATGTAGGCCTCTCAAAGTCCATTGAAATCTGAATAGGTCCATAAAGAAATAAAAGGGTTTGAAGTTTAGCATCAATTTCTAATTTTTCTTGTAAAAAAAAAAAAAAAAATTTGCAAAATCTAACATTCTGATAAAATAAAATTACATTTGAAAAATAATACAGATGTTAACCACTTCACCCCAAGCCTGTTTTCATCTTCATGAACAGGTCAAATTTTACAATTCTGACCACTGTCACTTCATGAGGTAATAACTCTGGAAAGCTTCAAGGGATACTTCTGATTCTGAGAATTTGGTTTTTCGTGACATATTGTACTTCATGATAGTGGTTAAAACATGTTGACATTACTTGCGCTTATTTGTGAAAAAATCAGAAATTTGGCAAAAATTTCTCAATTTAAAAACTTTTCATTTTTATGCTCTTAAGCCAGAGTTATTTCACACAAAATAGTTAATAAATAACATTTTCCACATGTCTACGGTACATCAGCACAATTTTTTAAACATAATTTTTTCTTCTTAGGAAGTTAGAGGTGTTAAAGGTTTGACTAGCAATTTATCAGTATTCCAACAACATTTACAAAATCTTTTTTTTAGGAACCACATTACATTTGAAGTGACTTTGAGGGGCCTATATGACAGAAAGTACCCGAAATTGACTCCACTCTAAAAAAAAAAAACCTGCACCCTTCAAGGTGCTTAAAACCACATTCAAGAAGTTAATTAACCCTTCAGGTGCTTCACAGGAATTGAAAAAATGAACATTTAACTTTTTTTCACAAGAATTTTACTCTAGACCCAAATTTCTTGAGCACGCCGATACCCCATATGTGGGGGAAAAGTACGGTTTGGGAACACTGCAGGGCTCAGAAGGGAAGGAACACTGACTTTTTGAACGCAAAACTGTCTGAAATTGAAAGTGGACGCCATATCCTGTTTGGAGAGCCTCTGATGTGCCTAAACAGTAGAAATCCCCCACAAATAATCGCTCAATGAACTTATCTAGATGTGTGGTCAGCACCTTGAACCCCCAGGTGATTCACAGAGCCTTGAAAAAAATCACGTTTTTCACAAAAAAGTTATTTTAGCCCTATTTTTTTTCATTTTCACAAGAGGGCAACAGGAGAAATTGTACCATACCATTTGTTGTGTAATTTGTTGTGAGTAGGACAATATCCTATTTGTCGGGGAAAACTACTGTTTGGGCGCACGGCAGGGCTCAAAGTAAGGACTGACGTTTTGGAATGCAGATTTTGATGAAATTGTGTGCGGGTGTCATGTTTGGGGAGACCCTGGTGTGTCTAAATAGCAGAAAAACCCCACAAGCGATCCCATTTTGGAAACTAGACACCTCAAGGAATTTATCTAGACTTGTGATGAGTACCTTGAACCCCCCTAGTGCTTCACAGAATTTTACAACCTTGATCTATGAAATGAAGAAAAAATGTTTCCCAGAAAAGAGTTTTAGCCCCAAATATTGTAATTTTCACAAGGATAGCAGGAGAAAATGGACCCTAAAATTTGTTGTGCAACTTCTCCTGAGTACACCGATACCCCATATGTGGTTGAAAACTACTTTTGAGGTTCAGTGCGAAGCTCAGCAGGGAAGAAGCGCCATATTGGAGTTCAAAATGGTTTAAGGGTAGAGCCCCTGAGGTGCCAGAACAGCAGAACCTCAATCCCCCATATGGCCTTATTTTGCAGGCTACATTCCCTAATGAATTCATCTAGGGGTGCAGTGATAATATTGACATCACATGTGCCTCATGGAATTTTATACCAGTGAGCGGTGAAGAAAGAATACCATAATTTATTTTTTATCACTAAAATGTTGTTTTAGCCTCAAGTTTTTAATTTTTCTAAGGGCTAATAGGAAAAATGGACATCACAGTTTGTTGTACAAATTTCTCCTGAGTGTGCCAATACCCTACATGTAAAGGTGAAATACTTTTCAGGCACATTGCAAAGCTCAGAAGGGAATGAGTGCCATATTATAGTTCAGATTTTACTGTTCTGGTTTGCGGGTGGCATGACTCACTGGGAGAGCCTCTGAGGTGCCAGAACAGCAGAATTCCTCGTAAATGACCCTATTTTACAAACTACACCTCTTGATGAATTAATCTAGGGGTGCAGTGACCATATTGGTACCACGAGTGTGTCACAGAAATTTATATTATTGGGCAGTGACAAAAAAATAATTACATTTTTACCAATGGGTAAAAATTGCACCAAATTTGTTGCCATATGTATAGAACCTATATATTTTCATTGCTGAGTTTGATCCAACGCTTGGATCGATATGACACCACCCCGCGATTTTGCATGTCCCTCACAAAAATCACTGACATAGACTATCACAGATACAAGTGCTGTTCATCAAAAACACGGATTGCACTTGTGTGTGAAAAATTGACATGTGAATGAGCCCTTAAGACAGGGTTCGACAAACCCGGGCGCCAGGTCGCCAGTGGCGCCTAGAAAATCATGCCTGGCGCCCGGGGGGAGCGCAGCCGGGTGTCAGCTGATTATCACAGCTGACACCCGGCACTATGTGTCAGGAGCGGTCACGGACCGCTCCCGGCACATTAACCCCTGGCATCGGGGGCACAGGGGAGGATCGCGCAGGGAGGGGGCTCCCTGCACGCTCCCCTGAGACCCTCAGAACAGCGCGATGTGTCGCGCTGTTTCAAGGGTCCCTCCTCCCTGCAGGACCCCGGATCCAAGATGGCGCCGGGGTCCATCCGGGTCCTGCAGGGAGGCGGCTTCCTCAGTGCCTGCTGAGAGCAGGCACTGAGAAGCCTGCAGCGATGCCAGATCGATTGTTGGTGTGACAGAGTGCTGTGCACACTGGCGCACCAGCGATCTGGTATTATACACTGTATAATACCATGTATAATATACAGTGATGTCCCACCCTGGGACACAGTAAAAAAGTAAAAAAAAAAAAAAAAAAAAGTGTTAAAAAACAATCATAATAATAAAAAAAAAAATATTCCCCAATAAATTCATTTATTCCTGTAAATAAAAAAACAAAACAATTAAAGTACACATATTTGGTATCGCCACGTCCGTAACGACCCCCCCTATAAAACTAGAATGTTGCCTAAAATCTACCGTATATACTCATGTATAAGCCGACCCGTGTATAAGCCGACCCCCTAATTTTGCCACAAAAAAATGGAAAAACTTATTGACTCGCGTATAAGCCTAGGGTGAAAAATGATTATGCCCCCATATGATGCTCCACAGATTATGCCCCCCATATGCTCCAGATTATTCCCAATATGCTTCAGAGATTATGCCCCATATGCTCCAGATTATGCCCCCATATGCTCCAGATTATGCCCCCATATGCTCCAGATTATGCCCCCATATGCTCCAGATTATGCCCCCATATGCTGCACAATTATGTCCCATAGTATAGGCCTCATATGTCTGCTGCAAAAAAAAAAAAAAAATGACATACTCACCTCTTGTCGCTGGGAGCCAGGTGCCGGTGTCACCGCTCGCTCAGGACCCCGGCACCTGAGATATTTACCTGTCCCGTTCCACCGCTGCACGCTGCGTCCTCGTCTGACTCCTCTGGCTGTTAATGATCTGGCAGGGGGCGCGGCGCGCACTAAGGATGTCATCGCGCCCTCTGCCTGATCATTCACAGCCAGAGGAGTCAGACGAGGACGCAGCGTGCAGCGGTGGAACGGGACAGGTAAATATCACTATACTCACCCCTCCGCCGGCGCGTCTCTGCAGCCTCTCCGCTTCTCCTGGCGCTCTCCGCAGCGCTTCCTTCCTACAGCGGTCACATGGTACCGCTCATTAAAGTCCTGAATATGTGCATATTCAGGATTTTAATGAGCGGTGCCATGTGACCGCTGCAGGAAGGAGCCGGAGGAGATCGTGGGAGAAGCAGGGGGGCTGCAGAGACCGCGCCGGCGGAGGGGTAAGTATGATCTGACACCCCCGCTCCCCCTCCCCCGCCGACCCCGTATATGACCCGCGTATAAGCCGAGAGGGGGACTTTCAGCCCTAAAAAATGGGCTGAAAATCTCTACTTATACACGGTAATATATCAAAATATAATATTTATTATCTTTAGAAGTTAAATGTTTATAACGTTTGTAATGTTTTTTTGTTAAATTAAAAACCAAGTTTGTTAAAAAAAAATTCTGGCTCCTAAATTTTTTGTCTGGCTCCTAGATTCTGAACAACTTTGTCGACCCATGCCTTAAGAGTTATATACTACTAGCTGAAGAGCCCGGCGCTGCCCGGGCATAGTAACTAACTACGGTTAGTTATAACAAATTATAATGATTATATATATAAAGCTGAGTGTAGAGCCTCGCCCACTCCGCATAGCCACATTCACTATAATATTCCACACAATCCCGTCAGCTAGAGCCACGGACTACTAATATCCCACATCATCCGTCAAAGCCACAGGACTACTCCCCTAATATCCCACATCATCCTGTCAGCCATAGCCACCGGATAACTACCACTAATATCCCACATCATCCCGTCACAGCCGCCAGACTACTACCCTTAATATCCCACATCATCTCGTCAGCCAGAGCCACCGGACTACTACTCCTAATATCCCACATCATCCCGTCAACCAGAGCCACCGAACTACTCCCCTAATATCCCACATCATGCCGTCTGCCAAAGCCACCGGACCACTACCCCTAATATACCACATCATCCCATCAGCCAGAGCCACCGGACTACTAATATCCCACATCCAGTCAAAGCCACTGGACTACTACCCCTAATATCCCACATCATCCCGTCAGCCATAGCTACCGGACAACTACCACTAATATACCACATCATTCCGTCACAGCCGCCAGACTACTACCCCTAATATCCCACATCATCCGTCAGCCATAGCCACCGGACTACTACCCCTAATATCCCACATCATCCTGTCAGCCAGAGCCACCGGATTATTCTCCCTAATATCCCACATCATCCTGTCAGCCTGGGGTCAGAACCAGAGCTCTGAGTGGAATGGCCCTAACTTCCATACCGGGGATCCCATTAATAGAAGCCTGGGGTGAGAAGCAGAGCGCTGAGAGATTTACCCTAACTTCCATACTGAAGATCCCTTTAAGAGAGGCCTGGGGTCAGTACCAAAGCGCAGAGTGGATTTGCCCTCACTTCCATACCGGGGATCCCTTTAAGAGGGGTCTGGGGTCAGAACCAGAGCGCTGAGTGGAATTGCCCTAACTTCCATACCAATGATCCCTTTAAGAGGCCCTCGGGTCAGGGATCCAGAAACCAGGTAGCAGACTTCCTCAGCAGACAGAAGTGGGAACTGACCGAGGAAGTGTTCAGTATGCTGTGCCAACGCTGGGGGGTGCGAGTTGATCTCTTCGCTGCCAGAGAGAATGCAAAGGTCAGACGATTCTTCTCCCTAAATCCCGTAGACAGTTCAGCGGGGGTCGACGCCCTGTCTTAGCCATGGGGAGAGGGTCTGTTGTATGCATTTCCTCCCCTTCCTCTGGTCTCGAGGGTTCTCAGGAAAGTACAGGAGGAAAGCGCAAAAATCGTCCTGGTGGTGCCCTTCTGGCCGAAGAGAAGTTCCCTCTGCTGAGGAAGATGACAGAGGAAGACCCCATCCTCCTTCCAAGTAGAAAGGATCTCCTCCACCACGACCCAGACAGTATTCAGCTCTCAGCATGGATCCTGAGAGGCAACTCTTGAAGTCAAAAGGGTTGAATGATGAAGTAATTTCTACCCTTCAAGGAAGTAGCAAGCCGATGACCTCTGCCATTTACAACAAGATTTGGAAGTGGTTCTGCAGCTATTGTGGAGAGACATCAATAGACACTTCCCTCTCGGACATTCCTAGGATCCTTGACTTCCTGCAGTCAGGTTTCAAAGAAAGGCCTTAGACCAAGTACTCTGAGCGTACAGATCTCGGCCATTAGTGTATTTTTTGACTCTCCTCTATCTTCCAACCCCTGGATAACTAGGTTTTCTAGGGCTATACAGAGTCTGAAGCCTTCTGTAAGAAAGTCAGTCCCTCCATGGGATCTAAATTTAGTACTAAATGCTCTGTGTAAACACCCATATGAACCAGCAGGTGACATGGACATTAGTAGGCTCTCTTTCAAGACTGCCTTTCTAGTAGCGATCACATCGGCAAAAAGATTAGGGGAACTACAGGCCCTATCTATTCAGGACCCATACTTACAGGTGTTCGAGGATCGACTAGTCTTGAGGCTCGACCCAACGTTTCTCCCTAAAGTTGTTCTCCCCTCTTTCTGCCATCACCCTAGAAACCTGAAGGAAAGTCTCTTTCATTGCCTAGATGATTGAGAAACAGTTCCTAAATACCTAGAGGCTACTAAGGACTGGAGGCAGGACACAAACTTGTTTCTGCAATATGGGGGTTCAAATAAGGGTAAAAGGGTGGTCAAATACACAATAGCTAGGAGGATCAGATCCACAATCGCTCTAGCCTACGAGGCTCAAGGAAGAATCCCCCCGGATACTCTTAGAGCACATTCAACCCTCAGCGGACCAGATTTGCAGACCCGCAACTTGGTCTAGTTTAAATACCTTCACAAAACATAAGGTAGACGTAGTCTCAGGGCAACTAGCCTTCAGTAGAAAGGTTCTTCATGCAGTAGTCTTGCCCTATATTATCATACTTTGGTATTCTACATGGTGCTGTCAGGATTGGCGAATTGGAAAACTGTAATTAGACCTACCGGTAATTGTATTTCCAAGAACCCATCCTGACAGTACTACTAGTTCCCTCCCTGCTGAGAAGATTCTATACTAATGTGACGCACTGTTTGTATAAAGAATGTCTAATAAAATTTTTGTTACATCCATCCAGATGTGATACTTTGAAAAGGCACTGAAAGGTGGAGATGGGAGGGTCCTTTTAACCTCTCGTTGTTTCCTGTCCCATGTCCTCCATGGTGCTGTCAGTATGGTTTCCTGTAAATACAATTACCAGTAGGTTTAATTACCTTTTTTCCTCTGTTTTTGACTCTGTTCAAGGAAAAAATTGGACATGATCGTGGTCCCAAAGAATAACATGAGTGTTTCCATTAAAATGATGTATAAAATTTGTCCTGTTTTATTTATTTCTTTATTTATTTTATGGCCGTGTACACGAGCCCTAATAGTGCGTAGAAGCTGCAGAAAATCTGCAACATCAAAAACTCCGCAAATACTAATTGTAGGAATGTAGATTAAGAGCCAACATATTTAAATGTAGATGAGTGAGAGTGAGCATTTACACATTTTCTTAATACTCACATGATGTTCCTTAGTGCCGGCTAAAACTCATTCAGTTAAGTATGGCCACTAACATACTGGCCATTTTATAGAGACCCTAACATAAAAAATGTTCTGTCTGGTAACTCTTGTTCTTTCATTTTGGATGACACAAGTGTTTTGTAAAAGGAAAGTTTGTGTTTTTTTTTTATATACCGTATATACTCGTGTATAAGCCGAGATTTTCAGCACATTTTTTGTGCTGAAAACGCCTCCCTTGGCTTATACACGAGTCATTGTGCAGAAAGCCAGTGGGGGAGGGAGAGTTTCATGAACCAGCGGCTGTGACATCATACTCACCCTCCCAGTGCCATCGCTGAATGTCTCTGCATCTCTGATGTCCTGGCTTCCTGCAGCTTTCCTGTGCTGAACAGTCACATGGTACCCCTCATTAAGGTAATGAAACCATTTTGGCGAGCGTTACCTAGGTGTGACCTCTCGGCACAGGAGAGCTGCAGGAAGCCGGGACAACGGAGACGCAGGGACATGCAGCGACGGCGCAAGGGGGTGAGTATGACTGGGGAGCCGAGCCATACATAGAAGGAAGGGACTGGGGGGGAGCCAAGCAATGTATTGAAGGATGGGACTGGGGGGAGCCAAGCAATGTATAGAAGGACGGGACAGGCGGAGCCACACAGAGCAGGACAGTGATGAGGGGACAATGCATACCCGGCTGATACTCGAGTCAATAAGCTTTCCATGGCAAAATTAGGTGCCTCGGCTTATACTCGGGTCGGCTTATACTCAAGTATATACGGTATATAGAAATTAAAGGTTTTGTGTACTCAAACACATTTATGGCATTTTTGGGACCCGCACCTATGTCTAGAAATGGGGATCCCCCAATCCCACAGTCTGGACTCCAAAACCAGGAGTGCAACAATCAGAGGAAAAGTATAAGGCCGGCGTCACACTGGCGAGTGTGATGCGAGTAAGTCGCTCGACTTTCTCGCATCAACACCCGGCACGGCCGCCCGCTCTCGGACCCGAGTGTGCGGCTGCATAGAAATACATGCAGCCGCACACTCGGGTCCGAGAGCGGGCGGCCGTGCCAGGTGTTGATGCGAGAAAGTCGTGCGACTTACTCGCATCACACTCGCCAGTGTTACGCCGGCCTAATAGAAAGCCTCATGCATATGTTTTTTACATGTGACTTGTAGATTTGGTGCAGATGTAAATCTTTAGCATGTCCATTCTTCCAATGTTTTTGCTGTGGATCTCGCCCATACTAATGTTTGGAAAAATTTTCATCAAAAACACAAGTTAAAAAAAAGTGTGTTTTTGCGGCTGCGTTTCTCCTGCCAAGAGATGCTGAAATTTCTGCACCCCATACTTGTGCACATACTCTAACGCCTTCCTGACAATGACCGGATTGTTTGAGGTCCTGCGTTAGAAACCATTAGCTGCTGCAAGAAAAATGTATTCCATGCCTGCCATTTACAGGGAACCCATCATGGTAAATATTTCAGTGTGATCTGGTAGCAGAAGATAAAGATCAGCAAAGGTGTGGTCTGTGTGACCCACTAGTGAATAGTCTCGAAATGATCTGTGACTAATTAGCGAGGAGAGACAGTATAAGCTAAAACATAACTTTTAATTTGTAGTCTAAAAACTGGATAAATCATAACAAACAAACCAAAGTGATAAGTGCAAGTGCAAAAAAGTTGCCAGTGCTCAATAATAAGTGGTTTGCTCTCACCACTGTTGTAGTAATTCTCTGCAGGTTGCGGAAGCACAGAAGTTGACTGTATAAAAGAGAGTTTTCAAAATTGTACCAGGCTTCAGAAGAACAGGTTCTAACTTAAATTAGCTGGACCTGATATGTGAGATACCTGACAATGCAAGAAATCTTATGTCCCCCCACATATTTTTTACTCCCCTGATGAATCCCCCAAAAGGGAGAGGAAACATGATCTGGTAGGTACATCTTAGTAGCCTTACTTTGGGACTGTCCTTGTAAGGTCAGGAGCAACACAGAGGCACGACAGGGCATATCAGAAACTCTCCTCCCTTCCCCCTTATACAGTCATCTTCTGAGCTCCTGCGACCTGCAGAGAATTACTACAACAGTGTTCATTTATTATTGAGCACTGATAACTTTTTAGCACTTGCACTTTATCACTTTGGTTTGTTATTATTTATCCAGTTTTAGACTGGTAGCAAAAGACAATAATATTGCAAGAGAATTGAACGACGACCGCAAGATACAAATTAAATAATTAGGATTTTTCGTGTCCTGCTTGTCACAGTGCGACTTCATTCCCCTGTGGTAAAGATGCTTGGACACAACATCCCTGTAATTTTTTTTGCATGTAACAGTTCCGTGCAGTATTTCATAGCTGTAAACCAGATGTCGTGTGTGAACATGGCGTACTAGTAACAGTGGCAGCTATTCAGATTGTTTGTGATCCCGTGCAGTGTGTACAGGACCTCACAAGTCGTTCAGTAAAACACGTATAATTTATGTTTTAATATGTCAGAAATTGGGTATAATTGTGTGGCTACATGGCACGTGTAACTCATAGTGGCCTTTATTGGGTCAGGTATTGGGCATTACTAAGGTGTTTTAATATTCTAACAGCTTTGTTGCAAGAATGGAGCCATGTTTGACCAGCTAGATGTATAGCCAAATCTGCTTCTAAATGCTAGGGGGATTTTATAAATTGTAACAGAAATCTTCGGACACTTGACCCCCGATTGTAACCTCAATATGATTGATGCTGGGAAGGTTTTTTTTTCTTTTTTAATCCCAGGTCCCAGCAGAGTCTGGTGTGCGGTGCCCTCCGTCACATGGCATTGTAGGCTTCCCTGTGGCCGTGTGCATAGAACAACTTGGACCTGTACAAAGTGTTCCCAATAACCCATCTAACCGGGATGACTTATTAATATTTTTCTATATAAATGCATTCCTTTCAGTGGAGCTTAAGGTCGCAGAAACAAATGCAAGGAAGCTGATATCTTACCGAGACCCTCCAGTCTTGGCTCTGCTGGACGTAGAGAGGGAGGGGGGTTGTTTACCAGTTCTTGTCTAAGATGGACTCAGTAATGCCCAGAATTCCCTCTGCAGAGGGCCGCACTTCTAAATTTACCCTCCGTGTTGTTATATGCTGTCCCCTGTGCAGTTACCGTCATTTGCATTCACATTTCACTTTCATTTATTATTTTACCTTAACCCTTCATGCGAAATAGAAACTGTTATAATTCTTTAATGTACTCTGTTTCGATTCACCACAATTTGCAAGATCTCACCTCCTATCAGAAAACTGGTAAATTCATGTTTACATCCAGCCGCAAAAACTGCAATGTGTAAACATAACCAATGTAAGCAAACAGTCTGGTCAGATGTTATACGCTGAGACATTGTACCACGTTACCATTTAAAGAGATTTCAGCTTCTAGTATCCTTAGCACATAGGATGCCGGCAGACTTCTGTGCCAAACCGTGACAACCCCTTTAAGCTGACTTTACATTTGCGAAAGATGTCAGACAAGTGTGTGTTCGGCAAACAATATTTCTCCTAATTCCGTGATACACATGAGCACACAAATCAGCCAAGCATTTTGTGTTTTCAACTGAGAGATAGGAGAAAGTCGCTGCCATACACCTCTGGCAGCAGCTTATTGTCCCTGAAAACAAAAAGTTCAGATATTGAAAATCCATCTGCCCGATTCCTGAAAAAACCCCAATGGTATGTAAAAGTTTGTGCACCCCTGGTCAAAATTACTGTTATTGTGAATAGTTAATCAAGTTGAAGATGAAATGATCTCTAAAAGGCCTAAAGTTAAAGATGACACATTTCCATTGTATTTTCATCTTTTACATTTTAAAAATTACAAAAAGTAAAATGAGCCGATGCAAAAGTTTGGACACCTTGCATGGTTCGTACCTAGTAGCACCCCCTTTTCCAAGTATCACAGCGTGTAAAGGATTTTTGTAGCCAGAAAAGAGTCTTTCAATTCTTGTTTGAGGGATTTTCATCCATTCTTCTTTGGAAAATTCTTCCAATTCTGTGAGATTTCTGGGTCGTTTTGCACACTGCTATTTTAAGTTCTAACCACAGATTTTCAATGATGTTCAGATTAGGGGGTAGTGTGGGCCATTGTAAAACCTCCTGATTGCGCCTTTTGATGTAGTCTATTGTGGATTTTGAGGTGTGTTGAGGATCATTATCCATTTGTAGATGCCATCCTCTTTTCAACTGCAGCTTTTTTTATATAGATGATGTTATGTTTGCTTCAAGAATTTGTTGAAATTTCATTGAATCCATTCTTCCCTCTACCTGTTCCTCATGCCATTGGCCTCAACATAACCCCAAAACATGATTCATGGTTGGCAAGATGTTCTTTTCCTGAAATTCTGTGCCCTTTTTCTCCACACATATCTTTCATCATTGTGGCAAAAGAGTTCTATTTTAACCTTATCGGTCCACAGGGCTTGTTTACATGTTCTTTTGCATACTTCTGATGCTAAATTTTATGGAGAGGACACAGGAGAGGTTTTCTTCTGATTACTCTTCCATGAAGGCCATATTTGTGCAGCCGTCTCTAAACAGTAGAACAATATACCACAACTCCAGAGTCTGCTTAATCTCTCTGAAGGTCTTATACAGTCAAGTGGGGATTCTGATTTGCCTCTCTAGCAATTCTATGAGCAGCTCTCACTGAAATTTTGCTTGGTCTTCTGAACCTTATTTTGACCACCACAGTTGCTGTTTACTGCCATTTCTTAATTACATTTTGACCTGTGGAAAGGGCAACTTGAAAACACTTCTTCTTAGGGTATGTGCACATGATCAGTAAACACTGCGGGCTGGACACTGCGTACTTTTGCAGTGTCCAACACTCAGCGTCCAGATGTTACATCACAGTGGATGGGATTTCAAGACAACCCCTGCCCACTATGCGTCCAGAGACGCCCACGGCTCACCCACAGAGACGGACATAAATTTCACCCGTGCAATGTATTGGACACGGTGAATCCGCATGGTTCAATGAACACATGCAGACTCACCTGCGTTCAATAGCCGGCAGCGCTTTGGACGCTGGGGACATGCCAATTCCTGATCGTGTGCACATTTCCTTTATAGCCTTCTTTTGCTTTGTGGCATCCACTGTTTTCATTTTCTGAGTGTTAGGCAGCTGCTTAGAAGAACCTATGGCTCCTGTTTTTGGCACAATGTTAGAGGAGGCTAGGTTTTTATAATGCTGGGAACTTTGCATTACCTGGCCTTTCCTACATATAATTGTTTTAATTAAGATACAAAGGAAATGTGTTATCTTTAACTTTACTCTTTTTGGAGATAATTACATCTTCATCTTACTTAACTGTTTGCTGTAACAGTAATTTTGACCAGGGGTACACAAACTTTTACAGGCCACTGTCTACACTATCAGATTAAAATGAAAACAAATTAAACCAGATTGGTAACAGATATGCAGTAAATTATGATACTATTCAAAATTCTTATATAACAATCTGAAAAGGAGAGAAGACGTATAAGACTGTCAATAGACAGGAAGGGAAAGGATAAATATAGGTATTGGGAAATGAAGAGGAAGACAAAATGAATAACCCAGTAAAAAAGGTTCTTAGATATTCAGGAGTATCCAAAAACAATCCCAAGGAGACCAAATGAGATTTAATCACTCAACCGTTTCATCATTCAAAGTGGTACGACATTCGACATTCCTAATGTCTTCGACTCTGGTGTATAGATCAAGTAAAGACGTGGGAGAAGTTAGTTTCTAGTGAGAAGCTATCAAACATCTGTAGCCGTCAATATATGCAAGAGAAATCTAATAGTTCTCCTGGATATATTCTGTGGAAAGAAGAACTGAGTTTCTAATGGTAGGGTCAACTCAAAGACCTGTTTAATTAGTGTGTACATTGTCCCAGAATAGGTGAAAGATGGATCCTCTCGACAAGGCACATCTCCAACACATGGGAGAAATAGTTGGGTCTAGTTTGTGTAGAAGTAAAAGTAATGTGTCATCAGAAAATGACCTATTGTTTAATTCAGGTTTTTGTGTTTTAAATTCATTTTTTTTAATTTGTGTCAATGTTTTACTTTTCCATATCACATTAAAAATAAAAACTAGCAATCCTGCAATTTTCACAATCTCCTTCAGGATAATGACTTATCCAAGCTGTAAATCTGTGTGAACTTGCTCTAATTGTCTTACTATCTGGGTGTATTGCTATTGCTCAGCTCGTGTCATGAAGGTGATTTCAGCTGAAGTAGTGACTACAGTAATATTATCTTGGACAATTGCTATTTAACCTTCTCTGAAAGTTCCCAAGTGCTTCATTCTGTATTACTGCTTTTCCTACGGAAACCCCTTGTCCTCCAAAGGTTAACAAGCCTGAGCTTTATAGCTAAAGGTACTGCCACACTAAACAATCCCGCTAGCGATCACGATAACGACGCATACTAATGCGATCGCTAGCGGGATTGTTTCTATATCGCTAAGTGCGGCCACATTTAGCGATATAGTTAACGACGCTATCGCCGTTAGCGATCTTCTTAACGACTTTAGCGGTACAAAAGTACCGTTAAATCGCTAAGAAAAGGTGCCACACAGCGATTAGATACTTACCCAGCGGGAGCGCCGACGAGAAAATAGGGTCCGGAGCGATTCCAGCGACGAGCGAGATCACAGCAGGAAGCTCGTCGCTGGCAGCTGCCGCACTGAACAACATCGCTAACGGGATCGCTAAATAGTGACTTTTTTAGCGATCCCGTTAGCGATATTGTTCAGTGTGGCATACCCTTCACACTGAATGTCATTTTGCAGAACGTGGTTCCCCTGTTGACAATATAACGTCGTCAACCTTGAGAGGTGTCTTGGAGAGCTCAGCCCGCCACTACCTGCATATAAGACGGCATCATGGACCCTCTGCTGAATTCTTCTCCTGTCCAGATGGGGAGACGGTACGTACATACAGTTATCTGACCACAATTGAACTGAACCAGTGTGACGGTCTAAGGACTATAATGCCAGCCAATGGCCTTCGTGATTTCCCTTCAGACGTAACTATGGCTTGCAGCCTGAACTTTCTTGCCTGCATTTTTATGTTGTTTCTCTTACTGATCTATGTACCTAATTTCCAGTTGTGCAACCCTAGAATAACATGTTTGCCAGTAAAAGGCCCACCCAAACTGTCCCGCTCTCAACATCTACAGGCAGAGACCCCATTTGAACCTAGTAGTTTCTTTTTCTTCGCTTCCCTGTTTTAGAGTCGCCCCACGTCCCTCACATATTTTCAATGCCTCAACTATATTCACCTCCTTCAGTCGAGAGGCTCTTCCTAAACTGAGCAGAAATTCTTATGAATCCTCAGCTGTTTTGCATACTTCCAGCAGTAGAGGTTGAGGCTATCCTTGTATTTTATCTGAGCGCCCTCCACTGACTCTTACTGAAAACACAGAGCAGGGGTTGTCATTCCATAGATGTCTTGGGAAGGGAAACTTTCTAAATTAAGTCCACAGTAAGATTGTGTGATTTTTTTTTTTAGATATTCTACAATGATAAAATCTACATTCTTTGGCAGCGTGCTTTAAGTCTACGTTGCCACGTTGAATTTTTGGTGAATTTTTTTTTTACGCTGTGTATTTTTGAAAAATTGCAAGTAACTTTTATTTATTGTATTTATTTATTATGCTTTCCTTATATAGCGCTAGATTATTCTGCAGCGCTTTACTTACATTATCATCACAGTCCCCAATGGGGCTCACAATCTAAACCGGAGTAAACGCGGGGAGAACATGCAAACTCCTTGCAGATGATGTCCTTAGTGGGATTTGAACCCAGGACCCCAGCGCTGCAAGGCTACCGTCCTGCCCCTATTTCACTTAATGGGTGCAGAATTAGTGCAGAAAATCTGCAACATCACAAACTCACCAAGAGCTCATCGTGGTAATGTAGCCTAAGGGTTTTACACTTTTTTATGATGATGTAGTTGGAAAATCTTCAACCCTGGTGCATAATCTGTATTGTGAGATCTTCACCTATCCCACCTACATTCTGTAATTGTGCAATTAGCTTTATTGCTCTTCTGTCCCACTGACGTACTTTATGCATTTTTTGCATAGTTTGTGGACCTCCCAAGCATTGAGGACCCAGTTGTGATAGCAACCTCTGTCCTTTGTGGAGACCATAAACACTGAAAACAAAAAGCAGAGCACAGGACCTTACAGATAAATTAATACATGGCACATTTGCTCACATAGAGAGACTAATTAAAAAGGTAAAATATTTAGAGTTGAGAGTTCTCAGTGGTTGATACCTTTTAAAGGCTAACTGAAAAGATGATAACAAATTGCAAGCTTTCGAGACTACTCAGGTCTTGAAAGCTTGCAATTTGTTACCTTTTAATGGCTAACTGAAAAGATTGTAACAACCACTGAGGACTCTCAATTCTAAATATTTTTCTATCTACTGGCTAACACGGTACAAAGATATACATCTTTCCTGTAATTAAAAAGGGATATTCCTATCATTAAAAATAGAGTGTATGGGTTGGACTTGTATGGCTATGATCACCTATATAGTACCAAAAAGGGTATTCTCCCATGGTGGATGCCAGAATGCCTGCTATAAACATACAAGATCGAGTTCCCCAAAAACACTGCCTGCAAGAGGATGCCTTGGTAAATAGTGTACCGTAATTTTTGTACTATGACACACTTTTTTTTCCCCAAAAAATTTGGGAGGAAAACGGAGGTGCGTCTTATAGTCCAAATGTAGGTTACTGGGGGGGAGGTGGCGGCAGCCATGGAGCGAGGTCATAGGAGGCAGAGTTGCTGTTGCTATGAAGTCTGATAAATTTCTCTGAGGGTCTTTTGCAGTAAAGCAGGGGTTCTGATTTGCCTCTCTAGCAATTCTACAAGCAGCTCTCACTGAAATTTTGCTTGGTCTTCCAGACCTTACCTTGATTTCCACTGTTGCTGTTAACTGCAATTTTTTTATTCCATTTCGAACTGAGGCAAGGGCAACTTGAAAACTCTTTGCTGTCTTCTTATAGTCTTCTCCTGGTTTGTGGGCCTTCACCATTTTCATTTTCAGAGTGCTAGGCAGCTGCTTAGAAGAATCCATGGCTGCTGTTTGGCACAAGGTTAGAGGATGCAGGATTTTTATAAAGCTGGGAAATTTGCATCACCAGGCCTTTCCGAACGATGATAGTGAACAAGCCATAACCCTTACAGGCTAATTAAGGTGCGAAACCTTGGACAAAGTTCTCTGAGCACACAAATCTCCAAGGGTTATCACACTCTTGCATTAGACCATTTTCCTTTTTTGTAATTTTTACAATTAAAAAAATGACTATTTATATATATTATTTTTGCCTACAATGCAAAGGAAATGTGTTATCTTTGACTTTATCCCTTTTAGAGATCATTTTATCTTCAACTTGCTTAACTGTTCACAATAACAGTAATTTTGACCCGAGTTGCCTAAACTTTTACATGCCACTGTAGGTACAGTAGAAGAGATCTGATTTGTATTTCTCTGAGATCTCTACCTGTAAGACTCCCATCATCAGCAGGATCTTCACAAGAAAATACATCTTAAGAGCGATCACTACGAAATGTACCCAAAACTAAGCATCTGGATAAAATTGTCTGTTAACCTTGTAATATTTGAAACCTTAATGGACTCACTAAAACACTGTTCCTTTTGCAGATAAGCGTAGATGAAAATTGTGTTCTTCATGCACCTTTGTTCCGAGATGACGATTCTAAGAAAATGCTGTTCTTAGTAAACCCAAAGAAAAGAGACTCAGGTGTGGAATAGTTTTGGCTATTAAGTGTTGATAACGGCCGTTAGGTCAGTATTAGTGTTGAGCGATACTGCTCGATATCTAAAAATATCGGATCGGAATGGTATCGCCGATATCACTAAAATATCGGCGATACCCGATACCGATACCGGAAGTCCCATGTAAGTCTATGGGAACCAATTATTGACATTAAAAAAAACCCATTCTTGCCTTGTTGGTTAATTGTACATGAAGGAAAACAACAAAGAGTAATGTAGAATGTATTGGGGGAGGTTGAGGAGACAATAACGGCATACATGTTTAACCCAATGCATTGGAATAGCATTAATATATATTTTTTTGGAAATACGTTTGGATTGACGAACAAATTGACAATGTTGTTAACCTTTTTTCTATTTTGGCAAATATGTATGTTTCACAACTTCCATGCTCTTCACCTTTTTAACTTTTGACACACTTTCTCCTTCATAATCTTCAGCAGCATCATCTTTCTCATCAAATTATTCTTCATCTTCACCTTCTTAATCTTCTTCTTAAACTTCTTCCTATTCATGTTTTTGTTTACATTACTCATATTGTTATTATTAAACTATTAATCTTCTTATATTCAAATTCTTCATCTTCTTCCTCTTCATCTTCTTCATCATATTCCTATTTGTGACAGAGATTCCTGTACTTGTAATCTGTAAAAGTATGAATTTTTCATTCTTCCGTTCTTGCTGTCACAAAAGATTTAAATTACAACAGTATTTGTCCGTGTTCAGTTTAGCCTGCAGCAGCAGTCATTTTCCAGGGGCACCACGAGGAGGAACGGACTCACCCCCATACACTGCTTAGTCTTCTTCTGCTTAGAATTTAGAGCATATATTTTGCTCTTCATTTTGGTCTTATACTTCATGTTCTTCTGCTTTTTGATCTTCTGCTTATTGTTCTTCTGTCTCTTGTTCTGTATCTTGTAGTTTGTCTTAACCTTCTTTGTCCTGTTGGTGATCTTCTTCTGGGTAATCTTTTATTTTTTCTTTGTGATGGTGTTCAGGCTGGTTGGCTTCATGCTCGTCGTCCTTGTTGTCGTCATCTTCTTCTGGGTGGTCTTTAAGGTCGTCTAATTTCCGAGAACCAGCTGACGTTACTGGAACCCGGACGGGTATCAGATGGAGCAAGAGACAATGGAAGTAACGAGGACCAGCTGACTGTGCTGGAACCCGGAGGGGCAGCAGAAGGAAAAGAGGCAATGTCACAACCGAGTACCAGCTGACGTTACTGTGACACAGTTACTAAGCAGGAGGTACCTGTGCTCCAAAGCACTACCAAGGACCAGCAGACGTTGGTGGAACTCGGATACGGAGATGGAGGCACCTAGGCCAAAGGCACTGGGGAGAACCAGTTGACGGTACTGGACCCCGGACGGGTAGCAGAAGGAAAAGAGGCAATGTCACAACCGAGTACCAGCTGACGTTACTGTGACACGGTTACTAAGCAGGAGGTACCTGTGCTCCAAAGCACTACCAAGGACCAGCAGACGTTGGTGGAACTCGGATACGGAGATGGAGGCACCTAGGCCAAAGGCACTGGGGAGAACCAGTTGACGGTACTGGACCCCGGACGGGTAGCAGAAGGAAAAGAGGCAATGTCACAACCGAGTACCAGCTGACGTTACTGTGACACGGTTACTAAGCAGGAGGTACCTGTGCTCCAAAGCACTACCAAGGACCAGCAGACGTTGGTGGAACTCGGATACGGAGATGGAGGCACCTAGGCCAAAGGCACTGGGGAGAACCAGTTGACGGTACTGGACCCCGGACGGGTAGCAGAAGGAAAAGAGGCAATGTCACAACCGAGTACCAGCTGACGTTACTGTGACACGGTTACTAAGCAGGAGGTACCTGTGCTCCAAAGCACTACCAAGGACCAGCAGACGTTGGTGGAACTCGGATACGGAGATGGAGGCACCTAGGCCAAAAGCACTGGGGAGAACCAGTTGACGGTACTGGACCCCGGACGGGTAGCAGAACGCACCCATGAAAATGTAAGTTGACAGGACGCAAGCCGTCCGCAGTTACCGAATCACACAGTCCTACAGTGGGTGCTTGTCCTATTGTCACAATGGAAACAGCCTTTATTTACATATCCCACAGCACACATAGGAATCACCTAAACTGCAGGCACCATAGAGTCGGCTAACCCGAATGCAACACGACAGCACAACTTATTGGAGGATAATTGACGTTCACACTGCCAGGAAACAGCTGTCGTGCTGTAACCAGGCTGGCCAGGAGTCAGTACCCCTGCCAATTACTTACGAGCAACAAATGGTGGTGTTGTAGCCCAGGGAGTAGAGTTCAGGTGGTAGAAAGATGAACATAACAGGAGACATGGAAAACGTTGCCAAACAGTTATTTAATCTGAAAACGGACAGGCAAATTCAGGTGAGATCCATGCCTTGTTCATTTTCAGAAAAGTAAGCCGGTCTACATTCTCTGAGGATAGTCGCATGCGACGGTCTGTTACTACACCACCTGCAGCACTAAAGACGCGCTCAGATAATACACTGGCAGCAGGGCAAGCCAGCACCTCCAATGCATACTGGCTAAGCTCTGGCCATGTATCCAACTTAGAGACCCAAAATTTGAAAGGGGAAGAGGCATCTGGGAGTACACTTAGAGGGAAAGCCAAGTAGTCTGTCACCATCTTACGGAAACGTTTCTTCCTGGTGACTGGAGCCGTCTCGGATGGTGTAGACCTTGCTGGCGCTGTCACAAAACTTCGCCACATTTGTAACATACAGCTCTTGCCCTGTGCAGAGGCGCTGCTTGTGCTCCCTCTTGTTGTAGAGGTGTCTACACTGCCTCGACGCACAGAGCTGCTTTGTAAAGCAGTAGCAGCAGCAGCTCTCTCGGCTGGAATGTACAACAGTATGGATTGCACCAGTGTGTCTTGGTACTCCTGCATTTTACGGTCCCGGTTCACCGGTGTGATGAGGGTTTGTAAGTTGTCCCGGTAGCGAGGGTCTAGGAGGGTGTACACCCAATAATCTGACGTGGTGAGAATGTGGGCGATGCAGCGGTCGTTTCTCAGGCACTGAAGCATGAAATCAACCATGTGCTGCAGACTCCCAACTGGCCAACAAAGGCTGTCCTCTGGAAGAGGCGTCATCTCTGCCTCCTCTGCATCACCCCACCCTCGCTCTACATACTGACTAGAGCGTTGTGTACCTCCCTCTGTAGGGATTTCTTCCTCCTCCATTGACTCCTCCTCCTCATCCTCCTCACAAAGTGAGCCCTGCCCAGCCCTTTGTGAGGAACCACGTTGCGCTGACTGTCCTGAAGGTAATTGAATTTGTGACTCCTCATCTTCCACCTCTTCCAAAACCTCTTCCTTTAGTGCTTTCAGTGATTTCTGAAGCAGGCAGATAAGGGGGACAGTCATGCTGACTAGTGCATCATCTGCACTCGCCATCCGCGTTGAGACATCAAACGCACGCAAAACGTCGCAGATGTCCTTCATAGAGGCCCACTCAGTAGTGGTGAAGTGTGAACGGCGCAAATTGCGAGTTGATTGCGCCTGTTGCAGCTGATACTCCATTACTGCTGGCTGCTGCTCACACAACCGCTCCAACATATGTAACGTGGAATTCCACCTGGTGGGTACGTCACATATGATGCGATGTTCAGGAAGGCGAAATCTGACTTGCAGAGCTGCAATGCGCGATCTGGCCATGCTGGAACGTCGCAAGTGAGCGCACTCTAGGCGGACCTTGTGCAGCAGTGCATCAAGATCCGGATAGTCCCTTAAAAAACTCTGCACGACCAAGTTGAGCACATGTGCCAGACATGGTATGTGAGTGAGGTTGCCAAGGCCCAGAGCTGCCACCAGATTTCGGCCATTGTCACACACTACCAAGCCTGGCTGGAGATTAGCTGACAAAACCACATGTCGCTCTCCTACTTGATGGCATCCCAGAGCTCCTGCGCTGTGTGGCTTCGATTCCCCATGGAAATTAATTTCAGGACGGCCTGTTGACGTTTGGCCACGGCTGTGCTCATATCGGTCGCAACAGGTAAGCGTTCACGGGTCCATGTGGAGGTTTACCGTGACGGCTCGTGCAGCGATGATTCTGAGGAACTGGAGTAGGAGGAGGAATCAATGTGTACAGACTGGATTCCTGCAATCCTTGGAGTTGGCAGAACACGTACAGCGCCACTGGCAAGATCTGTACCCGGCTCCACAACATTGACCCAATGGGCAGTGAGGGAAAGGTATCGTCCCTGGCCATGGGTACTGGTCCACGCATCGGTGGTCAGGTGGACCCTGCTACTGACGGCGTTTAGTAGCGCATGTTTAATGTTTCCCTCAACATGTTTTTGCAGAGCAGGGACGGCTTGCCTGCTGAAATAAAATCGGCTTGGCACATTATATTGTGGGACTGCCAATGCCATTAAGTTCCTGAAACTGTCAGTCTCCACCAGCCTGAATGACAGCATTTCAAGGGACAGGAGTTTTGCAATGCCAGCATTCAGAGCCTGTGCTCGTGGATGGTTTGCCGAGTATGGCCATCTTTTATCCCATGCCTGTGGTACCGATGGCTGTTTTGTGGTCTGGGAGTGTGACGATGACTGTGAACTTGCTGCTGTGGGTGGAATAACAGTTTGTCTATGGACAACAGTGACCGAGGTTCTTCCATGGAGATCCTGTGAGGAAGCCGAACCAGGTGTGTGTGAGCTGGAGGTAGAGGCTCCAACACGACCTGAAGATGTAGGTGCTGCTGTAGGTTGGCCTACATCTCCAGTGTGTCTTTGTAACTCAGCTACGTGCTTTGTCCGTACATGTTTCCACATATTTGTGGTATTCAGGTTACTGATATTTTTACCTCTTTTAACTTTTTGCTTACACAGCTTGCATTGAACATAGCAAATATCATCTACAAGTCTGTCAAAAAAGGACCACGCAGTGCAAGTCATGGGAGCGCCAATTTTGACATTTGTAAGAGAACTGCTCCCAACACGTGCCAAACTGGAGGCTACAGGCAAGCGAGTCTGCAGCCTACCTCTCCCTCCTCTTTGTACCGTTGGGCCAATCTCTTCCTCAGAGCTGCTCCCACCACCTTCCTGTTGCTCACGCCATGTTGGGTCTCGGACTTCATCATCTCCACTACCCTCTTCCAACACCTGCTGCTGTTGGATGGTCTGGGCAGCACCATGCTCCACAAAACCTGGCACCTGAGTCTCATCATCATCATGAGATGCGTTCTGCGGTGTGCTGTCCATCGGCACTGGCTCACCCGCCTCTTCAGATTGAGAGAGACACAGCTGTTGCGCATCACTGCATACTCCCTCTTCTTCAAATTGCAGAATGCTGCTTGCCTGTGCCCGTGTTTGCGAGCCAACAGATTCTGAGAACAGAAGCAGAGACTCAACTGGCTCCTGTACAGAACTCTCTGACTGCCTGGCCAATTTGACAGGCGGTGAACAGACAGATGGTTGCTCAACAGTGTTGTGTTCCTGAGAGGAGGTGGAAGGAATTGAAGTTGATGCATTGGCTGCCATCCAACCAACAACGGCTTCAATTTGTTCTTCCCGCAGCAGGGGGGCACGCCGAGCTCCTACCAAAGTGCGCATAAAGGAACGTTCACGGGATAAATGGTGGATGCTGTGTCACTGAGGGCGGCAGCAGCCACAGAATCCCCATGTCCTCTCCCTGCTGAAACTCCACTGCCACGACCACGTGCCTTACTCACTGACTTCTTCATCTTGGTAGATTGATAAAGAAAGTCAGAAAAGTTATAAGGCCTAAGTGTGGTTATTACGCAGAGACTGAAGTGAACACTGAAACACAACTGTTCACAATCTGTGAAAGGCTACTCCTTTGTCTACTTCTATAGTGTTTGCAACCAATGTATTGGATACGGATGGAAGCGCGTCACACTAATAGATTATATTTATTTTAAATGGAATGGAGCAGAACCAATTGGAGAGAAATGAAAAGGATGAGGCACTGAGACACGCTCAGCAGAGTACAAGCAGCAGTGCTTGAACAAGTAACTGGAGCGTGATGTGCACTCAAAAAATAAAAAACACAGACTGAAGTGAACACTGAAACACAACTGTTCACAATCTGTGAAAGGCTACTCCTTTGTCTACTTCTATAGTGTTTGCAACCAATGTATTGGATACGGATGGAAGCGCGTCACACTAATAGATTATATTTATTTTAAATGGAATGGAGCAGAACCAATTGGAGAGAAATGAAAAGGATGAGGCACTGAGACACGCTCAGCAGAGTACAAGCAGCAGTGCTTGAACAAGTAACTGGAGCGTGATGTGCACTCAAAAAATAAAAAACACAGACTGAAGTGAACACTGAAACACAACTGTTCACAATCTGTGAAAGGCTACTCCTTTGTCTACTTCTATAGTGTTTGCAACCAATGTATTGGATACGGATGGAAGCGCGTCACACTAATAGATTATATTTATTTTAAATGGAATGGAGCAGAACCAATTGGAGAGAAATGAAAAGGATGAGGCACTGAGACACGCTCAGCAGAGTACAAGCAGCAGTGCTTGAACAAGTAACTGGAGCGTGATGTGCACTCAAAAAATAAAAAACACAGACTGAAGTGAACACTGAAACACAACTGTTCACAATCTGTGAAAGGCTACTCCTTTGTCTACTTCTATAGTGTTTGCAACCAATGTATTGGATACGGATGGAAGCGCGTCACACTAAAATTTAAATTGCATGGAGCAGCAAGAATTACACTGAAGAAAAAAAAAGAGTCTGTGAGTGACACGTGCAGATGCCTACAGACAGCGTTGCATGCAGAGCAAACTGCAGCGTCACCTGCACTCACACACACCTTGCAGAGCTGTTAAAACAACACTGCAGGCAAAAGGAAGCTTTACACAGCGGTTGGTGCTAGCCTGCCTAAAGCACACTACACTAAATCGCAATCTCTAACTGTCCCTCAGAGTCAGCACAGCAGCGTTCTGTCCCTAACTGAATTCACAGCACAGTGACGCTAAAATGGCGGCGGCGCCTTTTATAGTGCATTCTGACATCATTTCAGCATCCAATCACAGCCATGCCATTAGTTAACATGACCGCAGCAGTACAGGATGTGCCCACACTTCTTAGGATTCCTCATTGGCTGACTAAAATCACATTGCCTCTCAAAGAATTATGGGAACTTCCGATTCCGGTATACGATATATGGAAAATATCGAAACAAAGTATCGAAAGGCCGATAGAGCTAATATCCGCCGATACCCGATACTTGCGGTATCGTATCTCTCAACACTAGTCAGTATGCATATAGAAGATGTCAGATGGTAGACATCGAATGGATAAACTATAAATGAATGTACTGATCATGTGTCTGAACACTGACCTGAGTGTTGTCCATGGAGTCAAACGGGTAGATTCAGTACCACTTATCCGTTGTCCTGGATGATCCACTTTGAAGAATAGACTTTAGCTGTGTAGATGCTGATAATGTGATTACCAGAAATACTGCTTTATTGTCAGCAGAAGGGCTCATTTCTATTACATTTTACTGCCTTTTTAAATGTCTTTTTCATTCTTTAATATGTTACTTTTTTGTGTCATCTCAGTTTTGGCTGTGTATATGAATGACAAGTGGTGGGGTGTAGATGAAGTCTTATTGTCAATGGATCCAGTCCAACAAGGACTGAAAAAGGTGAGTGATCTATTATATTATATATATATATATATATATATATTTTTTTTTTTTTTTATTTAAAGGGGTTTTCTTATCAGAGACAACTCCTTTCAGCATGCTGGATCTGTAGTGATCAGCTGGTCATTCTCCCTGCAATGCCCCTGAGGAAAATGTGGTGTTATTTGCCTGCCATGGAAATTCATGGAACGCTCAAGTGTACAAGAGGGACAACAGTTGACATTGCTGGCATCAATGAAAGAACTGGGCGCCTAGATTAAAGGAGGAATGGGTAGTATTGATTCAATTAATTTTTTTTTTCAGTATCCCACACATTTTTGGAAATACATGTTTATTTAATCTCAAGGAACGTGGCCCCACATGTAGATGTGCTTTCTTTATAATGTTGTTGTTATTATTATTATACATTTTTATAGCACCATTTATTCCATGGCGCTTTACATGTGAAATGGGCAAATATAGACACGTACAATAAACATGAGCAAAACAAGGCACACACAAGTACAGAAGGAGAAAGAAGCCTGCCCGCGAGGGCTCACAGTCTACAGGGGATGGGTGAGGATACACTAGGAGAAAGTAGAGCTGGTCGTGCTGCGGTTTAGCAGACTGAGGATCACTGCAGGTTGTAGGCTTGTCGGAAGAGGTGGGTCTTCAGGTTCCGTTTGAAGGTTTCCGAGGTAGGCGGAAGCCTGATGTATAGGGTATAGGGGAAGCACGGGAGAAGTCTTGTATGCGGTTGTGGGAAGAAGAGATAAGAGGGGAGTAGAGAAGGAGATCTTCAGAGGATCGAAGGTTGCGTGTAGGTAAGTACCGGGAGACCATGTCACAGATGTATGGAGGAGATAGGTTGTGGATGACTTTGTATGTCATAGTTAGGGTTTTGAACTGAAGCCTCTGGACATGAGGAAGCCAGTGAAGAGCTTGGCATAGAGGAAAGGCTTGGGAATAATGGGGAGACAGGTGTTTTAGTCGAGCAGCAGAGTTTAGGATGGATTGGAGTGGTGCCAGAGTGCTAGAGGAAAGGCCAGAGAGTAGGAGGTTGCAGTAGTTGAGGCGTGAGATGATAAGGGCATGCACTTGTGTATTTGTGGTTTATGGTCAAGGAATGCACGGCACGGATCCTTGCAATATTTTTGAGTTTGAGTTGGCAGTAGGAGGGAAGGGCTTGGATATGTGGCTTGAAAGAGAAGGCAGAGTCGAAGATCACCCTGAGGCACCGAGCTTGCGAGACTGGGGAAAGTGAGCAGCCATTGACATTGATGGATAGGTTAGGTTTGGTGGGGGAAAGATGATGAATTCTGTTTTGTCCATGTTCAGTTTTAGAAAGCAAGCAGAAAAGAAAGCTGAAATAGCAGACAGACGTTGTGGGATTTTGGTCAGTAAGGAGGTGAGGTCAGGTCCAGATACGTAGATCTGCGTCTCATCGGCGTAGAGATGATAATGCAAACTGTGGGATTCCATGAGCTGTCCCAGGCCAAAGGTGTAGATGGAGAAGAGTAGGGGTCCTAGAACTGAGCCTTGGGGAACACGGACAGACGGGGGCGAGGTGAGAAGGTGGTGAGAGAGAGGGAGACATCGAATGTTCGGTCTGTTATATGTGACGAGATCCAGGATAGGGCCAAGTCTGTGATGCCAAGAGTTAAGAGAATGGTCTATAGTGTCAAAGGCAGAAGACAGGTCCAGGAGAAGGAGGACAGAGTAGTGTCGCTTGCTCTTGGCGGTTAGTAGGTCGTTGGAGACTTTAGTTAGGGCAGTTTCAGTTGAGTAATGTGGTCTGAAGCCAGATTGTAAGCGGTCAAAGAGGGAGAGATATCGGGCAATAGCTAGACAGAGGATGGGTCGAGGGAGGGTTTTTTGAGGATTGGTGTGATTAAGGCATGTTTGAAGGATGAGGGGAAGACACCATTTGTAAGTGAAAGGTTGAAGAGGTGTGTTAGGGTTGGGATGAAGACTGTGGCGAGGTTAGGGATGAGGTGGGATGGGAGCGGGTCAATCGTGCAAGTAGTGAGATGTGATATTGACAGAAGGGTGGAGAGCTGATCTTCTGTCATGGTGGAGAAGCTGGTTATGGAAGAGCAGTACTGAGCATCTAAGGGGGGCATGGGTGGCTGCGGGCCATAGCTTATTAGCCAAAGATAATTTTTCCTCCCTTAAATGTAGCATATACGGTATGTCTGTGAGGCTGAGCAGTCAGCTCAGGAACACAATAAATTTCCTATAATATTATTTATATTATTTCTGAGCTTTGCAGCTGCTTTGTCCTCAGTCTGGCTGGGACTTGCTGTGACAGATTAGGTTTTCCTACTGTTATTTTTCTCGCATCATGTCACAGTTTTCTGGGCCTGAAGCACAGATCGATCTCTTTATTACTCATGTAGCGAGGCTGAGAAGTGATCTTGTCAGCAGTTTGTGATTCTTTGAGAATTGGTACTTCCTTTTGAGTAATCAAGTTTGTCATTCCTCAGGTTCAGACTTGTGGAGAAAGGATTGTCCTCTTTGTTCTGAACTGCCTGGTGTGTGGCTTTGTGGATGGCGGCGATTCAGAGAATGGGGTTTGCTTCCTTCCACACTCTGCAGGGGAGCTGGCCAAGATATTTTGGCACCACGGAGAGGCTGTGGCGTTTTACACGTACAAAAACAAAGGTGAATGCCCAAAATGTCACTGTATCTGTATTTTATTGTCTTTCCGATCAAATGTGATGTATTATACATATTCAGTTACAATTTTGTGTTTCTGTTAAATGTTGCCGTTAATACAAGGTTAAAAACTGAGTGAGTATAAGCTTACAAGGAGAACGGAAGAAGAGTTTTCTGGTTTTCTCGTAACAATATGAAATTGGAACCACGTTTTCAATGCACCCATGACATTATGCTGCAGACTTTGGTTGCTAATTGTCATATGGTTTTCATTGTCTTAAGGAAATGAAAATTAATATTTGTCAATGACATAAACTGCATCTTTCTTTTTCATAAATCCCTAACCGTTTCCCCTCAGCTGACTTATTAACCGTTTACAAGTTGTGTTTTTTTCAGTTAAAGGGGTGCTGTACCCCTTTTCTAGAACCTGTCTTATGGCTCCAATGTACTAAAATAAAGAAATGGCATATAGTCACCTATTGCTGCTGGTCCTCCATTGCACTGGCCATTGTCCCTGCTAGTTTCCTCTTCTGGCGTGGTCAGTGCAGAAACGTTGGCCACAGTGATTTTCTACAGCTGTCATGCTCATACCATTCTAGAAGAGAAGGGTGGAGACCTAAATAGGCAACACGAATATTGTCTAGATATTAAAGCGCACTTCTAGTAAAAAAAAACAAAAAACATCACAGTCCTTATATGCAGTATTCTCCATGACTCTTCCCTTAGCTATTAACACTGTCTGCTGAGTTAGAGGTACACTGGAGTTGCCTTGCCGCCTGGTCACCAGTCATGGTATCTACATGCCTAGTGCGATTTCTTCCTTTCAACTTTTGGTACACATCTACCATACACACTGCCAGGCTGATGCTGCTGTAATAACAGGACTTCATTAACTAGCAAGGTAACATACACATAGACAGCTTGCAAATCCCTTTTTGGTAACATAGTTAAGCTATTTTATCTAGCCCTATCTTGTTCTTCCTCGTCCCTGTTTCTTGTGGATCTCTCAACAGCAGGGAGAAAATAAAGGCCTACAGTAACAGAGAGCGCCACATCAAGAGTCAAAAAGTAAGGTCACGTTCACACATTCAGTATTTGGCCAGTATTTTATATCCGTATTTGTAAGCCGAAACCAAGAGTGGGTGATAAATACAGAAGTGATGACGTGCTTCTGTTATACTTTTCCTCTGATTGTTCCACCAAATAGTAAACGTTTGAATGTGGCCTTAAATTTCTGGTATGACACACAGAGGCGCGCGCCAATCGTTAGATGCTCCTGATTCATGAAGCTGCGTCCACCTCTTCACGAATCGGGAGCTTCTGACTCCACCATGCCTCCGCATCAAAGCCAGCAAGAAAAGGGCCTATCTTGAGGAATCGGGGCATAAGTGTTTTTTAGGTGCATTATTTGAGTTATTCTTTAATTTAAATAATATATTGAAACTAGTTCTGTTTTTCCACTACTACTACACATTACAGTAGCATCATACTCACTGAGTGGAAGAAATACACCACAAGCATGCCTTGGATAGCAGATTCTGTTTGCGTGTGGGAAAGTATGTTGATTTGAATATCACAGCAAATTACAAATGGTGTAGGGGAAAAAAATATTTTTTTTCTTGAGCCAATGGAAGCGATTTAGCAGTGCCAGGACTTAATGATGCTTAAGTGACCCCTGTTGTCCGGTAATGACATGTTTACCCTGAGCCCGGAGTGAGCTGTCAGCTTGCAGAACATTGTTTGTGAGCTGCCTGTGCTGCATTCTTTCTTGGTGGTGTCAGTGTTTTTAACAAACGGTCATTTTTTGGCAGGGAGGTCTCCTCTTGCCTCCCCAGTGCCAAGGCCAGCATTAAAGCAGCAGAAATAATTACCTCCTGTTGACTGTCTCATCAGACCGAAGTGACAATATCCACTGTGTGTTTTGACTATATACTCAGTCTGCTGACTTGTTCAACCATAGAGAACATGACCCGCCAGCCAGATACATCCCACTTAACCTTATCCTTAACTTTGACTCACTGTGTTAATAGATTAACTAGTGCCCCCCTTTCTTCCTTCACCTTAACTAGATGTCAAAAAATTACACACGTAGTCACAGAATGTGCGAAAATCTATTGCGACAATCTGTTCTAATACTAATTACATACAGTACAGACCAAAAGTTTGGACACACCTTCTCATTCAAATATTTTTCTGTATTTTCATGACTATGAAAATTGTAGAATCACTCTGAAGGCATCAAAACTATGAATTAACACATGTGGAATTATACATTACACTTTACAAAAAAGTGTGAAACAACTGAAAATATGTCTTATATTCTAGGTTCTTCAAAGTAGCCACCTTTTGCTTTGATTAATGCTTTGCACGCAGAAAAGGTGAACGGATGGACTCTACATGCCTGGTTCCCACCGTGAAGCATGGAGGAGGTGGTGTGATGGTGTGGGGGTGCTTTGCTGGTGACACTGTTGGGGATTTATTCAAAATTGAAGCGGTGAGCGGTCCAGCTCACCCCAAACCATCTCGATTGGGTTCAGGTCTGGTGACTGTGGAGGCCAGGTCATCTGGCGTAGCACCCCAACACTCTTCTTCCTGGTCAAATAGCCCTTACACAGTCTGGAGGTGTGTTTGGGGTCATTGTCCTGTTGAAAAATAAATGATGGTCCAACTAATCGCAAACCGGATGGAATAGCATGCCGCTGCAAGATGCTGTAGTAGCCATTCTGGTTCACTATGCCTTCAATTTTGAATAAATCCCCAACAGTGTCACCAGCAAAGCACCATCACACCTCCTCCTCCATGCTTCACGGTGGGAACCAGGCATGTAGAATCCATCCTTTCACCTTTTCTGCGTGCAAACAGTAATCAAAGCAAAAGGTGGCTACTTTGAAGAACCTAGAATATAAGACATATTTTCAGTTGTTTCACACTTTTTTGTAAAGTGTAATGTATAATTCCATATGTGTTAATTCATAGTTTTGATGCCTTCAGTGTGATTCTACAATTTTCATAGCCATGAAAATACAGAAAAATCATTGAATGAGAAGGTGTGTCCAAACTTTTGGTCTGTACTGTATGCTTAGTACATGTGCACTAATTACATGTGACTGAGTTGTAGATGTAAACTTGTATTTATATGGGTCACTGTACTGGTAGGTGCAGATTACTAGATATTTTCATTTCTGTTTATTTTTATGTCTTTATTAATATAGCACAGACATATGCTGCATATCTGTTCACAGATTGTAACAGCTCCCCGTGCTTTGTGCTGCTCACAGTCTACTCTTCCTATGCTAGAGACACATTAGGGTCCTATCAGTTTAATAGCAAGTTTTTGGGTATTGGAAGAATTTATCATTACATGATACAATTACTATGAGAACATACAGTCATGGCCAAAAGTTTTGAGAATGACACAAATATTAATTTTTACAAAGTCTACTGCTTCACTTTTTCTAATGGCAATTTGCATATACTCCAGAATGTTATAAAGAGTGATCAGCTTAACAGCAATTACTTGCAAAGTCAATATTTGGCTAGAAAATGAACTTTATCCCCCAAAACACATTTCAACATCATTGCAGCCCTGCCTTAAAAGGACCAGCTAACCTCTTTTCAGTGACTGCTCCATTAACACAGGTGTGGGTGTTGATGAGGACATGGCTGGAGATCAATCTGTCATGATTAAGTAAGAATGACACCACTGGACACTTTAAAAGGAGGCTGGTGCTTGGCATCATTGTTTCTCTTCTGTTAACCATGGTTATCTCTAAAGAAACACGTGCAGTCATCATTGCAATGCACAAAAATGGCCTAACAGGGAAGAGTATCGCAGCTAGAAAGATTGCACCTCAGTCAACAATCTATCACATCATCAAGACCTTCAAGGAGAGAGGTTCCATTGTTGCCAAAAAGGCTCCAGGGCGCCCAAGAAAGACCAGCAAGCGCCAGGACCATTTCTTAAAAGTGTTTCAGCTGCGGGATCGGGCTACCAGCAGTGCAGAGCTTGCTCAGGAATGGCAGCAGGCAGATGTGAGTGCATCTGCACGCACTGTGAGGCGGAGACTCTTGGAGCAAGGCCTGGTCTCAAGGAGGGCAGCAAGGAAGCCACTTCTCTCCAGAAAAAAACATCATGGACAGACTGATATTCTGCAAAAGGTACAGGCAGTGGACTGCTGAGGACTGGGGTAAAGTTATTTTCTTTGATGAATCCCCTTTTCGATTGTTTTGGACATCAGGAAAACGCCTCATTCGGAGAAGACAAGGTGAGCGCTACCACCAGTCTTGTCTCATGCCAACTGTTAAGCATCCTGAAACCATTCATGTGTGGGGTTGCTTCTCAGCCAAGGGAATCGGCTCTCTCACAGTCTTGCCTAAAAACACAGCCATGAATAAAGAATGGTACCAGAATGTCTTCCAAGAGCAACTTCTCCCAACCCTCCAAGAGCAGTTTGGCGATCAACAATGCCTTTTCCAGCATGATGGAGCACCTTGCCATAAAGTAAAGGTGATAACTAAATGGCTCAGGGAACAAAACATAGAGATTTTGGGTCCATGGCTTGGAAACTCCCCAGATCTTAATCCCATTGAGAACTTGTGGTCAATCATCAAGAGACGGGTGGACAAACAAAACCTAAAAATTCTGACAAAATGAAAGCATTGATTGTGCAAGAATGGACTGCTATCAGTCAGGATTTGGTCCAGAAGTTGATTGAGAGCATGCCAGGGAGAATTGCAGAGGTCCTGAAGAAGAAGGGTCAACACTGCAAATATTGACTTGCTGCATTAACTCATTCTAACTGTCAATATAAGCTTTTGTTACTCATATGTTTGCAATTATTATATTTCTGTCTGTGATAAAAACATCTGTCAAACACACATAAAAACCAGAGGGCAGCAGATCATGTGAAAATATAATATTTGTGTCATTCTCAAAACTTTTGGCCATGACTGTACAAATAGGACCTTCCAATGTATTTTTTATTTTAATCGGAATACCTCCTCCAATTGCTGCTTGCTCCATTAATTCTGGAACTGTTGTCCTTTTTCTTCTGTGTCCTTTTGTTCCAAAGTTATGTTCCCCAGGAATCATGGTGAAAATTCTACCTTCAGACAACTGCGCGTTTGCGTTATCTCCTCTGACGCTGGCCAATTAAATTATGGCCGCACCGACAGAGAAGTTCAATAGTACACGCCCAGTTGGTTGAAGGAAAACTTGCATTTTTATTACCAGGAGGCATAACTTTGGATAGGAGAAGCAAAGAATAAAGTGAAAAACTGTTCCAGAATCCGCTGAGGAGCACCAAGGTACTCAGTTTGATTAAAAAAAAATGGTTAAAGAGGTTGTCCACTACTTTATCATTGATAACCTATTCAAATTAACAGGAGGCAAATGTGCAGTACCCTGCCACGGCCACTTTCAGAAGACGCTCTGCAACCGAGCAGTTGCGTCCGGTGGCCGCCACCAACAACACCGAGAACAGTTGATTGGCAGGGGTGCCAGGTGTCGGACCCCAACTGATCAGACAATGATGACTTATGCGAAGAATAGGTCATCAATGATAAAGTAGTGGACAACCACTTTAAAGGTCCCATTTTAAAGGTCGTCATCATCATCAGGATTAGTCCCTTTAAAACACATCAAAGGCTCTTCCCAGCAGTTGAAGGCAGGTCTATGTGACATGCTATTTATGTCTCCAGCTGTATGCATTAGCAGGAGCTGGAAATTTACCAGACGCGTTTTCCAGGATGTTGAAAATTTTCACAGTTGTCATCCACTGCTGGACACAATGCTCTGCTTGGAAAATATCTAGGATCTTAAGTTAGTTCATGTTTAGGGCAGTCATCAGGATACACACAGTGCTTACAACTAAGTATTGGCCGTGTACAGTCTTTTTGTCCAAAGCGCTGTCCTTCGGTAACATGTTAATTCAAGATTTCCCAAAATTAACTTTAGGGCTGTTTTTTTTTTTTGTGAACCAGGCAGCCTATGTGGCCGGGGCAGTCAGTGTTACATGCTACCAGTTCTGGACACCATTTATGTGCGGAAGAAATGGCGGCGGCATGGTTTTGGGACTGCAATGTTGCAAGACTTTTGTCAGACTTTTGTACAAGAAGTTGCCTTGGGTATCAGCTCTCCCATTTCTCCAGAAATGTATCATGGTAAGAAAAGCCTAATGTAAGAACATGGTATTACCTTGGTTGGATATTGCACGCTTATTGTGTTTTAAATATAATTAGTTTATCCAACGAATAAGAAACTCTAGATCAACAGTTCTCTGCTCATGTGAGTGGAAATAACAACACTTTTTTGTGTATTAACCAATGAATTTAACCGGCTGCACAATATCTAATATTCACCGTCTGAATTGCGGACTGACTACGGGTCTCCTGACCTGGACTTGACAGTCTCACAGGTTTATATGAGGCTGTACAGTTTGGGTCCGGACTGAGACTTGCGTCCAGTTTATCCATCGCGGTCCATACCCTGAACATTGATATATGAAGTAAAAAGCCAGCCTACAGATGATCGGTAAATGGCATAAAATCAGCTAAGGAGCGGTCACAAGCTGAATCCTTTATTCGTTGGGATGGAGGTATATGTCTGAGAGAGGACTGCAGCATATACCTTTTTATGTGGTCTTTAACGAAATACAGGTGCATCTCACAAAATTAGAATATCATCAAAAAGTTCATTTATTTCAGTTCAATACAAAAAGTGAAAATTATATATTATATGGAGTCATTACAAACAGAGTGATCTATTTCAAGTGTTTACTTCTGTTAATGTTGATGATTATGGCTTACAGCCATTGATAACCCAAAAGTCATTATCTCAGTAAATTAGAATACTTTATAACACCAGCTTGAAAAAATGATTTTAAACTCATTGTGTTTTATCAAGACCAAAGTCAGTGCTGGCGTCTACTTCATGTAGTATCACTATGCTTGATTGGCCAGCAAAATTGCCTGACCTTAACCCCATAGAGAAACTATGGGGTATTGTCAAGAGGAAGATGAGAGACACCAGACCCCATAATGCAGACGAGCTGAAGGCTGCTATCAAAGCAACCTGGGCTTCCATAACACCTCAGCAGAGCCACAGGCTGATCGCCTCCATGCCACTCCACATTGATGCAGTAATTGATGCCAAAAGATCCCCAACCAAGTATTGAGTGCATTTACTGAACATACATTTCAGTAGGTCGTCAACATTTCGGATTTTAAAATCATTTTTTCAAGCTGTTGTTATAAAGTATTCTAATTTACTGAGATAATGACTTTTGAGTTTTCTTTGGCTGTAAGCCATAATCATCAACATTAACAGAAATAACCACTTAAAATAGATCACTCTGTGTGTAATGACTATATAATATGAGTTTCACTTTTTGTATTGAAGAACTGACATAAATTAACTTTTTGATGATATTCTAATTTTGTGAGATGCACCTGTATGTCATATAGAATACAATATCGCTATATATGGGATAAAGCAGCAGACTACACTTTATCAAACACACTGGCCCTTCAGATTCTAAAAGACTCTTTCTTGGCATACCACCAGGTGCCATACCATGGGGACGTGAGATCCTAAGGATACCTTCAGCATAGGTTGAGGCAGCTTTCCAAGCGTATATGCCACAGATCAGTTCACAAGATATTTACAATACTTAATCTTGGAAAACCAAGGTTTCAAGCAGAGCAGGAATTGATCTAATTCCACAACATACTCAAAATGTATTAGCATTTTATTTTAAAAATGACATCTGTATTGTTCTGCAGTCAGGTCCTAATTTATCATGACTCCTCACAAATAGTCTGTCTTCCGGATTAGGCATAATATTCTTCTATTCTTAGTCTGTGGCAGATTTCTAGCAGACAGTCACAAGGAGCAAGATCGTCTGTGGGAAGTGGATCCTCCAGGGGACTGGAGCCAGCGCGCTAATATTTGGTTCCAGATTCTGCTTGGTGAGACCCCAGTGGTAAGTTTTTAGATGATATTGTAATCTAGAGATAGCGAGGCATAAAACAAGAACTTTCATAGGAATCAGAAATTCATATTTCAAAATTGTTGCTGTCAAAAAGACTTCAGCCAACCCTTCAACTGGTAAAAATCACACAGAGGGCCCATGTGCTCACATAAGCATGCAATACGAATAATTATTTTCACCTCATTTAGCAACCACTGTATTTAATGGAAATTTTACAAATAACCTTAACTAGAAAGCTACTTTTTGAAATAGACACTGTAACCACTTTTTTCTCTGCCGATAACAGTTTGGTGGTGTGCCAGGCTTTGCAAAACATTGAGAGACATGTAAAATTTTCTCTAGAAGTCTCAGGGCTTTCTTGCTGGCTGGTGGTCAGTTCTGATGGTAATGGAACTCGACAAAATTTGCATAAATCAGTAGTACAAGTTTTATAATACAAAGATTATCAGAGAAATCTGCTTGCTTCTCCACTTATCAGACACTTCTTCCCTTCTCAACTTCTCATCCGCTCTGAAAAACCTCATGAAATCCATGTTGCTCAGATAAGACTTGACTGTAGGTGTCATGAGACACACTCCATTATACTCTATGGAGAAAGGAGGAGAAGGAGCAGGGACAGGAAACAGGCAGAGGTAGACAAAATCATTGTGCAGAGCTCTGTAAGACGTTTTTTACCTCACATTAGAACTTGATTTAGATCAAAACAGTTCAGCTCTACTGTAAGTCCGTAAGTTTTCTCTATGCTGCAGCAGCTTGCATCTGTTTGCTAAAAAGGAAAGAAGATCTGCCATCATATGGAAATAGTGCACAGATTGAGGAATTTGGCTAAAAATGTTAAAAACGTGCTTGGAGATACTGGTATCACTCTCTTCAACAGCCAGACTCTGAACAGCGGGCAAAAGTGTCAAACCTTTTGTGGTTATTATATCTTACACTTCACAGATCTATGAAACTGAAAGGAAACAACAATAGTTAAGCATCACTAGTTAATGGGGCATTACATCTAGACTCACTTATTGTACTCACAAGGTTCGATAGCAGTAAATATCGTGTCTTGGAGTCCAATCCAAGAAGAATGTGTCTTGCATTCTTGCGCAACTCCAGTTTTGCCTGTTCGGCATTGTATAGGGCATGTCTACATGATTAACTCTATCAATTCTTATACTTGTATGTCAGCAATCGCAGTCCTCAAACATCTGAGATAGGCATTAAAAGTAAGCACATCTAAGCACGAATCTAACTGAATGCCCTACCACAGAATGTAGTAATGGCAGACACTATAACTGCTTTTAAAAAAGGGCTGGACAATTTCCTTGATACACATAACATTGTGGGTTGTAGTTAATTTAGTGACAAAAAATGTATAATTGGTGGAGAAAGGTTTAACCCCTTCCCGACATGCACCGTACATATGCTACTTTGCGGGAGAGTCTCCACTAGCTGCACGGAAGAGGACATGGTGGAACAATGGCGACTACAAGAATGGGGTAAAACTCAATTTCTCGTTTAATCCCACAGGGGACATGGTCAAGGGCGACAATCCATTTGCATTCGGTTTGCGCTAAAAGGCACTTAATATTGCCCCCTCTGATTCCACAGTGCACCTGATCAATCCCAACAATCTGTATACCCTTAGGCCTCTTTCACACATCCGTTTTTTTACTTCAGGCACGATCCGGCGTGTTGTTAAAAAAAACGGATCCGGTACTGGATGCGTTTTTTTAGCATTGACTTTCATTAGCGCCGGATCGCGCCTGATGTCATTGCGTTGCATCCGTTTTTGTCCGGATCCGGCGGAAATGTACATTCCGGCGGCCGGACAAAACGGTGACTGCAACATTTTTTATTTTTTCCGGAGCCGCCTGATAGTGCCTGAAGCGGCGCATCAGGCAGCCGGAAATAATAGAAGTCTATGGAACCGGATCAGTCTTTTGTGCAAACCGTCAAAAGACTGATCCGGATTCTGCTACAACTACTACTACTACTACTACTACCGGACATGCCTACCTGCATTTTCCGCCTACAAAACTTTTTTCCGGGTTCAAAAGTTCAGGTCGGATCCAGCAAAAAATACTGATCCGTTGCATCAGTTTTTTCATTTCAGCGCCGGATCCGTCCCTTCAGGCATTCGACGGATTATGCCTGACACAAAAAAACGGATGTGTGAAAGAGGCCTTAGAGTCACAGCTATTCAACATACAAAAGTGCCTAAGGAGGGTTTTCAGGGTACTAAGCATTCGTGAATCTCTCACGTTCTCTCGTGCTCGTATTCATAGTTGTCGTGATGTCAAACCGACGTATACTTTGGAGCAAGGACATGTGGCCAGATATATCACGTTCACTGTTAAAGCCTATGTGTTGCCGAATCTGGAAACTTTTTTTTACTATTTGCTTTCTGAAAACATCTGTGTATTATTCTCCTCTCGTCTACCTCCAAGCTGATATCTAAAAAGTAAATTTTCTGTCTGTGCGCCCTGTATGTCAATTTTATATTATGTGGATTACAGTTGAGTTGTCCCACAAATTCCGCAATGCCAGACTCGCTTCCCTGCCGGATGAATAAGATGTCATCAATATACCTATGCCAACACTGCACCCGGTCAATGGCAGAGATCCATTCTGATGGAAGAGTGATCTCTCCCAGAGACTGAGAAACAGGTTGACATAGGCTGGGGCACATGCTGCCCCAATGGCTGTGCCACATTTTTGCAGGTAGACTCTGTCTTTGAACACGAGCATATTGTGGGTCAAAACAAACAGAATTAGTTCCACAATAAGGTCACAAACCTGGCCATCCCAGTCGCTGTTCCCCAGGAAGAAGCGGACCGCCTCGATGCCATCATCGTGAGAAATTGAGTTATACTGTGACTCGACGTCAGCCGTTACCAGCCACATGTCCTGCTTCAAAGTTAGTCCTCGTGGAGCTGACTGTGTACATCCTCCCGTTGCTGTGCCTCCCCTGGCACTCACTATGATGCAAAAACTCGGCGTGCTCCGGCCAGAAGCGTTTCTGTGTAGTAGTGAGGTTAGCAGGGGTCATGGTGGTGGTGACATCACCAGCCCTAATTGACGGGTTTGCACATTACTAGTGCCAGGGGAGGTACGGCAACGGGAGGACGCACCCACTGTACATCGCCCACTCCACGAGGACTGAACTAGCATCGGACGACCAGGATGTATACTACACTCATCTGGGAACGAGCAAGTGCTGCAATCCTTGTATTGTCTCTGGCCAGGGCCCGTCCTGTACTCCACACTTATCTAGCACATTTCAGCGGGTCTGTACCTCGGTAGTTTTGTGATACATATTTATACAGTGCATGCGGGATTTAGACAGGATTGCACACGGCCTGTCAAAGCACCAGCAGCTTCAGCCTGCACACAGCCTACGAGCGCCAGTGTGTTCTCAAGTCTTATTGGTATTTTTTACTGACTGAATTGGAAAACTGCAGCATGTCACTTCTTTCAGCGTTTTTTTTTTTTCACCCATCGAAAGCAACAAGTGCAAAAACGCAGCAAAAAAACGCAGGTATTAGGTTTTGGTGAAAAAAACCTAAGGATGTTGTATCAGTTTTTTTTGGGGGGGCACTAAACCTTATCAGCATGCACAAGAGGCAATAAAAACTCATGCAAACCTGCTTTTTGTCAGCAGTTTCTTTACTGCCAAGAGAGCAGGTTTTTCCTGCGGGAAAAAAACGCAGCGTGTGAACATGCCCTTTGTGAGGAACACTTCTGTAATTCTACCTCAAGCCTTAAAGGGCTGATAACAGGGGACAATAGATTTAATTTAAGTGCCACACAAATACACAACATAGAATTGAATTTGTGTCCATTTCAGAATATTTGAAACCCCAATTTTCTGTTCACGTTCACCCATATTCAGCATAAAGCCTTGTTCAGATGAGCCAAGTCTTGGTCCCTGTTCTGTCCTTGAGCAAAAAGGATAGCGCATGGACTGAGTGCCATGTGGTAAAAAAAAGAAGCTTCCGTCAAGACCAAAAGCTGCTTATATTCTGCTCACAAGCTCTTGTCATCGGGAGCGGACCGTCCAGTTCCTTTACGGTTGAGGCTTTCCAGATCCACTGAGGGTGCAGATTTTCTGCACTAAAAGCGGTTAAATGCTGACAAGGTAGATCCGGGTAAATACTGTTTTCTGCTTCTTATTGTAGAGTCGTTCTGCAAAGACATTATCTGAGCCCACAGAAAGGGAGATTTCCACACCAGAGAGTTGGAGGGATCCTGACAGAGGAAGTACCGTCTATGAGGATGATTGGAATACTGGATACTCAACTCCGCACCTCGGCAAGAAGAGGAAGACTCGAGTAGAGAGGGTCTATGAGACAAAGCGAAGTAAAATCTGCTGATGTGACTGCGGGTCGCATCATACTAGTCCACATTTTTTTGCTGGACAGAGGGGGATTATTATTTATTACCGGCCATTCTGAATGTAGGGAAACTATAAGATGTATTGAATCACAGTGAGGAGTGAAATAAGCCATGATTTACTTTGCACTATAACTTTATTACTCTGCACGGACTTTGATTACAAGCAGTACATTACTTATAACACAATATAAAGGTAATTACAGGAAACAAGACAGGTCTTTTTTTAATGCAAGACTAAAGTTAAATTAGTGCTGCCATCTATTGTTATTATTATGTTACTGCAGGGAGTCACCGTGACGTGTCTTGTTTTTTTCTTCATATGCACTGTAAGTGGTATTGTGTGAATGAGAAATAGTAAATGGAGGACATACTGAAATTGTGCATTCATTTTAATGTGTAGTAAGAGATAGAAGCAGGAGACGGTTACAGACACTTGTATCAAGTCTACTGTATTAAATTTATTATGCATACCCCTTTTCACATGTAAAGCACCATGTAATAAATGTTGCTAGAATAATACTGTATAATTGCAAGGTGAAAAAACCCAAAATGAAATAATTTATATTCTTAAGTCTTCTACTGCTAAGTTATTAAAAGAATACTTACTATTACTTTAGGTTTTAACCAATTTTCCCCAAATTTTCAATAACAAGTAGCCGGAAATGTGACAAATTAAAAAATATCTAATTCCCACCTGTTTAATGCCTCAATACTCCCAACGTGATGCTTTGGTGTTACTTTGAATCCCTGCAGAGATGGTGTCACATCCATGTGACAACTTCGGCCCATTATTGGCTTCAAAGTGGATGCTAGAATGTATGGCACACAACCGTTACCTTTTCTTATTTTCAGTGTTTGGTTCTGCTCCCTTGCCCTATGGCCACTGGCTTTTGCTGTGCTCCACGTTGGGTCTGCCAATGAGCTCTGTGTGCCTTAGTGACGTCATCTCTTGGAGCCTTTTAAGGTCCTCTTTAACACTCCTCTGTGAGACTGAAATGTGTTCAGTTGCCGATTGTTTGGCGTTTGTAAGCATCCAGTTTCTTCTGTTGCTATCATCTCCTCAGAATCATGTGAGTTTTGCGATTTGCATCTACTGTTCTATAAAGGCCTGCTGGCTAATCCATTGTTTGCTGTAAGCATTTCAAACTGTTATTAGATTCTTCACTTTATGCTGCATTCTGCTTGGATTCTTCAACTTGCATCTACTGTTTCTGGTGGTTAATCAATTGTTTGCTATAAGCATTATGAACTGGTATTAGTTTGTACACGTTATGCTACAATCTGCTGTGGATTCAACAATTCCGTGTCTCTCTCTCTCATCAAGGTTCAAAATTTCACCTCTTCACCATGACAGATCCGTCAAAATAACTGATCCGTCGCATCAGTTTTTTACACTGGATCCGTATTTTTGCAACTGTGACGGATTGTGACTGATTGTAAAAAACGATGTGTGAAAGAGGCCTAAGCTACTTTCACACTTGCGTTTTTTTGCGCTGCATTTCGAGCACATAAAACGCATGAAAAAAACGCGTGCAAATGCTTGTAATCGCTGCGATATTTAGCCTCATAAGTGTGCGCATTGCGAAAAAAAACAGTGATTGTATGCGATTTCAAGCGTTTTTGCATGCGTTTGCGTTTTTTCGGCGCATTTCACAGGAGGAAAATCCTTGCAAAATTCTTGCAACTGGCTCCACCAATGGGACACCAGTGGGTGTGTCTTATGGGAAATCTTTATATAGAGCCTGTTCACAGCCATTCTTCACATTTGCTTGCATTTGCCTTTGTGAACATGGATCTGCGCTGGAAGAGTTTCCACTTCAACTTGGATCTGGACATCGCGATGGCTTAGGCTTATGCAGTTTAGTAGGGGTCCACGCTGTTTTTTCAGGCTGTAGTAGGGGTCCAGGAGCAATGTCTCCAGGCTGTGTAGTAGGGTCCAGGCTGTAATTTCAGGCTTCTGTAGGGGTCCAGGATGGATCTTCCAGTCTGCAGTGTCTCCAGGCAGTCTGAGTAGGGGTCTGTCTGGCACTCAAGACACCTTCCTTTATCTCCTCCCCTCACAAACAATGTATCTTGTGTAGGGGGTGTTTTAGACAAGTGTCTAGACATTGCTTACTCAAAAATCGCGTGCGCGCACAAGCGCTGACAAGCGCACAGCCACGCGCCCGCCAGCGCCCCCATAGACAGCAATGTTATTTTTTTGCGCTTTTTTGAAGTGGTGGGCCGGAAAAAAAAAGCAACATGTAGCGTCTAGCGCTTCTGGGCGCACACCTAGAAAATTTGCTGCGCACGCCAAACGCTGATCAGCGCGTGCAAGCGCTAGACCCTGCGCCCGCCATGTTAATGATAGGGGAACATTGCGCATGCGACCGATAGCGCACGATGCGCTGCGCGATAAAACGCAAGTGTGAAAGAAGCCTAAGAATGACCAATGACGCCAGTGATTGGCTGTAACAGTCGTATGGATGATGTCATCCCTGCAGGAAAGCAAGCAAAAATACTCAAGGACCACGAGGGCTGTATAGGCAGCATTTTGTTATTTTTTATTCTTTCACATTTCTTGTTAACTGAAATCTAAAAAATCCAGAATAAACCTAATTATGCAGGTATAAAGGGTATGCCACACTAAGCGAGATCGCTAACGAGATCGCTAACGACATCACTAAAACGTCACTATTTAGCGATCTCGTTAGCGACGTCGATGTGTGTGGCATGTAGCAACGATGTGCTGTGATGTCGCTGATCGTTCACTAACGTTCTGGACCGTGTTTTGATTGTTGGCGTCCCGCTGGTGAGCCTATATCGCTGTGTTTGGCACCTTTTGCGAACGACGAGCGACCTCGTTTGTGGTTTGTGACGTATATGACAGCGGCGCAGGCGGGACTAGGGTTTTTTAGCGTCACGGAGTGGATCGCAATATCTGTAGAAGCAGGCAGGTGGGACTAGGTTCTCTTTTGCGTCACAGAGAGGATCGCAGAAGTTGCAAAGCAGGCTAGCAGGACGCAGAGAGTAGGAGCGATGCTGGAAATTCCTATGAATGAGAAGCGCTCAAGAACAATGAAAGGGAGCGCTATACGCCGTCTTTCATGACGCGGTCAAAACATAAATTATTGCACATATATAGCATATATCTGTGCTGAGGGGCGTGGAAAAGGTTGCGCTCAGTACATGCTAATGACAGATCCTAACGACCGCCAAAGTCGTTAAAGAGATCGCTGACCGCTGATGTGTCGTTTATGAGATCTCCTGTTTGGCCGGGATCACACATGCGAGTAAGTCGTCCGACACTCGCATGTGAAATCCCAGTTCTGGCGCCGGCACTCGGGAGTGGAGCGCGCGGCTGCATAAAACTACATGCAGCCGCTTGCTCCACTCCCGAGTGCCGGCGCCAGAACTGGGATTTCACATGCGAGTGTCTGACGACTTACTCGCATGTGTGATCCCGGCCTTTGGCAGCTACTAGCGACCTAAAAGCGATCACACCAACAATCTCGTTAGCTTGCGTCGTTATCGTGATCGCTAACGAGATCGCTTAGTGTGGCAGTACCTTAAGTCTTTTGTGTCCCTTCATCTGCATAATCACACAGATATACCACTCAGGGCACTTGGAAAGCTGCGTGATAAGCTTTCTATATGATGCTTCTTTTTTTTTTCCACTCCGCTTTCCTAGAAGTTGGTATACAGTGATAATGACTAGAATGGTAGACTTGACATAAGAAAACAGCAATATTTTTATATTAAGGGTTTATTTTTTTAAACTTTTAAAAATAAATGTAATTTAATCAATCCATTGTTTGCACTATTTAGATAATTGCAGGAGACTTACATTTATATACTAAATACACTAGGAGAACATCCGGTCCATATGATTTGGGCGGTAAAAGAACTCTTTCTGGGGATCTTATCTGTCGAAATCGTTTAGATTGGTAGTTTTAGCATTACAAGAGACATTATAAAAGTGAAAACCTGATAAAGACTGTGTAAGTGTGCCTTGTCTGATTTGTATACCTTAGGTTCACTGTGGGATGCCTCTATATCTGATATATTGCACTATAATTTATATTGATTTTTTTAGTATATAATTTAATTTCACATGATTGCCTTCTAAATGGGCAGATTTATAGTGTGCGGACTTCTCTTTTGCAATCATAATAACAATAAACCTGTTCTGCTCTCACACAATGCTGTGTTTTCATTTTGGTTGGCCATTTTTTACAGCGATGTCCTTTTGTACTGCCAGGTGTGTTACATGAAGAGTCTTCGAATAAATCAGCCGTAAAGAAGTTGTACCAAGATTACGAGTAATAACCTATTTACAGGACCCAATGATTTCTAACAATGGGTCTCTGGAGTCCCCATTTGAGTTGAGTGATGGTCGAGCATGCACCACTATATTCATTGTCTATGAACTTGAAGGAGGTAACTGAGCATTGTACTTACGGCTGTTCACGAGACAATGACTGGATCACTTGTCCATGCTTGACCTTTACGCCATTTAAATGGGGATCTACAGAGCCCAGTTCTTGGTATGGGTGAGGGGGTCTAAGCGGTGGGACTCTCATCAATAACAGTACAGTCTTAGTACAATGTCTTTATGGTGACCATACAAAAATTGTCTGGTTAACAATCATTACCCTGACGTAGTCTTACACATGTTAGTCCATTTTGGCTGCTTCAGAAGTTTTATGTGGCCATCCCTGTTAACTGATATTGGGGGAAGGACGATGGATATATTCTCTCAGAAACATGTTTTTTGGATTAGCGACAATCGAATAACAATTTTAAACACGAAAATCTTCTGTCCAGACAGTCATTCTGTCATCTAAAATGATCATTCACTTTTAACCAACAGACTGGAGTGTGGTTTACAAAAATATTGATGGAAAATGAGTATGTGAAAGGCACAAGAATATCCACCATTCAGTGATGATCAATAGAATTTATTAATGTTTTTTAATAATAATTTTATTTATAGAGCGCCAACATACGCCGCAGCACTCTACAATAAAGATGTCCAGTCCTCGATGCATCTTCTTATTGCCCCAAGTGCAAGAAAGGTCATGATGTCATAACATCACGACATGCACTGTGACTGTGTGCTGGGATTTCTGCGCCACGGCGGCAATCGCGAGATGTGACGAGCAGAGTGTTGGATCAGTCTTGTGAGCGGCTGAATCTAGGCAGAAGAGAAATGCACAAAATTCTGCATTTTGACACATGTGGATTTTTGTAAAATTTGAGTAGACTTCAACTCTACTTCAATATATTTGCTAATCTGGAACACACTTCCATAAGCATTAAACGATTGGTTTCGACTGACATTGATTTAAATGTATTGGCACATTTAGACCACAATGGGAATGTGTCATATTTTATTTTTAAATTCAGTTTTTTTGTTAAATGTGTGTGTGTGTGTGTGTGTATATGTGTGTATATATATATATATATATATATATATATATAGCTCTGGCAAAAATTAAGAGACCACTGCGCAGTTTTATAAAAATTGTCTTTTCTACATGTCTGACAGCCATTCTATTCCAGTGTTAGCTGAATTCCAACCAGAGAACACCTCATTCTACTTAATGTGCTTCTGATTAGGTGATTACCTGAACCAAATCTTATTTAACGAAGGAAAGTATAACAAACGCTGCTGTGGAGTTCACAATCCTCTTGCAATAGGACAAGCTGGATGGCAAAACAAGTGCTAGTAATATCCCAAAAGTAATAGGAATGAAAAAATAACTTTTAACCATGCCAAAGGAGTTGAAAAGAAAAGTCTTGAGTGAAGAAAAGAAGGGCTCAATTCTGGCTTTACTAGCAGAGGGATTGTAATGTATGGTGTACAGTTCATATAGCGTCTTGTGCTTGGGTGCGAGGAAAACACAGGAGACATAGGTTTGATATAGAAGGACTTGTATTACTTCATACAAGTGGCAAAAAGGGTCACACAGTTTGCAGGTACAGAAGCAGGAGACACAGCAGGTCAGAGTAACTTAAGCTCAGCAATAACTCTCCACAACAGGTTCAGGATCTCTTCTCTGTTACCGTAATTCCATGCAAACGTGGATTTATCAAATAGCAGGTTTCCAGAGTCCACAAGTGTTCCAAAGTTCCTCAGTAGGAAATAGCTGGAGTACAAAGTCTAAGGTTTACAGGAGTCAGGTCACAGGCTCACTGCAGGCTTGATTCTGAAGCACTGATTGCTCAGCTGAGGCTGCTTAAGAAGCAAGAGGGAGAGAATCAGGGCGGGAACATGAAAGCTGGAAACTCCATATTGACTGAGGGCAAGATAGCTGCAGCAAGACAGAAAGCAAAATGGCCGACGGAAAAACTGAGTTTCAAGAAACATGTACAAAGAACCTTACAGGGATACTGTGAGCGTCATGTTGCCTCCATCCTTAAAATTTCTAAGATTGCAGTCCATTACAACAAGGTCAAGCAGCAGACATTGGGGACATCAAAGCTACAGACCGTCAGAGGGCAAAAACGACTCTCCACTGACCGGGATGACCGTGATCTTATTCGAATGTCACTCAGCAACCACAGGATGACATCAACTGACCTACAAAAGAAATGGCAGCTGGGGTGAAGTGGATGGCAAGAACAGTTCGTAACAGGCTCCTGGAGGCAGGGCTTAAGTCATGTAAAGCTAGAAAATAGCCTTTCATCAATGAGAAGCAAAGAGGACTGGAGTAAGGTAATCTCTGATTAGTCTAATTTTCAGCTTTGCCCAACACCTGGTCATCTAATGGTTAGATGGGAGACCTGGAGAGGCGTACAAGCCACAGTGTCTTGGACCCACTGTGATACAGTAAAGATGTATATCTTTGTACCGTGTTAGCCAGTAGATAGAAAATATTTCTTTCCAGTTAGCCATTAAAAGGTATCAACCACTGAGGACTCTCAACTCTAAATATTTTGGACCCACTGTGAAATTTGGTGGAGGATCGGTGATGATCTGGGGATGCTTCATCAAGGCTGGAATTGGGCAGGTTAATCTTTGCAAAGGACGTATGAATCAAGCCACATACAAGGTTATCCTGTTGATAACAGTTGATTCCTTCTGCTCAGGCAATGTGCCCCAACTCTGAGGACTGGTTTTTCCAGCAGGACAAAGCACCATGCCACCCAGCTAGGTCATTCAATGTGTGGATGAAAGACCACCACATCAAATCCGTGTCATGGCCAGCCCAATCTCCAGACCTGAACCCCATTGAAAACCTCTGGAATGAAGAGGAAGATGGATAGTCACAAGCCATCATACAAAGAAGAACTGATTAAATTTCTGTACCAGGAGTGGCATAAGGTCACCCAAAAGCAGTGTGAAAGACTGGTGGAAAGCATGCCAGGAAGCATGAAAGCTGTGATTAAAAATCATGGTTATGCCACAAAATATTGATTTCTGAACTCTTCCCGAGTTAAAACATTAGTATTGTTGTTTCTAAATGATTATGAACTTGTTTTCTTAGCATTATTTGAGGTTTGCAAGCACTGCTTTTTTTGTTATCTTAACCATTTCTCATTTTCTGAAAATAAATACAAAATGTATTGCTTACAAATTTGGAGACATGTTCTCAGTAGTTTATAGAATAAAACAGCAATGTACATTTTACTCAAAAAATATACCTGTAAAGAAAAAAATCAGAGAAACTGAAAATTTTGCAGTGGTCTCTTAATTTTTGCCAGAGCTGTATATACATATATATATATATATATATATATATATTTATACTAGATGGAGTCCCGATGCTTTCGCATGGTGAGGGCGGTAATATCATGATGGGGCAGGCTTTGCAGCGTTGAAAATCTCCCCCCATGTGCTCACCCACCTATCCACTCTCTCCCCATGTGCTGACTTCTCCAATCTGTGCTCTCTTCTTTGACCTTTCTACCCCATGTGCTATCCCCCTTGTCTGCTGTCTCTCTCCTTCCTGTGCTGTGTTCTCCCCTCATGTGCTGTCCCTTTTGAGCTGTCTCCCCCCTGTTCTCTGTCTCTCTCACCCCTGTGTCTAACTGTACAGAACATACCACAGCTCCTGGGCAGGGGAGGAAGCACACGACAAAACTGACATTACAGCAGGAGATCACAGAGGATACACTTTGTGAGGTAAAATATTGTTTAAAAACAGTCAGTAAAATATTTTACCTCACAAAATGAATCCTCTGTGATCCCCTGCTGTAATGTCAGTATTGTCTTTTGCTGCCTCCCCTGCCCAGAAGATGTGGTATGCTCCATACACAAACAATTTTTAAAATGAACTTTCGTTCATGGGAAAACCTTTAATGTGACCGGCTTCCTCTGCATGTAGACAAGTCGCACATCTGCCGCCGGGATCATTCACTGCACCTGCGCGGAATTCGCGCAGGCGCTGTGCGGCGGTGTTCCGCTGGTGGTACCGCGCAAGAGGCTGTGTGAGTGTGACAGTGTGAGAGTGTGTGAAGCATATAGGGTGTGTGTGTGGTGCGATGGTGTTCCACTGGTGGTTCCGCGCAATAGGTTGGTGCCAGCAGCAGTTTCCATATTGAGACACCTATCACTTGGGTGTCCCAATATGGCGGACGGTGAACTTCCTCCGCTTGGAATTCTGGGTAGGGTGACATCTGGACAGAACAGGAAATGAAAACATTACAAGGCAATTATATATATACTAGATGGTGGCCCGATTCTAACGCATCAGGTATTCTAGAATATGTATGTAGTTTATTTATACATGGCTCCGCTCCCACCCTCCCATCCTTGTATGCATGGCTCCGCTCCCACCCTCCCATCCTATATACATGGCTCCGCTCCCACCCTCCAATTCTATATACATTGCTCCATTTCCACCCTGTATACATGGCTACACTCCCACTCTCCGCTGGGCTCCCCCGTCCTCTCCCATCATACTTACCCTCCTCGATCCGTCGCTGCACGTCCCTGCATCTCTATCCCGGCTCGTCAGCTTCTTCCTCTGGGCTGCGGTCACGTGGTACCGCTCATTAAGGTCATGAATATGTACGCCACGCCTATGGGAGTGGAGTCGCATCCATATTCATGACCTTAATGAGCGGTACTACGTGACCGCACAGGATACAAGCAGACGCGACAGGACAAGGATGCAGGGACGGAAGGTGAGTATGTACTGGAGATGACCTGCGGCTACCATCGGGAGATTCAACGGCTAGTGCCGCTGATCTCCCGACGGTGGCGTGGGCCGGATGTGCCTGTTGCTGATTTGTCGCGTCCGGCCGGGCGCGACCAATCAGCGACGCAGGGTTTTTTGTTACAGACGGAAGTGAAAAGTTAGACAATTATATAGTATATATTACAGACCAAAAGATTGGACACACCTTCTCATTTAAAGATTTTTCTGTATTTTCATGACTATGAAAATTGTAAATTCACACTGAAGGCATTAAAACTATGAATTAAAACATGTGGAGTTATATACTTAACAAAAAAGTGTGTAACAACTGAAATTATGTCTTATATTCTAGGTTCTTCAAAGTAGCCACCTTTTGCTTTGATGACTGCTTTGCACACTCTTGGTATTCTCTTGATGAGCTTCAAGAGGTAGTCACCGGAAATGGTTTTCACTTCACGGGTGTGCCCTGTCAGGTTTAATAAGTTGGATTTATGGCCTTATAAATGAGGTTGGGACCATCGGTTGTGTTGTTCAGAAGTCTGGTGGATACACAGCTGATAGTCCTACTGAATAGACTGTTAGAATTTGTGTTATGGCAAGAAAAAAGCAGCTAAGTAAAGAAAAACGAGTGGCCATCATTACTTTAAGAAATGAAGGTCAGTCAGTCCGAAAAATTGGGAAAACTTTGAAAGTGTCCCCAAGTGCAGTTGCAAAAACCATCAAGCGCTACAAAGAAACTGGCTCACATGAGGACCACCCCAGGGAAGGAAGACCAAGAGTCACCTCTGCTTCTGAGGATAAGTTTATCCGAGTCACCAGCCTCAGAAATCACAGTTTACAGCAGCTCAGATTAGAGACCAGGTCAATGTCACAGAGTTCTAGCAGCAGACACATCTCTACAACTGTTAAGAGGAGACTTTGTGTAGGAGGCCTTCATGGTAAAATAGCTGCTAGGAAACCACTGCTAAGGAAAGGCAACAAGCAGAAGAGACTTGTTTGGGCTAAAGAACACAAGAAATGGACATTAGACCAGTGGAAATCTGCTTTGGTCTGATGAGTCCAAATTTGAGATCTTTAGTTCCAACCACCGTGTCTTTGTGCAATGCAGAAAAGGTGAACGGATGGACTCTACATGCCTGGTTCCTACCGTGAAGCATGGAGGAGGAGGTGTGGGGGTGCTTTGCTGGTGACACTGTTGGGGATTTATGCAAAATTGAAGGCATACTGAACCAGCATGGCTACAACAGCATCTTGCAGCGGCATGCTATTCCATCCGGTTTGCGTTTAGTTGGACCATCATTTATTTTTCAACAGAACAATGACCTCAAACACACCTCCAGGCTGTGTAAGGGCTATTTGACCAAGAAGGAGAGTGATGGGGTGCTATGCCAGAGGACCTGGCCTCCACAGTCACCAGACCTGAACCCAATAGAGATGGTTTGGGGGTGAGCTGGACCGCAGAGTGAAGGCAAAAGGGCCAAAAAGTGCTAAGCATCTCTGGGAACTCCTTCAAGATTGTTGGAAGACCATTTCCGGTGACTAACTCTTGAAGCTCATCAAGAGAATGCCAAGAGTGTGTGTGGTGCGCCTGAGGGTTCAGTCGCGACAGAGGTACTGCATCTCAGCCAGAGATGTGGTATTTCAACTTTCAGGTAAATTGGAGACACTACACCTGGCTCTGGCAACAATGCATCCATCACACACACTAGCTGAGTTCAGCTAGCAAGCCTGCAGCTAGGAAAGGGTGTTAGATGGTGGGTGGAACTTGCGGGTCAGAGCAGGAGTAAGAGGGAAGTGAGAGGACAGTCTTCCCTTCGGGAGGAAGGAGACAGACGCTTAGAAGCAGCTCTCCCAAAGGGGAGAGGGGAAAGAGATAGAACCGTGCAGCAGGCTCCATTTCCTGAGGAGCTGCTCACAGAGAGAGAAGGGAAGTGGGCAGGTTCCCTGGAAGGGAAAAGGGATTTCTCAGAGGCACGGCTGAGCAAGAGGCTACCCGTGGGGCTCGTTCCAGGACTGGCGGACTCCAGCTGAGAGAATCCAGGTCGCAGAAGGGACTCGGCCCCTAGCCTAGTGGAGAACTTTATGACTCAGCTAGCAAGCCGACAGTTGTGATAACTTTAGGGATCACAGTCACAACCACAAGTATCTTCTCCGGGAAGGAAAGCTATATAGGATCAAGGAAACGCCTGGGTCACGTCCTATAGGAGCCGCAGCTTTTAGACTAGGACACTGCTTAGTGAGGTGCTGGAAGGAAGAAAGGAGTGGGAATCAGCACAGTGAGATGGCCAGGGAAGGCATATACTGACAGGGAGCTTTGGCTGATGTTCTCCATCCACCTGGGAGTTGGCTGGGCTCCTCACCTGGGGAACGCGGCACCAAACGGGCACCTGTGTGCACCAGAACTGTGAGTAAAGCCTTGGAAACTGCAACTGACTGTCTTCTCAAGTTCTTCCTGCGTTACACACTCCACTTTGCTACATCTCGCAGCCACATTACTTTCTACAACACCTTTCTGCCCTGAGACAACATAGCTTCACCTGTGGGAAGCTTTACCAACTCTGCTGCATCATACCATCAGTCTCCGAGGATCTGCACTGCAGCACTTGTCACCTCTGACCAGAAACCACAGGTGGCGTCACGAACACCTTACTACAAACTATATCATCCCCTGTAAATATTCCCCTTTTATTGGACGCCCAGGGCCACGGACCGGGTCACTGCTGCCGTAACACATCCCTTTAAGACACCGGCCGGTACCGAGTATCCCACTGCCCTGGCGGGCGATCCATGTGCAAAGCAGTCATCAAAGCAAAAGGTGGCTACTTTGAAGAACCTAGAATATAAGACATAATTTCAGTTGTTTCACACTTTTTTGTTAAGTATATAATTCCACATGTGTTAATTCATAGTTTTGATGCCTTCAGTGTGAATGTACAGTTTTCATAGTCATGAAAATACAGAAAAATCTTTACATGAGGTGTGTCCAAACTTTTGGTCTGTACTGTACATATTTTATATATATATATATATATAGATATAATTTTTTTCTTAATTTGGACTTTTTTTACCTAATTACATTTTAAAAATAAAAATCTAATATTCACACTGCACACTGGGGCTTTTTTAGACTCATACTTCATGTTGTTCCCAATCTTTTGTATTGAAACATCTAATGAACGTGTATAAAAGTATTTGTGAAGTAAAGATCAGCTGTTACATCACCCATTGTAATTGGTGGATCCTGTGTGATCTGCAGTAAATAGTCATCATCACTTGTCATTGTAATCCTGCCTCTGCTGAAATTGCTCTAAACTCTTTACCCCAATTCATCATTCTTTGCACCTGTTTTTGTCTACCTTTCTCTGTTTTGTGCTTTTTTATTTTTTTCCCAATTCATTATTCTATTTGCGCCATTTTTGAAGCCTATTGTATGTGTATTTGCCTTTTTTTTTCGTTTTGTTTTCTACTCTGTGTACACCATTTAATGATTTCAGTTGTTTATCTATTGTGACTTTTTAAAAAGTCAATTTATTTGGTGCAACTCCACTCCAGTTCCACCCCTGGCGTAATATTGAGTAAGCCATTATTTCATTATTTTGTTGCAATTTTTCTGTCATTTTGTGACACATGCAACTTTTGGTGACAAAAAGTCCCAAAAACAGTTAGACTGGAAAAAAAAATGACCATTTTTAATTTTGAGCCAGATTTATGAATTGCATGTGCCATTTTGAGAAATTTTGCACAAAAAACTGCAAGGCTAAAAAGGAAAGTGCTTAAAAAAATATGCCTATGATGCATTGGGACCTTCATGAAAGGATTGGAAGTATGGGCTTTAAAAGTGAGGCCATTGTGAAAACTACAAGATTACAATTTGGGGGGGAGGGTGGACGAAGGTCATGATATAAAAAAAATGCTGATATGTTTTTAAAAACATGTAATATGTGAACATATAGTTCCTTAAAATTTTATTAATAAAGTCACGGTCAAGCAGTCCAGTGCCAGAGGCAGCAAAGCAACCCAAAACATCAGGGAACCTCCGCCATTTTTGACTGTAGGGACCGTGTTCTTTTCTTTGAATGCCTCTTTTTTTTTCCTGTACACTCTATGTTGATGGTTTTTCCCAAAAAGCTCGACTTTTGTCTCATCTGACCAGAGAACATTCTTCCAAAACGTTTTAGGCTTTCTAAGGTAAGTTTTGGCAAACTCCAGCCTGGCTTTTTTATGTCTCGGGGTAAGAAGTGGGGTCTTCCTGGGTATCCTACCATACAGTCCCTTTTCATTCAGACGCCGACGGATAGTACGGGTTGACACTGTTGTGCCCTCGGACTGCAGGGCAGCTTGAACTTGGATGTTAGTCGAGGTTCTTTATCCACCATCCGCACAATCTTGCGTTGAAATCTCTCGTCAATTTTTTTTTCCTTCCACATCTGGGGAGGTTAGCCACAGTGCCATGGGCTTTAAACTTCATGATGACACTGCACACAGAAGACACAGGAACATTCAGGTCTTTGGAGATGGACTTGTAGCCTTGAGATTGCTCATGCTTCCTCACAATTTGGTTTCTCAAGTCCTCAGACAGTTCTTTGGTCTTCTTTCTTTTCTCCATGCTCAATGTGGTACACACAAGGACACAGGACAGAGGTTGAGTCAACTTTAATCCATGTTAACTGGCTGCAAGTGTCATTTAGTTATTGCCAACACCTGTTAGGTGCCACAGGTAAGTTACAGGTGCTGGTGATTACACGAATTAGAGAAGCATCACATGATTTTTCAAACAGTGCCAATACTTTTGTCCACCCCTTTTTTAGGTTTGGTGTGGAATTATATCCAATTTGGCTTTAGGTCAATTATTTTTTTTTGTTTTTTCATTTAAGACAAATTAAATGAAGATAATAATACCAAAGAATTTGTGTTTGCAATCATTTTAGGAAGAAACTGAGTATTATCTGACAGAATTGCAGGGGTGCCAATACTTTTGGCCACCACTGTATACCCAGTGTAACAAACAATGTAAAAAGTGAATATAGAAGATGCAAATAACAACTTCAGTTAGATTAGACCATACATAGCTTGATATCAGTGATTGCTTCTATATTGGTATGCAAAGTCTTTTAACACAATGTACAGCAACCTAAAATACCTAGAAGTTCCTTTCTAGTAACCTAAGTGCAGAGGTTGGCACCCTCTAAGATGCTAGATGTGATGCCCCACTCGTCGGCGGCTGTCCCGGTTTTTTCTTACTAACCCTGTTGTAAGCAGCAGGAAAAGACAGGTAGAGATGAAACAGGTGTATAGGATTACAGCCTGGTGAAAAATCCCAAAATGTATATGAAATACAGGTGTAATAGCCTCACAAAGAGGGGGGTATACTAAATAGTAAGGAACTTATTGTATAGATCGCTAATCGTAGCGTTTTCTGATAGCACATTCCCTCTAAACCGTTTCAATACTACTGTATTTTTCGGACTATAAGACGCACTTTTTTTCACCCAAAATTTGGGGTGAAACCGGGGCTGCGTCTTATAGTTGGAATGTACTTACAGTTAGCGTGGTGAAAAATATATATCAACAGAAAATATAGGATACACACAGTATGTCTATTATGTCTAATTTATATCAATAATGAATAATGATAGCAAATAACATGTGTGCCCATATGACCTGAAGAAATTGGGATGGTGGACCATCCGAGTTATATGAAAAGAACACCCAGGATGTGGAGGGGGATGACCCAGTGAATGGGAAAAGACAACGAGACCAAAAGTGTAATTAAATATTGCCTTTATTGTACAAAAATTGGCTACACAAAATAAAAATAATAATAAAGTTAAATTAAAAACCATGTAAACAAAAAAAGAAAAATAAAATTTAAAAATTGGACACACCACACATAAGTATGCTATGTAAGCAGTATATGTAAAAATAAGAATAATTAGTATAATATCAATATCAATATACAAATGCTCAAATAATAACCAGGTATAAACATGGTGCAATAATACAAATACCAGATTGTGCAATAATGCAATAAAAAAAGAGGAAAAACCGTCTATATAGTGCTGGTAATAACAACAAAAATTGGACAAAGAGAAAATGAAAATGCTGAACTATGCAGCGTGAAATAAAAATCTCAGTGACCGTGCTGACCATATGTGTACTACCACATGTGAGCAAAAAAATACTAATAGTGATAATGAAACACCAAATGCCGGTGCTCACACAAACCGAAAAATGTCAAATAAAGATATACCGCATGGCTGAAATAATACCTGGGAGCTGGGTCTCGTGTGGTGTGCCAATAGAAAACGCGCCCCGACGCGCGTTTCGGAAAGATTCCTTCGTCAGGGGGATGTGTTAGCGTGGTGGCAGCAGGAGTCGGGCGATTCTTCCAGTGGTCCGACGCTGCAGGGCGAAAATCTCACTCCTATCCCAGCCTGGTGCAGCAAGTTTGGTGATGCTGGGGCTCCGGCGAAATTTTGTGAAAACCCAGAGCCCCCACACTTCCACTGGCTCGATGCTGTGGTCTCTGAGAAAATGGCCGCAGGAGGCGGCGCATGCGCAGATTGAGATCTAGGCACTGAGATGTCGTCTCCTGAGATCTCATTGCCGAGATCTCAATCTTTGCATGCGCCGCCTCCTGCGGCCATTTTCCCAGAGACCACAGCATCGAGCCAGTGGAAGTGTGGGGGCTCTGGGCTTTCACAAAATGTCGCCGGAGACCCCGCACCACCAAGCACCGCAGAACCTGCAGCACCAGTCTGGGATGGGATTTACTGGAGACCACCGCATCGCAGCAAAGTATGTGCAGGAGCTCCAGGAATTCACAAAATGTTGGCGGAGCCCCCACACCACCGCACCTGTCGCACCAGTCTGGGTCATATCGCCGGACCACCAAACACCCCCTGTGACTCGCTCCACCTGCGCTGCTGATCCTCCAGGGTAAGCTGAATTCAGGACTGTAAGACCGACCCCCTTTTGACTCATTTTTTTTCCCCATTTTCCTTCTGAAAATTTGGGGTGCATCTTATGGTCTGGTGCGTCTTATAGTCTGAAAAATATGGTATATACAGTAGGTGCATTGTGTATGCACTAGATAAATTAAAGAGACCAGGTTGCGTTCCAAAATGCAATTTATCTGCAGATATAGGGTCATTATGCAGGTTAATCGTTATATTGCTGTCTGTCCTCCTTACCAAAAGTGCAGCTGTAAGGACATAACTAACTGTAATCCTCCGGCTTTCAGTCATAGAGGCAGTACGGGGTGGCCACAGTCATCGCACAGTACACCCCAGCATTGACAAATTTCTCTGCTCTGTATATGTACAGAGCAAGCTCTCAAAGTGCCGTGGTGCTCACTTCCGCCTTTCATAATGCTGTGAGTGATAAATAATTGCTTTGGCAACCCTATAGCTGCATGTTAATAGCGGTTGGAGACATGACCGGTACCCTTTATAAATGTTTTTTTTTCCATTAGTTTACAGTAATGTTTGGGCTGGAGACCCGCGGGCCAGTCTGTTCATTGCAGTCTGTACTTGGACCGTGACACAGGGATGTGTGAATCCGACCTTATTTAGAGAAGTGAAGTTCAAGGTCTTCAGGCGGTAAATAAGTTCTGAGCAACTTCATTCCACTAGAATATTTCCATTGTGAGTGCATGCTGACCTCTAGTGGTGAAATGACAGAATACACTTTATCAGTATAACTGAGTTTTTGAGATCAAAAGAAAATGCCAGACACAAACAAACTTATACTCTAATAACCATAAAATTAGTCTACCACAACGTTAGTGGTGCCCTGTGAATATACTTTAGGGATATTATTGAAAAATAAGTTAAGACGGTGTAAGTTGAAATTTCTTGTGTTTTTAAAGCCTTTAATAATAAGGAAATAATATATTCAATATATAAGCTATTTTGTCATTTTATTTTACTTTAGTATATGTTTCTTCTGGAAATAAACATGTTTGAATCTTGACTGCAAACAGAGCACCCTAATATGATAAAGAAAAAAATAGTGAGATGGTTTCATAGGCTTGTCTAAAAAGATGTGTTTTTAGGGCATGATTAAAAGTGTGATTTTATTGCCTGGGTAATGCATTCCAGAGAACTGGTGCAACATGAGAAAAGTCTTGCAGATGGGAGTGGGAGTTATGGTCTTTGGAATGGAGATCATGGGAAGGGTGGAAGTCATAAACTGTGGAGCGCTTTGTGCTGAGGTTAAGATTTATTCTTTGTAGGACAATTCTGAAAGCTGAGTTGTAAAAGATGTGAAGCAAGTAGAAATTTATATGAAATAAGCATTCAACAGCAATAATAATAATTTTAGTTATATAGCACCAACATATTCCACAGCGCTTTACAATCAAGTGGGGACATGTACAAACAATAAAGACCTTAAAGAGTAACACATAGTTCAACAGTTACAAGAGGAGTGAGGACCTTAGGTGAAAAGGTGCTTGTCATGTACGATCCAGCCATCATTATAATAAATGGGGCATTTCAAATAAGCTGCATGATCTGGTCATCAGCCAGTTTCTGTGCAAGAGCAATTGCCAAGAATTATTGGGTGCATGGAAGATGTGAAAACAGATTAATAGGAAGGACCCCATACTGAGGAGAAATTAGAAAGCTGGAACGTTGTAGGGTTAGTTTGGTGATGTTAGATGATAGGCCTATCTAAAGAGATGTGTTTGTAAAGCACTTTTAAAAATGAGTGTAGGTATTAATCGAATTGTCTGGGGTAGTGCATTCCAGAAAACTGGCGCAACATGAGAGAAGTGTTGGAGGTGGAAATGAGAGGTTTGGATTTTGCAAGGTGTTAATTTTAGGTCAGTTACAGAACAGAGAGCATGGGTAGAGTGGTAGACAGAGATGAGGGAGGAGATGTAGAGTGGTGCAGAACTATGGAGAGCTCTGTTGAAGATAGAGATAAGTTTATATTATACTCTGTAGCAACCAGTGAAATGAATATAACAAGGTGGAGATATCGGTGAAGCTGCTGTACAGAAATACGACCCACTAAGCAGACTTCAGGACATATTAGAGAGGAGAAAATTTGGTTAGAGGAGGACTGATTAATGGAGAGTTGCAGTAGTCCAGATGAGAATGAATAAGAGCGACAGTAAGAGATTTTGCAGTTTCCAAGGTGAGAAAAGGTCAGATTATGGAGAGATTTTTAAGCTGCATGTAATATGAGCGAGAGAGTGATTGAATATAAGGAATAAAGTAAAGTTAAAATATGTGTCAAATATGACCACAAGACAGGAAGCGTGCTGCTTGGGCATTATAGTTGAACCACCCATGACAATTGCAATATTGGATATAGGTAGCTTAGTAGCATTCACATATTTGCCAAAACGCAGGCCCATACTGCTCATCAGGCAAATTACAAATAGGCTGGTCTGGCTGTGCCTTACTTATAATCGTATCTCAAGGTATGGATAGAGCTAATATCTGTGGAATAGGGGGATCTTACTATATGGAGGCACAGAGGTGGCAACATTACAATCAGGAGGCACAATGTAGGGCTTTATTACCATTTGGAAGCACAGAAGACATACTATTACAATATATACAAGCATAGAGGGAACATGATTACTATATAATCAGGCACGAAGGGGGCTCTATAACCATGTAAATGCACAGAGACGTGGGGCATTATTACTAACTGGAACACTATGAACGGTTAGAGCAGCATGGAGTTTGTGTAGAGGGGGAAGTGAAAAATGGAAAGTGAGTTACTAAGCAAAGTTATAGGAAAGATGTGTATCTTCGTACCGTGTTAGTCAGTAGATAGAAAAAATATTTAGAGCTGAGAGTCCTCAGTGGTTGATACCTTTTAATGGCTAACTGAAAAGATGGTAACAAATTGCAAGCTTTCGAGACTACGCAGGTCTCTTCATCAGGCAAAGACTAAAACAAAAACCTGTCTTACCTATTGCATTATTCCTGTGTCCTCTTGTGTATAAATATGTGATTCTTCAGTTTTTGTTTTAGTCTTTGCCTGATGAAGAGACCTGCGTAGTCTCGAAAGCTTGCAATTTGTTACCATCTTTTCAGTTAGCCATTAAAAGGTATCAACCACTGGGACTCTCAACTCTAAATATTTTTCTAAGCAAAGTTAAAAAGAATTGTAAAAATATTAAAAAAAATAGCAAAAAATAAAACAAATATTGCACCAATAAATAAAACAAATATTGCACCAATAAATTCACATATTTATCATCATACTGCCAAGCAAAAAGTGTATTACAATGCGATCAAAAAGTCTTATATAAATAAAAAAGAAATCCTTGAAAACATCATCCTGTCCCACAAAAAATAAGCCCCTACTTACCTCCATGTACATCTCTGAAATATGGATTCAGATGGAACCACCAATGGAACATTCCTTATAATGAGGCAGAGGGAGCCACTTTGGACTCTGTCTATCCTGTCTTCCGGTCGTGTATATAGAGAAAAATTAATACAGTCATTTCCAGAGAAGGGGGACATTTATCACCCTCACATTGAACATATGGAGAAATGAGATAAACTAATAATAATAATATAATAATCTTTATTTTTATATAGCGCTAACATATTCCACAGCGCTTTTAAATTAATTACAACTTTGGAAAAGAAAACATAATTAACTGAGAAAGTTAGAAACCTAAGAAGAGCTGATGACTCTACCTCCAATGAAGTAGTGGTCCCCTGCAATGACCAGATAATTAAAACGGGAGATTTGCTGATAAAATTACAACGAGGCTGAGATTTGTTTATGTACACTGTGTTCCAAATTATTATGCAAATAATATTTTCTCAGATTTTCCCAAATTACCTATATTAATTTCAGTCATTGTAATTTTCCAGTCAAATAACTATTAGAGTACAATTGAAAGGTTTTTGTGCAAACTGCCTATGATAACAGTATATTTTTTAAAAAAAAAACACTTAAAATGCATGTTCCAAATTATTATGCACAGCAGAGTTTTCAACCTTTTCATTTTAATAAGGAAGAAAAAAATGGTCATTTTTGAAATTATAAGAATTAGCAGGTTATTACAAACTGAAATCAAACATTTTTCAACTCAAAACTTTTTTCTAGGTGATGTTACATTTGCACATAGGACCCCTTGTTCGAAAGGAGCTTCTGAACTCTCTCGGCCATTGAATTTGTCAGGTTTTGGATGGTTTCTGCTTCAAGTGTTTTGCATATGGACAGAATACCCTCCCAGAGCTGTTGCTTAGATGTGAACTGCCTCCCGCCATCATAGAAACTCCTTTTGATGATGCTCCAGAGGTTCTCAATGGGGTTGAGGTCAGGGGAGCATGGGGGCCACACCATACGTTTGTCCCCTTTTATGCCCATAGCAGCCAGAGATGCAGATGTGTTATGTGCAGCATGAGACGGTGCATTATCATGCATGAAAATGATCTTGCTGTGGAATGCACAGTTCTTCTTCTTGAACCATGGCAGGAAGTGCTGTTTGAGAAACTCAACATACACTATGGAGTTCATCTTTACCCCTTCAGGGATCCTAAAGGGGCCGACAACCTCTCTCCCCATGATTCCAGCCCAAAACATTACTCCACCTCCTCCTTGTTGGCGCCGTAGCCGTGTTTGCATGGGGTGTCCATCAACCAGCCATTCTCCACTCCATCCATCTGGACCATCGAGCGTTGCACGGCACTCATCGGTGAACAAAACAGTTTTGAAGTCAGTCTTCATGTATTGTTTGGCCCACTGGAGCCATTTCTGCTTGTGTGCAGTGGATAGAGGAGGTCGACAGGATGGCTTATGCACAGCTGCAAACCTCTGAAGGACCCTGCATCTTGTTGTTTGGGGGACGTTGGAGGCACCAGCAGCTTCAAAAACTTGTCTGCTGCTATGACAAGGCTTTTTTGCCGCTGCTCTTTTAACCTGACGTAATTGCCTGTAGGAAAGAGTCCTCAATTTTCCCTTATCAGCACGCACACGTGTGTACTGTGAATCAGCTACATACTTCTTGATTGTGCGATGATCACGATGAAGTGTCTTGGCAATGTTGATTGTAGTCATGCCTTGACCTAAACACTCCACAATTTGTTGCTTCTCAGCAGCCGACATATCCTTTTTCTTTCCCATTTTGGCAGAAAATGTAGGCTGCTTAATAATGTGGGACAGCCTTCTTAAGTACTCTTGCCTTTCATTGGACACACCTGCCAAACTAATTAGCACAGGTGTCTGCAATTGTTTACAGTGATGTAAAGAGCCCTGACACACATCACCATCAATGAGTTTAACTGACAAACAAAAAAATTCTTACATTTTCACTCCTAAACAATTTTTGCATAATAATTTGGAACACAGTGTAGAGGAGAAGTGTTCTTCCCAGGCATATGCTATATGCTTCTTCTGATCAAAGAAAAACTGGAAAATTGTAATTAGACACGCTGTCTCCGGTGTCCAGATATGAATATTGGGGTTTGCATTCATCCGATAAGTATTGGAGATACATTTTCGTCGTCATAGCCAAGGGACGAGCATAACGCATTCACTCACATCCCCATTCTGCCGGCAGAACCCTTGCAACGTAATATTGGTCCAATGGATGGTGCTATCCAGGTCATATTTGATCTCTACAAAAAGGTAAAATCACGATAAGGATCATGATGACAATATCTACTTCCTGGGACCTCCAGAGTCGAAAATGTCCTGTAAGTTGGGGATCTTATAAAATTCTGAAAGACCTAGCACATCCCACAATCAGCCCTCACATGAGCTCGTCAAGATGAGGTTTTTGGGTGTAGCATTGAGCTAATAATAATGAAAGTTTGGGTCTCTACTGTTGTTCATTCTTGAAGTCATACTACACTGTAAAGGGTGGTCCATTTTCCCAATCGGAGTGCTTCCCTCCGCTAAGCTCTGAGCCATTTCCGTGACATCAAGTTTAGTAATCCTCTTTCGCTATTCCTTTTTATTACATGTAATTGTATATATCGTTCTATGTTCCAATTTTGTATCATCTTTGTAAATCTTTTATCAACACTGCCTATCTTTCTGGATTAAATACATAAAATTGAATAGCTCTATCCCTCTTTCTCTGCAAACCACATCCCTGAAGCCATGCGCTATCTGTAACCGGTGTTCAATCGGCCTGTATAAACACAATTGGAGATGGCAACTAGTAGTGGTTCCTTTTTTGTTATTGTGGAGCTGTCAGTGACTGTACTGAGGCATATACATATATTCTATGAGATGTAATCGGAGGTGTATATACCATATACTCATTGTGAGTTCCTCATTAACTGGCCTAGTAGTGGAAGGAGCCACGACCTCATCCATCACTTGTCACTTAATTGCATAATTGTCTTGATGACTGGAGGTAATGAAGTTGTGTTCCCCTGATAAACTGATGGCAGTAATGAGATCTGGGCGATCTCTCTGGTGTCATCTGTGACAAAGTGCTATCAGTGTTTGGATCTGCATGACCCCCCCAGCTGTTATCCTTGACAGCGTGCATAAAAGCAAGGTCAGCCACAGTTTTGTGCAGTTCTGAAAATTACAACACTGAACTGAGGCCAGACGGAGTCCAAAGTATCTCTTCCTACCTCATTACAGTGAACGGATCTCTAAGGGGTTTCATCTGAATCTCGTCATTCGAACATTTAGATGGAAATCCCGATGTAAGTGCTCAGCGTACAGCGCAGGATAAATGTGGTTCAAAATGTGTTCCGAATAAATGCTTCAATTCAATCCACAAAAAACAAGCCCCCACTCAGTTCCGTCATCTGTGAATGAATATATAGGGTTTCCACATTACTGGTAACAGAAAAGCTCTGGAAAAGCGCCTTGGCTTCCTCTAAAAGAAATCCAGCTCCCAAATCCAAATACCATTCTCCATTCTGAGCACCATAGTGTGCCTAAGCCACAGAGTCCTCATTTGTCAGGTATGTAGCCTACTTAATTTACGACGTTCATGTCTTTAGAAGAACAAGCTGGGCATAATGTATGGGCACTATAATGTATGGACTCTACAATGTGTACGAGCACAACAATAGCAGAATTGGAATTTTCACTCTGCCACATCCCCTACTGCTTATTTAAAGATATCACCCATGGAGTTTAAATCATCACTGCACCTGTAGATGAATTCCCTGATGAATGTAATTTCCAAAATGGTGACACTTGAGGGGGTTTCTGCTGTTCTGGCATTTAGTGGCTCAGTATTGTCACGCGGTCTTATGATATGTGTACGATGTCAGTAAACTATTCTTAAAAGAACAACACTCTATACAACATATAGATTAGCAACATCAGCATGTAAATATAGAATAGTTTTACCTGACACGATATCCGTTGAACTCAGGGTTAATCTTGAGGACTTGATACACTGTCACAGGAAAGAGGAGGACCGGGGGTCTAACCTGACCCTAAACTGGGGTCCTAACTAATCCCTCACCTTGGAGGTACTGATAATGGTTCAGAGGTCCAAGTCTCCAGCCTAACCCTGTCTCCTATCAGTCCCTGAACCCTGTAATCAGTCCTAAGAAGGATTCTGATTACCACCAAAGGGATATGGGCTGATCTCTGCTAAATACACAGATTAGACATATAAGACAGACTGGAGAAAACACAGACTTGCATACACACTCAAACACAGAAGGAACATAAATGATCTGGGATATTAAACTCTAAGCAAGGTGAGCTTAAAACAACTATGGAGCTCTTTAACTTAAGTCTATACAGATACAATCCTATCTGTGGTCTGCATGAAGAATTTCACTGGCAACTCCCAACACAGACAACCAGAGATTTAAAGGAAACCAATCAACAAATAATTAATTGCAGCCGGGAGAAAACTGCACCCAGTCCCAGAACTGAGCACAGACAGAATTAACTCCCTAACTGCCAAACACAAAGAAACAGCAACTCAGCTGTGAGAAGTCAGAATGTGCAACCGCGACGATCTTCGTGGCGATGCACACATGACAGTACCCCCCCTTCTACGAGGGGCCTCCGGACCCTCAGGGCCAGGTTTGCCCGGGTGAGTTCTGTGGAAGGTCCGCACCAAACGATCTGCGTTAATGTCAGACGCAGGAACCCACGTCCTCTCCTCTGGACCATACCCCTTCCAATGCACCAAGTACTGAAGGGACCGGCGATTCAGACGTGAGTCAATGATCTTTGACACTTGAAACTCCAAGTTACCATTGACCACCACTGGAGGAGGAGGTAGAGGTGATGGTATGACTGGTGCCACGTACCTCTTAAGTAATGACTTGTGGAACACATTATGAATTTTAAACGTAGGAGGGAGGTCCAGACGAAATGCCACAGGATTAATTATGGAACTGATCCTGTACGGCCCGATGAATCTGGGGCCCAGCTTCCAGGAGGGAACTTTAAGTTTTATATTCCTGGTAGACAACCATACCAGATCGTTCACATTAAGATCTGGACCAGAAACTCTCCTCCTATCAGCCATACGTTTATAACGGTTCCCCATAGCACTCAGATTATTCAATACACCTCTCCACACTGAAGCAAGTGACGACGAGAAACGCTCCTCCTCAGGAACCCCAGAAGGGCCCCCCCCATTGAATGTACAAAACTGGGGATGAAAACCATATGCCCCAAAAAACGGGGACTTACCAGTGGACTCGCTCCGCCTGTTGTTAAGAGCGAACTCTGCCAGAGGCAAGAAAGAAGACCAGTCCTCCTGGTTCTCTGAGACAAAACACCGAAGATAAGTCTCTAGGCTTTGATTCAGACGCTCTGTCTGACCATTGGTCTGCGGATGAAAAGCCGAGGAAAATGACAATTGCATCCCCCGACGTAAACAAAATGCCCTCCAAAACTTGGACACAAACTGAGACCCCCTATCTGACACCACATCAGAAGGCAACCCATGAAGTCTCACAATCTCCCCAATGAACACCTGCGCCAGAGTTTTAGCATTAGGGAGGGCAGGAAGAGCAATGAAATGTGCCATCTTACTGAACCTGTCAACAACCACCAGTATGACAGTCTTCCCTGACGACTGAGGAAGGTCCGTGATGAAGTCCATAGACAAATGAGTCCATGGACGCTCCGGAAGTTTCAAGGGTAAGAGGGTCCCAGACGGACGGGTATGAGGGGTCTTAGAGCGAGCACAAACCCCACAGGACGCGACAAAAGTTAAAACATCTTTATTAACGTTAGGCCACCAAAACCGGCGAGAAAGGAGATCTAAAGTAGCCTTACTCCCTGGATGTCCTGCTAAAGCAGAATTATGATGTGCCTCAATAACCTTTTGTCTCAACTGATTTGGGACAAACAGTCTCCCTGGAGGTCCTGCAGGGGCGTCCCCCTGAGCCTCTAACACCTCCTCCTCAAGCTCAGAACATACAGCCGACACTACCACCCCCTCCTGAAGGATAGGAATCGGGTCATCCATTTTCCCGGCCCCTGGGAAACTGCGAGACAAGGCATCCGCCTTAACATTCTTAGATCCAGGGCGATAAGTGACAACAAAATTAAACCTGGTAAAAAACAACGACCATCGAGCTTGTCTGGAATTCAGACGCTTAGCAGATTCCAAATACAGCAGGTTCTTGTGATCAGTAATGACGGTGACCGGGTGGACTGCCCCCTCCAAAAAGTGACGCCATTCTTCAAAAGCCAACTTAATGGCCAAAAGTTCCCTATTGCCGATATCATAATTCCTTTCGGCGGACGACAATTTTTTAGAAAAGAAAGCGCACGGATGCCATTTACCAGGGGACGGACCCTGGGACAATATTGCACCCACCCCTACGTCAGACGCGTCCACCTCCACAACGAACGGCTGTGATGCATCTGGTTGGATGAGAACGGGTGCCGAAGCAAAACATTTTTTCAAAGAGGAAAAAGCTTGGCAAGCTTTGTCCGACCATTTAGAAAAATCCGTCCCTTTTCTTGTCATGTCAGTGAGAGGTTTGACAACAGATGAGAAATTACAAATAAATTTCCGGTAGTAGTTAGCAAACCCCAGAAAACGCTGCAGAGCCTTAAGATCCTCTGGCTGATCCCATTCAAGCACTGCTCTCACCTTTTCAGGGTCCATACGGAAACCGGAGGCTGACACCAAGAAACCCAAAAACTGAAGTTCCTGTACGGCGAATACACACTTTTCCAGTTTGGCGTATAGTTTATTGTCTCGCAAGATCTGCAACACCTGTCTCACATGCTCCTGGTGAGACACAAGATCTGGTGAGTAAATTAAAATGTCATCCAAATATACGACCACAAACAGCCCCACCAGATGACGAAAAATGTCATTAACAAAATGTTGGAATACTGCTGGTGCAGTAGTCAGACCAAAAGGCATGACAAGGTTCTCATAATGTCCCTCCGGCGTGTTAAACGCCGTTTTCCACTCATCCCCCTCTTTTATCCTAATCAGATTATACGCCCCCCTGAGATCCAATTTAGAGAACCATTTGGCGCCAACAATTTGATTGAAGAGATCAGGAATCAGAGGGAGTGGATACGGATCTCGAACAGTAATCCGATTAAGTTCGCGGAAATCCAAGCAAGGGCGTAGGCCTCCATCTTTTTTCTTCACAAAGAAGAACCCCGCGGCCACTGGGGAAGATGAAGGTCTAATATGCCCTTTGGCCAGACTTTCCGAAATATAATCTTTCATAGCCTGCCTCTCAGGACCAGAAAGGTTATATAACCTAGCTTTAGGTAACTTAGCATCAGGAAGTAAATTAATAGAGCAGTCATACACGCGATGAGGAGGCAACTCCTGACACCCCTCCTCAGAGAACACATCCCCAAAGTCCTCCAAAAAAGGAGGCAAAGTACTAGGCACGACCGCACTGATGACTGTGTTCATGCAGTTACTTTTGCAAAACTCCCCCATTGGCTTATATCTCTGGACTGCCAATTAATCACAGGGTTATGTTTAACCAACCAAGGAAGTCCCAACACAATAGGAGTAGGTAGACCCTCCAACACATAACAAGATAATAGTTCCCTATGTATTGCCCCTACCCGAAGGTCAATGTTATGAACCTCATGAACAAAGCTACCTTGGCCGAGAGGCCTGGCGTCAATGGAGAATATAGGGATCGGTTTGACCAATACACTCAGATGCATACCTTGAGCCTGAGCAAACTGAGCGTCAACCAGATTAGCCCCGGACCCACTATCAAGAAGAACAGAAAATCTCTCCACTCTCGTACCAACCACCACCTCCACTGGTACAAGGAACTGAGAAGAACTAGCGGACGAAATACATACTCCCAGGTTGTCGTCCACCACACAACCTGGGATTAACAGTTTTCCGGCGACTTTTTGCTCAACAAGGCACGGGATGGACATCCCCCAACAAAATGTCCCTCTCTCCCGCAGAAGAAACACCTTCTAGTCCTGCGGCGTACCGCCAATCCCCTCCTACGAAATGATGTCCCTCCCAACTGCATAGGCTCCTCCGAACAGACAAGGGGACCTCAACATAAGGGACTTTAGCAGTAGGTGGAGTAACAACAGGGGGCGGAGTTACCTCGCACCTCTCCCGGAGCCGTCTATCAGTACGGATAGCTAGGGCCATAGCAGCCTCCAGTGATGGAGGAGAATCATACTGAGCCAAAACGTCCTTTAATTTGTCAGAAAGCCCATGACAAAACTGGCTCCTAAGAGCTGGGTCATTCCACTGAGTATCTGTGGCCCATCTACGGAACTCAGAAGCAAATTCCTCCGCCGGACGATCTCCCTGCTGTATCTTACGTAATTTTGTCTCAGCAAGAGAGACCCGATCTGGGTCATCATATACCAAACCCAGGGCAGTAAAAAATCGATCTACTGACTGTAGAGCCGGGGATCCCGGAGGAAGGGAGAAGGCCCAGGATTGAGGGTCCCCTTGTAGGAGCGAGATAACAATTCCCACTCTCTGCTCTTCACTCCCTGATGATCGAGGCCGAAGCCGAAAATACAATTTACATGCTTCCCTGAAGGTAAAAAATTTGTCTCGCCCACCAGTGAACCTGTCCGGGAGAGCTACTTTAGGTTCAAATCTGGTTTGCTCCGAGGGAGACAAAACTTTGGACTTAATGTCCGTCAGCTCCATGGATAATCCCTGCAACTGCAGAGCCAGCTGGGCTACTGGATCCATGGCAACTGGGAATAATTTTATAGGCCAGTGAAAATGTCACGCGGTCTTATGATATGTGTACGATGTCAGTAAACTATTCTTAAAAGAACAACACTCTATACAACATATAGATTAGCAACATCAGCATGTAAATATAGAATAGTTTTACCTGACACAATATCCGTTGAACTCAGGGTTAATCTTGAGGACTTGATACACTGTCACAGGAAAGAGGAGGACCGGGGGTCTAACCTGACCCTAAACTGGGGTCCTAACTAATCCCTCACCTTGGAGGTACTGATAATGGTTCAGAGGTCCAAGTCTCCAGCCTAACCCTGTCTCCTATCAGTCCCTGAACCCTGTAATCAGTCCTAAGAAGGATTCTGATTACCACCAAAGGGATATGGGCTGATCTCTGCTAAATACACAGATTAGACATATAAGACAGACTGGAGAAAACACAGACTTGCATACACACTCAAACACAGAAGGAACATAAATGATCTGGGATATTAAACTCTAAGCAAGGTGAGCTTAAAACAACTAAGGAGCTCTTTAACTTAAGTCTATACAGATACAATCCTATCTGTGGTCTGCATGAAGAATTTCACTGGCAACTCCCAACACAGACAACCAGAGATTTAAAGGAAACCAATCAACAAATAATTAATTGCAGCCGGGAGAAAACTGCACCCAGTCCCAGAACTGAGCACAGACAGAATTAACTCCCTAACTGCCAAACACAAAGAAACAGCAACTCAGCTGTGAGAAGTCAGAATGTGCAACCGCGACGATCTTCGTGGCGATGCACACATGACAAGTATATGGAGTTCGCAAACTATTCTAGTAAAATCTGTGCTCCAAGAGTCAATTAGCGCTACTTCCCTTCCCGTTGTGTGGCTAATCAGTACTTTACAGCCACATACGAAGGATACTAGCACGTTCAGCAGAAATTGTGTGACAAATTTTGATGCCACTTTTACCCATTTTCCCTTGTAAAAATGTAAAATCTGGGAAAAAGCTATTTTTTGTGGTAAAAATTTTATTTTTTCTTCACTGCTCATTGGTATAAAGTACTGTAAAGCACATGTGGTGTTAATATGTTCACTAGCTGAATTAATTGAGGACCGCAAAGAGACGTCTGTCAATGCACTTTTGCATGCCTCTTCGGCCCATACCGCGTCCACGGTGCGGGCTGTCCCGATAGGTCAGTTTTTGCAGATTAGGCGATTATGCTCCACCGACGAGAGGTTTGAGAAACAGGCTGCTGACCTTCGGGACAGATTCAGTGTTCGGGGTTACAGTAAACATTGCATCAAACGTGGATATCAGCGGGCTAAGGCGTCTGACCATGACCGCCTCCTCTCTGGCTCGAGGGAGAGACCTGAGGGGTCCCATAACATCAGGTTCATTTCCACTTACAACAATCGATGGGGTACAATTAGAAATATTTTGAATAGAAATTGGTCCATCTTGAAGACAGAACCTGTTCTTGGCAAGTTGCTTCCTGACAAACCTTTATTAACAGCTGGGAGGAGTAGTAATTTGAAAAAATATTGGTAAAAAGCCATTATGTAGCTCAACCTTCCCTCCCTTTTTATACGGGCAAACCACGTCAAGGTTGCTTCCGCTGTGGGTCTTGTCTAGCCTGCCGTAATATTGAGAGAACTGCAACATTTTGTTCATCAGATGGGAAACAGACTTTATATTAGGGAATATATTTAATGCACCAGTCACTTTGTAATTTTATATGTCAATCAAATAAACTTGGCACTCAGATCATGAAAAAATTTTTTATAGTTCCTTTTATTGTTGTGCATCCAGATAAATAAATACTTGAACGTTTTTGGTCCTACACAGGACCTTCATCAGAACATCATTTCTGTAGATAACTAGAAGAAGGAACTGTAAACATGAGCATATACGTATAAGGGCTGGATATCCAAGACGGGTATCCTGTAGTGCTGAATGCGTTTATGTTTATGGCCTGACTAGCTATGCGTCTGGCGGGTAGTGGCCAAGAATGGTAGAAATGGCACTGGATAGTAATGAAACTGGCTGGACCCAGAGGGGGCAATAATAAGAGAAACATCGCTTGTAAAAGTGGCAAAATATTTGCTGTGGAGTGGCGCTTTGTGCCCGGGTCCAGGTAGAAAATGTGCCGCTGCAAATTGCACCAGGGAGCATGTTAGGGATATTAGGGTGGCCCTCACTGTTGATGACATGGCATCCCTATAAGCAGTCCCTCGCCATTTAAAGCTGAGACATGCCTGCAATCCTGACCTATTTAAGGTACATGGTATTGACCGCATCCATGGTGGGATCACGGGTGGGATCACGCATGCTGTCTCAGCTTGAACGTAGATGGATAGTCAGATTGGGTAAAATGACTCCTTTGGATCTTAATGAAAAACTAATCTTTTCTATAGCTTTCCCTGCTACTTCTTGTTTTGAATATATACATTTTCTCTTTAACTTTTCAGTCTGTTTCAATGCTTCTGGAGTGTTTTACCTGATTTTAATTGTGTGTTTTTTTGATGATCCCCTTTTGGACTATGTCCTCTTCTCCTAAACGTGATGATTACCACTTATGAATAACATTTGGAAGACATTTTACATTGTTGATAGAAAACAAATTTCCCTGATGAAGGACACAATCCGAAACGCGCGTTGAGGTGTGCGCCGCATCAGAGTCTCCCTCCATTCAGGTAACATACCCGTATTATGCCTGTGTACCTTCGGCTATACAGCAGCCATAGCTCCCATAGGAACAGTGTATACTCCTTTCCCTTTCATTTTTACAATTTGGTTCTATTTGCACTGTATTATTCATCTCCCCTTTTGGTCAGACAGTAAAGATGATCATTGTCATCCACCTCAGCCCTGTTGTCATCAAGTATTATCTAGCACTATTAAAATAAATCATTTTGAGCTGACACTCCTTATATAAACATCCACTTGCTGCAATATTAGAGTAATTGTATTCGCTTTCCATCTACATGTATTCATTTTCTCCTGAGTTTCCAAACTTACTATGGGACATGGCATATATTGCTATATATATTGTGAGGCAGTGACCGGGATCGTTTACGAGGGACGTTATATTTCCCCCAGAATGTGTACAGAGACCTATTAAAACCATTGGAGTGCATTGCAGTCACACACACACAGCTGCGGCTGCAATGCAGGAATGAAGGTGAGCAGTGACCTGGTCATACTACCTGGCTAAGGCAGATTAAGTAAAGTCCGGCAGGGCCTTCATTTCTTGGAGGAGGTCACAGGAGGCAGTGGGGCGGCCTCCTCCCTCCAACCCGGGTTTTCCAGTGGCTTTTGCCACAGGTCTTTAAAACTCCTGCACTAAGGATTAGTGTTCTTCTATGTTTTGACCCTGCTAGCAGCATAGCAGAAAAGCTACGCAGGATGGTGTGTAGCTGAACCCACACCTGGCGCGGCTCTGCACCTGTCAGGCTCTGTTAGGCCCGGCGCGGCCGTTGTTCCCGGCAACCGTTGTTTATGGACTGATGTTAACCCGGCTGCGTACCGGAGGACTTTTCTGTTTAACCCGTGAGTTGCTGAATAAAAGCTGTTTATATTGGACTTGCTTGGGTCACTGCCTCAGTTACTGCACGGTGTGAACACCGCCACCTTACAATATCTAGATGCACAGCGAAGTACACTCTCTATGTACTGTAGGATATAGTACTGTACATATACATATATATTTTATAATTGATTTACTTTTTACAATTTATTTAAATATATGTACTGCATGATATTTGTGATTTGATATATATCTCTATGCACATTATAACATTTAGTAATATATGAGATATATATCTACGATTTGATTATATTATACATATTGTTACATGGGAGGTGGCCTCTTTTTAATTTAATTAAATTTTTTATTATATTGTCTGTTTATCCTAACGATGCGGGCACCTTTTGTATGTAGTGCTACTCTTTACCACTTTTGTCAATAAAGGTACGTTAATTTTATATTTTTATATTTTCTTGTCTCGTATTATCTTGGATCACATATTTGGCTCTTCTCTTTTTGGTTTCCATTCTACGTTGTTGGCCTGATTACATTTTTATTCGTGGTGTTGGGGCTGATTTGTAGTTTTTAATTGCTTGCCTTACTTTGTGGATTTGTATTTTTTGTTAAAAAACGGGATATATAAACACCCTATATAGCACAGAACACACTGCAAAAGTAAAACAGGCGTCGAGGCTTGGGCGCGACAAACAGGCATCTTAAAAATGGGTAAGAGGGCTTTTTTACATTCAGTAAGAGCACTGACCATGCTCCGATAAGTACATATACTTTCAACACAGTAATCTCTGGCTATGTATCAAGTTGTGTTATGGTGTTACTAAAGTAGAATTTGTTACTTTTTATCATACTTGTGATTGCCTTTGACGAACTGTGTATTGTAATTGGTGTAATAGGTAACCTATTGGTCCATCTTTCCCTCTATCCACCTTTGCTTAGGGACTCCCATAAAGGTAAGATATTTATCTTGTCACTTTTATACTATGGCTGTCCCATAGCTTATTTAAAATATGCCTGCATTGTATCGTTGCCCGCCTGCATTTACAAGTATTATGTAAACTGTTCAGTAATTTATATTAATATACTTCATTTGACTGTAAATAAAGGGTTTTTTGTATTTTGTTAAAAACAAGGCTCAGGATTTATTTGTGATTCTACCCACATATATTTACTTCTTCTATCAAGGATCTAATCTCCCAAATGTTCTTTATTGCTATCAATGTTATATGGCAAGTTTCTCTTATTAAGAAATATGGTTTCTATATCAATCCACAATTCAAGCTATGTATTTATATTCATTGAGGGGTGTAGTTTGTCAAATGGGGCCACTTATCGGGTTCTGTTTTTCTGGCATGTCAGGGACTCTGGCAATCGGACATGACATTCCAAAACATTTCAGCAACATTTGAGCTCCAATATGATGCTCCTTCCCTTCCAAGCTTTGCACTATGCACTGTGCCTCAAAAGCAGTTTTTGATCTCTTAGGCCTGTTTCACACGTCCTGATATTTCCGGTACCGGAAAAACCGGTACCAGAGATATCAGTATCTGTGTGTCCGTGTGTGTGCTATGTGCGGCACACGTGTGGCAACAGTGTGACACCGTGTGCTGCATCAGTACCACACGGACACACGGACCGCCGCTGGGGAAGTAGCGGCTACAGTAAACGCTGTCCCCCTGCAGCTGGTGCTGAAGCCGGCAGTCATCATTCTCTCTGCTCTGCTTGCGAACAGAGGAGAACTATGAGCGTTATATTAATACACCGCTCTTCGTTCTCTGCTCACAGGCAGAGCAGGAGGAATTACAGCCGGCTTCAGCACCAGCTGCAGGGGTCGGCGGCTTACAGTAGCCACTACTTCCCCAGCAGCCGTCCGTGCACACGGAGGACTGTGTGAACAGTTCTCCGTGTGCACGTGTGCGGGACGATTTCAGGTCCGTGTCAAAACGGACATGTCTGCGTATTTGGCACACGGACACACGGTCCGTGAAAACACACTGACATCTACATAGACCCATTCTTTTGAATGGGTCTACGTGTGTACGTGTCTCCGGTACGTGTGAAAACTGTCACCAGACGTACCGGAGACACTGACGTGTGAAAGGGGCCTAATATGGTATTGGCGTTTTCAGGAGAAATTGCGTAACTAATTGTACCATCCACTGAAGTGTAGTGAAGCACCTCAAGGATTAACACATTTTCTAAATGTGGTTTTGAACAGCTTTTAGGCTAAGTGCACACGTTCAGGAATATTTGCGTTTTTTTCGCGTTTTTTCGTGGGAAAAACCGCGTCAAAAACGCATGTATTAAGCATCCTATCATTTAGAATGAATTCCGCAATTTTTGTGCACATGGTGCGTTTTTTTTCCGCGAAAAAAGCGTATCGCGGAAAATCTAGCAACATGTCCATTAATTTTGCGGAATTCTAGCGTTTTTCCCGCTATATTATTGACCTAGAAAGTTCAGGAAAAAATCGCGGGAAAATGCGTCAAATCCGCGGAAAAACGCGCAAAATTGCGCGTTTTTGCCGCGAAAAAAGTCCGGTTTTGCTCAGGAATATTCTGCAAACATTCTGCAAACGTGTGCACTTAGCCTTAAAATAAGGTAACTTTTGGGCTTTTTTTTTTATATATACAGGCCCTTAAAAGTCACTTCAAATGTGATACTGATTTGGGGGCACACTCCAGGGACGTGCACTCTTCTTAAGTGTCTGCTGCCAAATCTATTTACAGGTGCTTCTCACAAAATTAGAATATCATCAAAAAGTTAATTTATTTCAGTTCTTCAATACAAAAAAGTGAAACTCATATATTATATAGAGTCATTACAAACAGAATGATCTATTTCAAGTGTTTATTTCAGTTAATGTTGATGATTATAGCTTACAGCCAATGAAAACCCAAAAGTCATTATCTCAGTAAATTTGAATACTTTATAATACCAGCTTGAAAAATGATTTTAAAATCCGAATTGTTGGCCTAAAGAAATGTATGCTCAGTAAATGCACTCAATACTTGGTCGGGGCTCCTTTTGCATCAATTACTGCATCAATGTGGAGTGGCATGGAGGCGATCAGCCTGTGGCACTGCTGAGGTGTTATGGAAGCCCAGGTTGCTTTGATAGCAGCCTTCAGCTCATCTGCATTGTTGGGTCTGGTGTCTCTCATCTTCCTCTTGACAGAGGTCAGGCGAGTTTGCTGGCCAATCAAGCACAGTGATACTGTTGTTTTTAAACCAGGTATTGGTACTTTTGGCAGTGTGGACAGGTGCCAAGTCCTGCTGGAGAATGAAATTTCCATCTCCAAACAGCTTGTCATCAGAGGGAAGCATGAAGTGCTCTAAAATTTACTGGTAGACCGCTGGGCTGACTTTGGTCTTGATAAAACACAAAGGACCTACACCAGCAGATGACATGGCTCCCCAAACCATCACTGATTGTGGAAATTTCACACTAGACCTCAAGCAGCTTGGATTGTGGCCTCTTTCCTCTTCCTCCAGACTCTGGGACCTTTATTTGCAAATGAAATACAAAATTTATTTTCCTTGTGGAGCATGTCAATGACTGCTTTCTGGACATCTGTCAATTCAGCAGTCTTCCCCATGATTGTGGAGACTACTGAAACAGACTAAGGGACCTTTTTAAATGCTTTTGTTAATTATTCAAATTTACTGAGATGACTTTTGAGTTTTCATTGACTGTAAACCTAGCATAAATAGGTGTGGTACAGAATGTCAGCATTTTGAATATTGTCATTGGATAGTAATATCCTTAGCAGTCCCCCTTTGGAGATATGCAAAACCTAGCCCTATTCTCATCTAGTCTATCGATCTGTCCTAGTGCACCGATGGTTGGTTCACCGCTTATGAGACAACCCATCCCTAGTGGATGAGCTCCCTCCTAACGAACTAGAGCAGAAGGAAGTCAGATCCTATTCTGCCCCCCATTGGCGTGTTCTAAATAGGCTTCATGAAATCTGCATGCATTGCCATCACGTGTTTTCCATAGTTTGTCTCATCATTTTTTTAACACATGGAGCTACACAGCACAGAATTAAGGCCAATATGAGGAAAACACTAAGGACATCTACCCCTAGTTTGGTAAGAGCCCTTTGACATCCATCCCACCATCCAAACCAGGTATCTCATGGATCCTTTATCCCTGAGTTCTGGCCTAGTTCTTCTGATAAGTTAGTAAGTCCTTTAAGTGCTTTAGTTATGCTCCCATCCGTAGCAGCATTCAGGTACATACAAATATATATAGTGTGGAACATTTAGTTATCAACAGCTAACTAGGACGTGCTTGAGGTATGGAACAGTCTCTAACCCCTTACATAGACATGAGAATCAAAAGACCCTTTTAGTTCCATTTTCATTTTATTTGATGGCTGCTTGTCCCGTAGTGCTTGACCCCAGCTGGGTAGGTCGAATATATGGAAGGGCATAAGTGCTTTTACAAATGTACACTGTCCTTTCCGGGATATGTGTAGTCTGGTCATAATTTTCATGACACCGCATAGCCAATACACATCAGGTAATTTGTGGGTCTGGCCTGTCAACAGGTAATCATTATATAGACTACCTGACTGGACCTTGATGATGTAGTTGCAATATTCAGGTGGAAAATTGTCTACAAATAATCCAGCAGCATCGCGTTCAAAACAGGCATAGTTTCCTGGATAAGGGGTGATCCCATGACCAGTTGATTCCTTATTTTGGTAGGGTGGATATAGCTGTGATACAATTTGGCATCTTTGTGAATCATTAAAGTGGTTGTTTGAGTATAGTGATAGTGATAGTGCAAGGGGTCACAGAGACTGTCCTATGCCCCCAAACACATCCCGGTTAACTTTTGATAACTGAATATTATATCTAAATATTGATGTTATAATGTACCTAATGCAGCTATGGATATGTATATTGTGTAGATAGGGAAAGCATAGTTATAAGATTAGCCACTATAGGGGGGCATTGTAGGATAACAATAGGAACTTAGAGTAAGATAGAAAATAGTTAAATCTAGGAGGGGCCTACTGTGGGTAAGACAGGAACATTTCCTGGGTTGTAGTTAGTAGGGCCAGGGAGCCCAAGCAGGCTAGAAGGACCTTAGTGCCCAGGTAGGACAGTGGGCCACGTAACATTACTAAGTGAAGCCCAGTCATCCAGGGCCTTGGGGTCAGAAGCTACAGCAGTGGAGGAATGCAGAGCACCAGGATGTGGCAGCTGGCTACGTGAGCAGATGCTCTCATGTCTGGGGCGAAACGGACAGAGGAACGCCTACAGGTAGTGGACCTGGGCAGAAGGAACGCTGCGGTAGCGGACGAGCCAGTACGACCCGGGCATTCCTGAAGATGTAGGAAAGAGCACAGGGAAAGAGAAGGAACCATGCTGTGTGAAACCCTATGCTGATGCTGTAACTGAATTGGACATGCTGAGATTGAATTAAAGTAAACTTGTTCATGTTAATTTGGAATTGGACTCTGTCTCTTTCTGTGTGAATTTGACTAGATCAGATCCTCAGCAGGCCAGAGAGGACCCAGAGGGATTGGAAAGCAAAGAGACAGGTACGCTGCAGAGAGGACATTATATGTATGTGGCGGGAGACCAGGGCGCGTTTAAGCAAACACTCTCAGCGACTTTTACAGCCCTGGCTCCCACTACACTAGGGCACATTTAAATCCCTCTTGGTCTGTCCTTGGGTTTATTGGGAAGGGTACTGTGCCTATATGAGGTCCGGCAGTAAAGCAGACTATGTATGAGGAGCGATTCTCACTAGTGGCAGTATACTTTAGCCATTACAACCAAATGTTGAAGTCCGAAAATCCTGTTTATAGGACCAGTTTATCTTCATATGTTAGTTCTGATAGGAATTTGGCCCCCACAACTGGTTTATCTATGCTTTCAGTTTGTGTAGCTGATACAGATCTGCTATCGATATTTCTTAGCCAAAACTTGCCCATTTTGTCACCCTCCCCCTCTCTCCCATGTTGTGAACTTGAACTTATTACATATCCAGAGGCGTAGCTAAGGTTTTGATTCAGGGGGGCGAAACTTCTGAGTGGATCCCTAGCCAGGTAACCTTGATTACAACTGGGTGACACACCCTAATAGTGGATGTAGGAGAATCTCAGCAGATGATCGCGCTCTTACTCAAAATAATCTTTATATAAAGACCAACATGGATATTACCGCCATATGGTCAGATAATGACTTACAGATGATGTTCTGATGGAATTTTTCACATTTCGCATCTTTTCCATCTGGCCCAGACCGACATGACAACTTCTTCCAGCCAGGACTCTGCTGCAGAGATTACAACGAAGACACATTTTACGTCTCATGTTTTCAGCACCGTCCCCAATGGGATTATTCCCAACCTGCACAACCTCCTCATCCTTTGATACCCCAATACTGAGCCACTGCTGCCGTATGTGTCCTTATTACTGCACCTGCTGTGTGGTTCTCTGTGCCCTCTAAATTCTAAAGCAACCCTCTAGAATATAGTAATGCTGGGCGCAAGTGCCCTAGAAAACAGTGCCCACATTTTGTCACCTAGAAAGTAATAATGCCCTCTGTGTGCCCCTTTGACAGTGCAGACCATGCATGTCCAGCCTTCAAGGGAGTATGGGGCGGTCTGGACTGTTTGGGTGTGGCTGCTGCAGCCAGCGCCATGTTCTCAGGCGAGGGCTGATAAGTATAACATCTGGTACCAACATTATGTTTTTCTGTCCACATCTGTCTTGTCACTTCCCTTGCCATTCTGTATCATCCCTCGGTGTCCTTCAGGGCTTCACAATCCCTTAGTAGTCCCTTTTTATTTATTAACACATCCTAATATTATAAATGTTTCCTGAGACTGTCTTGTTTGAAATCTAATAGTGCTGAAATATGTTAATAATAGTTAATCTCAATGGCAAAATAAAAAAAACACAGATTATTCCTTTTTTTGATGGAACACACAGCCAATATTTTTATTTTGTCAAAAAACAAACAAATATTTGCATTAAGAGAGAGAAACACATCCATCATATTTCCCAAAAAAACAGGGAAAGTAAAATATTTCAAGTTGTGGCAATATATCAGTACATACAGTACATCCTTAGTTTACTACTTTTGGAAATCACATGGCCTAACACACCAAACAAAGCAAGAGCCCTCTCAATCCCATACTGCAGCCCAGAAATTAAAATTTCAAACCCAATTGGACATCATCTGGCAACAAAACATCCTCATTATTACCCTCCAACATTTGTTGTACTGCCACTAATGTTAAGTGTTGCACGAAGTTTGAAATTCTAATTTTGAGCTGCTTTCTGGCTGCTTTATTGTGATCAGGTTCCTGGGATGCGATGTCTTTCCACCAAGATAAGATAAGTCCTTTGACTAATTATGGTTGGGAGGTGGCCATTTACCACTGAGATTGTTTTGAGTGAGGGGTTTCTAAAAAAAAAAACAATGATTATGTCAGCTCAGTATTATTATTACAATTTATTTCTATAGCACCATTGATTCCATGGTGCTGTACATAAGAAGGGGTTACATACAAATTACAGATATCACTTACAGTAAACAAACTAACAATGACAGACTGATACAGAGGGGGGAGGACCCTGCACTTTCGGGCTTACATTCTACAGGATGGTGGGGAAGGAGACAGCAGGTTGGTGGGTTGCAGCAGTTCCGGTGTTGGTTGATAGTGATAGTGAACCCACATTATACTGCTTTCTTGACGTGTCTTGAATTATGAGTGTGATAGATTATTCAATCATTTTTTGCAATGTTTTGTTTCATGAACTTTGACTTGCAATTAAGCCCAGTTTGGCGTTTTTTTTTTTTAAAAAGACCGCATGTAAGAACATACAGAATTGACAATCCACTTTGTCCTGAGGAAGAGGTCCTGCATGACCTCGAAACACGTTGACTATATAACCTGTTTGAAATAAAGCTTTGAAGACTATCGTCTGCTATCCGTCCTTATCAGCAGCGCAGAATTGCACACATACACCCTATTTTACCATTTCCTTTCTTGGGGACTGATCCAAGTAGAAAAATCTTTACATTTTGGAACAGCGGCTGATTTAAAGGACCAGACATATAGCCCATGTTAACTTCTTTCTCCAAGTTTATCTTAACCGCCTTCACATTATCTTTAATATAGATTTTGTGATAACATAAGCACTATGTTCTGCTTATGTTGTATCCGAAATCCACACGTAAAACCTCCACGCCGCACCCTTGCTTCCTCCTTCTTGTGCCATGACTCCATCTCGCGGATGCACACCGGCATTCTCTGGTGCATCGGGTGCTCCAAACGTTGCAGGCTGACGTTTTTTGCGGAAGCACTATAACGCAAAATGGCCTCGACTGCAGATGGCGCACTCATGATTGAATTTATGACCTGTCAAAAAATTACAGTAGCCGTCACTGAAGAGCCAACACACCCATGAGGCCCTGAGCTGCCGCCCAAGAGGCAAAGCACTGAGTGGCGGCGCCTCCTGAAAAAGGCGAATCTGCAATTGATGTTTTGATTCAAGGAATCATTTTCAAAAAAGATGCATGGTGCTTGAGGAGCCAGGGATCTGACAGGTCTCTTATAGGGCACTATACAACGCCTTCATCATTTGCAGTCCCCCTCACCCCTCACGTCATCATGTGCAGTCCCCCCTGTTATGTTTCGGTAGCTGAGGAGAAATTGCAAAAATAGCCAAAGAAGCAATACACCAGAGAGGCTGGAAACTATTGGATTGCAGGACCCTAAACTAACCGCAACACTAGAAGTAGCCGTGGAGTGTACCTACGGTGATCCTAGACGCCTCGTCACAGCCGGAGAGATAGTTACACCTAAAGGCAGAAAGATGAATGCTATCTGCCCCGTAGCAGAATCCCCAAAGAAATAGGAAGCCCCCAAACATGTAATGGCGGTTAGACCAGAAGAAAATATGAACACAGACAGAAAATAGAATGGGAAAACGCTGGGGCCCAATCTGTCTAGATAGAAAAGTATAGGAAAGAATTCTGACTGCAACCCAAAAAAACCCTGACAAAAATACCAACACTTCTGATTAACAAAAACCCTGAGATCACACGATCTCTACCACCTAAATCAGATCTCTGGTGTAACACACAGCAATTCAGCAAATAAAAAGTGACATAGGAACAGAGCAAAAGTGCAAACACAAACTGAGCACAATTGCAGAGCCAGGCCCCAAAAGGGGACCAGGCTGAAGTCTACTGCAAGCACCAAACCAGCAAGAAAATCCAACCAAAGGAAAAAAAACAGCAAATCACTTATCTGAATGACAGCAGGAATGCAAGCTGAGCTCCAAGCAAGACGTGGAAGAACAATTGATTACCGGCAAGACTGAAGGGAGTTCAGGTCACCTATATCAGACCATTCAGAGCCAGCTGAAGGCCATTCAGCAATTAGTTCATTACCCTCAGCAACCACTGGAAGGAGCCCCAGCTCAGAAATCGCCTCCAGAGTATTCACAACAGTACCCCCCTTGAGGAGGGGTCACCGAACCCTCACCTGCGCAACCAGGCCGATCAGGATGAGCTCGATGATAGGCACGGATCAGTCTCCCAGTATGGATGTCCGAAGCAAACACCCAAGAATTGTCCTCCTGACTATAACCTCTCCACTTAACCAAATACTGGAGTTTCCGTCTAGCAAAACGAGAATCCAATATTTTCTCAACCACATACTCCAAATTGCCCTCAACCAAAACAGGGTCGGGAGGCGCAGCCATAGGAACCACTGGCTCGACAAACTTCTTCAATAAGGACTTGTGGAAAACGTTATGGATCTTAAATGTCCCTGGAAGAAGCAAACGGAAGGAAACTGGATTAATAATTTCCATGATCTTATAAGGTCCAATGAACCTTGGCTTAAATTTTGGAGATGCAACCTTCATAGGGATATTGCTTGAGGACAACCAAACCAAGTCCCCACTTTAAAACAAGACCATCAGTCCTATGCCGGTTGGCAAACCACTGGGCCTTCTCTTGAGAGAGAGACAACCTCTTCACTACCTGGTCCCAAATCTGCTGCATACGCTCCACAATAGAGTCAACCCCCAGACAGACAGAAGCCTCCGGCTGTCCTGAAGAAAATCGAGGGTGAAACCCAGAATTGCAGAAAAATGGAGACATCAAGGTGGCAGAGCTAGCCCTATTATTAAGAGCAAACTCAGCCAAAGGCAAAAAAGAGACCCAGTCATCTTGATCAGCAGACACAAAACATCTCAAATAAGTCTCCAAGGTCTAGTTTGTTCTCTGTTTGTCCATTGGTCTGAGGGTGAAATGCAGAGGAGAAAGATTACTGAACACCAAGTTTAGAACAAAATGTCCTCCAAAATCTGGAAACAAACTGGACTCCTCTGTCAGACACAATGTTCTCCGGAATGCCATGTAACCGAACCACGTGCTGAAAGAACAAAGGCACCAATTCGGAGGAGGAAGGTAACTTAGGTAATGGCACAAGATGTATCATCTTGGAAAACCTATCACAGATTACCCAGATAACGGTCATTCTCTGAGAGACAGGGAGGTCGGAAATAAAATCCATAGAAATATGGGTCCATGGCGTCTTGGGTACAGGTAATGGCATTAACAAACCACTAGAACGAGAGCAAGGCTTGGAACGAGAGCAAGTCCCACAGGACTGCACAAAGTCCCTGACGTCACGAGACAAAGTAGGCCACCAAAAGGACCGACTCACCAAGTCTCTGGTACCAAAAATCCTGGGATGACCAGCCAACGTGGAACAAAGAATATCAGACATCACACTCTTCTTCCACTGGTCTGAGACAAACAATTTCCCAACAGGGCAGCATTCAGGTTTATCCTCCTGACACCCCTCCAGAGCCAGTCTCAAATTGGGCGAGATGGCGGAAAGAACTACACCCTCTTTCAAATTAACAGCAGGATCAGATAACTCAGGAGAATCCGCAAAGAAACTCATCGAGAGGGCATCCGCCTTAACATTCTTAGTGCCCGGAAGAAAAGAAACCACAAAATTAAAACGTGTGAAAAACAAGGCCCACCTGGCCTGTCTAGGATTAAGTCGCTTGGCTGATTCGAGATAAACCAGGTTCTTATGGTCCGTAAGGACCACCACCTGATGTTTGGCTCCTTACAGCCAATGTCTCCACTCTTCAAAGGCCCATTTCATGGCCAATAACTCCGATTACCCACGTCATAATTACGTTCAGTTGGAGAAAATTTTCGAGAGAAAAAGGTACAAGGGTTACTCTTAGAGGTCTCTGGATCCCTTTGGGACAAAACGGCACCTGCCCCAATCTCAGAGGCATCAACCTCCACCTGAAACGGTAGAGAAACATCAGGCTGCTGTAGAACAGGAGCAGAAATGAATCTCTACTTAAGTTCCTGAAACACAGAAACTGCCTTAGGAGGCCAATTCACCACATCGGAACCCTTTTTGGTCAAATCAGTCAATGGTTTAACAATACCGGAGAAATTACCAATAAATTTACGATAAAAATTGGCAAAACCCAAAAATCTCTGAAGAGCCTTCAATGAAGTAGGTTGAACCCAATCACAGATGGCCTGAATCTTGACCGGTTCCATTTCAATAACATACGGAGACAAAATGAATCCCAGAAATGAGACCTTCTGTATGCCAAAAAGACACTTTGATCCCTTCACAAACAGTGCATTCTCTCTCAAAATCTGGAACACAGTCCGAACATGTTTCACATGAGAGTCCCAGTCGTTGGAAAAAATCAAGATATCATCCAAATAAACAATCAGAAATTTATCCACAAAATCCCTGAAAATATCATTCATGAAGGATTGGAAGACGGAAGGGGCATTAGTAAGCCCAAAAGGCATCACTAGGTACTCAAAATGCCCCTCTGGGGTATTAAACGCCGTCTTCCATTCATCCCCGTGCTTAATGCGAATAAGGTTATACGCCCCCCTGAGATCAAGCTTGGTAAACCAACTAGCACTTTTCACTCTGGAAAATAGGTCAGAAATCAAGGGTAACGGATATTGATATTTAACAGTGATTTTATTCAGGAGGCGATAATTAATACACGGCCTTAATGAACCATCCTTTTTGGCCACAAAGAAAAAACCGGCGCCCAAGGGTGAAGAGAATGGTCTGATATGACCCTTCTCCAAAGACTCCTTGATATAAGATCGCATAGCATCGTGTTCAGGTACAGATAAATTAAAAGGCGACCTTTAGGAAATTTACCACCAGGCACTAACTCAATAGCGCAGTCATAGCTCCTGTGAGGAGGTAAGGATGCAGACTTACTCTCACTAAACACATCCGAAAAATCAGTCAAAAAGTCAGGGACATCCTGAGACTGGGGAGAAGCAGAAAAAACAGGAGTGTCAGTATTAACTGTTGTGAATGTGTTTGAGATGAGTTCTGAGCAGAGGCTCCCTCTGGTGGTTACAAGCGGTACTAGTGAGGATTGTGAGGACTGGGAATCAGGTGTTACTGATTGGTCTTATTTAAGGGAATCATTTTCCCATCAGGGTTGCCGGTGATCAATTGTTCTGGTCTGAATCCTTCTTTCCAGTTTCCCTTGTAGCCTGCTGTGTCGTGTCTGCATCTCCTGCTATCAGATAAGACAATTTCTTATTTTGTGTTTTTGCTATATTTTTGCATTTTGTCCTGCACTTCTGTGGGGGCCTTCTGGGTCCCCTCCGGGGCTTTTGCCCTCTCAGTTTAGTTCAGCCACTGTGTTTTGTACTTTTGCTTTTTCCAGTTTTTTCAGTGGCTGCTGTTTTTGTTACACCAGAGAACTAATTTAGGTGGTAGAGGTCGTGTGATCTCAGGTGATTTTGAAATTAGTAGAGTTGGTGTTTTTCAGGGTTTTCTGGGATTGCAGTAAGTACCCTTCCTGTCCTTTTCTATTTAGATAGTTTGGGCCCCAGCGTTTGCTCATACTATTTTCTTTCTGTGTCAGTATTTCCTCTTGTCTAACCGCCATTACATGTTTGGGGGCTTTCTATTATCTTTGGGGTTCTGCTCCGGGGCAGATAGCTTTCCTATTTCTATCTTTAGGTGTAGTTAGTTTCTCAGGCTGTGACGAGGCGTCTAGGACCAACGTAGGAACGCTCCACGGCTGCCTCTAGTTGCGGTGGTTAGTCAGGGTACTGCAATCTCATAGATTCCAACTGCTCTGGTGTATTTCCTTTTTTGCCTGCACTCCTCAGCTACCGTAACATAACAATTAACACATTGGCAGCCCCAACTGGTCACAGACACAGATTTCCAATCCAAAACAGGATTATGAGTCTGTAACCAAGGGAAACCCAGTACAATAATGTCATGCAGATTATGCAACACTAGAAATTTGCAACTCTCCTGATGATCTGGTTCAACCCTCATTATCACCTGAGTAGAAAACTTGGGTTTATTCTCTGCCAAAGGGGTAGAATCAATGCCCAGCAAAGGAATAGACTTCCGCAGGGTATCATGGGAAACCCACAACGTTTGGCAGTCAAAATCCATCAGATTAATAGCTGCTCCTGAATCAACAAAATCCTGAGCCGAAAATGTGGACAGGGAGCAAATCAGGGTAACAGTCAACAGAAATTTAGTCTGAACACTACCCAAGACAACTGAGCGTGCAAAACGTCTTCCCCGCTTAGGGCAGACGGAAATAGCATGAGAAGCGTCACCACAGTAGAAAAATAACCCATTGCACTTTCGAAACTCATGACGCTGAGCCCCAGAAGTCACTCCATCACACTGCATGGGCTCAGGAGCTGGCTCACAAGGCAACACTATCTCACGCATACCTCTGCGCTCACGCAAACGTCTGTCAATTTGAATAGCCAAAGTCATAGAATCATTGAGACCAGAGGGAACAGGGAATCCCACCATAACGTCCTTTACATTTTCTGACAGACCCTTCCGAAAAAGGGCTCCCAAAGCATCATCATTCCATTTGGTCAGGACTGCCCACTTTCGAAATTTCTGACAGTACAGCTCAGCGTCTTCACGACCCTGATTTAATGCCAACAAGGTCTTTTCAGCTTGATCAGTGACATTAGGTTCATCGTACAATAACCCCAGAGCCTGAAAAAATATATCAACATCATTCAAAACAGGATCCCCAGGTGTCAGGGAAAAAGCCCAATCCTGAGGGTCACCACGGAGCAGAGAGATGACAATTTGAACCTGATGTCCTGCGTTCCCTGAGGACTTAGGCTTTAAGGCAAAAAACAACTTACAGTTATTTTTGAAATTCAGAAATTTAGACCGATCCCCCAAAAATAAATCTGGTAAAGGGATCCTAGGTTCCACAACCAGTAACCTAGCAAGATAGGTAGCAATACTCTGAACCTCAGTGGCAAGCTGCTCCACACGGCCAGACAACTGAGCAAGCTCCATTGAGGAGAGAAAGAAAAAATCCCCTCAGCACCCAGAGAAAAAGAGGGAAAAAATGCAACAAACAGAGAAAAAAAAATTCTGACAACTCCCTTTTTTCTTTTACTATTTTTCCCTTCTGTTGAGTATCCTATAATTTTCAGTTTGGCCGGTAATACTGTTATGTTTCGGTAGCTGAGGAGAAATTACAAAAATAGCCAAAGAAGCAATACATCAGAGAGGCTGGAAACTATTGGATTGCAGGACCCTAAACTAACCGCAACACTAGAAGTAGCCGTGGAGCGTACCTACGGTGATCCTAGATGCCTCGTCACAGCCGGAGAGATAGCTACACCTAAAGGCAGAAAGATGAATGCTATCTGCCCCGTAGCAGAATCCCCAAAGAAATAGGAAGCCCCCAAACATGTAATGGCGGTGAGACCAGAAGAAAATACGAACACAGACAGAAAATAGAATGGGCAAACGCTGGGGCCCAATCTGTCTAGATAGAAAAGTATAGGAAAGAATTCTGACTGCAACCCAAAAAAACCCTGACAAAAATACCAACACTTCTGATTAATAAAAAACCTGAGATCACACGATCTCTACCACCTAAATCAGATCTCTGGTGTAACACACAGCAATTCAGCAAATAAAAAGTGACATAGGAACAGAGCAAAAGTGCAAACACAAACTGAGCACAATTGCAGAGCCAGGCCCCAAAAGGGGACCAGGCTGAAGTCTACTGCAAGCAGCAAACCAGCAAGAAAATCCAACCAGAGGAAAAAGAAAACAGCAAATCACTTATCTGAATGAGAGCAGGAATGCAAGCTGAGCTCCAAGCAAGACGTGGAAGAACAATTGATTACCGGCAAGGCTGAAGGGAGTTCAGGTCACTTATATCAGACCATTCAGAGCCAGCTGAAGGCCATTCAGCAATTAGTTCATTACCCTCAGCAACCACCTGAGTGAGCCCCAGCTCAGAAATTGCCTCCAGAGTATTCATAACACCCCCCACTTCATCAAGTGCAGACCCACTCCCCTGCTCACTTCATCATTACCAGTACCCCTCTTCATCATTTGCAGTTCCCCTCCCTCACTTCATGATTTCCAGTGCTCCTCCCCTCCCTCACTTCATCATTTGCTGTCCCCTTTCCTCACTTCATCATTTGCAGTCCTTCCCCCACTCACTTCATCATTTTCAGTCCCCCTCCCCAATCACTTCATGATTTGCAGTCCCCCACACCCACTCACTTCATAATTTGCAGCTCCTCCAGCCCCCACTTCATCATTTTCAATCTCCCCCCTCACTTCATTTTTTACATTCCCCCTCCCTTCTTCCCCCACTCACTTCATCATTTGCACTTGCCCCACTCACTTCATCATTTACATTCCCCCTCCCCAATCACTTCATCATTTGCAGTCCCTCCCACATACTCACTTTATCAATTGCAGCCCCCATTTCATCATTTGCAGTCCCCCTTACTTATTTCATTTGCAGTCACCCTCACTATATCATTTGAAGTCCATCTTCATCATTTGCAGTCCCCCTCCCCTCCCTCACTACATCATTTTCATTCCCCGTCCCCTCCCTCACTTCATCATTTGCAGCCCTTCTTCCCCCACTCATTTCATCATTTGCAGTTGCCCCACTCACTTCATTTACAGTCCCCCTCCCCAATCAGGATAGACATCTGTCTGGGATGATTTAGAGAATCCTGCTTTGAGCAGGGGGTTGGACCAGAAGGCCCAGGAGGTCCCTTCCAACTCTACCATTCTATGATTCTATGATATGATTCTATGATCACTTCATCATTTGCAGTCCCTCCCACCCACTCACTTCATAATTTGCAGCCCCCTCTTCATCATTTGCAGTCCCCCTCCTTTACTTCATCATTTGCAGTCTCCCTCACTTTATCATTTGAAGTCCATCTTCATCATTTGCAGTCCCCCTCCCCTCCCTCACTGCATCATTTTCAGTCCCCGTCCCCTCCTTCACTTCATTATTTGCAGTCTCCCCTCCATAACTTGCAATCTCCCTCTACTCCCCCTCACTCATTCAATTCATTTTATAGAGAAAAGAAAAAAAAAACTTTTTTCATACTTATCTCACTGACGATCCCCTGCAGGCACAGCTCTGCTTCTAGTGTCCTCGTACAGGACGGCGCATATGTGATGATGTCTACGCTTACGTGCCGTCACCTGACTGGAAGTCCAAAGGGCGGATTGATCGGGAGCTGCGCAGCCGTCCAGGTTAGACAGTTGTGGAGCTCCGAGAAAAACTCCAAACTCCGCAATGTGCTCCGCGCACAGAACTTTATTATATGGTGGGGCCCCATGAGCAGAAGCACAAGAGGGTGGCCCAGGTCCCCCTCTGTACTGCTGCTCATTGGGCCCCATACAGCAATAAGGCCAGTTATGCACTCATGGGTACGTGTGGCATCTGTGAAAAAATGGACTGCTGCAAACAGACATGTGAATGGGGCATTATAAAGACAGGGAGCAGTGAATCACAAAAAATAACAAGAATACGCTATGTAAGGTGCTGTACAAAATGAGATGACACTGACATAATGGGCAGCACTGTGCATAACAGGATGTTAGATAATAAGGGACGCACCATATATAACTAGAGATGATGGGACAGTAAGAAGAAACTATGTAATTAAAGTTGGCGCTATGTATAACAATCATTCCAAGTCATACAGTACAGATACAGAATAAATATTTACTCCCAGTGATTGTTGATATCTCTTCTGGTTAGGCCGGTGTCACACTTGCGTGTGTGATGCAAGAAACTCGCACAAGTCTCTCGCATCAACACACGACACTGCCGCCGGCACTCGGACCGGAGTGTGCGTCTGCATAGAAATACATGTAGCCGCACTCTCCGTTCCGAGTGCCGGCGGCAGTGTCGGGTGTTGATGCGAGAGACTCCCGCAAGTTTCTCGCATCTCACACGCAATGGTGACACCGGCCTTAGAGTCATTTTCTGTTGATTCTTCTTCATCTGGTCAGAACTTCATGCCGAAGTCTCCCAGCCAAGACTCGTATTGTCACACTGATCACCACAGCCCTGAAAATAGCAATGGTACTTATATTGTATACACACATTTGTCTCCTGAATAAAAATCCCCCACACTGCACCCCTGAATACAAATATGTACCCCACCATTAATTTAATATAAGACAGCACTGTGCACCCATAAGCTATAATTTCCGCTATACAATAAGTATAAATTAATCAGTCTTTGTGACTCTCCCCAATTCATTTAAAGGCTATGTGCACAGGTTGTGTTTTTGTTGCATTTTTTAATTTCCGCATAGATTTGTTGCAGAAAATATGCAGCTTTTTACAGTACCAGCAAAGTTATGAGATTTCTGAATTCTCATGCACACATTGCTTATTTTTTCCCTGCAGATTTGCAGCAAATTTAAGTCTGCAGCATGTTAATTCTTGTAGCGTTTTTGCAATATATTTCCGCCATACTAATAAGTGAGGAAAAATACGCAACAAAAACGCATGTAAAAAAGATGGCTAAAACATGTATTTCACATGGCATTTTTCCTGCCATCACACAAGGATCTGCATCAGAATTTTCTGCTGCAAATCCTGAACATGTACATATAGCCTTTATCCCTGTCCACCCCCCACTCTTCATCATAATGCCCTGATAGTGTCATAATGAATTAGGGGATGGAAGAAGAAGTTATTAGGGTCTTATAATGAATTGGGGATTGGAGAGAATGCGATCAGGTACATAGCAAAACTTGGACCTGGGCCCCCACCTGCATGCTGGTCAGATGTATGGGACCTTGTGGCATTCAAGGTCCTATTAAGACATATGTGTTTTCCCCCATATAATAATGACCCACATCCTGGCATAACGTCCACCATCTTATAATAATGCCCCCCATCCTTTGCCCTTTCATGGTAAAATAGGGGAAGATTGTGAAATGTAGTAAAAGAATGGAAAGCATTTTAAAAGAAAACATAAAATATATTTTAAAAAGTAAGTTGGGTGTTAAAGGTATATGTGAAAGGAAAATAGTTGAGGGGTAATTGAGAATGAGTAAATGACTGTGCAAGAGTAGGCGGGAATAGAACCAGGAAACTTCAATAGTAGAGGAAGATTAGTGTGTAGAGAGAGGTTGATGGCTTTTCCCAGCCTATTAATATCAGCTTGCAGCTGTCTGCTTTGTCTTAGCTGGTTATTAAAATTAGGGGTGACCCCACATCATTTTTTTAGGGTCTCACCATGTTTTTTAATAACCAGCTAAGGCAAAGCAAACAGCTGGGGGCTGATGTTAATAGTCTGGGAAGCTAAATGATATTGGTCCCTTCCCACAGCATAATAAAACCAGCTCACAGCTGTCTGCTTTCCCTTGGCAGGTTATAATAAAAGAAGGACCACACATAGTTTTTAATTTTTTATTTTTTTTTCACAAAGGCCAGATCACTTGTTGCACCAGCCAATGACAGCCATGCCATTATTTGACATGGCTGTGATGGGGCCTTAAATACCTACAGCCTTACATCTTGTTGATTTGCTGTGTTGCAGCCTTTCAACAAGCTTTATTATTCTGCAGAACCCTAACCGTATCACAGACGTACAGTAAGAAGTCCGTGTTTAGTGTTCGGTACCGACGATGCGAACCCCAAACTTTACAGTTCGGGTACAGATTCACTCATAATTACTTTTGACTTTTCAGAGTCAGTTAAATTCCTACTTTGGCACATTTTTCTACAAGAAGTAACCTGACCATTCTTCAGGCAGCTTCTCCTTGGAAGATGCCACTATCTTTTATAAGAAATAAGAAAAAAAAACTGTTGGATAAGCTGTCGCAAAAGTTACGTGAAAGACGCAAAAAAAGACACTTCAGGGAAACACCTCCGGTGTTTCCCTGAAGTGTCTTCTGCCTCAAAAATGATGAGGTTATGCTGACATCTAAAACATGCCGCATGAACACACACTAAAAGTTCACCAGCTTCTGAGCAACAGCAGTATAGGATTGGCCCATGTACACAGGAGAAGGTTGAACGCTAATTGAGTGCTCTCTTATTTAACCCCTTAGCGACCAAGTCAATTTTGATCTTAATGACCAAGCCAATTTTTACAATTCTGACCACTCTCACTGTGTGAGGTTATAGCTCTGGAATGCTTCAACATATCCCACTGATTCTGAGACTTTTTTTTCGTGACACATTGTATTTCATATGAGTGGTAAAATTTATTTGATAAAACTTGCTTTTTTATGAAAAGAAAATGAAAATTTGGTAATTTTTTTTAAAATGTAGCAAATTTTCAAACTTTTAATTTTTGTGCCCTTAAATCAGAGAGTTGTCACACAAAATAGTTAATAAATAACATTTTCCACATGCCTACTTTACATCAGCACAATTTTGGAAACATAATATTTTTGTTAGGAAGTTAAAAGGGTTAAAAGCTGACCAGCGATTTCTTATTTTTCTAACAAAATTTACAAAACCGTTTTTTTTTAGGGACCACATCACGTTTGAAGTGACTTTGAGGGGTCAAAATGAAAGAAAATACCCAAAAGTGACACTACTCTAAAAACTGCACCCCTCAAGATGCTCGAAACCACATTTAAGAAGTTTATTAACTCTTCATGTGCTTTACAAGAACTGAAGCAATATGGAAAAAAAAATAACATTTAACTTTTTTTTCACAAAAAATTACTTTAGATGCAAACTTCTTTATTTTCACAAGGGTATCAGGAAAAAATGGACCAAAAAATATGTGGGGGGAAATCCACTATTTGGGCGCATGACAGGGCTCAGAAGGGAGGGAGAACTGTTTGACTTTTTAAATGCAAATTTTTCCGGAATCAATGGCAGGCACCATGTTGCATTTGCAGACACCCTGATGGGCCTAAACAGTGAAAAAAAAACAATTCTAACTCCAAACTTAACACACTCCTAACCCTAATCACAACCTAACCCCAACACAACCCTAACCTCAGCCCTAATCCCTAACCCTAACACAATCCTAACCCCAACACAACCCTAACGCCAATTCAACCTTAACCCCAACCAACCCTAACCCCAACACAACCACAACCCTAACTACAACCCTAACCCCAACCCAACCTTAACCACAACCCTAACACTAACGCAACCCTAACCCTTACATTAACTGCAAAGAATGGAAAAAATTACATTTTTTATTTTATTATTTTTATCTAAGGGGGTGACAAAGTGGGATTGATTTACTATTTTTTTTTTCATTTTGATTACTGTGATAGGGTCTATCACAGTGATCAAAATGAACCAATAGGAAAAATCTCCTATTGTTGCCGGGTACTGGCCATCAGATCTCAGTGGGCGCACTGCACATGTGTGGCACCCCTGTATTGCACTTCATCCAGAGGTGTGATACCTTACTCTCAGGTAAAGAGGGAGCACCACCCAGGACTCTAACACCTGCACCCAACACAGACTATAGCAGCAGGGCACCCTGGACGAACCCTAAGGGAGGATGGTCTCATCCCTGGCTGGCTGGGAAAGAGTGCACGGGTGGTGGGTGGAGAAACCAAGAAGGAGGGGAAGTGAAGTTTAGAGAGCGGGAAGGAGAGACAGAGACGTGAGGAGAAAGTGAAAGTAACAGACATGTGGTGAAGCAGCTCCCTGTCAGGAGGAGCTGCAGAAGGAAAGAGACTGTAGAGACAGTTTGTGAGGGGACCTGGAGCTGGTAGCAGATTGTCCCCAGACGGAGAAAGTTAGATAAGAAGGAACAGAGAGAGAGAAGCTTCTGGAAGGACAGAAGGATTCCTAGGGGCACGGATAGGGAGTGATCCATCCGTGTGGCCCGATACAATTGTGGAGGGACCAGATCGCAGAAGGGACACCGGCCCCTAGCTTAGTGGAGAACTTTAAGATTCAGCTAGCAAGCTGGAGGCAGTGGCATCTCTTGGTGCCTCAGCTACTGAACCACAATTATCTTCTCCGAAAAGGTAGCCATAAGGGAGCAAGGAAACGCAGAGAGGATGTTACCCGCCAAGGTCTGTGGCTACTGGCTTAGGACACTGATTGCGAGGTGTTGGACAGGAAGGAAAGGTGGAAAGTCAGCACAGTGAGATGATTGAGAAAGGAAAATATTGAAAGGAGTCCTGGAAAGGTGTATCCTAGAGTTGAGCGAAACAGGTCGGTCAGATTCATAAGTCGCTGACTTTCGCCAAAGTCGGGTTTCGCCGAGCGAAACCTGACCATAGCGTTAAGTCGGCCATGCGGTCGTTGACCCGAGCGCCAAAGTCGGGTTTCCCAGAATGCTTGCAGGTGCTTTTTCTCAGCCAATGAACAAGGACGTACACTGTGGGCAACGAGATTACATGGGCAGCGTCCACCACCATCTTAGAGAAGGGCATTGCAGTGATTGGCTTGCTTTGGGGGGTGTCATAGTGTCTATAAAAGCCCTAACTGCCGACCACCATTTTACTTCTGCCGATCTTAACAGTAGGGAGAGGTTGCTGACGCTGTTTCTCAGTAGGAAGAGAGTTAGGGCTGGAAAGAGAAGTTCTGTGCTTGTGCTGATAGCAATTGTGCTGTACAGTTAGTGTGCAGTGACAGGGGAGGACTTTCTTGTGTGCAGCATGGCTGGAAATTAGGCTGCCTGCTAGCTGTATTGCTGTGTGTACACTGCTGTGCAGACTGCTTTTTACACAGCACTAATACTTTGATTCTTTTTTTCTGCACAGTTACAAAGCGTTCAATTTTTCCCACAGCGTATAGAGCTGTATGCTCCTCACACACTTCCGTGTACCGGCTGGTGTCACGTACAACTACATACTATCTGTTTGTGACTCCGGAAATATATACGGAGATTGAAATTTTCCCCTATACTATAAACACGTGGTATCTTCTGATACAGTACCCTTTTTCTGCTTTTTATATTCTGGTCTAATCCATACTGAGGATGAGAGCGTCTGTCTGTGACTCCTGAAATATATACGGAGATTTACAATTTTCCCCTATACTATATACACCTGGTATCTTCTGATACAGTACCCTTTTTCTGCTTTTTATATTCTGGTGTAATCCATACTGAGCCTGAGAGCGTCTGTCTGTGACTCCGGAAATATATAAGGAGATTTACAATTTTCCCCTATACTATATACACCTGGTATCTGGTGATACAGTACACTTTTTCTGCTTTTTATATTCTGGTGTAATCCATACTGAGCATGAGAGCGTCTGTCTGTGACTCCGGAAATATATACGGAGACTTACAATTTTCCTTTATATTATATACACCTGGTATCTTCTCTTCTGATACAGTACCCTTTTTCTGCTTTTTATATTCTGGTGTAATCCATACTGAGCCTGAGAGCGTCTGTCTGTGACGCCTGGAATATATATGGAGATATACCATTTTCCCCTATACTATATACACCTGGTATCTTCTGATACAGTACCCTTTTTCTGCTTTCTGTATTCTGGTGTAATCCATACTGAGCCTGAGAGCGTCTGTCTGTGACTCCGGAAATATATAAGGAGATTTACAATTTTCCCCTATACTATATACACCTGGTATCTGGTGATACAGTACACTTTTTCTGCTTTTTATATTCTGGTGCAATCCATACTGAGCCTGAGAGCGTATGTCTGTGACTCCGGAAATATGTACGGAGATTTACAATTTTCCCCTATATTATATACACCTGGTATCTTCTGACACAGTACCCTTTTTCTGCTTTTTATATTCTGGTGTAATCCATACTGAGCCTGAGAGCGTCTGTCTGTGACGCCTGGAATATATACGGAGATATACCATACTGAGCCTGTGAGCGTCTGTGTGTGACTCCGGAAATATATACGGAGATTTACAATTACCCCTGCACTGTATACAGCTGTACGCTTCTGATACAGTACCATATATCTGCTGGTATTTTTGGTACATTTTCCCAAACATGAGAAAGTATGGTGGAAGCGGCCGCGGACGTGTGCGGGGGGGGGGGGCAGCTGGTACTGATGGTGGTGCATCTGCTGGTAGTGCCAAAAGCACAATAGCACCTAAGGCAGGAGGTGTTGAGCCTGCATCATCGTCTGGCTCCAGAAGGCCTGGAAGCAGCAGCGTAGCTACTGGGGGGGCACAGGGGGCCATTGCCCCGGGCCCCATAACATGCAGGGGCCCACTGGCAGACAGGGCCACTTATGTCATGAGGCCGTGCCTGAGATGCAGGGAGAGAGCAGAACAATGCCGGCTCCCCTGTCAGACAGACTGCACAGCGGTACCTTGCAGAGCCAGAGAGTCCCTGCAATGTGCCATGCTATCTCTCCTGAGAAGCTCCTTCCTGGCCACAGCAGCTGTAGTTACTTTCTCTCTGTGCAGACACTGGCTCAGGCACTGGGTCCTAGTGCCCTCCACTCATTAACTGGACACTTCCTGGTCCTGCCTCACTGTGCCTGCAAACTTCATCAGTAAGTGAGGATGGAATTGATTAGATTCATTTAGTTTGGGCATCTCATGATCACTGTGGGCTGAATGGGGGCATTGTGGGGGCTAGGGCACTGGGGGTGTATGTGAGAGGATGTGGGTATTATGGGGAGAGGAGACAGAGCACTGGGGGTGAATGAGAATATAGGGATATTTTGGGGAGAGGACACAGGGCACTAGGGGTGTATGTGAGAGGATGGGGGTATTATGGGGAGAGGAGACAGGGCACTGGGGGTGTATGTGAGAGGTTGGGGGTGTTATGGGGAGAGGAGACAGGGCACTGGGGGTGTATGTGAGAGGATGGGGGTATTATGGGGAGAGGAGACAGGGCACTGAGGGTGTATGTGAGAGGGTGGGCGTGTTATGGGAGAGGAGACAGGGCACTGGGGTGTATGTGAGAGGATGGGGGTATTATGGGGAGAGGAGACAGAGCACTGGGGGTGAATATGAGAATATAGGGGTATTTTGGGAGAGGACACCGGGCACTAGGGGTGTATGTGAGAGGATGGGGGTATTATGGGGAGAGGAGACAGGGCACTGGGGGTGTATGTGAGAGGTTGGGGGTGTTATGGGGAGAGGAGACAGGGCACTGGGGGTGTATGTGAGAGGATGGGGGTATTATGGGGAGAGGAGACAGGGCACTGGGGGTGTATGTGAGAGGATGGGGGTATTATGGGGAGAGGAGACAGGGCACTGAGGGTGTATGTGAGAGGGTGGGCGTGTTATGGGAGAGGAGACAGGGCACTGGGGTGTATGTGAGAGGATGGGGGTATTATGGGGAGAGGAGACAGGGCACTGGGGGTGTATGTGAGAGGTTGGGGGTGTTATGGGGAGAGGAGACAGGGCACTGGGGGTGTATGTGAGAGGATGGGGGTATTATGGGGAGAGGAGACAGGGCACTGGGGGTGTATGTGAGAGGATGGGGTATTATGGGGGAGAGGAGACAGGGCACTGGGGGTGTATGTGAGAGGGTGGGCGTGTTATGGGGAGAGGAGACAGGGCATTGAGGGTGTATGTGAGAGGGTGGGCGTGTTATGGGGAGAAGAGACAGGGCACTGAGGGTGTATGTGAGAGGATGGCGGTATTATAGGGAGAGGAGACAGGGCACGGGGGGTGAATATGAGAATATAGGGGTATTTTGGGGAGAGGACACCGGGCACTAGGGGTGTATGTGAGAGGATGGGGGTATTATGGGGAGAGGAGACAGGGCACTGGGGGTGTATGTGAGAGGATGGGGTATTATGGGGGCTGAAGTGGGGACAGGGCTCTGGGGGGTTAATGTTAGAGAATGGGGTATTGTGGGGGCTAGGGCACTACAAGTGAATGTGAGAAGATGGGGTATTATGCGAGAGAGTAGACAGAGTGTTGGAGGGTGAATGTGAGAGGATGCGATATGGGAGAGAGATGACATGGTGCTGTTTTGTGAATGTGAGTGGATGGGAGTATTGTGGGTGTTGGGGTGGTGGAGATGAGATAGGGCACTGGGGGATGAATGTAAGAGGATGGGGGTATTGTGGGTGAGGCAAACAGGGCACTGGGGACTGATTATTATACTGTTTTAATATGAAACAGTATACCTTACCTCTTACGCCAATGTGCGGTTGCGCAGGTTGCACCAATGATATGTCCTCCTGTTAGGGGCCCACTCAGATGTTTCGCCCCCCTGAGCTGAACCCCTAGCTATGCCTCTGCCTGGAAGGCTCCCTTTTCTGGGAGTAGGTAAACCGCTTTTAAAGCCGGAGCATCAGGAACAGGTTTTGGCTTACATTGCCGAAACAGCCTCCAGCTCGATCTCCTCCTCTTCTGAAGTTTCAAAAAATGCAAGCACTGAGTCGTCAGTGCAGGCTCCTGGTCAGGAACAACACCTTTCCTTGTGTCCTTCACCCCCACCAAAAGTGAAGGATGCGGTAGGCGACACTTCAGATTACTCCATGGAGCTCTTTTCACATAAAATGCCTGGGTTATCAAGTCAAATCCTAAATTCCCCAGTCCAAGATGAATCTGACATGGGGTGCACTGATGCACAGCCACTGCTAGATGATTCTGCTGGTACATTCACCCAGAGCACTACATTGCCTTCGCAGTCTACTGAGCCAGAATCTGACCCTGATGAAACTCAGGTGCCCCTTCCCGCATACTATACAACCTTACACGGTGACACAGAGGAAGGTGCAGATGAAATTGAAGAGGAGGTGATGGATGACCTAGTTGTTGACCCGGATTGGCATCCATTGGGGAAGAGGGTGATGCTGGCAATAGCTCAGATGAGGAGGAGGATCCGCAGCAGGCATCGACATCGCAGCTGCGGTTATCTGGCAGGCCAGTAGCAGTCCAAAAACGTGTTAACAAAACAAAAAGAGTTGCAGGACAGCTTGGCCAGATGGTCAAATTAACACAGCGTGCAAGCCCTGAAAATTTATCCCATAGTAGGAAGAGTGCAGTGTGGCACTTTTTTGACCAAAATCCTTTTGATGAGACAAAGGTTATCTGTATGAAGTGCGGAAGGACCTTTAGCCGAGGGAAAAATCTCCGAAATTTGAATACCAGTTGCATACTTAGACATTTAAACACCATGCACTTGCAAGCGTGGACGGACTACAAAACCTCAGGTAGCACATGTGCACCTGTTCCGACTGAAGGTAGCCAACAACGCTACATCGCTTCCCCCACTGTAAGCCCACCGATTAGCACACCACCAGCAAGAAATGTTGAGGTGTCGTCGCAAGGCCAAAGCAGTCAGGGAATCACAATGTTTTTGCAACGAAAGACTGAATCTAGGCCATCACCACCACCACCATCACCAACCCCCTCTCAGTCCGCTATGTCCACCACTAGTTCCCCCAAATGCAGCTCTCAAGTTCAGCTCACCCTAGCAGACACTCTGAGTAGGACAAGAAAGTACTCATCCTCTCATCCGCTTACACTGACTTTGAATACCTACATTGCCAAACTGATCTCATTAGAGATGATGAGATGATGCCCTTCCGTTTGGTTGAAAGCGCAGCGTTCCGAGAGCTCATGGCCTACGCTGTCCCACGCTATGACCTACCCAGTCGGCACTTCTTTTCTAGAAAAGCCATCCCTGCCCTCCACCTGCATGTGAAAGACCGCATTTTCCATGCACTCAAACTATCAGTGAGTGGAAAGGTGCACCTCACAACAGATGCATGGGCCAGTAGGCGTCCATCACTGCGCACTGGGTTAATGTGGTGGATGCAGGGTCCACAGGGGACAGCGGCGGTGGGATAGTCATGCCTAGCCCACGGTATAGGAAACAGTTGGCTGTAGGCGTTCGACCCTCCTCCTCCCGAAGCGAAGGCTCGTCGACAGCGCAATCGCATGAGCACTCCATCTGCAGCTGCCAGTGTTGCACACGAGGTGTCCCACTATCGAACAGTTAGTGGTAAGCGTCAGCAGGCTGTTTTAAAGATGATTTCTTTGGGCGACAACAGACACACCGCAGAGGTACTGGCCGACTACTTGCAGCGAGAAACTGAGTCATGGCTGGGCAGTCTACATCTTGAGCCAGGCAAGGTAGTCAGTGATAACGGCCGAAATTTTGTGGCGGCCATAGCCCTGGCAAAACTGACACATACCTTGCCTGGCTCACACCTTGAACCTGATGGTGCAGTTCTTCATAAATAATTATCCGGGGTTAACAGCCCTGCTCCATAAGGTGCGAAGACTGTGCTCGCACATCCGTCCCTCGCCCGTAGACTCCAGTCGTATGCAGAGGCTGCAGCGATCGCTTTACCTCCCCAAGCACCACCTAATCATAGATGTTGCAACAAGGTGGAACTCCACCATGCACATGGTTGAGAGGCTGTGTGAACAGAGGCAGGCTGTAATGCATTTGTGGGAGGATACACGGGCAGGCAGTTTGAGGGCAGACATCGAGTTGTCGGGTGTGCAGTGGTCAAAGCTGAAAGACCTCTGTAAAGTCCTTCAGTGTTTTGAGGAATGCACACGGCTGGTAAGTGCAGACGATGCCATCATAAGCATGAGCATCCCACTTATGCGTCTGCTCATGCAAACTTTGACGCACATTAAGGCTCAGGCGTCTGCAGCGGAGGAGGAAGAGGCGGAGGAGGAGGAGGGAAGCCTTCATGACAGTCAGCCATTGTCTACTCAGGGAACTGTCCTGAACGAGGTGGAGGAAGAAGAGGAGGAGGATGATTATTTTGGGGAGGAGGATGTGAGTCACACAACACCAGGGTTATGGGGTACTCGGCACCGAGCCCGTTGAAGTCTATGGGGAATGTCACAAGTAGCACAGCTCGGTCCTTTGCCCTGGGCGCTCATACAAAGGGGGATATTTACAAGGGAAAATAATAATTGTTCGTGACGCCACCTGTGGTTTCTGATCAAGGTGACCAGCGCTGCAGGGTTAATCTTCTGAGGTGATGTTATTTGGCAGCAAGGTGTTAAGTCTCCCACAGGAGAGACTGGATCCCTCAAAGTATAAATGGCGATGCAGGGGTGCAAGTAATAAGGCAGTCACACACAAATCAGTCTCTTTCCATACCTTTACTGGTGATGGTAGCAGGTATGTCCCGGGAAGCTGCTCAGGGTGGAGGATGCACATCCAGGTAATCACTGAGTAGGTTTAAGGCCTCCTTTCTCTTTAATGTGTGTGAGTTTCCAACCTGCATGAAGCGAAGTTCAACTCTGTATAGAACAGATATGCCGGCCGACATTGTGGTGGAGCCTTCTTTTGGCAAGAACTAAGTCTTTATATGCAGCGTCCCGCTAGACTCCTGTTCTCCCTGACCCCGGTTACGTATCAGCACTATAGGGCCCCTCTGCGACTTGAAGTCCAGCAGGGATTCCGGTTTTCTCCCACTAGCCGTGAAGGTTCTAGCAAGCTTCAGACCGGTGTCCGGTTGTATAGAGTGGAGGCAGCTATGGTTGCTATATCACCTCGGTCACTCTTTCCCTTAGTCCACTCGCCTGTCGTCCTACACACACCTTAATATGAGCACAAGCAGCAGGGGATGTCAGCTTCTCCTGAGATAACTCCGAACAGAGATGTCGTGTCTGCTCTCCCTGAGGTAACACCAACTATGCTGTCTCAGCCAGTATTAATGTGACATTTCATAGTTACTGTGTACTTTGCTGCCACCTAGTGGTTATTGTTTAGTACTGTCTTGGGTTCTATTTCCCATAATACTTTGCTCTCTCTCTCTCTCACTCCTCTCAACTGTTTTTCCCTTTCCGGCATCCATCTTGTGCTTCGTCATTCTGTGTGCCTCATCATTCATGCTAGGAGCTTCAACACAGCATTCCTTTTAGACCTCTATATTCTTTCTTCTGAAGCCACCTTGATACCTCTTGCCTGAAGGAAATTGTATGTTTTTATCTGCACAAGGTATTGCAATGCCAATAAACCTTTCAGTTACATTCAAGTTCACCTTCTCAAGAAGATATCTGTGCACAATTAAGATTAAGAAGGAAGTGTTATAGTGAGTTCCTATCTATCATTGCTTATATCAGAGATTGTCACTCACAAGGATCAGAGCTGTCTCTTACATATATCGGTGACAGATTAGTCTAAAAGGAGCTGTTGTTGCGGCCTATTGCATGTTTACCTCACAGACTGTTAACCAGGAAAGACACCTCTTAAGGTACTGCCACACTAAACAATCCCGCTAGCGATCACGATAACGACGCATACTAATGCGATCGCTAGCGGGATTGTTTCTATATCGCTAAGTGCGGCCACATTTAGCGATAGAGTTAACGACGCTATCGCCGTTAGCGATCTTCTTAACGACTTTAGCGGTACAAAAGTACCGCTAAATTGCTAAGAAAAGGTGCCACACTAGCGATATATACTTACCCAGCGGGAGCGCCGACGAGAAAATAGGGTCCGGAACGATTCCAGCGACGAGCGAGATCACAGCAGGAAGCTCGTCGCTGGCAGCTGCCACACTGAACAACATCGCTAACGGGATCGCTAAATAGTGAAGTTTTTTAGCGATCCCGTTAGCGATATTGTTCAGTGTGGCATACCCTTTACTCCTGCTTGCATAGGAAGCCCAAGTTCTTTGTGCCTGTGTGTATATGATACAGTCTGCTAGCAAGTGTGCGCCATCCGCATCTCACAAGTATAGAAACATGTCCATGAAAGATAGTATGGATCCCTGTGCTGTGGAATCAGAACAGACGCATCACGTCTCAGACAACACAGACGCATGAGAAGCAGACTCTATGCTGATCACTGAACAAAGTGTCCGACCTAAGCGCACAAATAAACCCACGCAAAAGGTCAGAGAGAACTTTGAGGCAACTAGGGATGAGTTCCTCAATAACCTGAGTATCTTATGGGAAAGAACCGAGCGGTGTATTGCAGCTATTTCACGCCATAAGAATAGCGCAGCAGACCTAGCTACAGCCTTGCATCGGTTATCTGAAGCCTATGATTGCTATCAGCGGCTATCCACAAAGTATGCCACATTTCTGGGTAATTCTGATATGGACGATGCCTTAGCAGAGTTAACTGAGCGAAAGACCTTACTCCAAAGAAACAATGCTATCGTGCAAGATGCCAAAGACAAGGCAGAGTGCCGCATCACACACCTGCAAGAAGTGAGGTCACAGCGATCGACTTCAACTAAAATCACATCTCAATCCTCCAGATCTTCTCGTTCCAAAAGATCGACATTATCTGAGAAGCTAATAGAAATCCGTGCTGATGCAGAAGAAGCCAGAGTAAGGAGTTAATTTGCTAGGAAGGAAGCAGAGATAGCAGCCCAGCTGAAAGTGAAGGAAGCAGAGATAGCAGCCCAGCTGAAAGTGAAGGAAGCAGAGATAGCAGCCCAGCTGAAAGTGAAGGAAGCAGAGGCAGAGGCCCAGATGAAAATCCTCCAAACAGAAAAGGAAGAAGCTGCTGCCATGGCTAAATTGAAGGTGTTTGAGCAAGCAGTAGCTGACGAGACCGCCTTAGACTGTCCTTCCCTAGAAGAAATAGAAGATCCGGCTATACGTACCAAGGATTACGTGTTAAAACACCAAACATCCACACATCCTGCTAATTATGACCTAAATCACGAGTCAGAAGCCTTAAACCCTCACACACCGGTACTTCTCCCAACCAACCACATAGACGCTCCTGCCCAGCCACAGATTCTACTGCCAAATAGTGACAAGGTAACTTTCAGCACCAACCCACAGTTTCAGCTATGACAAGCAGACCCTCCAGAGACTGAACTACACCTAAACCCTCGTGCAGCATCATTCTGGCCTCAAGTGTCTCATCCTTACATGCCAAGGGACTTACACACCTCAGAGGTACCACAAGTCACTCTTGCAACAAGGAACGAGAACACAGACATGTCAGAGTTTGCCAAATATATGATACGCAGGGAACTAGTAAACAGTAGTTTCTCAAAGTTTGATGACTCTGCTGAAAACTATAGATCCTGGAAATCAACCTTTGAAGCTGTAATTACAGGTCTTAACCTTACCGCCAAGGAACAACTGGACTTGCTTGTCAATTGGCTAGGCCCAGAATCCACAGAGCGCATCAGAACATTAAGAGCAATCCATGTTGGCCATTCAGATGCGGGTCTCACTGCAGCATGGGAGAGGCTGGAGCAAACCTATGGCAGCGCGGAAGCTATAGAAAGCGCATTATTTAGGAAACTGCAAAACTTCCCAAAGATAACTAACAAAGACAATCGCAAACTGCAGGATCTAAGTGATCTGCTGAAGGAATTGGAGTTAGCCAAACTAGACCCTCGTCTTCCAGGACTGAGCTACCTAGACACCGCACATGGTGTGAACCCGGTGGTCACTAAGCTACCACACGGCATGCAAGACAAATGGGCAGACTTGGGATCAAGGTACAAGAGAGAGCATAAAGTGTCTTTTCCATCTTTCTCTTATTTTGCCAGGTTTATCAGCGACCAAGCTCAGATGAAAATGATCCCAGCTTTGACTTTGCCGAACCTGCTTTGACCTGTTCATCATCATTCTCAAAGCAAGGTAAAACAATGAGTGAATATAAAGACTTCAAAGGGACGGTATCTGTGAGAAAGACAGACATTCCACTTGCAACATCGTCATTTACTAAGCAAGGCTTCCCTCTAGGCAATGCAAAGAATCTCAGTCTTATGTGCCCTATCCATAGAAGTCCTCATTCCTTGAGAGAATGCCGTGGGCTCAGAGCAAAACCCGTGCAGGAGCGCAAAGACATCCTCAAGGAGCTTGGAATATGCTACAAGTGTTGTGCCTCCTCATTCCACATCGCTAAAGACTGCAAAACTATTGTTAAGTGTGCTGAATGCAGTAGCAATGAGCATGTGACAGCTATGCATCCAAATACATCTGAAGACAATGCTCAACCTTCAGTATCTAAGCCCGAGTCAAGGTATGGCGGGGAGCCACAAGGCCATGAGCCAACTAAAACTGCTGTATCCTCTTCGTGCATGGAAGTATGTGGAGAAGAAAGCAGCCCCAAGTGTTGTGCCAAGGTATGTCTTGTCAAAGTGTATCCTGAGGGGCAACCTGAGAAAGCCACTAGGATGTACGCCATCATAGACGAGCAAAGCAACAGGTCTCTAGCAAAGCCCAAATTCTTTGACATCTTCGGCATACAAGGACCAGCAACACCATACACTCTCAATACCTGCTCCGGTCGGGTAGAGACATTTGGCAGAAGAGCCATTGGGTATGTTATCTCTTCAATCAAAGAGAACATGCCTATACCCTTGCCGACAATAATTGAGTGTGACCATATACCTGATGAAAGACAGGAGATTCCCACTCCAAAGGCTGCACTTCACCATTCCCATTTAAAGCACCTAGCTAAAGAAATTCCTCCTATAGATACGAATGCTGACATCCTGATCCTGCTCGGAAGGGATATCCTGAGGGTCCATAAGGTGCGTCAACAATGCAATGGTCCAGATGATGCCCCATATGCACAAAGACTCGACCTAGGCTGGGTGATTATGTGTGATGTATGCATGGAAAAATGCCACAAACCATCCAGGGTAAACTCCTTCAAAACCTATGTGCTAAACAATAGTCGCACAACTCACTTCAAACCATGTCCTCATCATTACGAGGTGAAGGAGAAGTTTATCAACACCATTCAGGAGTACGACATTGTTCCTACTGCCTATGATGACATAGGAAAATCTGTGTTCTGCACAACACGTGAAGATGACAAAATAGCTCTATCTATAGAAGACAAGGAGTTTATGAAAATAATGGATAGTGGATTCTTCAAGGGCGAGTCTAACCATTGGATCGCACCCCTGCCATTTTGAGATACAAGAGCTAGACTCCCTAACAACCGGGAGCAGGCTCTATCCAGATTCTACTCACTCCAACGAACATTCCGAAACAAGCCTGAAATGAAAGATCACTTTGTGGCCTTTATGGAAAGAATCTTTCCCAATGACCACGCGGAACTAGCTCCACCATTGCTAGAGGATGAAGAATGCTGGTATCTACCCTTTTGGAATTTATCACCCGCAGAAACCCAAGCAGATCAGAGTGGTGTTCGACTCAAGTGCCAAATATCAAGGCATATCCCTGAATGACGTCCTCACTGGTCCTAACTTGACTAATAACCTTGTAGGAGTGCTCATGAGGTTCAGGAAGGAGCCGGTTGCCATCACCGCTGATATAGAACAGATGTTTCATTGTTTTGTAGTAAGAGAAGACCACAGAAATTACCTTCGGTTTCTATGGCACAGAGACAATGATACCAAGCAGGAAGTGACAGAATACCTGTCACGCTGTCTAATGATATGTATACAATGTCAGTAAACTATTAATACAGGAACAACACTCTATACAACAACTAGTATAGCAACATCAGCATGTAAGTATAGAATAGATTTACCTGACACGATATCTGCTGAACTCAGGGTTAATCTTGAGGACTTGATGAGCTGAAACAGGAAAGAGGTGAACCGGGATCTAACCTGACCCTAAACTGGGGTCCTAACTAATCCCTCACCTTGGAGGTACTGATAATGGTTCAGAGGTCCAAGTCACCAACCTAACCCTGTCTCCTATCAGACCCTGAACCCTGTAATCAGTCCTAAGAAGGATCCTGACTACCACCAAAGGGATATGGGCTGATCTTAGCTAAATACACAGATTAGACATATAAGACAGACAGGATAACACTCGCTTGCATACACACTCAAACACCAAAGGAACATAAATGGTCTGGGAAATAAACTCTAACCAAGTTGAGCTTAGAACAACTAAGGAGCTCACAACTAAAGTCTATACAGATTCATTCCTATCTGTGGTCTGCATGAAGGTTTCACTGGCAACTCCCCAAGCAGACAACCAGGAATTTAAAGGAAACCAATCAACAAATAATCAATTGCAGCCGGGAGAAACTGCACCCAGTCCCAGCACCGAGCACAGACAGAATTAACTCCCTAGCTGCCAAACACAAAGAAACAGCAGCTCAGCTGTGAGAAGTCAAAATGTGCAACCGCGACTATCTTCGTGGCAATGCACACATGACAATACCACATGAAAGTACATGTGTTTGGCAATAGTCCTTCACCGGCGGTTGCTTCATATGGCTTACATAGGACAGCCTTCGATGGTGAATCAGAGTATGGGAAAGATGCAAGAAACTTCATAGAAAGAGATTTCTATGTGGACGACGGCCTAAAGTCCTTGCCCACGGTTGAAGAGGCCATCGATCTGCTAAAAAGGACACAAGGTATGCTTTCCAAGGCCAATCTGAGACTACACAAAATCGCATCCAACAGCACCGCCGTCATGGAAGCCTTCCACCCTAGCGACCATGCTGTGGAATTCAGAGACTTGAACCTGAGTCTCGACAACCCGCTGTTCAAAGAAGCTTAGGATTGCGTCGGGACTTGCGGAAGGATTCATTCATCTTTCAGGTCAGTCATGCAGACAAGCCATTCACCAAACGTGGAGTTCTTTCAGTAGTGAACAGGCTTTATGATCCTCTGGGGTTTGTAGCTCCTTTGACCATACAAGGCAAGGCACTGTTAAGACAGCTCTCAGAAACTGTTAAAGACTGGGATACCCATTGCCCACTGACAAACAACAAAAGTGGGAGTCTTGGAAGAAATCCCTGTGTGCCTTAGACAAGGTTTGCATACCACGAAGCTACGCTCCATCATCTCTTCATACAAGTCAAGGTAAGGAAATCCATATATTCTCTGATGCATCCATTGAAGCTATAGCAGCTGTTGCTTATCTAAAGGTATTAGACTCTTCAAGGAGAATACATGTAGAGTTCCTATTTGGGAAGGCTAAACTAGCTCCTAAGCCAGAACATACTATCCCTAGGCTTGAACTTTGCGGGGCTGTACTAGCTGTACAGATTGCAGACTTTATACAGCGTGAACTAGATATCCCCATGGAGAACTTTAAATTCTACACTGACAGCAAGGTCGTTCTGGGCTACATATACAACCAGACAAAACGCTTCTATGTATATGTCAGTAAACCGTGTAGAAAGGATCAGAAAAACCTCCAAACCTGAACAATGGTCCTATGTCCCATCTCATCTTAACCCTGCAGATCATGCAACGCGACCAGTGGATTACAAATGGGTTGGAGACAGTTTGGCATAATGCGGCTTCTCCAATCCGAAGATGGGTGATCGATTGGATTACTTCAGTAGACAGTTCACATTTACTAGACTACACCTGTTTTTATTGTTGCATTGCCAGTTTCTGCTGTTATTTTTCAGGTTACAATATTGTTCTTCAAGGACATCGCACAAGTTGTTTATATTGTGAAATCCTAAGATTTCAGACGGGGAGTATGCTGTCTCAGCCAGTATTAATGTGACATTTCATAGTTACTGTGTACTTTGCTGCCACCTAGTGGTTATTGTTTAGTACTGTCTTGGGTTCTATTTCCCATAATACTTTGCTCTCTCTCTCTCTCTCTCTCACTCCTCTCAACTGTTTTTCCCTTTCCGGCATCCATCTTGTGCTTCGTCATTCTGTGTGCCTCATCATTCATGCTAGGAGCTTCAACACAGCATTCCTTTTAGACCTCTATATTCTTTCTTCTGAAGCCACCTTGATACCTCTTGCCTGAGAAAATTGTATGTTTTTATCTGCACAAGGTATTGTAATGCCAATAAACCTTTCAGTTACATTCAAGTTCACCTTCTCAAGAAGATATCTGTGCACGATTAAGATTAAGAAGGAAGTGTTATAGTGAGTTCCTATCTATCATTGCTTATATCGGAGATTGTCACTCACAAGGATCAGAGCTGTCTCTTACATATATCGGTGACAGAATACCAACGACCCTCTAACTTTTTGCTAGATTGTCTTTATCTCACTGCTGTCTCAAGGGCTCCCTCTGGTGGAACCAGGAAAAATGTCAAGTGTTGTGTGCTTATCAGATATTTGTGATTACCTTTCTGTGCATTCTCCTGGGAACATGTGTACCAAGCACAGCTGGGCCACACAACCCCCCCTAGTTATCGTCAGCACTCCCGGGCTGAAATAGAAAAAACAATTTTTATAATAACATTAACAAATAGCTCATCCCTTGCGGGAGGTAAGGACACTTTAACGTTACATTGTGTACAAGTTGCAATACAAAAATATACAATATTCTTGTGGAGGACCCGTACCAAACCTCCCACGTGGGTCCTGGGTGGGCTGCAGGACTTCATTGCTGCAGACCTCACTCAAGGCCACACCATACGGGTTTTTCTTCTGAGGTAGTATGGCTTTTACGTAAAACCAAGATGGGGCACCGAAGTGCGAACTATTTACAATTAAAGTTCTGTGCTGCTAGAGTCCTCAGCATGCAGTCCTTTGCATAAGAACATTTCACACAATATACTTCACATTACCCAACTGGGGTATACTACTTCAAATTATGCAAACATCATCACATATTATCACATTCAATAAAGTGCAAATCTTCTTAACTTTGTACAGATGCAGTAAACCCTGTCTGGGTCCTACTGTTCTTCTTTGCAAATTGCAGTGACTTCTGCCATACCTGGGGCTGGAAGTACGCGGTGCGCTCTGGAACGCATCACTAGAAGATCATGTCCTGCTACCTGTGTCTGGGTAGCCACAGTCCTTGTTTCACTTTTGCGATTGGCTTTGCGACTTCCTGGAGGCCTTACAGGTGCCTCTTCTGAATATAGATTTGGATCCATGGAGGTCGCACTAGCCTGTTGCGTTGTAGAGTAAGATGCTGGACAGGAAGCAGGTGCGCGCAGTGGCTCAGTTGGATACGCACAAGGCTTTTGTGATGCAGAGTAGGATGCAGTATACGATGCAGGGCACAATGCAGGTGCGCGGCCTGGCGCGGATGGGGTTGTGACTTGGGACACTGAGACGCGGGGTACATTGCCGGCTTCAGGGACGGGGTCGCTGACATGGGAAACATTCAGGGCAAACCACCCCTGACGACTACAGTGTCGTGTGTAGGTGATAACATCCCCTTTTAACAGGTGGAACCCCGCATCGCAGCAGTGAACAAAGATTTCTGGAGAGAACCCAGGCTCGCATATGTAACCCCAAACTCCTCGGGCCTTAGAGGCACACACCGTCCCCTGGCGCCGCGGTTCCCGGAGCGTACCTTTGTCTCGCCTGACGTTTTCCTTATCAGCGAGAGACTCTTCCCGGTACCTCTGGCGAAACTGCTGCACCTCTCTCTGCTCCTGCTGCTGTCACTGTTCATGCTCACGGCGCCGCCACTCGTTCTCCAGCTGGGCGGCGTATTCTATGTCGTCCAGGTACTCCATGTCCTCCCAGTCGACCTCCATCACGGACGGCTGGGTCTCCTCCGGCGTCCCTACCGGGGGACTGCATTCCGCTGCGGCCTCCAGGCCGGGCTGGCACTCCGGTGCAGGCAGGGCCTCCTCGGCCTCCTTCCCTCGCGCCGCGTCCCCGGCGGAGTCAGGAGCAGCACTTTTGGGGCCGGCCTCCGGTGATTCATCAGCCGTTGGCAGTGGTGGCGCAGGTAAAGGTGGTGCATCCAGGGGGGAGAGCGTCGCGTCCCACAGCAGCCGCTGTTTCAGGGCACGCCAGCTTTTCTCCATCGCCTCCATCTCTTCACGGTGCCGGGCCATGTCCCTTAGCACCGCATCCACCTCCTCCACTTTCTGCATTGTTTGGTCGGTCTCCCGACCTGGGGACGGCTCAGGCACAGGCAGTAGCTCTTCAGGGGAACGGGGTCTGCGCACCGCCGTCCCTCCACACAGCGTCTCCTGTCCTTCCGCCATCTCACTCCAGGCCAGACTGTGTTTCCCATCTGGAACAATCTGGTCTCTTCCGTGGAGGCGGGACTTTCGCTTTCTCTTTTTGGCATAGAGGATGAAGAGTAGGCGGATTTCTCTTGCAGTAGGGCAGGCTCTCACATTATAATAGCATTTAGACAGGGCGCCCATAGCTTTCGCGCCACAGGGGGGGGGGGAAAGCCCACGAAGGCACGCCCACCTTCTTCACCAGCGCCTCAGGGCGCGAATATGGCGGCAAAATGGCGGAAAATGGCGCCAAAAATCACAAGTACTGCACACAGTCTTTTTGCTCAAAACAGTCCAACTCTAGGCACACAGGACTCACATTTAGTAAGCTTCGTATCCTGTTCGTGACTCCAAAGAATGAGTCGCACAACACCAGGGTTATGGGGTACTCGGCACCGAGCCCGTTGAAGTCTATGGGGAATGTCACAAGTAGCACAGCTCGGTCCGTTGCTCTGGGCGCTCATACAAAGGGGGATATTTACAGGAGAAAATAATAATTGTTCGTGACGCCACCTGTGGTTTCTGATCAAGGTGACCAGCACTGCAGGGTTAATCTTCTGAGGTGATGTTATTTGGCAGCAAGGTGTTAAGTCTCCCAAAGGAGAGACTGGATCCCTCAAAGTATAAATGGCGATGCAGGGGTGCAAGTAATAAGGCAGTCACACACAAATCAGTCTCTTTCCATACCTTTACTGGTGATGGTAGCAGGTATGTCCCGGGAAGCTGCTCAGGGTGGAGGATGCACATCCAGGTAATCACTGAGTAGGTTTAAGGCCTCCTTTCTCTTTAATGTGTGTGAGTTTCCAACCTGCATGAAGCGAAGTTCAACTCTGTATAGAACAAATATGCCCGGCCGACATTGTGGTGGAGCCTTCTTTTGGCAAGAACTAAGTCTTTATATGCAGCGTCCCGCTAGACTCCTGTTCTCCCTGACCCCGGTTACGTATCAGCACTATAGGGCCCCTCTGCGACTTGAAGTCCAGCAGGGATTCCGGTTTTCTCCCACTAGCCGTGAAGGTTCTAGCAACCTTCGGACCCGGTGTCCGGTTGTATAGAGTGGAGGCAGCTATGGTTGCTATATCACCTCGGTCACTCTTTCCCTTAGTCCACTCGCCTGTCGTCCTACACACACCTTAATATGAGCACAGGCAGCAGGGGATGTCAGCTTCTCCTGAGATAACTCCGAACAGAGATGTCGTGTCTGCTCTCCCTGAGGTAACACCAACGACCCTCTAACTTTTTGCTAGATTGTCTTTATCTCACTGCTGTCTCAAGGGCTCCCTCTGGTGGAACCAGTAAAAAGTGTTGTGTGCTTATCAGATATTTGTGATTACCTTTCTGTGCATTCTCCTGGGAACATGTGTACCAAGCACAGCTGGACCACACATCTGCTTCTCAGGGGCAAGAGAAAATGTTGGCTTGCCTAGGTCAGGTACAGGGTTTGTGCGTGACTGGAGGGATGTGGATTTGCCAGAAAGTGCTCCTCCACCCACCACTGTCAGTGCATCATTGACACCTGGAACACTGGCCCACATGTGTGATTATGTCTTGCGGATCCTAAAAAGGGACCCCCGCATTGTCAAAATTATGAAGGATGATGACTACTGGTTGGCCAGCATCCTCGATCCACGCTATAAAGGCAAATTACAGAACATCATGCCACAGGGGAACCTAGAGCTAATATTGGCGAACAAACAAGCAACTCTGGTAAACCGTTTGTTAGAGGCATTCCCAGCACACAGCAGGCGGTGCAGTTTCTACCACGAGCCGTACTGGGCAACATGGAAGATGTGTTCGTGGTGCACACAGTTAAAGTGGCGTTGGAGACAGGGGTTTCATGACCATGTTGTGGACTGATTTCTCAAGGACCGTTCACACTACTTAATACTGAATCGATTGCAACAGACAGGAGACAGCAGTTGTCAACTATGGTTCAAAATTACCTCTCCTCCCCTATCGATGTTCTCCCTCACAGTTCATTCCCCTTTTACTACTGGGCCTGTAAACTGGACACCTGGACTGAATTGGCACAATATGCCTTACAGTAGCTCGCTTGCCCTGCTGGTAGTGTGCAATGAGAAAGAGTCTTCAGTGCTGCTGGATCAATCCTGACAGAAAGAAGGACCCGGATGTCGACCAAAAATGTTGGTGATCTCACCTTCATTAAAATGAACCATGCCTGGGTTTCAAAGGATTTTGTACCACCTTCCCCTGATGACACATAGGTTGCCAGCAAAATGGCTCACTTTATCCTCCTCTTCCTCTGACTGAGCAGGTGGGGGGCCCACTCGCTGTCAGAGACACCGGCGTACTATGAGGGGCCCTGTGCCAGTGCCGGCGCCCACAAGTGGGCCCCCCTGCTTGCTCAGGGCCCCAGCACTTGCAATACTTACGTCTCCCTGCTCCACCGTCTTCCGCGTTTCACAACAAAAAAGAAAAGACATAGGCTATAGATGCAGGGGATCACCAATAATATACAAGAAATATATAATCAAACAATTTTTATTGAATACAAAAAGACACCAAAAAACATATTAAAACATTTTTAAAAATTCACAAATGTGATATGACAAGCAAACAAACATGTATAACAGCCCATAATAGAGCTTGTAGCCCTAACCCAGGTGCATGTGTGCACGATGACAAACCAAAGTTGGCTAATGCCCTACGCTAGACAGCATACCATAGAACACCCCCTGTATAAATCAGTGTCAAGGCTGGGACTCATCCTAATAAATATACATTGCAAATAGCGGCGGTCGTTAAGGATGCCAGAAAGTAGATATTTGGCATGCTGCATGGTGGAAGCAACACATCTTTTCACTGCTACTGAGAGAGACTTCCACATTTATGGACACTGTATCCATTGTATGAACGCGTCACTTTACTGATGGGGCCGTCACTATTTCCATGAGCTAAATGATCAATTTTTATTTAATGTATTAACCATTCTAATGAACTAGCACAGTATGTACTCCTGATGAGCCTATTTTTAGGAGAAACGCATTGAGTTTAGCATACTATGTACATTACTGAGAGCCAAGCATACTTTCTACATCATTGGATGAAGCATATCATGTACAATCACTTTTTGATGTCTTTGATGCACTATATAATTTTGTGAGTTCTTTATTCACAGCAGGAAGCTCGTCGCTGGAAGCTGCCGCACTGAACAATATCGCTAACGGGATCGCTAAATAGTGACTTTTTTAGCGATCCCGTTAGCGATATTGTTTAGTGTGGCATACCCTTTAGTGGTTTCTATTTTGGCTGCAACAATACAGGTTTTTCTTGCCTCTAGCCATGTTTGGCTTGTTTGGACCATTGTCCATGATAATTTATGACTATTGAGCATGGGTTCTTCCCCTTGGAACAATTTTCTATATATGGAATACTAGTCCTATGTTTTTCTTAAGCAGACTGCACGTATAAATTACTTGCTATTATTGCATATAGCTGTACTTGGGTTTGATTTTTGTCCTTATCTATAGAATTGAATCTTGAGTTTCCTTGATAAGCCATATGTGTAGTGTCTTTTAGGGACTTTTAGGGCTAGTTGACAGGGAACATGGGTAACATTTGTGTTTCAAGAGGGTGCCAACCTCTGCTGACAGGTAGGGATGTGAATAGTGGTCAGAATAGGGTGATTGCCCCATTATTCCTAACCATCTGTTATATACATAATTTTATCTCATCTCTTGGTTAGGGTCACATTTGTTTTGGGGATGTTTTGCAATCAAAGTTTTTTAATGAATACCAAGAAATAGTGTTTTTAATGTGTATGGATATCAGTATATAGCTTCACAGGAAGGTTAAACTTGAGACACTTAGTTTCTCAGGTATCACAACCACACAGTTCTTCTAGCAAATTCCTACTGTCCAAGTCACTGTTGCACAATCTGACAATTACAATAATCTTAAATAATATGTAGAAATTTAACCCTGAGCAGTCACTTAAAGAAGACCTATTACCAAATTTGCTATGTTGAACTGGACACTGAAAGCAACAGTGGCTACAGAATGGAATGAAACATTTTTTTTATATTTCGTCTTTCCATTGCAGAGATGTTTGCAATAAAGTATCTGGCACATAACTAATTCATTTTCATTAAGTCCACAAGTGGGTGTTATCAGACAGTTTTCCCTAAGGTCATGTACTTCTTCCCCCTGTATGAAAGGAAAGAACACACCTCACCTTAGAGCAGATTTCTCAGTGTTTGAAATGTAGTGACACGGTCTGATCTTCAGGTCTAAAGTCCTGCATGAGTGTGGGGGCAGGAGTAGTGCAGCTGAATTTACCTGTGTCACTTTATAAACCATTCTACCAGCTCTCCTCTTTTCATAGCACTGTCACCTCTGTTGTATTGCCCTCTCACCCCACACTTTGTCTAGAAATAAGAGCTCAAAGTGTCAATATCACACTGACTGCACTCAACTTGTAATCACTCTGCGGTGAGATCAGAGCAGGATGTCATGACTCATTACATCTCACAAAGTAGTAGTCGAGAACAAGCAGGTAGCTCCTGTTAGAGACATAATGACAGTACTGATCTCACTGTAGAGCAATTACAAGTTGCCTGAGCAGAACAGACGTAAGTGTGGTTACTGACACATTTTCAAACAGACAGTGTGGTGGAAGGGGCAGTACAGCAAAGGTGACAGAGGTATGAGAGGAAGAGAACCCATAGAAGGATTTGTAATGTAACACAGCTAAACTGAGCTGTGCTGACCCCCCCACTGACCCATACAGAAGGTCACACAAGAAGATCAGAACTGTATCCTATTTCACACTGAGAAACCTGCTGTAAGCTATGGTAGGGCAGGTGCTTTTTTCTTTTGAGTGTTGCTTTTTTCTTTTGAGTGTTGCTACCTGCTTATGAGTGATTAGCATCATACAGGTGGAAGAAATACGCGCCCCAATGAAAAATTCTGAGAACACCCACTTTGTATCTAACAAAAATTAGCTCATTAGGAGCTAAATACTTTGATTGCTAAAATCTCCTCAAAGAGAGGCAAAATAAAAAGCAAATAAAAATAAATATTCTAAAAAATATGAGGGATATGGTGATGTATTGTTTTTTGTCTTTTCCAGGTGACATGGGCAACGGGGATCAGGCGTATAAGGTGAGTGTATGGTGTTTTTTTTTATTTTTTACAGAAGACAAGGGCTTCATGGATTAAGTGTAAGGTGAATGTGAGTATTTACTGTGTTTTTTATTTTTATTTCAATATTTATTTCTTTATATTAATTTTTTTTGTCTTTACTTTGAGCACAGGTGCCTGCTTATCAGCGTCCTCCTACTAGGCTTCCCTAGGCGCCCCCTGAGGAAGTAACTGCGAAACATGCGTTGGGGTAGAGGGAAGCACTATCTGACTCTGCAGCAACATGGAGGATCTTTATGCTTTCTTATATCAATAGGTAAACTTCCTTCCTTCTCTTATGTCCTAGACATCTATGTATACTAACATTAAATGGCCACTTGCCATATACTTACTACAAACTGATGCGTTTGCACTATTTTTTGGCTGTCTTTAGAAGTTTTGATACAGCAAATTATAACAAGCTTGGGACCATATATACTTTGCACATAACCTATTGATTTTTAATAGGAATCTCCTAATATGATCCGTTTAACAATCACTGTATTTACAGTATTATTAATATAATCTAGGGATTATCTGATGTGCAGCCCCTCACCCAAGAGGCACCTTTTTGTTTTGTCTTATTATTATTATCACTATATGTTGCGCTGATTTTAAACTTAACTAAAGTATGCTATTGTTAAAGTAATCCATTTCAAGTGGTTATCTTTGTACTCCTCTTCCCCTTCTAGTGGATTGTTTTGAAGTCATACTTCTGATTTTTGATATTTGTTTATGGTACCACATTACTTGGATATTTTCATTGTTGATTTAGTAGGCTGCTGGGAGTATTAGTCTCTCTTTAGCTAATGCCTGTGACCTGCAGTAAGCTTTTTACCGCGAGTTCCAGTCACAACGCAGTGACCGATGATAATGATCTTACCGGCGGTAACATTACTGCCGTGTGCACACAGCCTTAGTGGAAACTCAATCATTTTGCTTAATCTTCAAATATCTGCGCAGGAAAAAATTACCAACCAACAACTGTACGGTCAACCATGTCCCCAAACCAAAAACATCCCCGTGTTTGATCTCCTGATACAAACACTTATGTTGCTTACTACTATTTCATCCTTAACCATCAAACCCCTACTGTGCTTACTCCGAGTTATTAATTCTCCCACTTAATGCAGTAAAAAAGCTCATGAAAAAGCATCCTTAAGCAAAGCAGCCTCCCATGAATCTTTACAAACCATACTGGCCACTTCACACAAATGATTTACCATTGAAATGGAAATTGGATGACAAAAATCCCACCATTGCCATCTACTTTTTCCACTCTTTCATCAATTGAGTCACACAAAAATGCTTTATTATTTCCCATATACCATATATTTTAAAAAGAAAAAAATTTCCAGGCAAGGTTTTGTGATCTTTGCAAGCTGAAAACCCTTTTTCCTCATCATCACTTAACAAATCTAGTGTCGCATCACCTGCAACAGCTTAGAAGCATCCCTCGGCAAACTGCCACTGGAGAAAGCACACCATGCATTATCATAACTTTTCCACTTTAACTTTAAAACTGAACTTCACAATAGTCCCATATTTTCTCCTCTACCAGCTTCCACCAAAAAATCTGGGCAATATACTCGCTCTTCCACTGTGGTTTAGGGAAACTTCCTGAATCGTTAATGAGGGAAATCTATGGAGAATCAAAGTAAAAGGAATAAGTATGCTCCCAGAAACTTAACAGTGGAAAAGGAAAAGGTGCTGAGAGGGAAAGCAAACAGACCCACTGCAGAAATACAACTGGAGTTTACAAAACTAGGTAAACCCCTTCGCTGAGGACTGGAACTCCTGAACACACATCCACAAAAAGGGGTAGTCAGCAAAGGAAGTGCAGTGAAGAGTGAACATATAAAACCCCACCCAGAATGTGATAGGGAAAACCAAAATGGAAAAATGAGATACACCTGGAGACGAGCAAACTGAGAAGAGAAAAAAGGCAATAGAAACCATCAGGCTTTGGACAGGTAGGAAAGGGCAATAGCTCAGCAAACAGAGGAACCAACCACACAGCAGCAGCTTACTGGATTGAATCCCCAAACCAAGCCATGACAGTACCACCCCTTTTACGAGAGGTCACCAGACTCTCAGAAGTCCCTATCGACTGGCATCACTGATGGAACTCTCTCCAAAGGCGATCCGCAGGAAGTTCTTCCGAATTAACCCAGGAGTTATCTTTAGGAAACTTTCCAATTAACAAGATACTGCAGAAGGCTCTTGACCCTTCCTCCAACAAAGAAATCGCTCTACCTCTTACTTCCGATTCCATTTCAAATCCGCCTCAATTTTGTCTAAAGGACCAGGTGTCCTCTCAAATTTTTTAAAGGTGAAGAATGGAAAGAATTATTGATTTTTCAGGGAATAAGAAGTTGCAATATAACCATCACAGGAGTTAAAATTTTAATAATTTTATAACTGATTATCAAATTTCTACTGTGGAAGAATTGATCATGGCACAGCAACAATCAGCCATGGGCCATGCATGAGGTATCAGGGTCTGACCCAGCATTTACAGCTTTCAATTTAAGTTTAAATTAAGACGAATTGGGTGATGGATCGGTGTAAGCAGGAGCCCTGATACCTCATGGAACTCCTCAAACTGTTTTTTTGCTCAGCCACTCTCAATTAGCACAAATACCAGCTTGGTAGACCACTAATGTTATAAAAATTTAAGGATATTAACATAAGCAGCTGAATGGTCAATTCACCCACAGTAGAAAGTTTAGAATGTCACAGCAGCAGTGTCCCATGTGTTGGCATATGCAACAGATTAGGACTTATTATAAGTAAAAGGAGGACTTTATGCTGACCTGACAATAGATGGCAATGTTGTGTAACGTTTCCTTCTGTTTAATGCATTGTATAAGAAATAGTCTCACTTGTAGTTTCACTTTCGTTTTGTTCCTGGTTTCCTGATGCAATGCTGAAATGACTGTGCATTTTCCTTTTACCTCATGTTGTAAGAAGTAAAAGCTGGTTATCCCATGCAGCCTGCTCTGTGAAGTTTTCTACTGCAAAGGTGTGGATTCAGAAGCTGTGCAACAGGTTATGGGCCCAGACACAGCGTACCCAGTCATTCAGATACAGCGCACCCAGAGAATTCCAGACACCACAGATCCAAGCACCAAGAATACCAGATACCCAGGACACTGGAACTCTCAGCAAGACCCAGGTGAATGCAGAAGAATATCTTCAGTGCAACTCTCTGAACAAGTAAGTCTATATAAAGATGATGAATAACACAGAGCTAAAACTCACAGTAGCTAAACTGAATGATGAGAACTATCAGCTATGGAAGTTCAAAGTAGAGATGTTATTGTCTAAAGATGATATATGGAAAGTAATCACTACAGATAGAACTGATCAAGATAATCAGACATGGGATAAGAAAAATAGACAAGCGAGAGCCACCATTAGCTTATTAGTGGATGATACTCAATTAATACATATAAGAAATGAAGAAACAGCGAAAAGAATGTGGGAAGAATTAAGAAAGCTATATGAGAGACCCAGCTTGAATCACAAATTATTTTTATTAAGAAAGCTATACAGTATGAGACTAAGCGCAGACAGTGACATGCAGAAGCATATATTCTCTATTATGGAAGTGATATCACAGCTAAGATCTATTGGTGAAGATATTAAGGAAAGCCATATAGCAGCTATTGTTAGAACTCTCCTGTTAGGTTTTTTCTATCTTGCTGGTCACATGACCTTTGTTGCCTATTTAATCCTGCTCCGCCCTTCTGGCTTTGCTGAACTTCATTGTAATTTCTACTCTTAAGCTAGCCGGGTGCTTTGTTACCTTTCTATATTAGTTTTGCTTGGTCTTTTGACCTCTATGTTCTATGTTGTTTGTTTTTCTTTTTACTGCTACAACTTCTGTTAGGAGGTGTCCATCTTTTCTCCCAGTCCCTAGTTCTTGTAGGGATCCCTCCCTCGCATCTATAGGTCTTCGTACAGACTAGCTGAGGACTTTAGCGGGTCTGATCGCAGGATCAGGTTCCCGTTACATCGTAGGGATCGAGCTTAGTTCTATCGTAGGGACAGATATCCCTTTCTTTCCTTAGTGCTTGTAGCAGAACATAACAGCTATATTGTTGTGCAGTTTATCAGATTCATATACAGCTTTAATAAATGCACTAGAGACAAGACCTGAACAGACATTACATTAGAGTTTATGAAAACATGACTCATAGATGAATATCAGAGAAGAAAAGAACAAAGCAAAGATTCTTCTGAAAAAGATAATGAAAACGCTCTTAAAGCTACAGAATTTAAAAAAAACCCTATAATAAAGAGACAAGAGAATGCTTCAGATGTAAGAAAAAAGGTCATTTAAAGAAAGACTGTACTATATGGAAAGAAGAACAAAAAAATTACAACATAAAAAGCATACACAGAAAGTAAAAAACACAATTTCCGATTCGTGTGAGAATAATTGGAATGGCACATTCAAAATAACAGACAAGAAATCATCACTTGGTTGGTTTATTGATTCAGGAGCAACGAGTCATATGACAAGTGACAAGAATTTCTTTACTGATCTTGATTTAAATAAGAAAAAAGCCATTTATCTTGCAGATGGAAGCAAAATAACCTCAGAAGGTATCGGACAAGGTATGCTAAAGTGTTCAAACAAGTTCGGACACGATTCAAAGATACTTTTACAGGATGTGTTGTATGTTCCAAAATTGGAAGGCGGATTATTATCTGTGAAACGTTTAACAGCAAAAGGACTTACAGTAAAATTCAAAGATAATGAGTGTGTAATTATTGCAGGAAACAAGATGATAACCAAAGTCAAGGCAGATGAACAATTATATCATTTTGACAAACCAAAGGAACAGATGAAGGTATGTACACATGATCACAAAAAACTGTATTCACATGTGGCATAGACGTCTAGGACATAGACAGCCGGACAGTATAAGGGAACTACAGAGAAAAGAATTGACAAAAGATTTAAAGATATCAGATTGTTCAATTACCGTAAGATGTGAATGTTTTATAAAATCCAAAGCCATAAGGATATCTATTCCAAAAGAAAGTGAGATGAAAAGCGAAAAAACCACTTGATTTGGTGCATACTGACGTATGTGGACCCATGAAAGTGACTACATCAGGAGGCAATAGATACATGTTGACTTTTATAGACGACTACTCAAGATACACAGTCACATACTTAATTAAGAACAAAAGTGAAGTTTTTGATAAACTTGTAGACTATGTAACAAGATCAAGTAACAAATTTCAAAGGAAGCCAATTGTCATCAGAAGTGATAATGGAGGTGAATTTACAGGTCACAGAATAGAAGACTACTTAAGACAAAATGGAATAGAACATCAGAAAACTGTTCCATACACACCTGAACAAAATGGAGTAGCAGAAAGGAAAAACAGAACTCTAACAGAAATGATGAGATGTATGATGACAGATTCTAAACTACCAGAGAATTATTGGGGTGAGGCAGCAATGACAGCTACATATCTACAGAACCGACTTTTTTCCAGAAAACTGAAGAAAACTCCATATGAACTGTGGCAAGGTATAAAACCAAGTGTCAATCATTTAAAAGTTTTTGGATGTAAAGTTTTTATATTCATTCCAACAGAAAAACGTTCCAAACTTCAAAACAGATCCATGGAAGAAATATTCGTTGGATATAGTGAAAATTGCAAAGGATATAGAATCTTAGATCCCAAAATAGACAGCGTTACAGTGAGTAACAGTGTGACATTCATTGAAGATTTAAATGAAGACATTATGATTTCAGTTGAAACAAAAAATGAGAAAAGCAATAGTGACATAACTGAAGAAATATCTGATGAGAAAGAAGTAGAAATTAATGAAGAACAAAATACTGAAAGTGAAGAATCACAACTACAAACAGACACAGAACCAAGACGTTCAATAAGAGAGAACAAGGGAAAACCACCAAAACGCCTCTCATACAAGGCAAGTACAAGTAAAATGTATGAATCTATCTCTTGGGAAGACATAGCTCAACTTCCAGAAGAAGAATAATCCAAAGAAGCATTGGAAGCATTATGCCAAAAATTTCAATTCTTTATTAGAAAAAATACACTCATATCTGACAATAGACAGTTAAAATACCTATTAAAATGGGATGTATATACAGTATGCTCCCAAAGCTGTTAATGCTGACTATGACAGATATATAACCAAGAGTCCTAGATCAAAGTAGATACTGATACCATATGCCATATAGCTACAAATCTATTATATGAAAAAGCAGTAATAGGTGCATATAAATCCAACTTGAGCAGAGATATTGTATATGTTAATGTAACTAGTGGTTTGCCACCGTCAATATAATACAATACAATAACCACCGCTGCCAAATATGTATACACAATAAAGTATACCGCTAATAAATGGTGTAGAATCTAAATGATGGTATATATGGTGTAGTTATAAAGGTGCCAGAATAGCGAGCAAGTATATTGTCAAAATGACAGGTTTAAAGTAAGATAGTGCCCGCCATGGCCCCATAAGTACATCCATAAGGCATAATCAGAACGGTACTTTAGTGCTGGTCATAGAGCATATACAACCTTAATAGGAGCCAGGAGTTCCCAAAAAAGTGTGAAACAACTGAAAATATGTCTTATATTCTAGGTTCTTCAAAGTAGCCATGTTTTGCTTTGATTACTGCTTTGCACGCAGAAAAGGTGAATGGATGGACTCTACATGCCTGGTTCCCACCGTGAAGCATGGAGGAGGAGGTGTGATGGTGTGGGGCTGCTTTGCTGGTGACACTGTTGGGGATTTATTCAAAATTGAAGGCATACTGAACCAGCATGGCTACCACAGCATCTTGCAGCAGCATGCCATTCCATCCGGTTTGCGTTTAGTTGGACCATTATTTATTTTTCAACAGGACAATGACCCCAAACACACCTCCAGACTGTGTAAGGGCTATTTGACCAAGAAGGAGAGTGTTGGGGTGCTACGCCAGATGACCTGGCCTCCACAGTCACCAGACCTGAACCCAATCGAGATGGTTTGGGGTGAGCTGGACCGCTCACCGCTTCAATTTTGAATAAATCCCCAACAGTGTCACCAGCAAAGCACCCCCACACCGTCATACCTCCTCCTCCATGCTTCACGGTGGGAACTAGGTATGTAGAGTCCATACATTCACCTTTTCTGCGTGCAAAGCAGTAATCAAAGCAAAAGGTGGCTACTTTGAAGAACCTAGAATATAAGACATATTTTCAGTTGTTTCACACTGTTTTGTAAAGTGTAATGTATAATTCCACATGTGTTAATTCATAGTTTTGATGTCTTCAGTGTGATTCTACAATTTTCATAGTCATGAAAATACAGAAAAATCTTTGAATGAGAAGGTGTGTCCAAACTTTTGGTCTGTACTGTATATGTAGACGACATTTTGATTTGTTTTAAACAAGAAAGGGATAAAGAAAACATTCTAAAAACCCTGAAACAACATTTTGAAATCAAAGACTTGGGAAATGTAATACAGTACCTAGGAATACAGATAGAAAGACAAGAAGTACTGTGGTTAAGACAATTGTTAACAGACCTAGGACAACCACAGTTGGAACCAACAAAACAAAAAGAGGACCAAGGAGTCTTGAAGTTGGAGTATTGCCCTACTGAAGAAATGACAGCAGACATTTTCACGTAGGCGTTGAATGCTGATAAACATCAGAGACTAATAAAAAAGTTGGGTTTGATTGAATAAGTCCTTATTGTTGAGAAAGGGTGTTGGCATATGCAATAGATTTTGACTTATTTTAAATGAAAGGAGGACTTTATGCTGACCTGACACTAGATGGCGATGTTGTGTAACATTTCCTTCTGTTTAATGTATTGTATAAGAAATAGTCTCACTTGTAGTTTCACTTTCGTTTTTGTTCCCGTTTTCCTGATGCAATGCTAAAATGACTGTGTATTTTCCTTTTACCTCATGTTGTAAGAAGTAAAAGCTTGTTATCCCATGCAGCCTGCTCTGTGAAGTTTTCTACTGCAAAGGTGTGGAATCAGAAGCTGTGCAACACCATGGACCATGCATGAGGTATCAGAGTCTGGGCCAGCATTTGTAGCTCTGAATAGAAGTTTAAATTAAGATGAGGTGGATGAGGGACTGCTGTAAGCCTGTTTTGCTGGGAGCCCTGATACCTCATGCAACAGCTGAAACTGCTTTACTGCTCTGCCACTCTCAGGAGACACAAATATCAGCTTCATGGACTACTATTGTTAGAAACATTTAAGGATAGTTACACAGGTTGTTGACTGAAAGTACGTGCAGGCCTTCCAGTCTGGAAGCCCTGCAGCTACAGGCAACACACATGAAGGAGACCCAACCTGGAGTCTCCACATTTCCAAAAATTATTGTCACACACCACTAAACTGGCATAAATTTCTCCAGAGTAGAAATAGTATAATGGGCCTCTGACATCTTTTCCACTACTGGCAACCCATCAAATGGAGACCCAACTTGGAGTCTCCACATTTCAAAAATTGTTTGTAACATCAGCAGCAGTAGAAAGAGCAGGTACAGAAGCCATGGCAAAGGTGTAATAGATTGCAATAACGCAAGATCAATGCAGCACACTAAAAACTATGCTGTCATCTAGTCTGCCCAGTCTGCGACTGTGGTGCTAAAGTCATTGGAGATCCATGACTTGTTTATCTTGATAAAGTTAAGTGGTCTACATTTTCAGGGGATGTCGAGATACTCCTGCACCATCCTCTCCAGTTGTTCACAACGTGTCAGACTTGTACTCTGTTTTGCTGGTGCACAGGCTGATCTAAAAAATGTGTAAAATGACTCACATAAATTACTTATGCCACTTACACTGCTGCTGCTAATGTTTTTGCGTTGGCGACTTGATGTTCCTGGGGTTGGAAGTCTATAACTGCGATGCATACTGTGTGCCTCACTGCTGTCTTGGGGAAAATCACTCTTAAGATTGTCTACAAGCGTGTTTCGATATTCCAGCAGGTGCGCTTCCTATCCATGGAGGGGGAAGCATCTGGCAAAATTTACTCTTGTACCGTGGATCTAACAGAAAGACAACCGAGTAGTTAGCACTATTTTTAGCCTTAAGAATACGGGCATCATAATGCAGATAATGCAGAAAGAAGGCGCTCATGTCTCAGGAGCTTCCATGAGGTCCAAGTCCAAGGTGTGTTGGTGGGGAGGTAACACTCAAGCTTGCTTCCTCCATCCCCTTCCGGCAACCAAGGACAACAGAGAGGGTATCATTATCCTCTTCATCTCCTTACTGTTACCTGTGTTACTGTTATCCTCCATCACCTCTTCCTCCTCATCCTCTTCTATTTATTCCTCAGCTCTTGCACCTTCAGTAACAGTTTGTCTGGTACCTTGAGCCCCCTCAATCACTGTAATCCACCCTACCATTGCATCCGCCTGTGAGACAACAGTCTGGAATTTAGAGATATTGTTATCCCTTCCGCATCCTCTTCTGAGACGACCACCTCGTCCCACAGACTATACAAAGTGTGCTCTAGCATTTAGATGACCGGAGTTGTGATGCTGATGATGGCACTGTCAGCGCTAACCATATTAGTAGCCATTTTGAAACTGTGCAGAAGGGTGCAGAGGTCCTTCATCTGTACCCACTCCAAGAGCGTGATTTGCACCACATCCATACTGCATTCACCCATGCTATGCAAAAGGACATACTGCATCTGGGCTCATCGCTGCTGCCACAGTCACTGCAACATGTGCAGAGTGAAATTCCAGCATGTCTTCATAGGCCAAAAGACCTCTGTAGTGATACAAGTCAATGACCTTCGGGGTGCGAACGGCGGAAGTGAGCACACTACGACTGTTCATTTTGCAGCAGCGCATCCAGGCCGGGATAGTGGAGTAGAAATTACTGTACCACCAGGTTGAGGACGTGAGCCATGCTATGCACATGTGTGAGGTTGCCCCAGCGCAGGGCTGCCACCAGGTTCTTAACGTTACTGCACATGGCTTTCCCTGGAGACAGCCGTTGCTCAAACTTGGCCTGGATAGCTGTCCACAACTCTTGAGTTGTGACTGCGATTTCCAAGGCATATTAATTTTAACACTGCCTGATTGCGGTGAGCCCCAGCTGCACAGTACAAAGGTGGGGTGATTCTCTCTGCACTGTTGGAACGCATGTCTCATTAAGGGAGAGGTTGAGAACTCATGTGGAGGCCCTAGAGGAGGTGGAGGAGGCAGAATGAGTGGAGGAAGTGTTAGATACAGAGGTTTGTCCTTGAGGATTAAAAGACTTGTGGAACAGCCCCTTGCCCACCTGCCCCCACAGCCACGAGAGTCACACAGTACCCAGTCAGTGAGATATAATGCTCCTGGCCATGTTTGCTCAGCTTTCTTAGAGAAGTAATGATGACTGGGCAACTGGTACTGAGGGACTGAGACGGCCATCAACTTTTGGAAATTGTCTATATCCCCCAGGTGGAAAGTCAGCATTTCCATGGCTAACAGATTGGAGGTTGGTGGAGTTCAAACTCTTAGCTTTGCCTTGTGCAGAAGGAAACATTCTTTTACATGACCACAAATTCAGGACCAAGGACTGGCTGTTGTGCTGAAAAAGAGTGGCGTAAGGTGAACAGGACAAACTGCTGGACTGTGAGTGAGGTGCAGGCAGAGATGTAATGGTGGATTGAGAAAGATGTGGTGTGCTCTGTAAAATAAAAACAGCAGGCATCTCCACTTCCGTGGTGACAGTCTCTTACTCACCCCAACTGTAGGGGGTAAACAAGTGGAGGTTCTGCGGCCGGAGACCTGTGTGAGAACGCTTGCCACAGTGCTGGAGGAGGAAGAAGCAACAGATGTGGTTGATGGGATGGCCGGTGGTTGGTGAGGCCCGCTAGTCCACATTTTAGCTCAGTGAAATACTCAGATTAATGCATGTTGTTCGTGCATGTATCGGTTCACGCATGTAGTAGTCAAATTATTGCAATTTTTGCCTCTACTGAGTCATTTTTCACAAAGATTCTTGAAAACCCGGTCAGCAGGGCGCAAAAGACAGGAATCTTCTTAGTAAATGACAATCTTCATTTATTAAAAATTATTAAAAATTATGGTAAAACAATGAATCCACAACGCGTTTCAACGGAGTGAGTCCGTCTTCCTCAGGTGGCATGAAGATTGTCATTTGCTAAGAAGATTCCTGTCTTTTGCGCCCTGCTGACCGGGTTTTCAAGAATCTTTCTCAATAGTAATCCCACTCGGGGTACCCGGCTGGAGCAGCATTAGATTTCTTAATTGCTTACAACACTTACACCTGGCTGGCGCTCCTACAAACTGTCTATCCCACGTCTCTCATCCATTTTTCACAAAGATGGCAGATAATGTGAGTTGGTTAATCCTTTGTGGTCTCAAAAAAGGGCCAGGCTTGGCGGCAACCCTTGCTGCCCTTCACACTACAGAACTGCCACCCAGAGTTGTGGCTGAGGATACAGTGCTTGTCATGGTTGCATCATTCTGTGTCTGTGCTGGAAGCCACAACTTAACCTTCTCATCTTCCTCCTATTCCACCCTTTCTGCTGAGCTGCTCAGCTGCATACCTCCCCACAGTCAGTTAGGTAGTTGGAAAGTTGTGACATGGGGGGAAACAAGGGTAATTGGGCTGTTACCTCTGAAGATTGTACTGTGTGTGAAGATAAGGTGGAGGAAGAGGAGGAGAGGCCACTTGATGCAGCGCTTACCATCCACTGGAACACATGTTCTTTCTGGCTCACATCTACAAGGCGTACCGCTGTGTGGTTGTCAAAGAAAGGGAGTCAAGTAGCCCATCCAGTAACAGATTTAAGTTGTCTTTGGATAGAACGAGACGGTGTTTGTTCAGTAAAGCTTTCAGTAACATTATCCTATCCCACGTACATGTCGAACACCAAGCCTATCTCCCTTCCACCATGACCTCACTTTTTTCCACTCATGTTGGACGAACCCTTCCTCTCTTTTAACCAGCTGTTTCACAACCATAGGCCCAGACCTGTCAGTCAGCTTCACTATATTAACAATCAGTATTTATATTGCAAAAAAGAAGACTGAGAGGAGACTTAATAGCTGTCTACAAATATCTCAAGGGCTGTCACATTGTAGAAGGATCATCTTTATTCTCATTTGCACAAGGAAAGACTAGAAGCAATGGGATGAAACTGAATGGGAGGAGACACAGATTAGATATTAGAAAAAACTTTTTGACAGTTAGGGTGATCAAGGAGTGGAACAGGCTGCCACGAGAAGTGGTAAATTCTCCTTCAATGGAAGTCTTCAAACAGAGGCTGGACAGACATCTGTCTGGGATGATTTAGAGAATCCTGCTTTGAGCAGGGGGTTGGACCAGATGGCCCAGGAGGTCCCTTCCAACTCTACCATTCTATGATTCTATGATTTGCTGAGATAGTGTGGCTGGACAGCACTATTATCAGAAAGGATTCAGATTCAGAAATGTGGGTAAAGGTACTGCCACACTAAACAATCCCGCTAGCGATCACGATAACGACGCATACTAATGCGATCGCTAGCGGGATTGTTTCTATATCGCTAAATGCGGCCACATTTAGCGATATAGTTAACGACGCTATCGCCGTTAGCGATCTTCTTAACGACTTTAGCGGTACAAAAGTACCGCTAAATCGCTAAGAAAAGGTGCCACACAGCGATTAGATACTTACCCAGCGGGAGCGCCGACGAGAAAATAGGGTCCGGAGCGATTCCAGCGACGAGCGAGATCACAGCAGGAAGCTCGTCGCTGGAAGCTGCCGCACTGAACAACATCGCTAACAGGATCGCTAAATAGTGACGTTTTTTAGCGATCCCGTTAGCGATATTGTTTAGTGTGGCATACCCTTTAGTGTCTGGACCACACTATTAGCAGAAAGGATTTAGATTCTGAAATGTGGCCTCCTGCCTGCACCACAGTATTAGCACAAATAATTTAAATTAGGAAATGTGACCTCCTGCCTGCACCACAATATTAGCCCAACGATTTTCATTAGGAAATGTGGCCAGGTGCCTGCACCACAATATTAGCTCAGATTATTTTGAATAGGAAATGTGGCCTCCTGCCTGCACAACACTATTAACACAAACTAGTTAGATGCTGGAAGGTCAATTTCACACTATCTAGCTGAATTAGCTGACAATAAACCGCCTAACTCTATGACAACTTGCAGCAGGAGCAGCCTCTCTGAGCTGTTACCCTGACAAAATGGCACCACCAAAACAACATGTCTGCCTTTTGATATGGATAGGGACATGTGACAGCGGTGGCCAATGACAGAAATCCTTGTGTCTGGACGTTGTGGATGGTTTCTGCGCCCAGATTAGCTGCTGGAATCTCCACACATTAAGTTCATTTAAAAAAAAAAAACAGTCCACCGCTCCTCTGACCTCTCCCCATCCCTACCCTCATCAAACAGGCCACTTAATCATCATACAGCACCACTATCCTAGCCAAAGTCCTAATAAAAGGATTAGTGGAAACTCAGTTATTTGCCAAACTATGCGCAAATTTTGCCAAATGAGGGAAAATTCTTGATACAGTAAAGATGTATATCTTTGTACCGTGTTAGCCAGTAGATAGAAAAATATTTATGTCTTTTTACATCAATTAAGGAATTTGCTCCAAAGACCTTGTGGGGGCATCAATAAACATTACCAGACCCCAATCAGAGGGCAATAAAACTTTCACACTACTTATCTATGAACTGTTCCAATATTTATGTTCATCTCTATCTCCCATAATGACAGTTCTGCTTCACATCACTTGTCTTATCTATTGCATTGTTTCTGTGCTGTGTTGTGTATAAATATGTGATTCTTCAGATTTTGTATTAGTCTTTGCCTGATGAAGAGACCTGAGTAGTCTCGAAAGCTTGCAATTTGTTACCATCTTTTCAGTAAGCCATTAAAAGGTATCAACCACTGAGGACTCTCAATTCGGAAAATTCTTGGGAATCTGAACATGTATCCAAATGAGCTATGTTCATGCCGAATTTGAGATTGGTGAAGGTTTTTCGAAAAAGTTTGTTCATCTCTAGTCAAAGCTTGTTACCTAACTCATTGGTATGGGAGGTGTGTTAGGGGTTCAATTAATCTCTGAGCCATTTCTTTGCTTTGGGGTGGGGGGTGTCATTAGCTTCATCTACCAAGGGTGTCAATGTACCTTATCCTGGCCCTGCTTACAGGTTGCAGAAGGGCAGCAGTGGTGCTCATACAACCAGTGAGCCCCTGTTGGTTTAGTTGCCACAGGATTGGACTGCTTTCAAGATGCTGCGGACGCTCCCTGGAAAGGCTGTTAAGCAAGGATCCCAACATTCATGGCTTTGAAAGCTCAGCCAACCATTGGACTGAAGCCGAAATGAAACCAGAACAAACATCTGAGGTACCCATGACATCCCTCCACCTAGCCGCTTTACGCCTTGTGGACAACTGGAGAGTAACCACGTTCTCTCTTCCATAGGTCCCGTCCCTGATACAGGATCCAACATAGAAGGATCTCCTATGTAAATCTTGTTATTGGGGGACCTCTGCTTGTCGCCTGCTCTATCACCTTCCCATATTTTGAGCAGCTCGGCTCTACCTTCCTAATAAGAGCATAAAGCTGCCTGAGTCCTGTTGCATGCTGGAAGCAAAACCAGTGATGCCTCAGTGCTACTACCTCTCCCATCATTCATCGGAAAGGCTGCACATACTGAGAGTTGTGCTCCCCCTGTGTTTACACCTATGCTCCTGCAGAGCCTGGAATATGTTCATTCTGTTGCCTGTCACTCACCACTTTAATTGAACAAGCGACATTTGCTCAGCAATTATACCCTCATGCTGCTCCAGGACCTGAATAGCAGTTTCATTAACGACTGATGCACCGTTTACATCCCACCCCGGTGCCTAAGACTCACGTCCCCAGTCATGATGGCTGCTTGCTACTTTCCCAGATCTACAGGATACTACCAGCAAGAAACGGAGAAAGCAGTGCTACCCTTAGCATCTTGTGAGAAAGCTCTAAGTGTTGTACCTGCGACATCGTCCCTCTTCATTCCCACATGGACTGTTGAGCTTGGACTAAAACAGGAGGTGAGTAGCTAAGCTACTGCAGCCTACCTCTTCATTGCCTGACAGCATCCAAATCAGCAGACTGAGGCACGTTGGTGATCCAGTCTTCTCCAGGATTTTGTCTCATTGCAACAGGTCTCAGGGAGGTAGATCTGGGCGAGAGACTCATCTCTCATGCCCGGTCTGACCTACTACAGAAAAACGGGGTCCTTCAGTGTGAATGTAATGATATTGATGTAAACACCTTCATATTCTGTCCTGCCACAATCTAAGTGGTGCCAGACCCTTTATTCCTTGATGAGAAAAGCAGATAGTTTGTTAAAAACAAAGTACATTTTGCTCACCAACCAATCAACCAGCATACAAAGGATAGCAGGGAATACACTTGCTGTTCACATCTGCCACAGACAGAGGCATGGGCGGACATACCGCCGGTTCAACCAGTGCGGCTGCACCGGGGCCCAGAGGCTCCAGGGGGCCCCTGCAGGGCTGCTAATAATGAGTGCAATCTGCCCGGTTTCTCTGGGCCTGAGGCTCCAGGGTCCCCTGGCCAGATTGGCCTCATGTGTGACGGGCAGGGAGCGATCCCAACAGCTCCACTGCCTGCAAGGGCAAATAGCAGGAGCGGAGCTGCAAGAATTCTTCCTGCTTCTTACCCGGCGCCGCGCTTCCTGTCTCTGACACAAAGAGCTGCGCCGCTGGATGACGTCATCATTCAGCGGCCGGCTGTGCCAGAGCGAGGAAGCGCGGGCGCCGGTGATGCTGCGGACTGGTGAGAGCCGAGGTGCTGTGTGTGTGTGTGTTTTGTATGTAGAGTTGGGGAGAAGGCAATGATGGAGGTGGTGAAGAGGGCAATTATGGGGTGGGGAGAGGATAATAATGAGATGCGGGGGGAGGAGGACAATGAGAGGTGTGAGGGATTGGGGTTGGGAGGAAGAGAGACTTATAATGGCCTTAGGAACAGAGGGAGGTGGAGGAAGAACTTATCACTTATTATGTCTAACACAGTCCCTTAGTATATAGTGTACGAACTTATTATGTATAACACAGTCCCTTAGCATATAGTGTACTCACTTATTATGTGTAACACCATCCTTAGTTACATAGTTTCCTCTTTATTATGTATAACACCGTACCTTATTACGTACCATCCTCTCTAGTTAAATATGGTGCCATCCCTTTTTATATAGCTTCCTCTGTTGTTATATACAGTGCTGTTTCTTACATAGTGTATTCTTGTTAATTTTGTTATTCACAGCGCCCTCTTTTTATTACATAGTCCCCTCTCTTTTTAGATATAAAATGACTGCTAATCGAGGAGCCGATGACCATACTACCAGTCCATCAGCTCCTCCATTAGAAAGGAAGCTTTCCCATGCTCCATCAGCCATCAATGCATTATACAGCTAATAAGACAGGACGGTATGTAATAAAAAACAGGGCTCTATACAATCCAATAATCCAATATGTAAGGGATAGTACTGTACATAAGAGAGGGCACTGTAAAAAGGACAGCAATATACATAATAAAGGAGGCTATGTAATATATATATATATATATGTGTGTGTGTGTGTGGCTATATATATATGTAGCTTTGTCGCCATAAAAGGAAGGGGGCCCTGACACATTTCTAGCACAGGAGCCCCAAGCTGTCAGTGTCCGCCCCTGGACAGAGGCACGTGCCTAATGGTTACTGGTGACGAGACATTATGTTGTGAATGGACTTGAAATGAGTTCTGAGCAGAGGCTCCCTCTGGTGGTTACAAGCGGTACGGGACTGTCCAGTGAAGATTGTGAGGATTGGGAATCAGGTGTTACTGACTGGTCTTATATAAGGGAGTCGCCTTCCCATCAGGGTTGCCGGTGATCAATTGTTCTGGTCTCAATCCTTGATTCCTGCTTCCTTTGTAGCCTGCTGTGTCGTGTCTGCATCTCCTGCTAACAGATAAGACATTTTCTTCTTTTTGTTTTTGTGCTTGATTTTTGCATTTTGTCCTGCACTTCTGTGGGGGCCTTCAGGGTCCCCTTCGGGGGCTTTTGCCCTCTCAGTTTAGTTCAGCCACTAATGTTTGTACATTTGCTTTTTCCAGTTTTTTCAGTGGCTGCTGTTTTGATTTTGTTACACCAGAGAACTAATTTAGGTGGTAGAGGTCGTGTGATCTCAGGTGTTTTTGAAATTAGTAGAGTTGGTGCTTTTCAGGGTTTTTTGGGATTGCAGTAAGTGCCCTTCCTATCCTTTTCTATTTAGGTAGTTTGGGCCCCAACGTTTGCTCATACTATTTTCTGTCTGTGTCAGTATTTCTTCTTGTCTAACCGCCATTACATGTTTGGGGGCTTTCTATGTTCTTTGGGGATCTGCTCCGGGGCAGATAGCTTTCCTTTTTCTATCTTTAGGTGTAGTTAGTTTCTCAGGCTGTGACGAGGCGTCTAGGACCAACGTAGGAACGCTCCACGGCTGCCTCTAGTTGTGGTGGTTAGTCAGGGTACTGCAATCTCATAGATTCCAACTGCTCTGGTGTATTGCCTTTTTTTACCTGCACTCCTCAGCTACCGAAACATAACAGTATCACCGGCCACAAAAATTTAAAATTGTATGGTACTCACAGAAGGGAAAAAATATTGTAAAAGAAAAAAGGTTGTCAGAGTTGTCAGAGATATTTTTCGGTTTGTTGCATTTTTTTTTTCCCTCTGTATCTCTGGGTGCTGGGGAGGATTTTTTCTCTCAATGGAGTTTGCACAGTTATCTGGCCGTGTGGATCAGCTTGCCACTGAGGTTCAGAGTATTGCTACCTATCTTGCTAGGTTGCCTGTTGTGGAACCTAGGATTCCCATGCCAGATTTGTTTTTGGGGGATCGAGCCAAGTTTCTGAATTTCAAAAATAATTGTAAATTGTTTTTTGCCTTAAAATCTAAGTCCTCAGGGAACGCAGCGCAGCAGGTTGAAATTGTCATCTCTCTCCTGCGTGGCGATCCTCAGGATTGGGCTTTTTCTCTGACACCTGGGGATCCTGTTTTGAGTGATGTTGATGCATTTTTTCAGGCCTTGGGGTTATTGTACGATGAGCCTAATGTCACTGATCAAGCTGAAAAAGCCTTGTTGGCATTAAATCAGGGGCTTGATGACGCTGAGTTATACTGTCAGAGATTCCGTAGGTGGGCAGTCCTGACCAAATGGAATGACGACGCTTTGGCAGCCCTTTTTCGGAAGGGTCTGTCAGATAATGTAAAGGATGTTATGGTGGGATTCCCTGTCCCCTCTGGTCTTAATGATTCTATGTCATTAGCGATTCAAATTGACAGACATTTGCGTGAGCGGAGAAGTATGCGTGGTATAGTGTTGCCTTGTGAACCTGCTTCTGAATCCATGCAGTGTGATAGAGTGGTTTCTGGGGCACAGCGTCATGAGTTTCGAAAGCGCAATGGGTTATGTTTCTACTGTGGTGATGCCTCTCATGCTATTTCAGTCTGCCCTAAGCGGGGAAGACGTTTTGCACGCTCAGTTGCCTTGGGTAGTGTTCAGACTAAGTTTTTATTAACTTACTCTGATATGCTCTCTGTCCTCATTTTCTGCTCAGGCTTTCGTTGATTCGGGAGCAGCTATTAACCTGATGGATTTTGATTTTGCTAAACGTTGTGGGTTTCCCTTGATACCCTACAGAAGTCTATTCCCCTACTGGGGTTCGATTCTACCCCTTTGGCTGAGAATAAACCTCAGTTCTCTACTCAGGTGATAATGAGGGTTGAACCTGATCATCAGGAGAACTGCAAATTTTTGGTTCTGTATAATCTGCATGACATTATCGTGCTGGGTTTCCCTTGGTTACAGTCTCATAATCCTGTTTTGGATTGGAAATCTGTGTCTGTAACCAGTTGGGGCTGCCAATGTGTTAATACCACACTCCTGTTTTTTCTGCCTCCCCCAGGCTCAGGATGTGCCTGACTTTTTGATTGATTTTTCTGATGTGTTTAGCGAAAGTAAATCTGCATCCTTGCCTCCCCATAGGAGCTATTACTGCGCTATTGAATTAGTGCCTGGTAGTAAATTCCCTAAAGGTCGCCTTTTTAACTTGTCTGTACCTGAACATGACGCTATGCGGTCTTATATCAAGGAGTCATTGGAGAAGGGTCATATCAGACCATCCTCTTCACCCTTAGGTGCCGGTTTTTTCTTTGTGGCCAAAAAGGATGGTTCATTAAGGCCGTGTATTGATTATCGTCTTTTGAACAATATTACTGTGAAATATCAATACCCTTTACCCTTGATTTCCGACCTGTTTTCCAGGGTGAAAAACGCTACTTGGTTTACCAAGCTTGACCTCAGGGGGGCATATAACCTTATTCGCATTAAGCACGGGGATGAATGGAAGACGGCATTTAACACCCTGAGGGGCATTTTGAGTACCTTGTGATGCCCTTTGGGCTCACTAATGCTCCTTCTGTCTTCCAGTCCTTCATGAATGACATTTTCAGGGATTTTGTGGATAAATTTCTGATTGTTTATTTGGATGATATCTTGATTTTTTCCAATGACTGGGACTCTCATGTGAAACATGTTCGAACTGTATTCCAGATTTTGAGAGAGAATGCTCTGTATGTGAAGGGATCAAAGTGTCTTTTTGGCGTACAGAGGATCTCATTTTTGGGATTCATTTTGTCCCCATCTGTTATTGAAATGGACCCGGTCAAGGTTCAGGCCATCTGTGATTGGGTCCAACCTACTTCATTAAAGGCTCTTCAAAGATTTTTGGGTTTTGCCAATTTTTATCGTAAATTTATTGGTAATTTCTCGGTTATTGTTAAACCATTAACTGATTTGACCAAAAAGGGTTCTGATGTGGTGAATTGGCCTCCTGAGGCAGTCTCTGCATTTCAGGAACTTAAGCAGAGATTCACTTCTGCTCCTGTTCTACGGCAGCCTGATGTTTCTCTGCCATTTCAGGTGGAGGTTGATGCCTCTGAAATTGGGGCAGGTGCCGTTTTGTCCCAAAGAGATCCTGAGACCTCTAAAAGTAACCCTTGTGCCTTTTTCTCTCGAAAATTTTCTCCTACTGAACGTAATTATGACGTGGGTAATCGGGAGTTATTGGCCATGAAGTGGGCTTTTGAAGAGTGGAGACATTGGCTGGAGGGAGCCAAACATCAGGTGGTGGTCCTTACTGACCATAAGAATCTGGTTTATCTGGAATCTGCCAAGCGACTTAATCCTAGACAGGCCAGGTGGGCCTTGTTTTTCACACGTTTTAATTTTGTGGTTTCCTTTCTTCCTGGCACTAAGAATGTTAAGGCGGATGCCCTTTCGAGGAGTTTCCTTGCGGACTCTCCTGAGTTATCTGATCCTTCTGTTATTTTGAAAGAAGGGGTAGTTCTTTCCGCCATCTCGCCCAATTTGAGACTGGCTCTGGAGGGGTGTCAGGAGGATAGGCCCGAGCGCTGCCTGTTGGGAAATTGTTTGTCCCGGACCACTGGAAAAAGAGTGTGATGTCTAAGATTCATTGTTCCGCGTTGGCCGGTCATCCCGGAATTTTTGGTACCAGAGACTTGGTTAGTCGGTCCTTTTGGTGGCCTACCTTGTCTCGTGATGTCAGGGAATTTGTGCAGTCCTGCGGGACTTGCTCTCGCTCCAAGCCTTGCTCTCGCTCTAGTGGTTTGTTGATGCCATTGCCTGTGCCCAAGAGACCATGGACCCATATCTCTATGGATTTCATTTCCGACCTCCCTGTTTCTCAGAGAATGACCGTCATCTGGGTGATTTGTGATAGGTTTTCCAAGATGATACATCTTGTGCCATTGCCTAAGTTGCCTTCCTCCTCTGAATTGGTGCCTTTGTTCCTTCAGCACGTGGTTCGTTTACACAGGGATTCCTGAGAACATTGTGTCTGACAGAGGAGTCCAGTTTGTTTCCAGATTTTCGAGGACCTTTTGTTCTAAACTTGGTGTTCAATTGTCTTTCTCCTCGGCGTTTCATCCTCAGACCAATGGTCAAACTGAGAGAACAAACCAGACATTGGAGACTTATCTAAGATGCTTTGTGTCTGCTGATCAGGATGACTGGGTCTCTTTTTTGCCTTTGGCTGAGTTTGCTCTTAATAATAGGGCTAGCTCTGCCACTTTGATGTCTCCATTTTTCTGTAATTCTGGGTTTCATCCTCGATTTTCTTCAGGACAGACGGAGGCTTCTGTCTGTCCAGGTGTTGACTCTGTTGTGGAGCGTATGCAACAGATTTGGGACCAGGTAGTGGAGAGGTTGTCCCTCTCTCAGGAGAGGGCCCAGCGGTTTGCTAACCGGCATAGGACTGATGGTCCTCGGTTTAAAGTGGGGGACTTGGTCTGGTTGTCCTCAAAAAATATTCCTATGAGAGTGGCATCTCCTAAATTTAAGCCTAGGTTCATTGGACCTTATAAGATCATGGAGATTCTTAATCCTGTTTCTTTTCGTTTGCTTCTTCCAGGGACATTTAAGATCCATAACGTGTTCCACAAGTCCTTGTTGAAGAGGTTTGTTGAGCCAGTGGTTCCTACTGCTTTGCCTCCTGACCCTGTTCTGGTTGAGGGCAATATGGAGTTTGTGGTTGAGAGAATATTGAATTCTCGTTTTTCTAGACGGAAACTCCAGTATTTGGTTAAGTGGAGAGGTTATGGTCAGGAAGACAATTCTTGGGTGTTTGCTTCGGACATCCATGCTAGGAGACTCATCCGTGCGTATCATAGAACTCATCCTGACCGACCTGGTTGCTCAAGTGAGGGTTCGGTGACCCCTCCTCAAGGGGGGTACTGTTGTGAATGGACTTGAAATGAGTTCTGAGCAGAGGCTCCCTCTGGTGGTTACAAGCGGTACGGGACTGTCCAGTGAAGATTGTGAGGATTGGGAATCAGGTGTTACTGACTGGTTTTATATAAGGGAGTCGCCTTCCCATCAGGGTTGCCGGTGATCAATTGTTCTGGTCTCAATCCTTGATTCCTGCTTCCTTTGTAGCCTGCTGTGTCGTGTCTGCATCTCCTGCTAACAGATAAGACATTTTCTTCTTTTTGTTTTTGTGCTTGATTTTTGAATTTTGTCCTGCACTTCTGTGGGGGCCTTCAGGGTCCCCTTCGGGGGCTTTTGCCCTTTCAGTTTAGTTCAGCCACTAATGTTTGTACATTTGCTTTTTCCAGTTTTTTCAGTGGCTGCTGTTTTGATTTTGTTACACCAGAGAACTAATTTAGGTGGTAGAGGTCGTGTGATCTCAGGTGTTTTTGAAATTAGTAGAGTTGGTGCTTTTCAGGGTTTTTTGGGATTGCAGTAAGTGCCCTTCCTATCCTTTTCTATTTAGGTAGTTTGGGCCCCAACGTTTGCTCATACTATTTTCTGTCTGTGTCAGTATTTCTTCTTGTCTAACCGCCATTACATGTTTGGGGGCTTTCTATGTTCTTTGGGGATCTGCTCCGGGGCAGATAGCTTTCCTCTTTCTATCTTTAGGTGTAGTTAGTTTCTCAGGCTGTGACGAGGCGTCTAGGACCAACGTAGGAACGCTCCACGGCTGCCTCTAGTTCTGGTGGTTAGTCAGGGTACTGCAATCTCATAGATTCCAACTGCTCTGGTGTATTGCCTTTTTTTTTACCTGCACTCCTAAGCTACCGAAACATAACACATTACTTGTGATGATTCTGAATGTTGCTGAAAGCTCACAGGTTAAGCAGAGGTCCTCTATAATGCTAGTGAAGCGCAACCCTGGTCGACGTGTTTCGCTGTGACACTGCACTCAGACTAATCTTTTCCCTGAAACAGACATAAAGGAGATTCTCACTCTTCCTATGCATGCCCAAACCTACTGACACCGTCTCACTGACCGCAGCTTCCAGATCTGTCCAGCCCAGGGGCCGTTCCCACACAGTCTTCCAAAGAAGTGCCTATATTCTCTCACTGTAGATTCCCTGACTTGCCTGCCGCTACTGATGTTCTGTTGATGAAACTTGCTTTCTTTGCCACTGGTACACACACACACACACACACACACACACGATCCCTTTCTTCCTGAGGGTGTCCTATTCTGTTTCTCTTTCAGCTTAACTCACTTCTTTTCCCTGTAACTAACCCACAATCCCAAGTCTTCCTCCCCACTATGGGCCAGCCCTACAATTAACCCTGTAATACCAAACTAACAGGACCTGCAGCCTAACAGGATAACACATATAGTACAATGCATGTAAAATATATTTTAATACATTCAGCCAATGGAAGCTGTCCAAAGAGTGGAACACAATCCTCGCCACCCTCACACAACCACCAACAATCCTCTGTGGGAAAGTTTCTGCAATAACAGCAGCTCCGAAACAATGGTCATCTCACAGTGCAAGGGCATACCTGTACTGCTCTCACCAAGATTGCAGAAGTTAATCAGCATGTTGCTCTGCGATATTAAACACTCTGTCTCCTCCCCAAAACCCACCCTTAAAGGGACTATGGTAGCATATTTTTGCTATGCAATCTGACAGCAGCATAAGCCAGGGACAGAGATCCTGATTCCAGCGATGTATCACTTAGTTTACTGGGTGTAGCAGCTATGATAGAATCACAGTTTTCTCTATTGTAGATCTTGCAGAGCTCTGAATGTTGAGCTCTGTGTAACCTCACCCACAGAAGTGATTGGCAGCTTTCAGTGTGCATTGTATAGTGACAGAAAGCTGCTAATCAGTGGTGGAAGTGTGTAGCCCAGCTGTGTTGGAGCCACATGTTCCCAGGAGGATGCAACAAAGGTAAACCCACAGTGACCTATATGCACACAACACATCTGCACTATTCCCTAGATCCACTAGAGGGAGTTTATAAAGGCAGTGTAGACACGTGAGTTACCTGAGATTTCAGGTTACCTCAGACTAGATCAGATCTCTAGTTACCTCAGATCTCCTCAGAATGTCTTAGAGAGCAGTGAGTAGTTGTGTTTTTACCTCAGATGAGCTGAGTGAGAGAGAGAGTTACTGAAAGACTGAAGACTACAGCTTGTACTTAGTTTACAGTGTGGAGTCCAGTAGTAGTGGAGCAAGATAGCCACTTTAGCCTGGTCAGAACTGAGTCAACTGAGGTAGTTTCAGTGAGCAAGCGTGCCGACGCTTTGAGAGCGGTGAAGAGAAAGGAGAACCAGCTATCTACTGCTAGTGTGCTTATGCTGAAGGTCGAAGTAGGACGAAAGGCGAGTGGAAGGAAAAGAGAGTGACAGAGGTTGAAACAGCATTGATCGCTTACCTCTACTCTGAACAACCGGACACCGGGTCCGAGCTTGCTAGCATCTACACGACTAGTAGGAGATACCGGAGACCCTGCGGGACTAAGGTCGCAGGGGCCCACAAGTGTTGATACGTAGCCGGGGTCAGGAAGACAGGAGTCTGGTCGGCCAACCATTAGAGACACTGTTCTATCCCAGAGAATGCCTCACCACAAAGTCAGCCGGGCGTATAACTGAAGACAGAGTTAGACTTCATTTCACACAGGTCAGAAACTCACAAAACTGGAGTACGGAGGCCCTACACCTACTCAGTGGGATTACTGGACGTGCATCCTCCACCCTGCCAGCTTCCCAGGACGTGCCTGCAACTACCATCAGTAAAGGTACAGAAAGAGACTTTCGTGTGTGTGTCTGCCTTATTGATCCTGCACCCCTACACCGCCATGTACCCTGAGGGACCCAGTCTTACCTGTGGAAGACTTAACACCTTGCTGCTCAGTAACAACCCCTCAGAGGATTTACCCTGCAGCGCTGGTCATCCTGACCAGGTACCACAGGTGGCGTCACTAATAAATTGTAAATACTTTAATTCCCTGTAAATATCCCACATTTTATTGTGATTGCCCAGGGCAACGGACCGAGCTGTGCTACCCGTGACATCCCCCATTGAAGTGAACGGGCTCGGTGCCGAGTACCCCACAGGCCCTGGCTGTGCGACTTAGAAGCATGATTAGACTAGGAGGCAGCTTGTCCTCTAGTGATAATCTTCTGCGGATAAAACACTGATTTTAATGAAACCGCAACAGGCACCCCATTAAGTGACACATAACTGGAATCAAGGTCTCTTCCACTGTGTCATGGTGCTCTGACTTTACAAACAAAATCTTGGTGACAGATTTACTTTAAAGAGCCCACAGTTCCCCAATTAGATAGCAATAAAATTGTCCCTTTCGCTAGGCACTCTAAGCTACTTTAGGAATTAAAGCAATTTTGAAGTGATGAGAACAAATGTACTTTTAATTTCTTTATAATTTTATGGAAAGCAGTGATAATATTCCCAAAGTATTGGCATCACAGGCAAGTTTTTCAAAAAAGCAGTCTGAGGATGGACAGGCTAAGGCTTTGAAATGACTGCCCTGTTCTGTAGAGACAGCCGGCGAGTGTTCAAGAATATGTCTCCCTGCCTGTTATTACCATGGATGCTTGGTAAAGGAAGAGAGTCATTCATTTTTGCTTGTGGATTTAAAAGGAGATAACGTATTCAGAACATTAGTTTTTACTTTAGATAAAGTGAAATTTAACGATGAAGTACTTCTTTTCTTTGACTAAAGTGATTTTATCAAAATCCTCTATTTGATACATACACAACACACAGTTAATAAAGTAATTTCTTTAAAGTGTCCAGGAGATGGCAGTATTGCTCTTTACTTTATGTGGAAACTCTGTAAATTAGCTTTGCACATTCTTTCTCAGGATCTTACTTTATGGGTTTTGAGCTTCTCAGTATTAAAAAATTCCAGAGGTGACATCATAATTTGAGGTTAGTTCACTTATTTCACCCTCCAGGAAGCTGCAATAGAGAGCACTCTGTTCACCCAAAGGTGCAGACCTGGATGCCACGGTTGCAGCATCTCCACAGTTTTCAATTTTGCATTATAAAATGGGCCAAGTAATCGACATGTACCGGAGTGGCAATCAAAGCAAAGCACTCATCCGTGGCACATCTCCTCCACCTTTTATGATCGCGGCTCTTACGTTTTTGAGTGACTTATTTTGCAGTTTTGGAATATTTCCAACAAAAGAACATGATGTATAAACAGTTCTGATTATTATCTAATAATACCTGTTCATAATTAATGGATCAAGGGTTACATGGAATTTTTGGGTTACTTAACTCTTTGGCTATAACAACTCTCTGCTTTTTGATGCTCTTCCTCGTATCCATCTCTACCAGCAGGAACAGTTTCCACCTATAAAACTGTATTCTGAACTAAATGAGGGAGTCGATAATAATGATCAGACGGCTTGATCCAAGCGCTCAGAGAAAATATAAAGCAATTCCATCCACAGATCTTCTGGGTCATATCGTCACCCGAGGGCTCGATATTTAGTTTCTAATATCTACAGTCATTCTGAACAGGGCTGCTTCTTGATTCTCTGCTACTGGAAAGATTCCTGTACAAGAATACAAACAGATTTAGTTGTAAAAAATGTATTTGAATAGATTATAAAATAGAGGACATTGTCATGATTTTGAAAAAAGAAAAACATTTAAAAATACAGAACATTTGGTATTATAGGGTCTACAGAATATACATTCCCCAATACATGACAAAATGGATAACAAAATACTTAGCTATTCTGCCTTTTAAGGGGTTTTCTGCATTGGAAAAACCCCCACCAGTTAGATGGTTCCCTTAATATTAGGCTGATCCAATGTAATCTCTGGGGAAGATCGGACAGTTAATGCTACTTTTCTCGACAGTGCCCCCGCAGGAGAAATAAAGCATTACACAGTGGGAATTTAAATGAATGAGTACTGCACAATAAAGGATAGGATAGGCCCTCCAGACTGAGGGACGCTTTTTGTAACCACTTTTTACTTTCTACAAGACATGAGGGTCCTTCACTGAGAATCCCTTAATTAGGATTCTTTAGTAGGGTATAGAAAATAGGTTTTCTAAACTGGACAATGCTTTGCACTTACCAGGCTGGCACAGTATAGATTCTGTAGTAGATTATTTTAGCCTTCCACTGGTAACCTTGTGAAATTCAGCAATAAACCTCTTTTAAACCATTTGTATTATACTTACACAGAATTTGATATTTTTCACATGGTTTCATTATGTGATCATGTCTAGATTTCACCAGATTCCATGCTGTGCTTTGGTTGGTGTCCGCATCTCCTGCTCTCCTTCCATTCCTCTTTCTGCTCAAGTTCTGGCACATGTCCCAAAAATATTGTCATGCCTCATGGCCTATTTAAGGGGGAATCATCCTACCGTGCATTGGCTGTAGTTTGAAGTTAATCTGTTGCTAGCTCTTGTTCTTGTACGTTTTTGTCTAGTGTGTTGACTCTCAACATACAAACAGCTGACAGCACTCGGGAGTTTTTAAGGATGCACGTTCAGACGTTCAGGGATCCAAATGAACAAAGTCCAAAAAGAAAAAAGGAACAGCATCCAATCCAGGTAGAAGTATAACAAATCCTTTATTCAGACACCA
>JARQOD010000004.1:462483937-462526191 GCA_033576555.1 Oophaga sylvatica
GTCTCTGACACAAAGAGCTGCGCCGCTGGATGACGTCATCATTCAGCGGCCGGCTGTGCCAGAGCGAGGAAGCGCGGGCGCCGGTGATGCTGCGGACTGGTGAGAGCCGAGGTGCTGTGTGTGTGTGTGTTTTGTATGTAGAGTTGGGGAGAAGGCAATGATGGAGGTGGTGAAGAGGGCAATTATGGGGTGGGGAGAGGATAATAATGAGATGCGGGGGGAGGAGGACAATGAGAGGTGTGAGGGATTGGGGTTGGGAGGAAGAGAGACTTATAATGGCCTTAGGAACAGAGGGAGGTGGAGGAAGAACTTATCACTTATTATGTCTAACACAGTCCCTTAGTATATAGTGTACGAACTTATTATGTATAACACAGTCCCTTAGCATATAGTGTACTCACTTATTATGTGTAACACCATCCTTAGTTACATAGTTTCCTCTTTATTATGTATAACACCGTACCTTATTACGTACCATCCTCTCTAGTTAATATGGTGCCATCCCTTTTTATATAGCTTCCTCTGTTGTTATATACAGTGCTGTTTCTTACATAGTGTATTCTTGTTAATTTTGTTATTCACAGCGCCCTCTTTTTATTACATAGTCCCCTCTCTTTTTAGATATAAAATGACTGCTAATCGAGGAGCCGATGACCATACTACCAGTCCATCAGCTCCTCCATTAGAAAGGAAGCTTTCCCATGCTCCATCAGCCATCAATGCATTATACAGCTAATAAGACAGGACGGTATGTAATAAAAAAACAGGGCTCTATACAATCCAATAATCCAATATGTAAGGGATAGTACTGTACATAAGAGAGGGCACTGTAAAAAGGACAGCAATATACATAATAAAGGAGGCTATGTAATATATATATATATATGTGTGTGTGTGTGTGGCTATATATATATGTAGCTTTGTCGCCATAAAAGGAAGGGGGCCCTGACACATTTCTAGCACAGGAGCCCCAAGCTGTCAGTGTCCGCCCCTGGACAGAGGCACGTGCCTAATGGTTACTGGTGACGAGACATTATGTTGTGAATGGACTTGAAATGAGTTCTGAGCAGAGGCTCCCTCTGGTGGTTACAAGCGGTACGGGACTGTCCAGTGAAGATTGTGAGGATTGGGAATCAGGTGTTACTGACTGGTCTTATATAAGGGAGTCGCCTTCCCATCAGGGTTGCCGGTGATCAATTGTTCTGGTCTCAATCCTTGATTCCTGCTTCCTTTGTAGCCTGCTGTGTCGTGTCTGCATCTCCTGCTAACAGATAAGACATTTTCTTCTTTTTGTTTTTGTGCTTGATTTTTGCATTTTGTCCTGCACTTCTGTGGGGGCCTTCAGGGTCCCCTTCGGGGGCTTTTGCCCTCTCAGTTTAGTTCAGCCACTAATGTTTGTACATTTGCTTTTTCCAGTTTTTTCAGTGGCTGCTGTTTTGATTTTGTTACACCAGAGAACTAATTTAGGTGGTAGAGGTCGTGTGATCTCAGGTGTTTTTGAAATTAGTAGAGTTGGTGCTTTTCAGGGTTTTTTGGGATTGCAGTAAGTGCCCTTCCTATCCTTTTCTATTTAGGTAGTTTGGGCCCCAACGTTTGCTCATACTATTTTCTGTCTGTGTCAGTATTTCTTCTTGTCTAACCGCCATTACATGTTTGGGGGCTTTCTATGTTCTTTGGAGATCTGCTCCGGGGCAGATAGCTTTCCTTTTTCTATCTTTAGGTGTAGTTAGTTTCTCAGGCTGTGACGAGGCGTCTAGGACCAACGTAGGAACGCTCCACGGCTGCCTCTAGTTGTGGTGGTTAGTCAGGGTACTGCAATCTCATAGATTCCAACTGCTCTGGTGTATTGCCTTTTTTTACCTGCACTCCTCAGCTACCGAAACATAACAGTATCACCGGCCACAAAAATTTAAAATTGTATGGTACTCACAGAAGGGAAAAAATATTGTAAAAGAAAAAAGGTTGTCAGAGTTGTCAGAGATATTTTTCGGTTTGTTGCATTTTTTTTTTCCCTCTGTATCTCTGGGTGCTGGGGAGGATTTTTTCTCTCAATGGAGTTTGCACAGTTATCTGGCCGTGTGGATCAGCTTGCCACTGAGGTTCAGAGTATTGCTACCTATCTTGCTAGGTTGCCTGTTGTGGAACCTAGGATTCCCATGCCAGATTTGTTTTTGGGGGATCGAGCCAAGTTTCTGAATTTCAAAAATAATTGTAAATTGTTTTTTGCCTTAAAATCTAAGTCCTCAGGGAACGCAGCGCAGCAGGTTGAAATTGTCATCTCTCTCCTGCGTGGCGATCCTCAGGATTGGGCTTTTTCTCTGACACCTGGGGATCCTGTTTTGAGTGATGTTGATGCATTTTTTCAGGCCTTGGGGTTATTGTACGATGAGCCTAATGTCACTGATCAAGCTGAAAAAGCCTTGTTGGCATTAAATCAGGGGCTTGATGACGCTGAGTTATACTGTCAGAGATTCCGTAGGTGGGCAGTCCTGACCAAATGGAATGACGACGCTTTGGCAGCCCTTTTTCGGAAGGGTCTGTCAGATAATGTAAAGGATGTTATGGTGGGATTCCCTGTCCCCTCTGGTCTTAATGATTTATGTCATTAGCGATTCAAATTGACAGACGTTTGCGTGAGCGGAGAAGTATGCGTGGTATAGTGTTGCCTTGTGAACCTGCTTCTGAATCCATGCAGTGTGATAGAGTGGTTTCTGGGGCACAGCGTCATGAGTTTCGAAAGCGCAATGGGTTATGTTTCTACTGTGGTGATGCCTCTCATGCTATTTCAGTCTGCCCTAAGCGGGGAAGACGTTTTGCACGCTCAGTTGCCTTGGGTAGTGTTCAGACTAAGTTTTTATTAACTTACTCTGATATGCTCTCTGTCCTCATTTTCTGCTCAGGCTTTCGTTGATTCGGGAGCAGCTATTAACCTGATGGATTTTGATTTTGCTAAACGTTGTGGGTTTCCCTTGATACCCCTACAGAAGTCTATTCCCCTACTGGGGTTCGATTCTACCCCTTTGGCTGAGAATAAACCTCAGTTCTCTACTCAGGTGATAATGAGGGTTGAACCTGATCATCAGGAGAACTGCAAATTTTTGGTTCTGTATAATCTGCATGACATTATCGTGCTGGGTTTCCCTTGGTTACAGTCTCATAATCCTGTTTTGGATTGGAAATCTGTGTCTGTAACCAGTTGGGGCTGCCAATGTGTTAATACCACACTCCTGTTTTTTCTGCCTCCCCCCAGGCTCAGGATGTGCCTGACTTTTTGATTGATTTTTCTGATGTGTTTAGCGAAAGTAAATCTGCATCCTTGCCTCCCCATAGGAGCTATTACTGCGCTATTGAATTAGTGCCTGGTAGTAAATTCCCTAAAGGTCGCCTTTTTAACTTGTCTGTACCTGAACATGACGCTATGCGGTCTTATATCAAGGAGTCATTGGAGAAGGGTCATATCAGACCATCCTCTTCACCCTTAGGTGCCGGTTTTTTCTTTGTGGCCAAAAAGGATGGTTCATTAAGGCCGTGTATTGATTATCGTCTTTTGAACAATATTACTGTGAAATATCAATACCCTTTACCCTTGATTTCCGACCTGTTTTCCAGGGTGAAAAACGCTACTTGGTTTACCAAGCTTGACCTCAGGGGGGCATATAACCTTATTCGCATTAAGCACGGGGATGAATGGAAGACGGCATTTAACACCCCTGAGGGGCATTTTGAGTACCTTGTGATGCCCTTTGGGCTCACTAATGCTCCTTCTGTCTTCCAGTCCTTCATGAATGACATTTTCAGGGATTTTGTGGATAAATTTCTGATTGTTTATTTGGATGATATCTTGATTTTTTCCAATGACTGGGACTCTCATGTGAAACATGTTCGAACTGTATTCCAGATTTTGAGAGAGAATGCTCTGTATGTGAAGGGATCAAAGTGTCTTTTTGGCGTACAGAGGATCTCATTTTTGGGATTCATTTTGTCCCCATCTGTTATTGAAATGGACCCGGTCAAGGTTCAGGCCATCTGTGATTGGGTCCAACCTACTTCATTAAAGGCTCTTCAAAGATTTTTGGGTTTTGCCAATTTTTATCGTAAATTTATTGGTAATTTCTCGGTTATTGTTAAACCATTAACTGATTTGACCAAAAAGGGTTCTGATGTGGTGAATTGGCCTCCTGAGGCAGTCTCTGCATTTCAGGAACTTAAGCAGAGATTCACTTCTGCTCCTGTTCTACGGCAGCCTGATGTTTCTCTGCCATTTCAGGTGGAGGTTGATGCCTCTGAAATTGGGGCAGGTGCCGTTTTGTCCCAAAGAGATCCTGAGACCTCTAAAAGTAACCCTTGTGCCTTTTTCTCTCGAAAATTTTCTCCTACTGAACGTAATTATGACGTGGGTAATCGGGAGTTATTGGCCATGAAGTGGGCTTTTGAAGAGTGGAGACATTGGCTGGAGGGAGCCAAACATCAGGTGGTGGTCCTTACTGACCATAAGAATCTGGTTTATCTGGAATCTGCCAAGCGACTTAATCCTAGACAGGCCAGGTGGGCCTTGTTTTTCACACGTTTTAATTTTGTGGTTTCCTTTCTTCCTGGCACTAAGAATGTTAAGGCGGATGCCCTTTCGAGGAGTTTCCTTGCGGACTCTCCTGAGTTATCTGATCCTTCTGTTATTTTGAAAGAAGGGGTAGTTCTTTCCGCCATCTCGCCCAATTTGAGACTGGCTCTGGAGGGGTGTCAGGAGGATAGGCCCGAGCGCTGCCCTGTTGGGAAATTGTTTGTCCCGGACCACTGGAAAAAGAGTGTGATGTCTAAGATTCATTGTTCCGCGTTGGCCGGTCATCCCGGAATTTTTGGTACCAGAGACTTGGTTAGTCGGTCCTTTTGGTGGCCTACCTTGTCTCGTGATGTCAGGGAATTTGTGCAGTCCTGCGGGACTTGCTCTCGCTCCAAGCCTTGCTCTCGCTCTAGTGGTTTGTTGATGCCATTGCCTGTGCCCAAGAGACCATGGACCCATATCTCTATGGATTTCATTTCCGACCTCCCTGTTTCTCAGAGAATGACCGTCATCTGGGTGATTTGTGATAGGTTTTCCAAGATGATACATCTTGTGCCATTGCCTAAGTTGCCTTCCTCCTCTGAATTGGTGCCTTTGTTCCTTCAGCACGTGGTTCGTTTACACAGCATTCCTGAGAACATTGTGTCTGACAGAGGAGTCCAGTTTGTTTCCAGATTTTCGAGGACCTTTTGTTCTAAACTTGGTGTTCAATTGTCTTTCTCCTCGGCGTTTCATCCTCAGACCAATGGTCAAACTGAGAGAACAAACCAGACATTGGAGACTTATCTAAGATGCTTTGTGTCTGCTGATCAGGATGACTGGGTCTCTTTTTTGCCTTTGGCTGAGTTTGCTCTTAATAATAGGGCTAGCTCTGCCACTTTGATGTCTCCATTTTTCTGTAATTCTGGGTTTCATCCTCGATTTTCTTCAGGACAGACGGAGGCTTCTGTCTGTCCAGGTGTTGACTCTGTTGTGGAGCGTATGCAACAGATTTGGGACCAGGTAGTGGAGAGGTTGTCCCTCTCTCAGGAGAGGGCCCAGCGGTTTGCTAACCGGCATAGGACTGATGGTCCTCGGTTTAAAGTGGGGACTTGGTCTGGTTGTCCTCAAAAAATATTCCTATGAGAGTGGCATCTCCTAAATTTAAGCCTAGGTTCATTGGACCTTATAAGATCATGGAGATTCTTAATCCTGTTTCTTTTCGTTTGCTTCTTCCAGGGACATTTAAGATCCATAACGTGTTCCACAAGTCCTTGTTGAAGAGGTTTGTTGAGCCAGTGGTTCCTACTGCTTTGCCTCCTGACCCTGTTCTGGTTGAGGGCAATATGGAGTTTGTGGTTGAGAGAATATTGAATTCTCGTTTTTCTAGACGGAAACTCCAGTATTTGGTTAAGTGGAGAGGTTATGGTCAGGAAGACAATTCTTGGGTGTTTGCTTCGGACATCCATGCTAGGAGACTCATCCGTGCGTATCATAGAACTCATCCTGACCGACCTGGTTGCTCAAGTGAGGGTTCGGTGACCCCTCCTCAAGGGGGGTACTGTTGTGAATGGACTTGAAATGAGTTCTGAGCAGAGGCTCCCTCTGGTGGTTACAAGCGGTACGGGACTGTCCAGTGAAGATTGTGAGGATTGGGAATCAGGTGTTACTGACTGGTTTTATATAAGGGAGTCGCCTTCCCATCAGGGTTGCCGGTGATCAATTGTTCTGGTCTCAATCCTTGATTCCTGCTTCCTTTGTAGCCTGCTGTGTCGTGTCTGCATCTCCTGCTAACAGATAAGACATTTTCTTCTTTTTGTTTTTGTGCTTGATTTTTGAATTTTGTCCTGCACTTCTGTGGGGGCCTTCAGGGTCCCCTTCGGGGGCTTTTGCCCTTTCAGTTTAGTTCAGCCACTAATGTTTGTACATTTGCTTTTTCCAGTTTTTTCAGTGGCTGCTGTTTTGATTTTGTTACACCAGAGAACTAATTTAGGTGGTAGAGGTCGTGTGATCTCAGGTGTTTTTGAAATTAGTAGAGTTGGTGCTTTTCAGGGTTTTTTGGGATTGCAGTAAGTGCCCTTCCTATCCTTTTCTATTTAGGTAGTTTGGGCCCCAACGTTTGCTCATACTATTTTCTGTCTGTGTCAGTATTTCTTCTTGTCTAACCGCCATTACATGTTTGGGGGCTTTCTATGTTCTTTGGGGATCTGCTCCGGGGCAGATAGCTTTCCTCTTTCTATCTTTAGGTGTAGTTAGTTTCTCAGGCTGTGACGAGGCGTCTAGGACCAACGTAGGAACGCTCCACGGCTGCCTCTAGTTCTGGTGGTTAGTCAGGGTACTGCAATCTCATAGATTCCAACTGCTCTGGTGTATTGCCTTTTTTTTTACCTGCACTCCTAAGCTACCGAAACATAACACATTACTTGTGATGATTCTGAATGTTGCTGAAAGCTCACAGGTTAAGCAGAGGTCCTCTATAATGCTAGTGAAGCGCAACCCTGGTCGACGTGTTTCGCTGTGACACTGCACTCAGACTAATCTTTTCCCTGAAACAGACATAAAGGAGATTCTCACTCTTCCTATGCATGCCCAAACCTACTGACACCGTCTCACTGACCGCAGCTTCCAGATCTGTCCAGCCCAGGGGCCGTTCCCACACAGTCTTCCAAAGAAGTGCCTATATTCTCTCACTGTAGATTCCCTGACTTGCCTGCCGCTACTGATGTTCTGTTGATGAAACTTGCTTTCTTTGCCACTGGTACACACACACACACACACACACACACACACGATCCCTTTCTTCCCTGAGGGTGTCCTATTCTGTTTCTCTTTCAGCTTAACTCACTTCTTTTCCCTGTAACTAACCCACAATCCCAAGTCTTCCTCCCCACTATGGGCCAGCCCTACAATTAACCCTGTAATACCAAACTAACAGGACCTGCAGCCTAACAGGATAACACATATAGTACAATGCATGTAAAATATATTTTAATACATTCAGCCAATGGAAGCTGTCCAAAGAGTGGAACACAATCCTCGCCACCCTCACACAACCACCAACAATCCTCTGTGGGAAAGTTTCTGCAATAACAGCAGCTCCGAAACAATGGTCATCTCACAGTGCAAGGGCATACCTGTACTGCTCTCACCAAGATTGCAGAAGTTAATCAGCATGTTGCTCTGCGATATTAAACACTCTGTCTCCTCCCCAAAACCCACCCTTAAAGGGACTATGGTAGCATATTTTTGCTATGCAATCTGACAGCAGCATAAGCCAGGGACAGAGATCCTGATTCCAGCGATGTATCACTTAGTTTACTGGGTGTAGCAGCTATGATAGAATCACAGTTTTCTCTATTGTAGATCTTGCAGAGCTCTGAATGTTGAGCTCTGTGTAACCTCACCCACAGAAGTGATTGGCAGCTTTCAGTGTGCATTGTATAGTGACAGAAAGCTGCTAATCAGTGGTGGAAGTGTGTAGCCCAGCTGTGTGTGGAGCCACATGTTCCCAGGAGGATGCAACAAAGGTAAACCCACAGTGACCTATATGCACACAACACATCTGCACTATTCCCTAGATCCACTAGAGGGAGTTTATAAAGGCAGTGTAGACACGTGAGTTACCTGAGATTTCAGGTTACCTCAGACTAGATCAGATCTCTAGTTACCTCAGATCTCCTCAGAATGTCTTAGAGAGCAGTGAGTAGTTGTGTTTTTACCTCAGATGAGCTGAGTGAGAGAGAGAGTTACTGAAAGACTGAAGACTACAGCTTGTACTTAGTTTACAGTGTGGAGTCCAGTAGTAGTGGAGCAAGATAGCCACTTTAGCCTGGTCAGAACTGAGTCAACTGAGGTAGTTTCAGTGAGCAAGCGTGCCGACGCTTTGAGAGCGGTGAAGAGAAAGGAGAACCAGCTATCTACTGCTAGTGTGCTTATGCTGAAGGTCGAAGTAGGACGAAAGGCGAGTGGAAGGAAAAGAGAGTGACAGAGGTTGAAACAGCATTGATCGCTTACCTCTACTCTGAACAACCGGACACCGGGTCCGAGCTTGCTAGCATCTACACGACTAGTAGGAGATACCGGAGACCCTGCGGGACTAGAGGTCGCAGGGGCCCACAAGTGTTGATACGTAGCCGGGGTCAGGAAGACAGGAGTCTGGTCGGCCAACCATTAGAGACACTGTTCTATCCCAGAGAATGCCTCACCACAAAGTCAGCCGGGCGTATAACTGAAGACAGAGTTAGACTTCATTTCACACAGGTCAGAAACTCACAAAACTGGAGTACGGAGGCCCTACACCTACTCAGTGGGATTACTGGACGTGCATCCTCCACCCTGCCAGCTTCCCAGGACGTGCCTGCAACTACCATCAGTAAAGGTACAGAAAGAGACTTTCGTGTGTGTGTCTGCCTTATTGATCCTGCACCCCTACACCGCCATGTACCCTGAGGGACCCAGTCTTACCTGTGGAAGACTTAACACCTTGCTGCTCAGTAACAACCCCTCAGAGGATTTACCCTGCAGCGCTGGTCATCCTGACCAGGTACCACAGGTGGCGTCACTAATAAATTGTAAATACTTTAATTCCCTGTAAATATCCCACATTTTATTGTGATTGCCCAGGGCAACGGACCGAGCTGTGCTACCCGTGACATCCCCCATTGAAGTGAACGGGCTCGGTGCCGAGTACCCCACAGGCCCTGGCTGTGCGACTTAGAAGCATGATTAGACTAGGAGGCAGCTTGTCCTCTAGTGATAATCTTCTGCGGATAAAACACTGATTTTAATGAAACCGCAACAGGCACCCCATTAAGTGACACATAACTGGAATCAAGGTCTCTTCCACTGTGTCATGGTGCTCTGACTTTACAAACAAAATCTTGGTGACAGATTTACTTTAAAGAGCCCACAGTTCCCCAATTAGATAGCAATAAAATTGTCCCTTTCGCTAGGCACTCTAAGCTACTTTAGGAATTAAAGCAATTTTGAAGTGATGAGAACAAATGTACTTTTAATTTCTTTATAATTTTATGGAAAGCAGTGATAATATTCCCAAAGTATTGGCATCACAGGCAAGTTTTTCAAAAAAGCAGTCTGAGGATGGACAGGCTAAGGCTTTGAAATGACTGCCCTGTTCTGTAGAGACAGCCGGCGAGTGTTCAAGAATATGTCTCCCTGCCCTGTTATTACCATGGATGCTTGGTAAAGGAAGAGAGTCATTCATTTTTGCTTGTGGATTTAAAAGGAGATAACGTATTCAGAACATTAGTTTTTACTTTAGATAAAGTGAAATTTAACGATGAAGTACTTCTTTTCTTTGACTAAAGTGATTTTATCAAAATCCTCTATTTGATACATACACAACACACAGTTAATAAAGTAATTTCTTTAAAGTGTCCAGGAGATGGCAGTATTGCTCTTTACTTTATGTGGAAACTCTGTAAATTAGCTTTGCACATTCTTTCTCAGGATCTTACTTTATGGGTTTTGAGCTTCTCAGTATTAAAAAATTCCAGAGGTGACATCATAATTTGAGGTTAGTTCACTTATTTCACCCTCCAGGAAGCTGCAATAGAGAGCACTCTGTTCACCCAAAGGTGCAGACCTGGATGCCACGGTTGCAGCATCTCCACAGTTTTCAATTTTGCATTATAAAATGGGCCAAGTAATCGACATGTACCGGAGTGGCAATCAAAGCAAAGCACTCATCCGTGGCACATCTCCTCCACCTTTTATGATCGCGGCTCTTACGTTTTTGAGTGACTTATTTTGCAGTTTTGGAATATTTCCAACAAAAGAACATGATGTATAAACAGTTCTGATTATTATCTAATAATACCTGTTCATAATTAATGGATCAAGGGTTACATGGAATTTTTGGGTTACTTAACTCTTTGGCTATAACAACTCTCTGCTTTTTGATGCCTCTTCCTCGTATCCATCTCTACCAGCAGGAACAGTTTCCACCTATAAAACTGTATTCTGAACTAAATGAGGGAGTCGATAATAATGATCAGACGGCTTGATCCAAGCGCTCAGAGAAATATAAAGCAATTCCATCCACAGATCTTCTGGGTCATATCGTCACCCCGAGGGCTCGATATTTAGTTTCTAATATCTACAGTCATTCTGAACAGGGCTGCTTCTTGATTCTCTGCTACTGGAAAGATTCCTGTACAAGAATACAAACAGATTTAGTTGTAAAAAATGTATTTGAATAGATTATAAAATAGAGGACATTGTCATGATTTTGAAAAAAGAAAAACATTTAAAAATACAGAACATTTGGTATTATAGGGTCTACAGAATATACATTCCCCAATACATGACAAAATGGATAACAAAATACTTAGCTATTCTGCCTTTTAAGGGGTTTTCTGCATTGGAAAACCCCTACCAGTTAGATGGTTCCCTTAATATTAGGCTGATCCAATGTAATCTCTGGGGAAGATCGGACAGTTAATGCTACTTTTCTCGACAGTGCCCCCGCAGGAGAAATAAAGCATTACACAGTGGGAATTTAAATGAATGAGTACTGCACAATAAAGGATAGGATAGGCCCTCCAGACTGAGGGACGCTTTTTGTAACCACTTTTTACTTTCTACAAGACATGAGGGTCCTTCACTGAGAATCCCTTAATTAGGATTCTTTAGTAGGGTATAGAAAATAGGTTTTCTAAACTGGACAATGCTTTGCACTTACCAGGCTGGCACAGTATAGATTCTGTAGTAGATTATTTTAGCCTTCCACTGGTAACCTTGTGAAATTCAGCAATAAACCTCTTTTAAACCATTTGTATTATACTTACACAGAATTTGATATTTTTCACATGGTTTCATTATGTGATCATGTCTAGATTTCACCCAGATTCCATGCTGTGCTTTGGTTGGTGTCCGCATCTCCTGCTCTCCTTCCATTCCTCTTTCCTGCTCAAGTTCTGGCCCATGTCCCAAAAATATTGTCATGCCTCATGGCCTATTTAAGGGGGAATCATCCTACCGTGCATTGGCTGTAGTTTGAAGTTAATCTGTTGCTAGCTCTTGTTCTTGTACGTTTTTGTCTAGTGTGTTGACTCTCAACATACAAACAGCTGACAGCACTCGGGAGTTTTTAAGGATGCACGTTCAGACGTTCAGGGATCCAAATGAACAAAGTCCAAAAAGAAAAAAGGAACAGCATCCAATCCAGGTAGAAGTATAACAAATCCTTTATTCAGACACCATAAAAAATGACGTTTCGGCCATTGTATGGCCTTTATCAAGTATAGGAAACAAAGAGTTTTTTCCTTCATGTACAATTAACCAACAAGGCAAGAATGTTTTTTTTTTAATTCCGATATTTTGTTCCCATAGACTTACATTGGATTTCCGGTATCGGTATCGGGTAGCGCCGATATTTTTTGGGTATCTTTTCTATTTTGGGTATCGGCGATACCCATTCCGATCCGAAACTTAGTGATATCGGAAAGTATCGCTCAACACTACCCATCAGCCTTCCCACTGTTCAACTCCTACTAGTCTGGGATCCAAGACTTGGGATTTGTCCTCCAGCACAGTTCATTCCTGTTTATAGAGTTCAATGTTAAATATTATGGGGATTCCTTAGACGTAAAAACTCTAAGGCTGCAACAAATAGTTGGAGGCTTGAAGAATTCACAATCTAGTACGTAACTTCATTACAGGGTGTACAGATTCACAGATGACCAATTTTGAAGTCGGGTTTGGAAAAATTCAGATTGGAAGGTTGGCAAATTTGTCTGTAAATGTGAAGACTTTATGGTCTTACAATCAAAAAGTCAGTGGACAGGCAAAACTGTCTAATGGTGTGCACATTGTTACTTATTCATCACATCTATTTACCAGGCACATATGATCGCAATTTGGAATAATCAAGTGTAAAGACTCATCATATTCTTTCTTCACAATCAGGAGCTAAAGTTGAGTGAACAGATGAATCAATCACATCCTCGGTGTAATGGCACCTGCGCTTATAAGACTAGAGAGTACCATTACATGCGGTTACAAGTGGTTTCTAGACAAAATAAAACTTTGGTGTATGTAAGGATTGGCTGAATATAGTACATTTAAGAAATTAGCTCAATTAAAAGCATACTCCCCTTTTTGAACTTTCCAAATTTTAAGCTCTGTTCACCCCTGTATGCTAGTTCTTGCTTTTAATGGAAACCATGGTGCAATACCAAATCCGTGGGACTACGACTATCAATGGCTCCCTATGGATCCTATTGACTTATAATGAGTTTCTTTGTGGTTTATGGTTTTTGATAAGTAGAATGGAGCAGTAAATGGCACAATTCTTTCCATTAAAACTGTAATAGAGGCTGAGAACAGAGCCCTAAATGTCCATTTTGGAGATGGAGCTTTGTAGTCAGGTGTATCTCATTTTAGGGTCTAAACAAATTGGTAATCATCACTCGCATATTGAATCTATATTTGGCTGTGAACTAGAGAAGAAAGCATCGCAAGACTTATATAAGTACGGAATGTAAGTCAATTTTCTCTACACTTATGCAGATTTCACTTTTGTTACAATTTTGTAAAAATGTATTCAGACCTGGAGTGTTCCTTAAGGTTTTTCAGGTGCTCGTTTCATGAGTAAAAATTAAAAGGAACATTAAAGTTAATTGCAAGTACTTTGTAAGTAATGAAATTTCACTACTCAGTCCATGAATCTCTATTGTACCCACCAAACGGTATCGCCAACCTCCTTTCCTATAGAACCTGTAAAGCAATCAGTGCTTTGTAGGGCTCCACAGATTACAGCATTGATCTGTGTCCTCTTTGTTATTCTCAGTGCTGTCAGATGAAGGCGTTCTGAGGCATGCAACTTTTTCTTCCCAGTAAAGAATTGTCGTGAGGAAAGGTGAGACAGGAATTGTTGCGTTCACTGCTTGTTTCTCAGCCCCCTGCAGGCCCGGACACAGGGAGAGGTCAGAGGGGGCATTGATTATATGTCTGACCCTCAGGTGTGTGGAATCAATAGTACTAACTCGCAGGGAAAAAAGGCTGAAAAAGGCATAGAGACATTCTCACAAGTGCAAAAGTTTAAAGTCAGCATTTTCATATTGGAGCATACTCTCTGGAATAGAAAAGTCGGCTCTGATAATCTATTACAAAGAACAGTTCTTCTAATCACAGTGCAATTCTCAGCAGTGCACGGCTTTCTGGATGGGATCTCTACTGATTGTTTAATTAGACCAAACTGTAATATGAACATGACATTAAAGCATACCTGCAGTCAAACCTTTTACTTCTTGTGTTAGCGCAGTTATATCCAACCTCTTGCTCGGAGTTGTTCTCCAAGGGGTCCATGAAGTAGAAGCGAGGGTTAGTGTATGCAGCTTCTTCATACTGGAAAGCTGCTGAGAGGGGTAATCCAATTTCAGCAAACCAAAGGTTATTCATTTAATAATGAACAGCTACAAACTTTTCTTTATTCATTTCTCATGACTCAAAAATGCTTGCTACCTTTCAATGGGAACCGCTATGGCATGGAAAAATAAGCCTTGCACTAATGTGTGGATGACCAGGACAGATGTTTATCTGCTGGAGACAAACAAAAAAGATTCCTTTAAATGACATCAAGTATAGATCTCCCAATGCATTTCAAGCAATGCTGCTGTTAGTTATGGCCAGTGGCGTAACCATCGTAGAGAGTGGGACTGTGACCAGGCCCTTGCGGGAAGGAGCCCCAATGACGCCAGCGCTTACATTCAGCTGAAGTGCATTGTAGTAGAGGGGCCCTCCAGCTCCCTGCATAGCGATACACGCCGCTGGCCAATCAGAGGCTGTCAACTGACGTCAGTGTGCCAATCATGAGCGGCACATGGCAGTGATGTCATGCGCTGCCTGTACCGGCACACTAAAGTCAGATGCCGCCTATAGAAGAGCATACTACACATCATGAGAGCAGAAAAAGGTAAGAAGAATTGTTTATTTTTATGTTTCGGAAAACAGAACGGATATTATACCAGTAAGGCTAGTTTTCACTGACCTGCGTTGGTCTGCACACTGCCGCCGCTAAGCTCCGCCCCTGGCCACGCCTCCTCCTGGCTGTTCCGCCTATGGGCGCATGACGCTGCATGCGACCTGCGTACCCTATCTTTAACATTGGGTACGCAGGCTGTGCGCGGCCGAGAGGAGGCGCATCTGGGGGCGGAGCTTAGCGGCGGCCGTGCTCAGACCGACACAGGTCAGTGAAACGCTAGTGTGAAACTAGCCTAAGGGCCTTAGCATTGGGTCATTACACAAGGAAGGGGTCCAAGATAGGGGTCATTATACCAGAATGGGATACAAGGATGGGGGTCATTATACCTGGAAGGAGCTCTGGATAGGGCTCATTATACAAAGAAGGGGCCTAGGATGAAAGACATTAATACTGTACAGGATGGAAGACATTGTTACAGAAAGAAGTCAGGATCTCGTGTTGCAGATATCCTTACATTTATGTCTTGAGTCTCTTTCAAATATCGAAGAAATTTCTTAACAGCATTCCAATCTTTTTGGCGCTGTTTTCCACATATCTGCAAAAAATTAAAATTGTTGCTGCGATATCCGCTGGCGTCATAGTTGCTATGTATAGAAGTGCCTCCACTGCCTATCTGTATTTCTCATTGTTAGGTAACAGATCACCTTCTCCTTCCAACTTTAAGTCAGATAGTTCCATTGGGGTTGATATACCTTTGGCTTCTGACATTCCAAACTGATTCGGAATTGAGTTGATTTTTGCACTTTGGTTTAAAATAAAGCTTCCATCTTCTCTTTGGAAATGGATTCCTAGATGATATGTTACATTTCTAAGATATTTAGATTTAAAATGCTGATTCAGAATTTTAATCACCTTTGTAATTTCTGTTTTCTTTTGATGAACCATAATCACATCATCCACATATACACATCCATAATACACATCCACTTTCCATCTGTACATTTTGTGTATAAACACTGATTTGCTTGACCGAGCCAATTTTGACTTTAATGACCAATTAAAATTTTACGATTCTGACCACTGTCACTTTGTGAAGTAATAACTCTGGAACGCTTCAACGGATCCCACTGAATCTGAGAAAGTTTGTTCATGACATAATGTACTTCATGACAGTGGTAAAATTTCTTTGATATGACTTGCGTTTATTTATGAAAAATATGGAAATTTGGCAAAAATGTTGAAAATTTTGCAATTTTCAAACTTTAAATTTTTGTGCCCTTAAATCAGTTATGTTACACAAAACAGTTAATAAATAATATTTCCCACATATCTACTTTACATCAACACAATTTTGGAAAAAATTTTTTTTTGTTAGGATGTTAGGAGGGCTAAAAATTGACCAGCAATTTCTAATTTTCTCAACAAAGTTTACAAAACCATTTTTCTAAGGACCACATAGCATTTGAAGTGACTTTAAGGGGACTATATGACAGAAAATTCCCAAAAGTGACACCATTCTAAAAACTGCTCCCCTCAAGGTGTTCAAAATCATATTCAGGAAGTTTATTAACCCTTTAAGTGCTTCACGAGAACAGAAACAATGTGGCATAAAAAATGAACATTTAACTTTTTAGGCAGTTTTAATGTCCAATAGTCTGATGTGAGGTTCACGGTGCTCGCGGGGATCTCATCGAGGTCACCGCAGTTCATCGTCCTGGCTCACAGTGAAGTGTTGGAACGCAGCCTCAGTGATCTGCAGTAACCTCGATGACATCACCGCTAGTCACTGAGGCTGTGCTCGCAGCACTTCATTCTCCTGTGGTTTTCAGCCTGGACAATCGCATCATGGCACCGCGCAGATTGTAAACCACATATCGCAGACATGGATTACGATGTGGGACATCTTCAGTTTGGACAGATGAGGTATATGGTTGTTTATTACTTTTCTTTTTTTACGGGGGACATGGGCATAAGGCGATTAGACATAAGATGAGTAGTTTTGTTGTTTGTTATTTTTTGTTTTTCACAGGGGATAAGGGATTCAATGGAATGAGCGTAAGGTGAGTATAACTTTGTTTTCTGTTTTTAAATAAATTTGTAAAGCAGGGTGTGGATTTTTGTTTCAAATAAATGACTTTATTTTGGGTGCTTTTTATTTACAATATGACTATGGGATTAGTAATGGATAGGTGTCTTATAGACGCTTCTTCATTACTAACCTGTGAGATTGATGTCACCTGACAAAACAAAGGTGACAACAATCTCACAAATATTAACCCCACTTGCCACCACCATAGGGCAAGTGGGAAGAGCTGGGCAAAGTGCCAGAATTGATGCATTTAATAGATTCAACTTTCTGGGGCACCTCAGGGCTGCTGTTTTTAGGCTGGGGAGGCAATATCCATTTTTTATTTATTTTACTCATTTATATAGCGCCATTAATTTAACAGCGCTTTACAGACATTATTGGCACTGTCCCCGATGGGGCTCACAATCTAGAATACTTATCAGAATGTCTTAGGAGTGTGGGAGGAAATCAGAGAACTCGGAGGAAACCCACACAAACACGGGGAGAACATTCAAACTCACATCCGCAGAAGCCTTTGTTACCGGCATTAAACATTTACTGGCAGTCACAGTTGCTGGCTCACGCAGCTCTCTAACCGGAGATAATAATCTTACCACTGATCAGAGCCTCCGTTGTTTCTCGCACTGTCATGCAGATGACAGCATGGAAAACACCCAATGTTCAGGATGCTGAACCCGAACTGTGACATGAACTTCCGGGAGAAGTCCATGTTGGGGGTCCGTGCCCAATTAGTAGGTGTTCGGTACGGACCCCGAACTTTACTGTTTCAGTGTGCACATCACTAGTTGCAATATATGCAACTAGTGATGAACCCGTTCTACGCCCGGGTGGCAAGCATTTTTATAGGTACATGGTCTCCCATTCTAGTATGTGCTTCCCCCCTCCTATTCTGGTATGCATGGCACCCCTCATCCCTATCCTGGTATGTATGGTCCCCTCACCCCCACCCAAATCTACTATGCATGGCACCCCATTCCTCATCCTGGTATGCAAGGTCACCTCCTGCCCAATCCTGGAATGCATGGTCCCCTCACCCCCCAATTCTGGTATGAATGGTCCCGTCACCCCCAATTCTGGTATGAATGGTCCCCTCACCCCCCAATCCTGGTATGAATGGTCCCCTCACCCCCCAATCCTGGTATGAATGGTCCCCTCACCCCCCAATCCTGGTATGAATGGTCCCCTCATCGCCCAATCCTGATGTGCATGGTCCGCTCACCCTCCAATCCTGATGTGCATGGTCCCCTCACCCCCCAATCCTGATGTGCATGGTCCCCTCACCCCCCAATCCTGATGTGCATGGTCCCCTCACCCCCCAATCCTGATATGCATGGTCCCCTCACCCCCCAATCCTGATGTGCATGGTCCCCTCACCCCCCAACCCTGATGTGCATGGTCCTCTCACCCCCCAACCCTGATGTGCATGGTCCGCTCACCCCCAATCCTGATGTGCATGGTCCCCTCATCCCCAATCCTGATGTGCATGGCCCCCTCACCCCCCCAATCCTGATATGCATGGTCCCCTCACCCCCCAATCCCGGTATGCATGGTCCCCTCACCCACCAATCCTGGTATGCATGGTCACCTCCCGCCCAATCCTGGAATGCATGGTCCCTCACCCCCCAATCCTGGTATGAATGGTCCCCTCATCGCCCAATCCTGATGTGCATGGTCCCCTCACCCCCCAATCCTGATGTGCATGGTCCCCTCACCCCCCAATCCTGATGTGCATGGTCCTCTCACACCGCCAATCCTGATGTGCATGGTCCGCTCACCCCCAATCCTGATGTGCATGGTCCCCTCATCCCCAATCCTGATGTGCGTGGCCCCCTTACCCACCCAATCTTGATATGCATGGTCCCCTCACCCCCCACTCATTGATGTGCATGGTCCCTCATCCCCAATCCTGATGTGCGTGGCCCCCTTACCCCCCCAATCCTGATATGCATGGGCCCCTCACCCCCAATCCTGATGTGCATGGTCCCCTCATCCCCAATCCTGATGTGCATGGCCCCCTCACCCCCCAATCCTGGTATGCATGGTCCCCTCACCCCCCAATCCTGATGTGCATGGTCCCCTCACCCCCCAACCCTGATGTGCATGGTCCCCTCACCCCCCCAACCTGATGTGCATGGTCCCCTCACCCCCAATCCTGATGTGCATGGTCCCCTCAACCCCCAATCCTGATGTGCATGGTCCCGTCACCCCCCTAACCCTGATGTGCATGGTCCCCTCACCCCCCAACCCTGATGTGCATGGTCCCCTCACCCCCCAATCCTGATGTGCATGGTCCCCTCACCCCCCAATCCTGATGTGCATGGTCCCCTCACCCCCAATCCTGATGTGCATGGTCCCCTCACCCCCCAATCCTGGTATGAATGGTCCCCTCATCGCCCAATCCTGATGTGCATGGTCCGCTCACCCTCCAATCCTGATGTGCATGGTCCCCTCACCCCCCAATCCTGATGTGCATGGTCCCCTCACCCCCCAATCCTGATGTGCATGGTCCCCTCACCCCCCAATCCTGATATGCATGGTACCCTCACCCCCCAATCCTGATGTGCATGGTCCCCTCACCCCCAACCCTGATGTGCATGGTCCTCTCACCCCCAACCCTGATGTGCATGGTCCGCTCACCCCCAATCCTGATGTGCATGGTCCCCTCATCCCCAATCCTGATGTGCATGGCCCCCTCACCCCCCCAATCCTGATATGCATGGTCCCCTCACCCCCCAATCCCGGTATGCACGGTCCCCTCACCCACCAATCCTGGTATGCATGGTCACCTCCCGCCCAATCCTGGAATGCATGGTCCCCTCACCCCCAATTCTGGTATGAATGGTCCGCTCACCCCCCAATCCTGGTATGAATGGTCCCCTCATCGCCCAATGCTGATGTGCATGGTCCCCTCACCCCCCAATCCTGATGTGCATGGTCCCCTCACCCCCCCAATCCTGATGTGCATGGTCCTCTCACCCGCCAATCCTGATGTGCATGGTCCGCTCACCCCCAATCCTGATGTGCATGGTCCCCTCATCCCCAATCCTGATGTGCGTGGCCCCCTTACCCACCCAATCTTGATATGCATGGTCCCCTCACCCCCCACTCATTGATGTGCATGGTCCCCTCATCCCCAATCCTGATGTGCGTGGCCCCCTTACCCCCCCAATCCTGATATGCATGGGCCCCTCACCCCCAATCCTGATGTGCATGGTCCCCTCATCCCCAATCCTGATGTGCATGGCCCCCTCACCCCCCAATCCTGGTATGCATGGTCCCCTCACCCCCAATCCTGATGTGCATGGTCCCCTCACCCCCCAACCCTGATGTGCATGGTCCCCTCACCCCCCCAACCTGATGTGCATGGTCCCCTCACCCCCCAATCCTGATATGCATGGTCCCCTCAACCCCCAATCCTGATGTGCATGGTCCCATCACCCCCCTAACCCTGATGTGCATGGTCCCCTCACCCCCCCAACCCTGATGTGCATGGTCCCCTCACCCCCCAATCCTGATGTGCATGGTCCCCTCACCCCCCAATCCTGATGTGCATGGTCCCCTCACCCCCCAATCCTGATGTGCATGGTCCCCTCACCCCCCAATCCTGATGTGCATGGTCCTCTCACCCCCCTATCCTGATGTGCATGGTCCCCTCACCCCCAATCCTGATGTGCATGGTCCCCTCACCCCCCAATCCTGATGTGCATGGTCCTTTCACCCCCAATCCTGATGTGCATGGTCCCCTCACCCCCCAATCCTGATGTGCATGGTCCCCTCACCCCCCAATCCTGATGTGCATGGTCCCCTCAACCCCCAATCCTGATGTGCATGGTCCTCTCACCCCCAACCCTGATGTGCATGGTCCCCTTACCCCCCAATCCTAATGTGCATGGTCCCCTCACCCCCCAATCCTGATGTGCATGGTCCCCTCACCCCCCAATCCTGATGTGCATGGTCCCCTCACCCCCCAATCCTGATGTGCATGGTCCCTCACCCCCCAATCCTGATGTGCATGGTCCCCTCACCCCCAATCCTGATGTGCATGGTCCCCTCAACCCCCAACCCTGATGTGCATGGTCCCCTCACCCCCCAATCCTGATGTGCATGGTCCCCTCACCCCCCCAATCCTGATGTGCATGGTCCCCTCACCCCCAATCCTGATGTGCATGGTCCCCTCACCCCCCAATCCTGATGTGCATGGTCCCCTCACCCCCCAATCCTGATGTGCATGGTCCCCTCACCCCCCTATCCTGATGTGCATGGTCCCCTCACCCCCCCAATCCTGATGTGCATGGTCCCCTCACCCCCCAATCCTGATGTGCATGGTCCCCTCACGCCCCCCTATCCTGATGTGCATGGCCCCCTCACCGCTATTAAACTGCACAGATACCCCCAAAAAAAAAAACATTTATACTCACCTTTCATCCCTGTGCTCCAGCGCTGTTCCGTTCAGCTGGACGCTGGGGGAGGAGAGCGGCGCCGGAGTACACGCATGCCCATACCGCGCGGTCCGGCGCCATATTGCTGAAGACACACTGTAAATGTGTCTTCAGCAAAATGGCGCCGGATAGCGCTATTGCGCATGCGCGATCCGACGCACACTCCTGGTCTCCTGCCCCGGGAGAAGAGAAGCGCCGTGGCAACGCTCCTCCCGGTCAGGTAAGTATGTGAGTATGGCGCCGGAGATCGCGGTATGCATCCAGTACGCATACCGCAATCTCCGGCGCCATACAGAGTACTCACCGCTCTGGATGCCTCACTCTGTCTGGAGCCAGACTGCGCAGGCGTGTTGCGCTTGCGCAGTCTATAAAGGCTTCAGACAGAGTGACGCTCCCACCGTTATATTATAGATAGTAGTCATTATTTCAACAGGGTAAAATCCTAATATAGGAGACTATTAAACCAATAGGTTTCCTCATTTTGGGTGGTTGTGTGAAGACACAACCGCTTTAAAAGGTTTAGATAGCCAGGAATATACAGGATAAAATGAACTCAGTAGTTGCTAAGGGACTAAATGAATCACTGTCCTATGCCTGCTTTTTGTGAGGATCTTGATAGGTACTTTTCTGCAGCAACATTTTTTTTTGACTGGACCAATTTAGAAAGGTTTTTGCTTGTCATTCTGGTTCTCTGTTTATTTATTGGACCTTTATTAAATGCCTTTCAACTATAACTATCCAACATTTATTATCAACTATATGTCATGGGTGCATCGCCACGAAGATTGTCGCGATTGCACATTCTGACTTCTCGCAGCTGAGTTGCTGTTTCTTTGTGTTTGGTAATGAGGGAGTTAATTTTACCTAGCTCTTTGCTAAGACTAGGTCCAGCCTCGCCCGGCTGCTTTTGATTATGTTCTAATTAGCTTCCTTTATATAGCTGCCAGTCTGCTGGTTTGATGCCGGTGAAAGCATTCATACAGACTGCAGATAGGATCGGTTCTGAGAAGACTTAAGCTAAGAGCTCTTTTGTTGTTTCTCCTCACCTTGCTTATAGTTTATCTCCTAGACCTTTGGTGTTCCCTCTGTGTTTTAATGTTGTATGCAAGACAGTATTTACTTTATCCCCTGTCTGTCTCGTTTGTCTATACTGTTTGTTAACCTTTACCTGTCCATTCCCTATGGTGGTAATCAGGGTCCTTCTAAGGACTAGATTACAGTGGTCAGGGATTTATAGGAGACAGGGTTTACGCTGGTGGCCTGGACCTCTGTACCATTAACAGTACCTCCAGGTAGAGGGACTAGTCAGGACCCCAGTTTAGGGTCAGCATAGACCCCGGTCCACCTCTAGCCAGAGACAGCGTGAAAAGGATTCAGTATTGACCCACAGGATATTATGTCAGGTAATACTATGCTATATATACATGTTAATGTTACCTATTTATATGTTATATAGAATGTTGTCCCACTTGATAGATTACTGACATTAATATTTATACATCTGCTAGACAGCGTGACATTTTCACCGGCCAAACTATAGATCTCCCCAGCTACCATGGATCCAGTAGCCCAGCTTGCCCTGCAGTTGCAGAAATTGTCCATGGAGTTTACGGACATTAAGTCCAAGGTTTTGTCCCCCCCGGAGCAAACCAGATCTGAACCTAAGGTTGCTCTCCCGGACAGGTTCACTGGTGGGCGGGACAAATTTTTTACCTTCCGGGAGGCATGTAAATTGTACTTTCGGCTACGGCCTCGGTCATCGGGGAGTGAGGAGCAGAGGGTGGGAATTGTCATCTCGCTCTTACAAGGGGACCCTCAATCCTGGGCGTTCTCTCTTCCTCCGGGCTCCCCGGCCCTCCAGTCAGTAGATCGATTTTTTGCTGCCCTGGGGCTGGTGTATGATGACCCGGATCGGGTCTCCCTTGCTGAAACGAAGTTACGTAGGATACAGCAGGGAGATCGTCCGGCGGAGGAATTTTCTTCTGAGTTCCGTAGATGGGCCACAGATACTCAGTGGAATGACCCAGCTCTTAGGAGCCAGTTTTGTCAAGGGTTATCTGACAAATTAAAAGATGTTTTGGCTCAGTATGATTCTCCTCCGTCACTGGAGGCTGCTATGGCCCTTGCTATTCGTATTGATAGACGGCTTCGGGGGAGGTGCGAGGTAACTCCGCCCCCTGTTATTACTCCACCCACTACTAAAGTCCCTTATATGGAGGTTCCCCTGGTCTGTTCTGAGGAACCTATGCAGTTGGGTGGGACATCATTTTGTCGGAGGGAATCGGCGGTGCGCCGCAAGACAAGAAGGTGTTTCTTCTGCGGGAGAGAGGGACATTTTGTTGGGGGGTGTCCCTCCCGTGCCTCATTGAGCAAAAAAGTCACCGAAAAACTGTTAATCCCAGGTTGTGTGGTGGACGACAACCTGGGAGTAGGTATTTCGTCCCCAGGTCCGTCTCAATTTCTCGTGCCTGCGGAGGTGGTGGTTGGTGCGAGAGTTGAGAGGATTTCTGTTCTTCTTGATAGTGGGTCTGGGGCTAATATGGTGGACGCTCGGTTTGCCCAGGTGCAAGGTATGCAACTGAGTGTATTGGCCAAACCGATCCCTATACTTTCTATTGACGCCAGACCTCTCGGTCAAGGTAGCTTTGTACAAGCTGTTCATAACATAGACCTTCGAGTAGGGGCAATACATAAAGAACAGTTGTCTTGTTATGTGTTGGAGGGTCTTCCTACTCCTATTGTGTTGGGACTTCCCTGGTTGGCTAAACATAACCCAGTGATTGATTGGCAATCCAGAAAGATAAGCCAGTGGGGTGAATTTTGCAAGAATAACTGCATGAACACGGTCATCGGTGCGGTCGTGCCTAGGACTTTGCCTCCTTTTCTGGAGGACTTTGGGGAGATGTTCTCAGAGGAGGGGTGTCAAAAGTTACCTCCTCATCGCACGTATGACTGCTCAATAAAATTGCTTCCTGATGCCTTATCTCGTAGTTTCCCAGGGGCCGGAAAGACGGATGACCCGGTTCCTATCCTTCAGGAAGGAGTGGTGGTGTCGGCTGTGTGCTCTGAGCTTGAGGAGGAGGTATTGGAGGCTCAGGGGGACGCCCCTGTAGGACCTCCAGGGAAACTTTTGTTCCTAATCAGTTAAGACAAAAAGTTATCGAGGCACATCATAGTTCTGCTTTAGCAGGACATCCAGGGAGTAAAGCAACTGTGGATCTCCTTTCTCGCCGGTTTTGGTGGCCTAACTTAAATAAAGAGGTAATAACTTTTGTCGCGTCCTGTGGAGTTTGTGCTCGCTTCAAGACCCCACATACCCGTCCATCTGGGGTTCCTGAGGAGGAACGATTCTCGTCGTCACTTGCTTCAGTTTGGAGAGGAGTGCTGAATGGTCTGAGTGCTATGGGGAACTGTTTCAAGCGGAGGTCTGATAGGAGGAGAGTGTCTGGTCCGGACCTAGGTGTGAACGATCTGGTGTGGTTGTCTACCAAGAATATAAAACGCAAAGTTCCCTCCTGGAAACTGGGTCCCAGGTTCATCGGTCCATACAGGATCAGTTCTATAATTAATCCTGTGGCATTTCGTCTGGACCTCCCTCCTACGTTTAAAATCCATAATGTATTCCACAAATCGTTGCTTAAGAGGTACGTGGCGCCAGTTATACCGTCACTTCTACCTCCTCCTCCAGTGGTGGTCAATGGTAACTTAGAATTTCAAGTGTTGAAGATCATTGACTCACGTCTGAATTGCCGGTCCCTTCAGTATTTGGTTCATTGGAAGGGATATGGTCCTGAGGAGAGGACGTGGGTTCCTGCGTCTGATATTAACGCAGATCGATTGGTTCGGACCTTCCACACGACTTACCCGGACAGACCTGGCCCTGAGGGTCCGGAGGCCCCTCGTAGAAGGGGGGGTACTGTCATGGGTGCATCGCCACGAAGATTGTCGCGATTGCACATTCTGACTTCTCGCAGCTGAGTTGCTGTTTCTTTGTGTTTGGTAATGAGGGAGTTAATTTTACCTAGCTCTTTGCTAAGACTAGGTCCAGCCTCGCCCGGCTGCTTTTGATTATGTTCTAATTAGCTTCCTTTATATAGCTGCCAGTCTGCTGGTTTGATGCCGGTGAAAGCATTCATACAGACTGCAGATAGGATCGGTTCTGAGAAGACTTAAGCTAAGAGCTCTTTTGTTGTTTCTCCTCACCTTGCTTATAGTTTATCTCCTAGACCTTTGGTGTTCCCTCTGTGTTTTAATGTTGTATGCAAGACAGTATTTACTTTATCCCCTGTCTGTCTCGTTTGTCTATACTGTTTGTTAACCTTTACCTGTCCATTCCCTATGGTGGTAATCAGGGTCCTTCTAAGGACTAGATTTACAGTGGTCAGGGATTTATAGGAGACAGGGTTTATGCTGGTGGCCTGGACCTCTGTACCATTAACAGTACCTCCAGGTAGAGGGACTAGTCAGGACCCCAGTTTAGGGTCAGCATAGACCCCGGTCCACCTCTAGCCAGAGACAGCGTGAAAAGGATTCAGTATTGACCCACAGGATATTATGTCAGGTAATACTATGCTATATATACATGTTAATGTTACCTATTTATATGTTATATAGAATGTTGTCCCACTTGATAGATTACTGACATTATATATTTATACATCTGCTAGACAGCGTGACACTATATTACCCATTGTGTTATTCCTCTTTACTCCCTCGCCCCCCTTGTTTTTTCATTCTCTTCTCCTTTTTTTGCATACTTACTATGTGTCCTGATTCCATTATCATATAGACAGAGCAAACTACATGTGATAGGGCATGTTTTTTTTTGCATTTGCGTTCCAGTCTCCAACACAAGCTGTCAATGCAAAGGCCGGGGAATCTCCTTGGATATATACACTTATGACAATCTTCTTTCCAACCTGAGACGTGTCTGGTCTCTGGAGCGCAGTCTGGTGCATGCACAGCAGGTGATATCCATCTAATCACAGCAACTATGGTGAGATGATGACGCGATACAAACGTCACCTAACACTTCCAACACTCTTCCTCTAGTGCCCAGCTGTGATGACGTAGTTATAGATCGCCGAACGCGCATGGGCGCTAGCATCTTTTGGGACAATAGAGGCCTATTTAGTTTGTGTGCATTACACCAAAGTGAGTGTGAACCAATTATCTGGGCAGGGAATGATGGGATATTTAAATTCAGATGAGCTGCACCAGACACACTATGCTATTACTTCATCTGTTCCTCCACCTATCATCTGGCCTCCTAATGAAACTTCATGGGGAAATACGTCAAGGCACGATGCTGAATGACAAGTAACCATGATTTATCCCATTTCTTTTGCTTTGAGCAGCATGTGCACTATTATCTTTTAATCCTAGCTATATCCACTTGTCACCTCTGTGTTTCCTGTAGTCTAGCCATATTAGTGGACCCACACCAGGGTTCTATGTTACATATAGGGGAAATGAGTGTGATTTGGGGGCAGTCACCCGTTGAGCGGGTGTGTCATTTATAGTTTGTCCTTTAGAGAGCCAACCTCTGTGGCAAGGTAATAATATTATATTAGATATCAGTGTAGGGATAATCAGGGACTGTGGTGCTTCCACGGGCTCATGTTCACTCTCTCGCTGTCTTTTTAAGTGTTGTCTGTGTGTTACATGGTTTGTTTCAATGAGGATCTAATAAAATTAATCTTTTAAGGGTTGTTTATGATTTTCCACTTTTGATGACCCTGGCACATTTATTATACCGGATTATTGACCCATTTCCACTACCTCTTCATCAATCCTTGTTGTATATTTTTCCCCACTCTCCATTCAATCGCTAACATGGCTCTATGTATTAGTTCTCCCTTTCATGTTTTATGTTATCCTTCTCCAAGGTTCTAATCTCACTTCTTTTACATATTCTTTTTATTCAATCTTAATCAACTTTGAGCAATTTTTCATTACTGGTATTTGTAATGCTTAATTTTTTATAATTAGACAATCTCTCTCTCTTTTTTCAACTCGTTATGGTAGCATTTCTTGTACTATGCACACTTTGTTTTCCTCCTTCTTTCTGTCTTCCGGGCCTCTTTTTGAATTTGAGCCTCAACCCCTCAGTGGGTGGTATCCTAGGCTTATTGGTGTCCATTTTGGTCTAGAAATACCTCCATGTACTTGTGTGTGTAACCTGTTGGTTTTTTTATACTTGATAAAGATGCCAGTACTGCATTGAAACACATTGTAGATGATAAAGAACCTTCTAAGAATATCGCAGCAGGAGACTTCTTTTCAGCAGCGCAGCCAATTGTGAAACGTGTTTTTATCCTGTTTTGGTGAGCGCCAAAAGTAGACTGAGATGCATTAAAACTGGACTACAATTCATATTGTGTGCAATGTATTTATCCACTAGAATAACAATGGATAACTTACAGTTTTAAACTCTGCTAATGCTTATTTGCAAAGCCAATAGATTGCGGAATCCCATAATTTGGGGACAGCTGCACCACAAGCACAAGTAGTAAATCGCAGTAACTGCAGTAGATGAATTACAGTGAGACGCAGCAGTGATAAGACAGAACGTGGGTGCACATCATTATAGAGTAGATGACGGGATCCTATAGTAATGAGCTGAACCAAAGACCCAAACAGTAAGTTACACCAACAACCGTGGATAAATCATACTAAGATGCAGCAGCAATATCATAGGATGTACCTTACTATTTGAGTCTTTATTTCAGCTCATTAGTATAGGATCCCACCATATACTTGCTCTATAATGAGGTGCACAAGTTCTATCTTATTGCTGCTGTGTCTCAATGTAATTTACTTATTGCAATTACTGCGATTTACTATTTGTGCTTGTGCTGCAGCTCTTTGCTATACCACGATATATTAGTTTTGCAGTTATGAGTGCATTAGAGCCTATTTTATTACTGCTGGGATTAATACTTTATAATCTATTGTATTTCTAGTGGATATTTAGTGGATTGTGGGTCTATATCATCACCACACCATAATGTATAGTCCAGTTTTGGTGCATCTCTGTGCATTTTATGGTGCTTTATGTAAAACATAATTTGGAGCTTCTTTTTTTTCCACAGATGTGATGTTCTGTACCCACGTATGGTACTAACATTGTGTTTTTTCTATATTATCAAGTGACAATTTTAAATCAGACACATTCATAAAAGTTGGTTATAATTATGATTGGTCTGGTGTAACGTGACTTATTCTTGCATTCTGATTTTTTGGCTATTGCTATTAAATATTGTTTCTACCTTACTGACGGAGCAACATTGCTGAATCTGTGAGCTTGTGGATGATCTAGCTGTTACTTCCTCACAAACCAAATAGCATCAATCTAGAACCAGGGAGCTGCCAAATTTTAAAGCTAGGAGCTAAGTCCTCAAATGCAGCGTAGAAAGGTATTTATAGGGGTTTGTCCAGTCTAAAATGAAAAGTCTGCAGTCACTGTGTGTGACTGCAGACTTATGAATCTCCCCTGCGCACTGTGGGCTGCAAGGATTTGCTGGTTTCTGAGCTGGGAATGGCGGTGATGTGTGCGATATGCACACTCCTGGGCAGATCCTGTCTGTATGGAGCGAGGCCGTGCCATGTCAAGTGGGCATGGCCATGTAGTGAGATCATGCATAATGCCCAGGGGTATGCATACCGGATACATCATGCCATTCCTGACTCAGAAACTGGCAAGTTCTCGCAGCGCACAGGGCGTGAGCTGGGGGGATGCAAAAGTCTGCAGTCACACAGAGTGTGTGGGCTCTGGTTTCTCATGTAGCAAAACGTATAATCATTAAAATGGACATCAAACATGTTTTCTTATCCTGCACTTAAACTTTTCTTATCCACAAAACTTGGGCACAAAATACTGGTGTACATAAAATCATTCCAGTGACAAGGTGGTACTGAGGTACATTAGGGACAAAATGTACGACTTTTTGAAAAGTTGCAAATATTGAATTTTATGACTACACCAGGGAACAGTACAGGTGAACACATGGAAACACTACTTTGAAAAAATTGCAACTGGAAAGATGAGTAGTAGGCAAAATAAAAAAAAGGCGCAAATAAACAAAAACTTGACAAAATGGGCAAATGCAATAATGAATCAGGCTCTTAGTTTTTAGTACTGAAGAGCCATTATTTTATTAGTTGTGAAAAAAAAAATATTTGGAGGGGAAGTAAGATATTTAGATTTGCCTGAAATTCATTCTTATTTTGAATGGAAAAGGAGGTTATCTGTTTTAAATACACAGATCAGGAGAGCAGACCATCAGTCATTACGTCTCACACTGGTAATGTCATCTTTCATTTAAAATAATCTCTGCATGCAGATTCTTGTGAAGATCTATGTCTGACCCATAGATCTTAACAGCTCAATAACATATTTAGAAAAATGTGGATTACTCTGGAATACATCAGATTGCAGATATCAACGTGTCAGTTTATTATGACCTACATGCTCATATGGATGGCTTAAGAGGGTGGATCCTACTGACAGATTTCCTTTAACCCCTTCATGACCTGTGACACAGCGTATGTGTCATGAAAGGATCGCGTTCCTGCGGGTCGGGTGACCGGGGTCACTGAAAGGTCACCCAACACGCAGGCACAAGACCTTTTGTGCTTCACCACAGGGGGGTTGGCTTAACCCCTACGTGGCTACGATCGCTCTGATTGGCTGTTAAAAGTGAAACAGTGCTCCCTTTATTCCGAGCCCCGACGTGTGCCCAAACAGTGGTTTACCCCCACATATGGGGTATCAGCGTACTCAGTAAAAATTGCACAACAACTTTGGGGGTCTAATTTCTCCTGTTACTCTTGGGAAAAAAAAATTGAGGACTAAAAAAATGATTTTTGTGGAAAAAAAATGATTTTTTATTCTCACAGCTCTGCGTTATAAACTTCTGTGAAGAACTTGGAGATTCAAAGTGCTCACCACACATCTAGAGGAGTTCCTTGGGGGATCTAGTTTCCAAAATGGGGTCAGTTGGGGGGGTTTCTACTGTTTAGGCACATCATGGGCTGTGCAAACGTAACATGACGCCCGCAGACCATTCCATCAAGTCGGCATTTCAAAACATCACTACTTCCCTTCCGAGCACCGACGTGTGCCCATACAGTAGTTTTCTCCCACATATGGGGTGCCAGTGTACTCAGGACAAACTGTACAACAACTTTTGGGGTCCAATTTCTCCTGTTACCCTTGTTAAAATAAAAAATTGTGTGTTAAAAAAATCAGTTTTTGAGGAAAAAAATGATTTTTTGTTTTTACAGCTCTGCATTATAAACTTCTGTGAAGCACGTGGGGGCTCAAGGTGCTCACCACACATCTGGATAAGTTCCTTGGGGGGTCTAGTTTACAAAATGGGGTCACTTGTGGTTGGTTTCTACTGTTTGGGCACATCAGGGGCTCTGCAAACGTAACAAGATGCCCGCAGACCATTCCATCAAGTCGGCATTTCAAAGCGTCACTACATCCCTTCCGAGCACTGACGTGTGCCCAAACAGTGGTTACCCCCCACATATGGGGTACCAGCGTACTCAGGACAAACTGGACAACAACTTTTGGGGTCCAATTTCTCCTGTAACCATTGTGAAAATAAAAAATAGGGTGCTAAAAAAATCATTTTTTGAGAAAAAAAATGATTTTTTATTTTCAAGGCTGTGCGTTATAAACTTCTGTATAGCACCTGGGGGTTCAAAGTGCTCACTGTGCATCTAAATAAGTTCCTTAGGGGTCTTGTTTCCAAAATGGGGTCATTTGTGGGGGAGCTCCAAAGTTTAGGCACACAGGGGCTCTCCAAACACGACATGGTGTCCGCTAACGATTGGAGCTAATTTTCCATTAAACTCAAATGGCTCTCCTTCCCTTCTGAGCCCTGCTGTGCACCGAAACAGTGGTTCCCCCCCTCATATGGGACACCAGCGTACTCAGAAAAAACTGGACAACAACTTTTGGTGTCCAATTTATCCTGTTACCCTTGGGAAAATAAAAAAATAGGCTAAAAAAATCATTTTGAGAAACAAAAATGACTTATTTTCACTGCTCTGCGTTTATAAACATCTGTGAAGCACTTGGGGGTTCAAAGTGCTCACTACACATCTAGATAAGCTCCTTGGGGGGTCTAGTTTCCAAAATGGGGTCACTTGTGGGGGGTTTCTACTGTTTAGGCACATCAGGGGCTCTGCAAACGCAACATGACGCCCGCAGAACATTCCATCAAGTCTGCATTCCAAAATAGCGCTCCTTCCCTTCTGAGCTCTCCCATGCGCCAAAACAGTGGTTCCCCCCCACATATGGGGTATTGGTGTACTCAGGACAAATTTCACAACAACTTGGTACAATTTCTCCTGTTACCCTTGTGAAAATAAAAAATAGCGGGCTAAAAAATAATTTTTGAGGAAAAAAAATGATTTTTTTATTTTCATTGCTCTGCGTTATAAACTTCTGTGAAGCACTTGGGGGTTCAGAGTGCTCACAACACATCTAGATAAGTTCCATAAGAGGTCTAGTTTCCAAAATGGTGTCACATGTGGGTTTTTTTCATTGTTTAGGCACACAGGGGCTCTCCAAACGTGTCATGGTGTCCGCTAATGATTGGAGCTAATTTTCCATTCAAAAAGTCAAATGGCGCTCCTTCTCTTCTGAGCCCTGCCGTGCGCCCAAACAGTGGTTTATGACCACATATGAGGTATCTGTGTACTCAGGAGAAATTGCCCAACAAATTTTAGGATCCATTTTATCCTGTTGCCCATGCAAAAATGAAAAAATTGATGCTAAAATAAAATTTTTGTTGGAAAAATTAAAATGTCCATTTTTTCCTTCCACGTTGCTTTAGTTCCTGTGAAGCACCTGAAGGGTTAATAAGCTTCTTGAATGTAGTTTTGAGTAGCTTGAGGGGTGCAGTTTTTATAATGGTGTCACTTTTGGGTATTTTCTACCATATAGACCCCTCAAAATGTCTTCAAATGTGAGGTGGTCCCTAAAAAAATGGTTTTGTAAATTTTGCTGTAAAAATGAGAAATCTCTGGTCAACTTTTAACCCTTATAACTTCCTAAAAAATAAAATGTTTGCTTCCAAAATTGTGCTGATGCAAATAAGACAAGTGGGAAATGTTATTTATTAACTATTTTGTGTCACTAACTCTCTGGTTTAACAGAATAAAAATTCAAAATTTGAAAATTGCGAAATTTTCACCAAATTTCCATTTTTTTCACAAATAAATGCAAAAATTATCGACCTAAATTTACCACTAACATGAAGCCCAATATGTCACGAAAAAACATTCTCAGAATTGCTAGGATCCGTTGAAGCGTTCCTGAGTTATTACCTCATAAAGGGACACTGGTCAGAATTTCAAAAAATGGCAAGGTGATGAAGGGGTTTTAAAGTATGATAGGTGCACATATTACTACTGGATCCAAAGAAATTAATCACGTGCTCATATTTGGCTGTGGGGAACGTTTTTTCTGCTAAGGGCCATTTGGATATTTATAACATTATTCGCTGGCTATAAAATATTATCAGCTTAAAAATGAGTGTGCTACATTTAGTGATCACAGAAAAAAGGTAGCCATATTTATAAAGACCTGGTCAGAATACGAATGCACTATTGGATGCAGTTGGCCTCCACAATAAAGGCGTCCTGCAGCGTCCTGTAGTGCATTAGTATTGTGACCCGCTGTTTGCCTTCACAGTGCTCAATAATGAATACTATATCCATGCATGCTCTGCAAAAACAAGAAATGTCTGGCATCCGAAAAAATAGTCCATGCAGCTAAGTGCTGTGACTCACCGGGAATCTCCTCGAGTGTCAGACCACATGATATCACTAGCTGTACACAGACCGCAGGCCAGATGTTCCCTTATCCCTAACAAACTATGGTAAATGATACAATTTAGAGATCCTGTTCATATTGGTCATTTCTTAACACCTGTATCCAGCAAGCATCATTGTGCACTGAGAAGGTGACTGCGCACAGGTGAAATTCATCATGTCATGTGCTGTCTAGTTTTATGTAAAATGGACTAATTAGCTGTCACACTTTGTGTGTTAACTCATTTTTAGTGACCTAAGTGTCTCTGTTTGATGAGAAGGAAGAACACAAAAACCCCCTGACTTCTGCATCAGTTGTGGAGTGAACCGTCCCAACCTGGCTCCGCTGGACCGGAAACATCCTGAAGATTTGTTATTTTAACTTCATTCCTCTAGGGTTAAACAGCAGACTGTGCAGAGAGCAGGGAGTCCAGCCGCAGTCTCCAGTCTGTCACACCAGTGTGACTAGTTCACTTTCCAGTAGCAATGGCCTGGAAGATTCAGACATGTCTCTCCTGTATTTTAATGCTTGGGGAGAAGCTACAAGCTACAGTAATTGCGCTACTGTCTCCACTGTTAGTGGTACATATCTAATCGCTGATCCAGCCATTGCAGTCAACAGAGGATTTAAGGTCAAATAGCTGAAATGTGAAAATCTATCCTTCATCCTCCATGCCCTTTACTACAATCTACACGCCAGTTTAGAATCTTTTCATTACATTTTTTTATTTAAAAAAAAAGGCTGCTGACTAGTGTTGAGCGATATTGCTCGATATCTAAAAATATCGTATCAAAATTGTGTCGCCGATAGCACTAAATATTGTCGATATCCGATTTCGATACCGGAAGTCCCATGTAAGTCTATGGGAACAAAATATCGCAACAAAAAAACCCTTTCTTTCGTTGTAAACACAAAATATACACACATAGAATACATATATATAATATATATATATATATTATATATATATATATATATACATGTCATTGTGACATATAATATACATATATTTATAGTTTATACACTTCTACATAGTAAAATAGACTCTGATTCAATTGCCGGGTAAAGCCGTGACATACCCCATAGAAGTCGACGGGCTCGGTGCCGAGTACCCCCAAAACCTCTGGCTCTGTGCGACTCAACTTGGGCGTCACGAACAGGATTCTGTAGCTCGCTATAAGCGAGTCCTGTGTGCCTGAATTGAACTGGTTTTGTGCTTGAGAATTGCTAAAATCATCAGAGAATGTATTTGCCATTTTTCAGCCATATCTGCGTCACGACGAGGCACTGGTGAAGAAGAAGGGCGTGCTCTTCGTGGGTGTCACTCAGTGGCGCGCAAACGATGGCCGACCACTGTAAATGGTACTGCAATGTAACATCGTGCCCCACAGCTCTTCAGTTCCGCCTCCTCATCCTCCTCAGTGTGCGGAAACTAACACGAAGGTCCCGCCTCCCTACAAAAGAGGGGCCCTCTCCAGATGCTAATGACACATGTGACTTGGCAGAGATGGCTAATGGACACGAGCAGAAGTGTGAAGGGATGGAGCAGTCAGAGCTCTCCCCCCACGGAAGCGACCCGATCGCCACGGAACCACCGTTGGGCACCCGACCTGGAAACCCTCCTACGCTGCAAGAAGCGGAGGATACCCTAAGAGGCCTGGCCCGGCACCGGGAGGAGGTCGCCAGGATGGAAGCGAGCTGGCGTGCCCTAAAACTAAACTTGGAGCGGCGCCAATCCCTCTTACCTGAAGTGTCTGTACCGGAAGGTGAGGCACCCGTTCTAGTAGAGGAGTCCTTGCAATGTGATCCGGTTGACGTTGTCGCAGTGGAGGCACCCGTTCGTGCAAAAAACTCTGCACCGGCAGCACCCCAGAACCCGCTGTCTGCCCCCGTCGCTGAGACAGAAGAAGCGACACCCGTCCTCATGGAGGAGGCCGCGCAGGCACCAGAGCACTACCTGCCTGTACCGGAGCCCCGACTGTCATCTGTTCCAGAGCCGGCTGCTTCCTCCGCAGGTGAGCGCCGCCAGGACTGGGGGGCGCCAGGAGAGCTGCCGCAAACCGGACACTGTAAGCTGCAGTTTGATGGTGGAGACATGGAGCAGCTGGTGGAGGAGAATTTCAACCGGCGTCAGGAGGAAGAGTGGAGACGTTGGGAGCGGGAAGCAGAGCGACAAAGGGAGCAGCGAGAATCCCAAAAACTTCGGCAACGTAACCTGGAGAAGGACCGGGCAGATAAGGACCGGATGAGAAAGGATAAAGGAACCCTGTGTGAGCCGCGGCGTAAGGGTGCAGTACGGAGCTTTAAATTGAAAGGTGGTTGGGGCTTCATCCAGGAGCCTGGACTTTATTTAGAAGTTTTTGTGAACCGGCGGGACGTGGAGGCTCACCTCCCAGAAGGACACCCGGGGAGGGACCTGTTGCCAGGAGACTTGGTGACTTACACCCGACACTGGGGTTACAATGGATGGTACGCCCTAAATGTTACCAGGTGCGACCCCTACTCCCCAGTGTGTCAGGAACCTGTGAGACCCTCGGAGCCTTCAGCCTCCCACATCCAGGCCTCTGCAAAAGTGCCCACCCCACGCCGTAAATCTCCCAAGCCTCCCTCAGTGGTCTCCTCAGCAGCCCCAGCTATGGACATGATAAGTATAGCTGGCCCGTACCCGGCGCCTGTTAGGCCCCCTGGGGTTCGTTCAGTCCGGGACATAGGGTTCCAGACCCGGAGGGAGATGAAAGAGGTGGCCACACAGACCCAGATAGCGGGTCACGACTTGACTGTACAGGCCACACGACGTCATCAGGTCCTGGTGGTCCTTGGTGCCTCGGATGTTTGGCAAGCATCAGAAGAGTACCAGGTGGTACCTGGAACACCCCTGCCAAAGAATTATAAATAACCCGGACAGGGTCCCTGTATGTAAATAGTTAAATTGTTTATGTACCCGGACGGGTGAATGTTAATAAAAAAGTTTTTTAATTTAATAAAAAAAAAAAAAAACACAGTTTTCATTACTTTTATTACAGTCTCATCCTGCGACGCCATCGATCTCCTGTAAAAAAATGAAAAAAAAAAAAAAAAAAGTATACCACCTGACCGACGCAGTCCATAGTAACGAGTGTCCCACGACGATCCAGCTCTGCTACATCAGAATCCCGGCGCAGCACAGCTGATTACCTGCTTCCCCGGCGGTGACGTCATCGGACTGGTTTACGGCCGGGATTACCCTGCAGTCACTGCAGTTATCGCGAAAAACTGCATGTGACCGCCAGGGAGAAGATAATGGCGGCCATCAAGCAGTCCAGGACGTGACCGCCGGAGATCTTCTGCCAGGTAAGTGCCGCTGACTCCTGACAGACCCGACCGACGGACACTCACAGTGACAGTGACAAATCCGATTCCGGTATTCGATAAGACGAAAATATCTAAACGAATTATCGAAAGGCCGATAGAGCTAATATCGGCCGATAGCCGATATTTGCATTATCGTATCGCTCAACACTACTGCTGACAATGATGTCTATCTGTTAGGAACTGAAATCTATCTATACAGCACATTTCTATTTACTTTGTTTTTCGGACTATAAGACTCACGATTTTGCTCCCAAAATGTGGAGGAAAATGGGGGTGCGTCTTATAGTCTGGATGTAGGGGCTCTGGCTGTGGTGGGGAGGTGGGGGAGAGGTTTCGGCAGAGCAGTGGGTCACAGAGGCAGGAGCCGGCAGCTCCGGCTAACTCCTGTGCCCGCTGCTAAAGAGAAATGAATGTGTACTGCATTCCATGCCTGTAAGGGGTCAGGGCTTAGCCCCTTTAAATGTTTATGCTGCTATGTACATTAACCTGTATATAATTGTAATATATTGCCTTGTGATGTATTTTCATATCTTTGTATCATATGTAAGATAGGGACAGTGCAGTTAGGAAAATGGCTATTAGATGGGGGCACTGAGTACACTGCATAGTAAGGTTTAACTGTAGTACAGTAGGAGTTAACATTAGGAGGGGTAGCTGGGGAATAAGATAGTGAGACTTCCTGTTTATAGTCAGTCAGGGGGTTGACCCCTGTGTGTGCTCAGGCAGCCTATGGCCTGGGCTGCTCGGCTGCCTCGTAACTTTAGAAGTAGAAGCCCAGCCTTCCAAGGAAAGGAGTGGGAGTATTAAGAAGAAGAAGAGAAGAGTTAAGAGCACAGTCTATGCAGCAACATAGTGGCTAAGTTACAGAAGAAATAGAGTGGGCCACCGTGAAAGTGCGCGGGCAGGATAACTGTAAAGGGGTGGACGACCCAGTAGATAGTGTTTCCGTGTCTGGTCTGAAGTCGGTTCCAGGGAGATACATTGATGTGGCGTTTTCACCGGGCTTCTCATCCCGTTATATCTTTGTGGCCTATCCTTGGGAGGTAGAAGAAGTTAAGGAAAGGCAAAGAAAATGCATTGCTGGTACTGTGACAAGTGTGCTGGAAGTGTTATGGATGTGCTGTGTCCTCAAGAGAATAAATCAGTTATGTTTAGAGTTGCTTTGGCCTCTGTCTCCCTTCTTTTGAGCGGGAAGAAGAACATGGGACATGGCAGGAAAGAAGCATCGGCCGACACAGTGAGTACGGAAGGTGCTGACATGATCACCACCCGTCCGGCATACTACATGCCCATGGGCGTGCTGGGCAATGAATATTCATTTTTCTGGCATCCTGGTATGACTGGCCCCATCCCGTTGCTGGTATGATTGGTCCATCCTTATTCTGTTATGATTGGCCCCATCCCATTGCTGGTATGATTGGTCCCATCCTTGTTCTGGTATGATTGGCCCCATCCCATTCCTGGTATGATTGGTCCCATCCTTATTCTGGTATGATTGGCCTTATCCGTTCCTGGCATGCATGGCCCATCAGAAAAGATGAAAAAAAAACTAACCATTACACTTACCTTCCTCGCTCCCTCGCAGTGTCCTGCTGCGGTGCCAGCAGCTGCTTAATGCTTGAGTAAGCAGCGCATGGCAGGGACATCATGCACTGATTACAAGCAGAGCACAGCTGCCGGAATACTCATCGGGACTGTTCATCGGAGATCGCGGTGAGTATTCATTCCTCTTCATTAGTGCGCAGTGTCAGGCGCTGGCTTCCTGCTGCTGCGGGGGTCACGTGTGCCGAAACTTAAGAGAAATAAATATTCTGAATATTTACTTACTTTGTTTCCTGTCATTTAGCCAATTCCTTACCCATCTGCATATAGTTTCCCCCAGTCCTTGCTTCTGCTGCTTCAGTATAAGGCTGTTATGTGGAACAGTATCAAATGACTTCGCAAAGTCCAGATAAATCACATCAGCCGCATTACCAACATCCAGATTTGCACTCACCTCCTCATAGAAACCCAACATGTTAGACACGACTTATTCTTCATGAATCCATGTGGATGCTGAACTCTATACAGTGGCTTGCAATAGTATTCACCCTCTTTTGCAACATGTGTTTAAATATGTTTGTAATCCAATTTATGTTTGATGCATCAGCACTAAATAGTCTATGCTGGTGAAGTGAAGTTAGAAAAATATTATTTAAATAAATATTAAATATATGGGATCAAATACCGTATATACTGGAATATAAGCCAAGATTTTCAGCCCATTTTTTAGGGCTGAAAGTCCCCCTCTCGGCTTACATTCGAGTCATATACCAGGGGGTCGGCGGGGGAGGGGGAGCGCAGCTGTCCTATATACTCACCCCTCCGCCGGCGCGGTCTCTGCAGCCCCCTGCTCTTCTCCCACGGTCCCGGCGCCAGTGTTCAGCGGTCAGCTGGTACTGCTCATTAAAGTCATGAATATGCACATATTCATGACTTTAATGAGCGGTAACACGTGACCGCTGAACACTGGCGCCGGGACCGTGGGAGAAGAGCAGGGCAGAGACGCGCCGGCGGAAGGGTAAGTAGCGATATTTACCTGTCCCGTTCTGCCGCTGTGTCCTCGGGTCCTCTTGCTGCGATGTTCAGGCAGAGGGCGCGATGATGTGGTTACTGCGCGCCGCGCCCTCTGCCTGATCATTGACTGCTGGAGGACCCGGAAGACAGCGGCGAGCAGCGGTGGACCCGGTGACAGGTAAATGTCTCACGTGCCGGGGCCCTGAGCGAGCGGTGACACCGGCACCTGTCCCCCATAGCGCGCCGGTGTCCCCGCCTGCTCAGGACACCGGCAACTGGCCCCCGCAACGAGAGGTGAGTATGCTCTTTTTTTTTTTTTTTCGGTTGCAGCAGCAGCGGCAGCAATTGAGGCCTATACTATGGAGCATAATCTATGGGGGCACAATCTATGGATCATATATGGGGGCACAATCTATGGAGCATCAATGGGGGCACAATCTATGGAGCATCTATGGGGGCACAATCTATGGAGCATCTATGGGGGCTCAATCTGTGGAGCATCTATGGGGGCACAATCTGTGGAGCATCTATGGGGGCATAATCTATGGATCATCTATGGGGGCACAATCTATGGAGCATCTATGGGGGCATAATACATGGGCAGCATATAGGGCATAATCTCATTTTCCACCCTAGGCTTATACTCGAGTTAGTAAGTTTTCCCAGTTTATTGTGGCAAAATTAGGGGGGGTCAGCTTATACTCGGGTCGGCTTATACTCGAGTATATATGGTAAGTAAAAATTGGCATATGCATATGAATTATTATTATTATTATTAAATTCTAGGTTGTGAGGTAGCAAAATATGAAAATATCAAGGGGGTGAATAGTTTTGTATGCCACTATAGGTGCAGCTGGTGTCAGGTAGTGCAGAGGTACCGGAGAAATGCAGAAGGGACCACAGTCTTTATTATTCTCACCACACTATTACTGAACTCCAAGTGGTAGTGATTTGAGGATGACTATTTGTGTCACAAAGCCAAAAATACACTTGCAGCATGTCTACATGTAATGTGCCACCCTCCTGTCATCCACTATTGTAACTTATCTGTGTAAGACTACCAAGTTTTATGTATTAAGTTTATTTGCACTGCTCAGTTGTGTTCAGCTGGTACGTTTTTTAAAGTGTGTGCCACTGAACTACTTGTAACATTTTCTGCGGCCTTTCTTGCCAGACATGTTTACCTTGTGACCGGCGGCCATTTTCCTGGAGACCAAAACATTACAGCAATGGAAGTATGGGGGCTCAGGGCTTTCACAAAATGTCGGCAGAGCCCCCGCACCACCGAGCATCTGTGAAACTGCTGCGCATCAGCCTGGGATGGATGTGTGGGAGCTTTCACAAAATTGCGGAGCCCCACACCACCAAACCTGCCTGGGATGAGTCAGGTCATCGTTAGACCACCGAACACCTCCTGTGACCCTCTCCGCCAGCGCTCCTGATTACAACCTACTTCCCTGGTAAGCTGAATAATTCATTTGATGCATTAATTTTTTCCCTATTTTTCTTCTGAAAATTTGGGGTGTGTCTTGTGGTCTGGTGCGTCTTATAGTCCGAAAAATATGGTAATTCTCGAGTTATAATGCCATAATTCAAAATGCTAATGGAGCGCCCCGCAGGGCCGTGGGGTACTCGGTACCGGGTCGGTCCTTCAGGGAATGTCGCGGCAGCAGTAATCCGGTCCTTGACCCTGGGTGTCCAAAAAAATAAATGAGGAGGAAAGTTTATAGGGTATTAATTCGTGACGCCACCCGTGGTGTTCGGCAATAAGGGGATGGCCGACGCTGCCTAAGGAGACCGCTGGGGCCGTTGGTGATGCAGCAGAGTTGTTACAGCTCTCCACAGTAGAGCTAGGCCCCAGGGCAGTTATAGTTCTTATAAATACATTGGGGAACAGAAGCCTGTAGTTCCAGCAAAGGTAATAAGTTTTTGGCAACTATGAGAGACAATTACCTTTCACAACTAGTTCAGGACCCAACAAGAGGGGGGGCACTGCTAGACCTAATATTATCTAACAGGCCAGACCGCATATCAAATATAAGGGTTGGGGGTCACTTGGGTAATAGTGATCACAAAATAATAAGCTTTCATGTATCCTTTAATAAGATGTGTAGTCGAGGGGTTACAAGGACACTAAACTTCAGGAAGGCAACTCTCCAACGGATGAGAGATGATCTTGGTGCAATAAACTGGGACGATATCCTGAGACATAAAAATACACAAAGAAAATGGGAGACATTTATTAGCATCCTGAAGAGGACCTGTGCACAGTATATACGCTATGGGAATAAACATGCTAGAATTAGGAGGAAACCACTATGGCTAAATAGAGCTGTAAGGGCGCAATAAGTGACAAAAAGAAAGCGTTTAGGAATTAAAGCAAGTAGGTAGTGAAGAGGCATTAAATAAATACAGAAGACCGAATAAATTCTGTAAAAAGCAAATCAAGACAGCAAAGATTGAGGCAGAGAGACTCATTGCCAGAGAAAGTAAACATAATCCCAAAATATTCTTTAACTACATAAATAGCAAGAAACTAAAAAATGATAGTGTTGGTCCCCTTAAAAATAGTCTGGGTGAAATGGTGGATGAGGATGAGGAAAAAGCCAATATGCTAAATGACTTTTTTCAACTGTATTTACACAATCCCATGACAGATAACATGTCAGGCAGCTGCTGCCAAGGCAAATAAAATAATGGGATGCATTAAAAGAGGCATAGATGCTCATGAGGAGAACATAATTTTACCTCTATACAAGTCACTGGTGCGACCACACTTAGAATACTGTGTACAGTTCTGGTCTCCGGTGTATAAGACAGACATAGCTGAACTGGAGCGGGTGCAGAGAAGAGCGACCAAGGTTATTAGAGAACTGGGGGGTCTGCAATACCAAGACAGATTATTACACTTGGGGTTGTTTAGTTTGGAAAAACGAAGGCTTAGGGGTGATCTTATTACAATGTATAAATATATGAGGGGACAATACAAAGACCTTTCTAATGATCTTTTTACTCTTAGACCTGTGACGGGGACAAGGGGGCATCCTCTACGTCTGGAGGAAAGAAGGTTTAGTCATAATCACAGACGCAGATTCTTTACTGTAAGAGCAGTGAGACTATGGAACTCTGCTGTATAATGTGATAATGAGTGATTCCCTACTAAAATTTAAGAAGGGACTGGATGCCTTTCTTGAAAAGTATAATATTACAGGCTATATTCACTAGTTTCCTAGATATTGCGTTGATCCAGGGAGCTAGTCTGATTGCCGTATGTGGAGTCGGGAAGGAATTTTTTTCCCCAATGTGAAGCTACTGTTTGCCACTTGGGGTTTTTTTTTGCCTTCCTCTGGATCAACATGTTAGGGCAGGTTAGGATAGCATATGGGTTGAACTAGATGGACTTAAAGTCTTCCTTCAACCTTAACCCCTCTCTGCCATCAGACGTACTATTCCGTCCATGTGACCCTGGACCTAATTCCATGGACGGAATAGTACGTCATGGG
>JARQOD010000004.1:462526291-462588177 GCA_033576555.1 Oophaga sylvatica
TCCCGTTGGGGTTTGGGGGGTTGGGGGCTAAATTTGGGGGTTAGGGTTGGCGCTAACGTTAGTATTAGGGTTGGGTTTGGGGCGAAAACGTTGGGTTTTTTTTTTTTTTTTTTTTTTTTTTTTTTGGTTGGGATTAGGGTTATGGGGGGTTGGGTTTGGGTTTGTGGTTGGGTTTGGGGGGAATAGGGTTTTGGGGTTTGGGGGTTTGGGGAGTTAGAATTGGGGGGTTTCTGTTTTTGGGGCCCATCGGAGCTCGGGGAATGTGACATGGCGTTGATCTAATTCCAAAACCCCAATTTTTGCTTTAAAAAAAGAAAAAATGGTGCCCTTTTCACTTCTGAGTCCCCCATGCGCCCAAACAGTAGTTTAAAACCCCACATATGGGGTATCAGCATACTCGGGCCCCCCAAGAGTTATTTTGAATTTGGCCCCAAATTTCTCCTTTTCCCCCTTTTGGGAAAAAAAAAACTGGGGACGACAAAATCATTTTTGAAAAAAAAAAAAAAAAATTTTTTTTTTTTTTTACGGGGGGATTTTAAAAAAAACTTCTGTGCTTTTACTTGGGGGGGCTTCATAGCACTCCCCACTAGTGTTGAGCGTTATTGTCGATTTAAAAAAAATAGGGGATCGAAAATTGTTCGCCGATAGCACAAATTTTAATCGTCGATCCCCGGTTTCCGATACCGGAAGTCCCTTAAAAGTCAAAAGGGAAAAAAATATCCCAAAAAAAAAAAACCCTTTCTTTCGTTGTAAAACCAAAATATACCCACATAGAAAAAAATTTTATATATATAAAAAGGGATTTTTACTTAAAATTATTAAAAATTTTTTTTAGTTTATACCCCTTCTACATAAAAAAAGGAACCAAAATTTTCCAAAATTCCCCGGTTTTAAACCCCCCCCCCCCCCCTTGACACCCCCATAGAATTGCGGGCTGGTGCCGGTCCCCCAAAAACCCCTTGGCTTTTTTGGTTTCAACTTGGGCGTCACGAAGGGGTTTTCTGTAGCTCGCTATAAGCGAGTCCTGTGCCCCGGGAATTCCCGGGGTTTTGTGAAGGGAATTGCTAAAATCATCAGGGAATGTATTTGCCATTTTTCCTCCTATCGCGTCACGAAAAAGGGCCACGGTTTTAAAGAAGAAGGGCGTGTTTTTCGTGGGTGTCCCCCATCAGTGGCGGAAAACGATGGCCCCCCACTAAAAATTGGTACTGCAATGTAACATCGTGCCCCAAGCTGGGGAGTTCCCCCTCATCTTAACCCTCAGTGGCGGAACTAAACCCAAAAGGGCCCCCGCCCCCTTTTAAAAAAGAAAGGGCCCTCTCCGGATTGACACCATTGCCCTTTGGCAAAAGATTGGCTAATGGACCCGGGGAGCAAAAGGGGGGAAGGGGATGGAGCGTCAGAGCCCCCCCCCCAGGAAGCGGGGGGCCCCGATGCCCGGTCCCTTGGGCCCCCGGCCTTTGTAAACCCCCTCCGCTGAAAAAGCGGGGGTTCCCTAGAGGCCGGCCCCCGGCCCGGGGGAGGAGGTCCCAAAAGGAGGAAAAGCCAGTGGGCCCCCCTAAAAAAACTTGGAGCGGCGCCAATCCCTCTTACCTGAAGTGTCGCCCCGGGAAGGGGAAAAAAACCCTTTATGGGGGGGGGGCCCCTTTTGCAATGTGATCCTTTTGCGTTGTCGCAGTGGGGCACCGTTCCTAAAAAAAAACCAAAAGCACTCCCCGACCCCAAACCCCCGCTGTCTGCCCCCCCCCGCGGGGGAGGGGAAAAAGCGAACCCGTCCTCATGGGGGGGGCCGGGGCCCCACCAGGCACTACCCCCTTTTTCCCGGACCCCCAAAATGTCATCTTTTTTAGCCCCGTCTGCCTTCCTCCGCAGGGGAGCGCCCCCGGGGGCGGGGGGGGACGGGGGGGGAGCTGCCGAAAAAACCCGGGAAAAATGTAAGCTGCGTGGAAGTGGTGGAGACTTTGGGGCAATGGGGGAGGGGGAATTACAAACGGCGTAGGGGAAAAAGTGGGACTTTTTTGGGGCGGGGAAACAGAGTGAAAAAAGGGAGCACCCCAAAACCCCTAAAACTTCGCCAAGTCCCGGGGGGAAGGCCCCGGGGAGATAAGGGCCGGAGGAAAGGGAAAAGGAACCCCCGAGTGAGAAAACGGCGAAAAAGGGGGCAGTAGGACCCCTTTAAATTTAAAGGTGGGTGGGGCCATCAAGGAGCTGGACTTTATTTAGAAGTCTTTGTCCCCCCGGGGCGTGGGGGCTCACCCCCCAAAAGGGGCACCCGGGGGGCCCCGTTGCCAGGGACTTGGTGACTTCCCCCCGACATTTTGGGGGTTTCAATGGGGGTACCCCCTAAATGTTACCGGGGGGTGCCCCCCTTTTCCCCCCAGTGGGGTCAGGAACCTGTGAGCCCCCCCCAACCCTTTTAGCCCCAAAACCGGCCCCCTGCAAATTCCCACCCCACGCCGAAAATTTTTCCCAAAACCCCCCTCGTGGTTTCAGAAACCCCCGCTAGGGGAAGGGAAAAAAATAGCTGGCCCGTACCCGGCGCCTGTTGGCCCCCCGGGGTTCTTTTCAGTCCGTGACATGGGGGTCCAGACCCGGAGAGGGGTTTAAAGAGGTGGCCCCACAGCCCCGATAGGGGGTCACACTTGCTGTAGGGGGGGGGCCCCACGACTTTTATCAGGTCCCGGTGGTCCTTGGTGCTGGGAAAAGTTTTGGGAAGCCCCAGAAGAGTCCAAAAGGGGGTCCCCGGAAACCCCCCCCAAAAAAAGTCTAAAAACCCGGGGGCGGGTTTTCCCCCTATGTAAATAAAAAATTTAAAAATTTTTTATTTTCCCGGGGGGGGTGAATGTTCCAAAAATTTTTTTTTTAATTTTTAAAAAAAAAAAAAAAAAACCAGTTTTCATTTCTTTTATTACTGTCTCATCCTGCTCGAGCCATCGATCCCTGTAAAACAAAAAAAAAAAAAAAAAAAAAAGTATCCCCCTGTCCGACCCCGGGGCCAAAAATAACGAGTTTCCCAGACGACCCCGCTTCCCCACACAGAAGGGCCGGGGGACCCCCTAAAACCCGGGGGCACCCCCAGCTGTTAAAATGCTTCCCCGGGGGGGGGGACGCCCCCCGGGTGACTGTTTCCCCGGCCCCGGGGTTACCCTGAAAATCACTGCATTAAAACGCAAAAAGGGGTAATGGGGGCCTTTTAAGCAGTCCGGGGGCGTAAACCGCCGGAGATTTTGCCAGGTAAGTGCCGCTGACTCCGACAGCCCCCCCCGAGGGGGCACTCACAGTGACAGTGAAAAATTTCCCTTTTCCCGGGATTCGATAAGCGAAAATATCTAACGAATTATCAAAGGGCCCTTTTTGAAAAAAAACGGCCGATAGCGATATTTGTTTTTTGGGGATCGTCAACACTACTACCAAAATTTTTAGATAAGTTCCTTTTTCCCTTCCGACCCCCAAATGTCCCCATACTTGTTTTCTCCCACTTTTTTGGGGTTTAGCGTACTCAAAAACAATTTGGCCCCAAAACCCCTTTTTGGGGGAATTTCTCCTTTTTACCCTTGTGAAAATAAAATTTGGGGGGGGAAAAAATCTTTTTGGGAAAAAAAAAAAAAATTTTTTATTTTTACGGCTGCCCCTTTAAATTCCCCGTGAAGCCCTTGGGGTTTTAAATTTTCTCACCACCCCATCAGAAAATTTTCCCTTTTGGGGTCTTTTTTCCAAAATGGGGTCACTTGTGGGGGGTTTTCCCCTGTTTAGGCGCATCAGGGGTTCCCAAAATGCGACATGACCCCCCGGGCCTTCCCCTCAAAGTTGCAATCCAAAACTTCATATTTTTCCCTTTCCCAGCCCCGACGTGTGCCCATACAGTATTTAAACCCCACATATTGGGTATCAGCGTCTCGGGGAAAATTGGGGGCAAAAATTTTTTGGGGGCCAATTTCCCTGTTATTTTTTTTTAAAATTTTAAAAATTGGGGGCAAAAAAAAAAATTTTTGTAAAAAAAAAAAGGATTTTTTTTTTTTCCGGGGTGTCTTTATAAACTTTTGTGAAGCACTTCGGGGTTAAAGTGCTCACCACACATCTAGATAAGTTCCTTTTGGGGTCTTTTTCCAAAATGGGGTCACTTGGGGGGTTTCCTTTTAAAAGGGGCATCGGGGGGGCCCCAAAAGGGGCGGGGCTCCCCAGACCTTTTTATAAATCGGGGAACCCCCAAAAGTCACTACCCCCTTTTCCCGGCCCCCCCCCGTGCGCCCATACAGTTTTTCCCCCAATATTGGGTATCAGCGTATAGGAAAAAATTGGGACAAAACTTTCGGGGTTCAATTTCTCCTGTTCCCCCTTTTGAAAAAAAAATTTGGGGGCGAAAAAAAACTTTTTTTTAAAAAAAAAAAAAGGGTTTTTTTTTTTCGGCTTTTACGTTATAAACTTTTGTGAAGCACTTCGGGGTTAAAAATGCTCACCACACATCTAGATAATTTTTTTGTGGGGTTATTTTCCCAAAAGGGGCCCCCTTGGGGGGGGTTTCCCCCTTTTTAGGCACATCAGGGGCTCCCCAAATGCGACATGACTCCCCCCGGGAAACCCTTCCACCCCAAAATCTGCAATCCAAAGGGAAAAAATTCCCCCTTCCCCACCCCCCGGTTTCCCCCATACAGTAGTTTACTCCCACATATTGGGTATCGGGGAAAATCGGGGGAAAAAATTGGGGCAAAAAATTTTTTGGGGCCCCAAATTTTTCCTGCTCCCCCCTTTTTAAAATAAAATATTGGGGGCTAAAAAATCATTTTTGTAAAAAAAAAAAAAATTTTTTTTTTTTACGGCTGAAAAATTTTAAACTTTGGGGAAGGGGATTTTGGGGTTCAAAGTGCTCACCCACATTAGATAAGTTCCTTGAGGGGTCTAGTTTCCAAAAGGGGGGGGGGGGCCCCCGGGGGCCCCCGCTGGCATGGGGTTCGGGGGTTAAAAAAAAAGTCAAACGGCGCTCCTTCCCTTCCAAACTCTGCCATGCCCCCAAAAAAGGGTTTTTTCCCCCACAAAATGGGGTATAGCCCCACTCAGGACAAATTGCACAATAATTTTGGGGGGTTTTGTTTCCCTTGGGAAAAAAAAAAGGGGGTTTAAAAGATCAATTTTGGGGGAAAAAATTTTTTTTTAAAATTTTGGGGTCTAGTTATAAACTTGTGTAAAAAACTTGGGGGTTCAATTGCTCCCAAAAAATCAGATAAGTTCCTTGGGGGGTTTTTTTCCCAAATTTTGGGGGCATTTGTGGGGGGTTTCCACTGTTTAGGCACATCGGGGGGGTCCCCAAATGCAACAGGGGTCCAATCTAATTCCACCAAAATTTTGGTTTTAAAAAATCAAATGGTGCCCCCTTCCCTTCCCCGCTTCCCCCTGCGCCCAAACCCCGGGGGTTCCCCCCCCCCAAAATGGGGTACGGTATCAGGAAAAAATTTGGGCAAAAAATTTTGTGGTCCTTTTTCCCCTGTTCCCCCAGGGGGGAATAAAAAATTATTTAAATTTTAAAAGGGGAAAAAATTTTTGTGGGAAAAAAATGGGGTTTTTTTTTTTTCATGCCCGGGCTTTAAAAAAAAGGGTTTAAAAACATTGGGGGGGCAAAGTGCTCCCCAAAGATTTTAGAAAAGTTCTTAGGGGGTCTAGTTCCCCAAAAGGGGGGCCCCGGGGGGGGGTTTTTCCCCCGTTTGGGGTCATCGGGGGACTCCCCAACGGAACAGGGGCCCCACCCCAAAGTTTGCATTCCAAAAGTTATGCTTTTTTTCCCAAACCCCAAGGGGCCCCAAAAAAGTTTCCCCCCCCCACTTTTTGGGGTTCCCCCGGAAAAAAGGACAAATTGGACAAAAAGTTTTGGGGGCCAATTTTTCCTTTTGGGAAAAAAAAAAAAATTTGGGGGCTAAAAAACCCCCTTTTTTGGGAAAAAAATTTTTTTTTTTTTTTTTTTCCCCCCAGGCATTTTAAATTTTGTGAAACATTTGGGGGGTTAAAAAGTGTCAACAGTTTTTAGAAAGTTCCTTAGGGGGTTATTTCCCCAAAAGGGTTTTTAAATTGTGGGGGGTTTCACTTTTTGGGGCGTATGGGGGTTTTCCAAAAAAAGGGACATGGCGTCCAATCTAATTTCCCCAAGCCAATTTTGTTTGAAAAAGTAAAAGGGGGCGCCCTTTCCCCCTTACGAGTTGGGGGGGCCCCAAAAACAGTGGTTTTCCCCCAAAATATGGGGTTTGGGGGTTAAAAAGGAAAAAAATTGACAAACAACTTTATTCCCCTTTTTTCCTTTTACCCTTGTGAAAAAAAAAAAAGTTTGTAAAAGATTTTTTTTTGTGGCTAAAAAAGTTAATATTTAATTTTTTTCCACCGTTGCTTCACCCCCTTGAAGCACCTGGGGGAAAATAAATTTTTAAAATTGGGGGTTTTGAGCCCCTTGGGGGGTGAGGTTTTTAAAATTTTGTCTTTTTTGGGTATTTTTGCCATAAAAACCTTTTCAAAGGACTTCAAATGAAAAGGTGGCCCAAAAAAAAAAGGGCTTTGTAAATTTTGTTGAAAATTTTAAAATAACTGGAAAAATTTTTAAACCCTTTTTTTTCCAAAAAAAGGAAAATTTTGGTTCCAAAATTGTGTGTTTTTAAAAGTAAAATTTTTGGGAAAAATTTTTTTTATTAAAAATTTTGTGTGAATATTTTCTTTTTTTAAGGGAAAAAAAAATTAATTTTTTTTTGAAAATTGAAAATTTAAAAAAAAATTTTCCCCCCATATTTGCTTTTTTTTAAAAAAAATTAAACCCCAATTTTATCAAAAAAAATTTTTACCAAAAACCATGAAGTACAATATGTCAAAAAGGAAAAAAAATCTCAGATTGGGGGAAAAACCCTTTTTTAAAAGGTTCCGGTTTTTAAACCTCATAAAGACCCCAGGGGTCAGTTTAAAAAAATTGGCCCCCGGTTTTAAACGTGCAAACCCCTTTGGGGGGGGGAAAAGGGGTTAAAACCCCTATGTTACTATGTTACTATTTAAAGGAAAATAGCAATGTTGGGGTGGGGAATGGGGGAAAAAAATTTAAAAAAACCCCCAGCCCCCTTGAACTTTTTTTTTCCTTAACCCCTTTTTTTGATGATTTGGAGTGCAGAGGGGAGCCCGCGGGGGCCGATGGAAATAGAGGGGGACGGGGGGGAAAAAAATTTTAGGATTCCCAAAAGGCCAGGGGGAATTTGGGGGGCCTCCTTACTGCACTGTCCTCTAAAAATGGTGTGCTTAAAGCTATGCGGGGGCCCCTTTTCCCCTTATTGTCATAGTACTTGCCGGGATGGCAGGCAGATTGAGCCAAAATTTCAGGTGTCGTCCTTCGGGGCAGCTCCGGCCCCCGGGTATGCGGGGGGGTGCCCCGAGTGTTTGATAGGCAGGAGACCTGCAGTTCACTGCCCTCCGGTTTTTGCTGTGGGACGTAGTACCTATGCAGCCACAGACCCGGGTTGGTTTTTTTAGGGGCTCTGCTCTGGGGTGGCTTGGTCAAGCCCCACCCCCCGGTTTTTTCCCGGGGCTTTCTTTTTCCTCCCCAACTCTTCTCTGACTCAGACTGCAACTTAGTCTGGGGACGAGCCCCCTCACTTTCCCGGGGCCCCAGCACGGGCTGAAAAACCCTCCCCCCCCGGTCGGAAGTAGAGAAAACTCCCTAAAACCGGTTTTTTACCCCCCTTTTTTGTCTGGAGTCGGGGAAAAAATTTTTTGGGGTCCCGGGGGTTACCTGATCGGGGGAAATCCTCCTTGCTTCCAAGCATGACATCCCCCCTGTGCGGGGGAAAAGACACCCGTGGCACTGAACCTTGGGGGGCCACACTAATGTGTCTTTAAAACTTGGGTAAAAAAAAAAAGTCGGGACAAAATTTTTTAAAAAAATTTTCCTTTTTTTTGGGTTTTTACAATTTTGTTCCCCTAAAAGTTTTTAAAGTTTTAGTCGATGTTTTGTAGGTGGGCCCCAAAAAGGGGCATTCGGTCAAGAGAAGATTTTAAAGTAAAAAAAATTTTATATGAAGGGGAATGGTTACATGTTTCGATAAAGAATTTTTAATTTTTAACCTTTTCCCCCCTTTGCATCTAAAATTTTCCGGACCCCTTTTTCCCCAACCCCGGGCCCCCCGGTGATGGGGGAAGGTCTTTTAAAAAATTAAAAGGCATAGGGGATATAATTGAATTTTTTTGGGGGAAGGGGTATGGTTAATAGTTGGGGGTTTTGCCCACAAGGGGAAAAAGGTTAGATAAATGGGAAGGGGATTGCTAGTTCAGGATTCCCGGGGGGGGCTGCAGTCAATTTTGGGGTCAGGGCTGGGGGGAATAGAGTCAGTGAGAGGAAGTGTTCAACAATGACGTGTTCAAAGGTTCCCAGGCAGCATACACAGCGGCGAAGAAAGCCCCCTCATTTTCCAAGTCCCCAAACGTATGTGGACAATTGAAGTCTTTTGAGATCCCGGGATCCCGTTTTGGGTTTTAAGTCCAGAAAAAGTTTTTGGGTTTTCCATGTCTCTGTTTTTCCTGTGAGGAAAAATGTCTGTCAGAGCCTAGGGAAGGGGGAAAAAGGGGTGGGAAAAGGGTTTTTTTCCCCGGGTAGGAGGTCCCTGGTACCAAAAAAAGGTGTTTTTTGGTGGGAAGCAGGTCAGGAAAAAAATAGTCAAGGTTTATAGTACTTGGGGAAAAAATAACATCATCCTGAGGGGATTCTATCTCACTCTTTTGTGCCCCAAACCCCCTTTAAAATTTTAAAATTTTAAAAGTATGCAGCTGATTCGGGGGCCCTGGAGGGAAGGTTTTAACCCCAAGGGGTCCCGAGCTTTAAAATGAATACGGGGAAAAATTTTTACAGCACATCAGAGGGGTGTTAGAACCCAAAATTTGAGAGGGGTTTCAAGGAAAGAGAACTCACTTCGGCCCCCCAGAACCCCCGCTCTGTCCCCCTTATTAATTTTTTTTTTGGGTTTTTGAGTAAATTGTAAATATTTCAGAATTTTTTTAAAATTTATTGAAAAATTTCATCACATTTTTTGTATTGTTCAGTGGTTACAGTGTTCCCCCTTTATTTTTAAAAAACTACTGCCCCTCCCCTTTTGGCATCCTGGGTATCAGTTCTGGGCTAAATGGTTACTGAAGGGAAATCCATTTTCCCCTGATCTTTGTTGGGGTTTTTAAAAAAAATTTCTGTGTTTTTGTTTGTCCCCCCCTTTTTTTGGAGGTTAAACCCCATAGTGTCCCCCTCGGGTTTAAAATCGGGGTTTTCCTGTTATTTTCTGTCGGCGTCTCGGTCCTTGGGCCCCACGGCAGGTTCGCCCCCTTCCAGGTTTGCTTTTTACTTTTCCCCTTTGTCCATTTTTTTGGACAGAGGTGTTTTTCATTTGTTATCCCCCTGTCCTATCACACTGCGATAAAATGGGGAAAACCCCCCCCCTTTCTGTTTCTCTGCGGTTTTATAGTTTTAAAATGGATTCCCCCTTGGCGTTCTAGTTTTTACTTGGGGAGTATCTAGGCCAGTGAGATAAGGTATTGCTGGGGTTTTTTAAAAATTACTGCACTCCCCCCGTTCCAAAAAAGGTTTTCCCGTGAAAAAATTCGAAAGCCTTGTAGGGACCAAATTTTCCAAGTTGTCTTCTTAGTTTTTCCTTTTTTGGGTTTTTTATCAAAAATTGCGCTGAAGCCTCTAGGGCCGCTTAAAATTGGATACAAAAACTCTGTAACGGAAACCCCCGCGTTGGTTTGTGCATTTTTTAAAAAAAAAAATTTGACCCTTTTAAAAAAAGTGTTTAAAATATCAGGGGGTGCATAAAAAAATAGGTGCAAATTTTGGATTGAGATTGCGCAGCCCCGGGCCCCCAGGTTTTTTAAAATGAAAAACCAACCCCACTTTGTTATCTTTTTTTTTTCCCCACCCCCCAACAAGCTGGAAAAAAACATTTTTTGGAATCAAAAACCAAATTTTTTCTGGATTGTTTGGCAGAAGTTGCTCTTGGAGGAAGTTTAGATATTATTCTTTATTCATATTTAAAATTTTTTTAGGCAATTCCCTGAGTAAAACCCTTCTATTATGAAAACCCCAAAACCCAAAACTTTAAGGGGTTTTTTTGGCATGCACAAAATTTAAGGAAAGGGTTACCTTTTTTTCCCTAGCAGTTCTTCTTTCGAAGCCCAAAAAGTCTAAGGGGGTTTTTTAAAAAGAAAAAAACTTTACCCAGTCTCTGAAACCCCCAATTTTCCCCTTTTTTCACTTTTTACTTTTTGGGCAAACAAAAGCAAAAGTGAAAAACCCGTTTTTTTTTTTTAAAACATTGATTGTTTTTGTTTTAAACAGCCCCCAAATACATTTTTCTAAAAAAAGAAAAAAGTTTTCCCTTTTTTTTTATCGAATCTCAGAAAGGAACCAATTTGAATAAAATTTTTGTTAACCCCAAAGTGGCTTTTGGTGATTTTTTGAAACATTCACATTTTAAAACAGCAACATTTTTTTCTCCCCTTTTCCCCGGACTGTCAAAAAAGGGAAAATGGGGAAACCCTTTTTTTTTTTTCCCAAAATTTGGAAAAAAAGGATGACACTCGGTCCCACTTGATCAAAGCTCTTATCGGGAAAAAAATTTGGGCTGTTTTTCTCGTAAGTGAGAAAATTGGGACCCCTAAAAAGACCCAAAAAGGTTTTAAGGCCCCCCACAGTACCGTGTTGACCATTTGGGGTTCAGCCCCGTTGACGAAAAAAATTTTTTCCCCTTGACAAACAAGGTGCAAATGAGCATTTTTAAAAGTATTGTCAAATGAAAAAGGCCCCCAATTTTTTGCAATGAGCAACCCCCTTGATAAGACAGATTTAAAAAAAACCCATTTTTAAAAAACCCCACGGAAAAAAAACCCTGCTTGTCTATTAAAAAAAAAAGCCATCTTTAAAGGGGGTGATGAAAACTGCATAAAAAATGCAGTGTGGGGGCCCCTTTTTTTTTACTTTCAAAAATATATTATTAACTTTTGTTTCCCCAAATTTTCTTTAGAAAACAAAATGTAGAATGGGGAAGCAAAGGCCAAAGCGGGGTTATATTTTAAAATTAAACAGACCCACCCAAAAAAAAAAAAATGCAGACCCCTACCAGCCCCCCAAAAATTTTTAAAACCCCCGTCCCCCTAAAAAAATTAGACTTCAGCCAGTCTCATCAATTAATTCAGAATTCAGTTTTTCAAAAATTTTAAAAAAAATAAAAACCCCCGGATCGGAAACAAAAAAAAATTTTAGATCCGAGCCCAGCCTTAGCACTGTTCCTGGGTCCCTTCCCCAAAAATTTTGGGGATTATTGAACTGGGGCTGCCCCCGGCCAGCTTTTTTATTTTGTTTTTCCCCCCCAAAATACTTTTTACATTCTGACTATCTGATTGCTTGGCTGCACCCAGAGGACACAAAAATAGAGAGCTGCGAGAATGGGTGTTATTTTGGGTTTGGTTGTACGTTTTACAAAGAAATTCCAACAAATAAAGGCCTTTAAAAAAATAAATTAAAAAAATTCAGTCTGAAAATAGGGTTTTAACCCCAATGTTCAGTAAAGAATAAACACTTTAAGTTATACATTATATCAAGTGTCTAATATATAGTTTTATGTTAAAGAAGTGCATAATCTGTAATTTTCCCCCCCCCCTACGCGAAAAAGGAAATCTTGATTTACTTGCGTTGCACTCTGTATTTAACAACTCTTTTCTTGTCTACGAGCCTTTTGCTAAACTCCTTTTATGTCTTTGCCACCAGTCGAGATTGGGAAATGGTAAATTAATCCAGGCACTAATTATCTAGATGATAATCTGTCCTTCTGTGTGAGCAAAACCCAAAATTCAGTGATTGGAACGAAGAAAGTCTTTGATGTTGGGCTTGTCTTGTAAGCTGAAAGGGGGTTTTTCAGCAAAGTCTGTCGGGCCTGAACCAGGTTTCATTCAGGGGGGCAAAATATCTTAAGCACTCCGCTTTTGACCCTAATAGCAAATACTTAAGTATGAATTAAACTGGACAGCCCTTTCCCAAAAAAGCTTTTCCGGTTTATTTCTGCAGCTATTTTTATTGCATCAAAATGTTTAAATCCCAGACATCCTGACAAATTGTGTTTATTGTGGGCAAAAGTCAACAGGGTTCAAAAATCTTTTTTGCGTCTCTTACCTGACAACCATTAGAGAAAATACCATTATTGTTAGGTTTGGAAGGAGGTTGCTTTCTAAGATGTGCACATTAACCCATTATTTGTCTTGAAGCCTTCTATATTTTACAGTCTCTGTGGTAATAGCATTTTCTTTTCCATTTTTTTTTTCTTTATTAATTAAAACCACTGATGGATTGGCATTCTTTGCACACAGTAGAAAAAAACTAAAAAAAAAAATTCTTACAGCAAACATATGTTTGCTAGTAAAAACCTGACAACTCTGACAAACCACTCCATTCCGACACAAAGCATCTAACTGTGTCTTTCAATCTTCAGTTCCCAAACCCAACAAAGGGGAGCTTGCCGGCTTTCTAGAGGACTTCATTTTGTCCTACTAAGGCCGGAAATAAAACCAAACTTGCAGTTTTGGGAAATTTTTTAGGAGACTGCGCCGAGGGAATACTTCAATGATACGAAGATTCAGAAAACCCCGGGACTGAAGGAAAAGGGATCCCAATAACCAAGGGGAAGAGGTCAGACGGACCCTCCACTGGACGTAACCCTTATTTGGATAAAAAATATAGGCTATTCAGACATTTGAAAATCCACCATTCATAGCCCCAACAAGAGACAAAACCTCCCAAAATCAGTGCCCCAGGGAGAAAGGCCATACAGTTTGAAAACCAAAAAGAAATCATCTTTTAAACCTGCTGACAAGGGGAGGTCCCAAAAGTCATGATGAAAACATCAGACTATATGAAGGAAGCAAACCCGACAACTTACGGACACCGCTTCAAAGAAAAACTGGGGCGGACCCTACACAGGGGCTATTAAAGGAAATAAGAAGTTGGTAAACTTGTCTGTTGGACAAAAACCATAAGAGTGAGGGCCTGATACCAGGAAAAATCCAAAGAACAGGGACATTCTTTCATGCTTCCCCAAAATCCAAAGCCGGAACCGGGAGGCCGATTTTTTATTTGTGGGGCACCCTTTTCTGAGCAAGTATCTGGATGGGTTTGAGGGGTGTTCTTAAACCCCGGTTAAAGGATACCCAGCTACATTCGGGGGCACAACTGACCCTACTGAAAAACTAGCAGCAATAGGTTCTTCTACCAGATGGAACCATCCTGGCCCCCCATGGATGTGGAATCTTTGTACTCTAATATCCCAAAACCAGGATGGATTAAAAAGCCTCAAAGTCTTCTGGGAAACACCAGGAATGATGCTGATTCTGTGGGTTTAAACTCACAAAATTCATCCTCACCCAAATTATTTTGAATTTGACAACAAGATCTATTTTTCCCGGGACTGGCACGCTATGGGAAGTAAAATGGCTCCAAAAGTAAACAAAATTTTTTCATGGCCAAGCTTGAAAGGAATTTTTGTCCTCGCCCCATCAGGGGCCCCGGGCCTACTACCGCTACATTGATGGGCATTTTAATTTATTGGATGGAGTCTGAAAAAACAGTAAAGACGTTCCATGAAAAAAGTTCAATAATTTCATCCCACCATCAACTTAACACTTAACTACTCCGAACCCGAAATTTAACTTTTTAGACACCACCTTAAGCTAAAAACAATGAAATAGGAATCCCTGTATCAGAAGCCAATCGACCGTCCAACCCTATCTTAAATGGGACAGTTTCCATCCAAAACAATAAAAACTCTATTGTCTCAGCCAAGCCAAATCGATACAACCGTATATGTTTCCAAACCCCATGGTAGAGATGAACACCGTGGTCGCCTCAGAAAGACTTTTTTGAAACAGGGCTTCCATCCAAAAAAACAATTGAAAACCAAATTCAAGGGGCCACCGAATATCAAGGAATTTACATGCTACATTACAAAGCTAAAGAAAAAAAATAACCGGGTTTCCTTTTAGTGGTCGCCTAAATCCAAATCTGGAGATGCTAAGGGGGGCTGCACGGAAACTACCAAACCTTTACTACAAAAAGATTCCCGATTACAATCCATATTTCCAAGGGCCCCCCACTACTATGTTTTAGGCAGCCCCCAAAAACTAAAAAAGGGATTTTATTGGGCAGAAGCTCCCTGTCCTCCCCAACAGCTGCTGGTACCTTTCCTTGCCCAAAAAAAAGAAATGCAAAAACCTGTACATCTTAAGACCCGGAAGGTAAAGTCCCCAACTCCCTTCAGGGGCTACAAGATACCAGGTACTTTCAGCGGGATCAAAATTTTAAAGGGTGTAGCAATTATATGTACTAAAAAAAATCCAACTGGGGGTCTGTTTTGTGGGGGCCGGCACAAAAACTGAGAACAAGGATGAATTTTCATCGCCACACAATAAGGGAAAGGGAATGGATTTACCTGTGGCAAAAACTTTTTATGCCCGGGTAATAGCATGAGGATATGGAATTACTTATATTAAAATCTAACTTCAAATCGAGAAGGATAGAAAAGTCTGGAAAATACACTTATGATGACCTTTGCACTCTTAGTGCTGGGATGAATATATCCCAGAGTTTTATGTCTTTTAAAAACAATTAAGGAATTGCTTCCCTGACCTTTTAGGGTCATCACAACACAATCCAAACCCAACGGGAGGGTAAAAAAAACTTTATCCTTATCTATGAACTATCATATTTATGTTCTCCTTTTCTGCCATAATGACAGTTTGCTTCACGTCACCTGTCTTACCTATTGCATTATTCCTGTGTCTCTTGTTTTAAAAAATATGTGATTCTTCAGATGTTGTATTGTCTATGCCTGATAAGAGACCTGCGTAGTCTCGAAAGCTTGCAATTTGTTACCATTTTTCGGGTTAGCCCTTAAAAGGAAATCAACCACTGAGGACTCTCAAGTCTAAAATATTTTTCAATTACTGGTAACAGGGGACGAAGATACACATCTTTCCTTATCAAAATGGAGGATCCCCAGAAGGGTACCCATCTTTATGGAACTGAAACCACTTTGAAGAAACGTGCCCCAAAATGGACAGCGACATTTTTTCTTATCTAAATGCAAAAAGGAGAATCTAATTCCCAAAGACTCTGGATTACAAACCCAATTTTCACCCTACAATACCCCATTATGCACAAAACCTTTGTCACAGGACTTCTGAAAGACTAAGGAACCATCTTTTGCATGTCTGCTACAGCATAAGAAGAAAAATCCAAGGACAATTTGAAACTTGAGGAAAAAACTTACAGAAAGCCAGAGCAAAAATTCAAACAATCTTAACAAAAATACGGCCTTTTGATTAAAAACAAGGGAAAGAAACTCACAGTTGCGCCTCCATTCCGGGGTCTTTACAAAACAGATACAAAAAAAAACCCCCCCCCCCCAAAACCCGAAAACTCTTTACAACCACTCCATTCCAGACCAAAAGCATCTAATTTTGTATCAATCTCTCAGAATTTCAAAACCCAAAAGTGGAGGGTTGCCGTGTTTTCTAGAGGACTCTCCCTTTTGTCTAAAAGGCCCTGATAAAACCCCAAAATCTGCAGTGATATGGAAAAAATTTTTCAGGAGACTGCACCTGGGGAATTTCTTCAATGGGTACAGAAGATTCAGAAAACACTCGGTGAAGAAGAGGGATCCAATAACCAAGAAGAGGTCGGATGGACACCTCCACCTGGACGTAACCCTCATTTGGAATAAATATTTTGGACTCATTCAGCATTTTTATAAAATCCACCAATTATTCACCAACAAGAGGGGCAAGCCTCCAACATCAGGCCCAGGGAGAAAGGGGCCCATTCAAATCTCTGAAAACCAACAAAGAAAATATTAAAACCTGCTGAAGGGAGGTGAATAGTCATGATGAAACATTTAGAAATTTTGAAGGAAGCAAACAGCTAATTACGGACCACACGCTACTACAGAAAAATGGGGTCGGACCCTACCCCAGGCTTTACAAGGAACAAGGGAAGTTGGTATTTGTCTGTCTGACAAATCCTTTAAAAGGTGATGGGCCTGTTTCCGAAAAGTCCAAAAACAGGGACAATTTACATGCTTCCCAAAATCCACAAAGCCGGAAATCCGGGAGGGGCCCATTTTTTCATGTGTGGACACCCTTAATGGGGCAAGTATCTGGATGGGAGAGGGTTTTTCTTAAACCCCTGGTAAAGGATTTCAACCCAGCTACATTCAGGACACAACTGATACTGAATAAAATAGCAGCAAAAAGGTTCTCTACCTTGGAAAAACCCTCCGGCCACCATGGAAAGTGGAACTTTGTACTCTTTTATCCCACACCAGGGGGGATTAAAAAGCCTGAAAAATCTTTATGGGAAACCCCCGGGAATGATGCTGATTCTGTGGTGAAACTCACCAAAATTCATCCTCACCCACAATTATTTCGAATTTGACAACAAGATCTATCTTAGGGGCTGGCCCCCGCAAAGGGAATTTAAAATGGCTCCACAGTATGCAAATCTTTTCATGGCCAAGCTTAAAAAGCGAATTTTTGTCCTCAGGGCCCCATAGGCCTCGGGCCTACTACCGCTACATTGATGCATTTTATCATCGGACGGAGTTGAAAAAAAACAGCTAAAGACGTTCCATGAACAGTTTCAATCAATTTCATCCACCATTTCTTAACACTTAACAAACCCCCGCACTGAAATTAACTTTTTAGACACCCCATTAGCTTAAAGAACAATGAAATAGAGACATCCCTGTTAAGAAAGCCAATCGCCCGGGCCAACATATCTTAAATGGGACAGTTTCCATCCAAAAAACATAAAAAAAACTCTATTGTCTAAAAGCCAAGATCAGATCCACCTAAATTTTTCCAACCCCATGGATAGAGATGAACAGGTCGCCTCAGAAAGACTTTTTTGAACAAGGGGACCATCCAGAACAATTAAAAACCCCAATTTAAAGAGCCACCAGAATATCAAGAATAACCTGCTACATTACAAAGTAAAGAAGAAAATAACCGGGTGCCTTAGTGTCACCTAAATCCAAGTCTGGAGATGCTAAGGGGGCTGCACGGAAACTACAACCTTTACTACAAAAAGATGCCCGATTACAATCCATATTTCCAGACCCCCACTACTAGTTTTAGGCAGCCCCCAAATCTAAGAAGCATCATTGTCAGAAGCTCCCTGTCCTCCCCAACAGCTGCAGGTACCTTTCCTTGCAAACAAAAGAAATGCAAAACCTGTACATCTATAATGACACGGACAGGATATAGATCCCCAACTCCCATCAGGACTACAAGATACCAGGTACTTTCAGCTGCATCACATCTAATGTGGGTGTAGTAATTTATATGTACTAAATGTCACAACTGGGGGTCTGTATGTGGGGGAGACTGGGGCAAAACTGAGAACAAGGATGAATTCTCATCGCCACACAATAAGAGAAAGGGAATGGATTTACCTGTGGCAAAACACTTTTGTTGGCCGGTCAAGCATGACGGATATGGAATTACTTATATTAAATCTAACTTCAAATCTGGAAGGATAGAAAAGTCTGGGAATTTATACTTATGATGACCTTTGACACTCTTAGTGCTGGGATGAATATATCCCAGAGTTTTATGTCTTTCTACAACAATTAAGGAATCTGCTTCCTGACCTTTTAGGGTCATCACATCACAATACCAGACCCCAATCAGAGGGAATAAAACTTTCACTCCTTATCTATGAAATAGTTCTATTTATGTTCATCCTTCTGCCATAATGACAGTTTGCTTCACGTCACCTGTCTTACCTATTGCATTATTCCTGTGTCCTCTTGTGTATAAATAAGTGATTCTTCAGTGTTGTATTAGTCTTTGCCTGATGAAGAGACCTGCGTAGTCTCGAAAGCTTGCAATTTGTTACCAATCTTTTCAGTTAGCCATTAAAAGGTATCAACCACTGAGGACTCTCAAAGTCTAAATATTTTTCTATATACTGGCTAACACGGTACGAAGATACACATCTTTCCTATATCAAAATGGAGGATCAGAAATGTACCGCATCTTTATGGAACTGAAACCACTTCTGAAGAAACGTGCAACAAATGGACAGCGACATTTTTTTCTTATCTAAATGCAAAAAGGAGAATCTAATTCCAAAGGACTCTGGATTACAAACCCAATTCTTCACACACTACAATACCCATTTATGCACAAAACCTTTTGTCACAGGACTTCTGAAAGACTAAGGAAACCATCTTTTGCCATGTCTGCTACAGCATAAGGAGTAAAGTCCAAGGACAATTTGAAACTCTGAGGAAAACACTTACAGAAAAGCACAGAGCAAAAAAATTACAACAATACTATAACAAACTACGGACCTTTCTGATTCAAAAAAAAGGAAAAGAAACTACACAGATTGCGCCTCCATTCCGGACTCTATACAAACAGATACAAAACAAAACCAAAACCTGACAACTCTGACAACCACTCCATTCCAGACACAAAAGCATCTAACTTGTGTCATCAATCTCTCAGATTACAACCCAACAAAGTGGAGCTTGCCGTGCTTTCTAGAGGACTCTCATTTTGTCCTACTAAGGCCCTGGATAAAACCGAACTCATGCGTGATATGGAACATTTTTTCAGGAGACTGCGCTGAGGGAATACTTCAATGATACAGAAGATTCAGAAACACTCGGAACTGAAGGAAGAGGGATCCCAATAACCAAGAAGAGGTCAGACTGGACACCTCCACCTGGACGTAACCCTCATTTGGATAAATATATAGACTCATTCAGACATTTGATAAAATCCACCATCATAGCCCACCAACAAGAGACAAGCCTCCAACATCAGTGCCAGGAGAGAAAGGCCATACAGTCTCTGAAAACCAACAAAGAAATCATCATTTAAACTGCTGACAAGGGAGGTGCAATAGTCATGATGAACACATCAGACTATGTGAAGGAAGCAAACAGACAACTTACGGCACACCGCTACTACAGAAAACTGGGGTCGGACCCTACACAGGACTATTACAAGGAACTAAGCAAGTTGGGTATCTTGTCTGTCTGACAAATCCATAAGAGCTGATGACTGATACCAGAAAGTCCAAGAACAGGGACATTTACATGCTTCCCAAAATCCACAAAGCCGGAAATCCAGGGAGGCCGATTATTTCATGTGTGGACACCCTTACTGAGCAAGTATCTGGATGGGTAGAGGGTGTTCTTAAACCCCTGGTAAAGGATACACCCAGCTACATTCGGACACAACTGACCTACTGAATAAACTAGCAGCAATAGGTTCTCTACCAGATGGGAACCATCCTGGCCCACCATGGATGTGGAATCTTTGTACTCTAATATTCCCACACCAGGATGGATTAAATGCCTGCAAAGTCCTTCAATGGGAATCACAGGAATGATGCTGATTCTGTGGGTGAAACTCAAAAAATAATCCTCACCCACAATTTATTTTGAATTTGACAACAAGATCTGTTGTGAATGGGTTTGAGATGAGTTCTGAGCAGAGGCTCCCTCTGGTGGTTACAAAGCGGTACTAGTGAGGATTGGGAATAGGTGTTACTGAATTGGTCTTATTTAAGGGAATCATTTTCCATCTAGGGTTGCCGGTGATCAATTGTTCTGGTCTGAATCCTTCTTTCCAGTTTCCCTTGTTAGCCTGCCTGTGTCGTGTCTGCATCTCCTGCTATCAGATAAGAACAATTTCTTATTTTGGTGTATTTCCTTTTTTACCTGCACTCCTCAGCTACCGTAACATAACATTATCACCGGCCATAAAAATTGTATGGTACTCACAGAAGGGAAAAAATATTTTGAAGGAAGAAAAGTTGTCAGATATTTTTCTGTTTGTTGCATTTTTTTTTTTTTCCCTCTGTATCTCTGGATACTGGGGATCGATTCTACCCCTTTGGCTGAGAATAAACCCCAGTTTTCTACTCAGGTGATAATGAGGGTTGAACCTGATCACCAGGAGTGCTGCAAATTTTTGGTTCTATATAATCTGCATGACATTATCGTGCTGGGTTTCCCTTGGTTACAGTCTCATAATCCTGTTTTGGATTGGAAATCTGTGTCTGTAACCAGTTGGGGCTGCCAATGTGTTAATACCAACACTCTGTTTTTTCTGCCTCCCCCAGGCTGAGGATGTTCCTGACTTTTTGTTTGATTTTTCTGATGTGTTTAGCGAAAGTAAATCTGCATCCTTACCTCCCCATAGGAGCTATGACTGCGCTATTGAATTAGTGCCAGGTAGTAAATTCCCTAAGGGTCGCCTTTTTAACTTGTCTGTACCTGAACATGACGCTATGCGGTCTTATATCAAGGAATCATTGGAGAAGGGTCATATCAGACCATCCTCTTCACCCTTAGGTGCCGGTTTTTTCTTTGTGGCCAAAAAAGATGGTTCATTAAGGCCGTGTATTGATTATCGTCTCTTGAACAATATTACTGTGAAATATCAATACCCGTTACCCTTGATTTCTGACCTGTTTTCCAGGGTGAAAAACGCTACTTGGTTTACCAAGCTTGACCTCAGGGGGCGTATAACCTTATTCGCATTAAGCACGGGGATGAATGGAAGACGGCATTTAACACCCCTGAAGGGCATTTTGAGTACCTTGTGATGCCCTTTGGGCTCACTAATGCTCCTTCCGTCTTCCAGTCCTTCATGAATGACATTTTCAGGGATTTTGTGGACAAGTTTCTGATTGTTTATTTGGATGATATCTTGATTTTTTCTAATGACTGGGACTCTCATGTGAAACATGTTCGAACTGTATTCCAGATTTTGAGAGAGAATGCTCTGTATGTGAAGGGATCAAAGTGTCTTTTTGGCGTACAGAAGATCTCATTTCTGGGATTCATTTTGTCCCCATCTGTTATTGAAATGGACCCGGTCAAGGTTCAGGCCATCTGTGATTGGGTCCAACCTACTTCATTAAAGGCTCTTCAGAGATTTTTGGGTTTTGCCAATTTTTATCGTAAATTTATTGGTAATTTCTCTGTTATTGTTAAACCATTAACTGATTTGACCAGAAAGGGTTCTGATGTGGTGAATTGGCCTCCTGAGGCAGTCTCTGCGTTTCAGGAACTTAAGCAGAGATTCACTTCTGCTCCTGTTCTACGGCAGCCTGATGTTTCTCTGCCATTTCAGGTGGAGGTTGATGCCTCTGAAATTGGGGCAGGTGCCGTTTTGTCCCAAAAAGATCCAGAGACCTCTAAAAGTAACCCTTGTGCCTTTTTCTCTCGAAAATTTTCTCCTACTGAACGTAATTATGACGTGGGTAATCGGGAGTTATTGGCCATGAAGTGGGCTTTTGAAGAGTGGAGACATTGGCTGGAGGGAGCCAAACATCAGGTGGTGGTCCTTACGGACCATAAGAATCTGGTCTATCTGGAATCTGCCAAGCGACTCAATCCTAGACAGGCCAGGTGGGCCTTGTTTTTCACACGTTTTAATTTTGTGGTTTCCTTTCTTCCTGGCACTAAGAATGTTAAGGCGGATGCCCTCTCGAGGAGTTTCCTTGCGGACTCTCCTGAGCTATCTGATCCCTCTGTTATTTTGAAGGAGGGTGTAGTTCTTTCCGCCATCTCGCCTAATTTGAGACTTGCTCTGGAGGGGTGTCAGGAGGATAGGCCCGAGCGCTGCCCTGTTGGAAAATTGTTTGTCCCGGACCAATGGAAAAAGAGTGTGATGTCTGAGATTCATTGTTCCGCATTGGCTGGGCATCCCGGAATTTTTGGTACCAGAGACTTGGTTAGTCGGTCCTTTTGGTGGCCTACCTTGTCTCGCGATGTCAGGGAATTTGTGCAGTCCTGCGGGACTTGCTCTCGCTCCAAGCCTTGCTCTCGCTCTAGTGGTTTGTTGATGCCATTGCCTGTGCCCAAGAGACCATGGACCCATATCTCTATGGATTTCATTTCCGATCTTCCTGTTTCTCAGAGAATGACCACCATCTGGGTAATTTGTGATAGGTTTTCCAAAATGATACATCTTGTGCCATTACCTAAGTTGCCTTCCTCCTCTGAATTGGTGCCGTTGTTCCTTCAGCACGTGGTTCGTTTACACGGCATTCCTGAGAACATTGTGTCTGACAGAGGAGTCCAGTTTGTTTCCAGATTTTGGAGGACTTTTTGTTCTAAACTGGGTGTTCAATTGTCTTTCTCCTCGGCATTTCATCCTCAGACCAATGGTCAAACTGAGAGAACAAACCAGACATTGGAGACTTATCTAAGATGCTTTGTGTCTGCTGATCAGGATGACTGGGTCTCTTTTTTGCCTTTGGCTGAGTTTGCTCTTAATAATAGGGCTAGCTCTGCCACTTTGATGTCTCCGTTTTTCTGTAATTCTGGGTTTCACCCTCGATTTTCTTCAGGACAGACGGAGGCTTCTGTCTGTCCAGGTGTTGACTCTGTTGTTGAGCGTATGCAGCAGATTTGGGACCAGGTAGTGGAGAGGTTGTCCCTCTCTCAGGAGAAGGCCCAGCGGTTTGCTAACCGGCATAGGACTGATGGTCCTCGGTTTAAAGTGGGGGACTTGGTCTGGTTGTCCTCAAAGAATATTCCTATGAGAGTAGCATCTCCTAAATTTAAGCCTAGGTTCATTGGACCTTATAAGATCATGGAGATTATTAATCCTGTTTCTTTTCGTTTGCTTCTTCCAGGGACATTTAAGATCCATAACGTGTTCCACAAGTCCTTGTTGAAGAGGTTTGTTGAGCCAGTGGTTCCTGCTGCTGTGCTCCTGACCCTGTTTTGGTTGAGGGCAATCTGGAGTATGTGGTTGAGAAAATATTGGATTCTCGTTTTTCTAGACGAAGACTCCAGTATTTGGTTAAATGGAGAGGTTATGGTCAGGAAGATAATTCTTGGGTGTTTGCTTCGGACATCCATGCTAGGAGACTTATCCGTGCGTATCATAGAACTCATCCTGACCGACCTGGTTGCTCAAACGAGGGTTCGGTGACCCCTCCTCAAGGGGGGGGTACTGTTGTGAATGGGTTTGAGATGAGTTCTGAGCAGAGGCTCCCTCTGGTGGTTACAAGCGGTACTAGTGAGGATTGGGAATCAGGTGTTACTGATTGGTCTTATTTAAGGGAATCATTTTCCCATCAGGGTTGCCGGTGATCAATTGTTCTGGTCTGAATCCTTCTTTCCAGTTTCCCTTGTAGCCTGCTGTGTCGTGTCTGCATCTCCTGCTATCAGATAAGACAATTTCTTATTTTGTGTTTTTGCTATATTTTTGCATTTTGTCCTGCACTTCTGTGGGGGCCTTCTGGGTCCCCTCCGGGGGCTTTTGCCCTCTCAGTTTGGTCCAGCCACTGTGTTTTGTACTTTTGCTTTTTGCAGTTTTTTCAGTGGCTGCTGTTTTTGTTACACCAGAGAACTAATTTAGGTGGTAGAGGTCGTGTGATCTCAGGTTATTTTGAAATTAGTAGAGTTGGTGTTTTTTCAGGGTTTTCTGAGATTGCAGTAAGTACCCTTCCTGTCCTTTTCTATTTAGATAGTTTGGGCCCCAGCGTTTGCTCATACTATTTTCTTTCTGTGTCAGTATTTCCTCTTGTCTAACCGCCATTACATGTTTGGGGGCTTTCTATTATCTTTGGGGTTCTGCTCCGGGGCAGATAGCTTTCCTATTTCTATCTTTAGGTGTAGTTAGTTTCTCAGGCTGTGACGAGGCGTCTAGGACCATCGTAGGAACGCTCCACGGCTGCCTCTAGTTGTGGTGGTTAGTCAGGGTACTGCAATCTAATAGATTCCAACTGCTCTGGTGTATTTCCTTTTTTACCTGCACTCCTCAGCTACCGTAACATAACAAAGATCTATCTTCAGGAGACTGGCACAGCTATGGGAAGTAAAATGGCTCCACAGTATGCAAATCTTTTCATGGCCAAGCTTGAAAGCGAATTTTTGTCCTCATGCCCCATCAGGCCTCGGGCCTACTACCGCTACATTGATGACATTTTAATCATCTGGATGGAGTCTGAACAACAGCTAAAGACGTTCCATGAACAGTTCAATCAATTTCATCCCACCATCAACTTAACACTTAACTACTCCAGCACTGAAATTAACTTTTTAGACACCACCATTAAGCTAAAGAACAATGAAATAGAGACATCCCTGTATCAGAAGCCAATCGACCGTCCAACATATCTTAAATGGGACAGTTTCCATCCAAAACACATAAAAAAACTCTATTGTCTACAGCCAAGCCATCAGATACAACCGTATATGTTCCAACCCCATGGATAGAGATGAACACCTTGGTCGCCTCAGAAAGACTTTTTTGAACAAGGGCTACCATCCAAGAACAATTGAAAACCAAATTACAAGAGCCACCAGAATATCAAGGAATCACCTGCTACATTACAAAGCTAAAGAAGAAAATAAACGGGTGCCTCTAGTGGTCACCTACAATCCAAGTCTGGAGATGCTAAGGGGAGCTGCACGGAAACTACAACCTTTACTACAAAAAGATGCCCGATTACAATCCATATTTCCAGACCCCCCACTACTATGTTTTAGGCAGCCCCCAAATCTAAGAAGCATCATTGTCAGAAGCTCCCTGTCCTCCCCAACAGCTGCAGGTACCTTTCCTTGCAAACAAAAGAAATGCAAAACCTGTACATCTATAATGACCACGGACAGGATAAAGATCCCAACTCCCATCAGGACTACAAGATACCAGGTACTTTCAGCTGCATCACATCTAATGTGGTGTACCTAATTATATGTACTAAATGTCCAACTGGGGGTCTGTATGTGGGGGAGACTGGGCAAAAACTGAGAACAAGGATGAATTCTCATCGCCACACAATAAGAGAAAGGAGCATGGATTTACCTGTGGCAAAACACTTTTGTATGCCCGGTCATAGCATGACGGATATGGAATTACTTATATTAAAATCTAACTTCAAATCTGAGAAGGATAGAAAAGTCTGGGAATATAAACTTATGATGACCTTTGACACTCTTAGTGCTGGGATGAATATATCCCAGAGTTTTATGTCTTTCTACAACAATTAAGGAATCTGCTTCCCTGACCTTTTAGGGTCATCACAACACAATACCAGACCCCAATCAGAGGGTAATAAAACTTTCACTCCTTATCTATGAACTAGTCATATTTATGTTCATCCTTCTGCCATAATGACAGTTCTGCTTCACGTCACCTGTCTTACCTATTGCATTATTCCTGTGTCCTCTTGTGTATAAATATGTGATTCTTCAGATGTTGTATTAGTCTATGCCTGATGAAGAGACCTGCGTAGTCTCGAAAGCTTGCAATTTGTTACCATCTTTTCAGTTAGCCATTAAAAGGTATCAACCACTGAGGACTCTCAAGTCTAAATATTTTTCTAGTCACATAGTAGTAACTTTGTTGTTATCATTGCACACTAGAAACATATAATCTGCAAGGGCTAATATGTTACTTGTGAATCAATCCAGAAGAGATACAGTACAGACCAAAAGTTTGGACACACCTTCTCATTTAAAGATGTTTCTGTATTTTGATGACTATGAAAATTGTAAATTCACACTGAAAGCATCACAACTATGAATTAACACATGTGGAATTATACATTACACTTAACAAAAAAGTGTGTTTCAACTGAAATTATGTCTTATATTCTAGGTTCTTCAAAGTAGCCACCTTTTGCTCTGATGACTTCTTTGCACACTCTTGGCATTCTCTTGATGAGCTTCAAGAGGTAGTCACCGGAAATGGTTTTGGTCTGTACTGTAAATACTGCCAAGTGATTTAGTCCAAAGTCATCTCCCAATGGGTTGACGTCTTCTGTACCTTAATGGCCCATCATTGTGTCTGGGCTGGGTCCATCAGAGGATCCTGCCATACTTTGCTTGGTATGTTGGATTTTTTTGCTTTAGTTTATCAATTTGTCACCCATTGATTTCAGGGTTAAAAATATTAAGGATCATGCCATGTCTGGGGTTTAATAGACATGCATAAAAACTGACCCTAAAACATAACCAACTCAATTTTACAGCAGTACACAATACACTAAGGTTCTGTCACTAAATATGGACAAGAAGTGTAGCAATTATTGCGCTCAAGCAAGGGATTATACTCAAGAAGTAACCGTCATTTTAATTTTTTTTTCTCATCAATGGATAGGACACATGAAAATAAGAAACGATGGAGTCTTTCCTATTAGAGAAATTTGTGTTTTCTCCTCCTGGACTGATCTTTAATACTCAAAATTCTCAATTCACAGGTAAAGTCCGTATTTGAGCAAGACAGATTTTTATATTACTGAGATAGGAGATAGCAGTTGTTGCGGAAAAAATGTTATGTTGACTGGGAGAGCGGCAGGGAAGGAGGAATGTAATGCTAGAGACAGAGCTCTTCCCTCCTCCCATCTAAATTAGGTCTTAATAGTCTTAGTAATGTAGGAATTTTGAAAAAATCAGACTTTGCCACATTTATAATCCTGCTGCCTGCTGATATTAAAAGAAACTGGTCGCAGGATGTGGGAGTGCAGTGTGATGTTGCAGACCATCAACTGGATTAGTAGAAAAAGTAGAGAAAACTGTGACGCACCGTCTTGTGAGATGCAGGGCCTAGTATCTCGGAGGATGGTTCAGTCGCGGTGACTCCAATGGCTCTAACAATCCCTTGGTTAGGTGGCAATTATAAAGGTGGAGATGACTGATATATGAGGCTGAGAGTCATGTTGATGCCCGCAAGGTATGAGTCCTCGGACGAAAGAAGCATACACCGGGGGTCCCGTGCAAGCTTGAAAGATGAACTTTACTGAAGACTTGTAACAATTCTTATATTTTTCAATATAACAGTCATAGGTAGCAGATAAAATTTTTCTTACACATTGCGACGGTCAAAGCCTTTTCTCTGTCCCAGCCTTGGGAGGATGGCGGTAACTTTCCATTTGACTAACTGCGCTACGTGAAGGGGAGGATTAGCTGACCTTAATCGGATCGGGGTATCCGGAAAATCTGCGCAGTTCCTTCTTTTGTCTCAGCACTCAGTTGCGGTATATGCGGGGCTCTCCGAATAGGGTGATATTTGTACTCCCCGCTGGTCCCAATCGTGGAGCCCCAATTTTCTATCTCCTCTCACGACCAGAACCGCACGTAACCGGCCGTTTCAGTCTCACACCCCCACCTCCAACTGCCACTTGTTTTCCAAACAGAAAAACAAGTTGCAATGCCAAACTAAGGCAGAAGAGGGCAGCATATTACTACAAGTTGTAATACCAATACAAGGCAGGAGAGGGCAGCATAGTATTAAATAATTTACCTCCTCCCAAGGCAAGACGGGGAGACGGTGTCACAAGTTCAATCATATAAGGAATAGAGAACACACCATATGACATATAACATACATTAGTAATGGTTTTTCTAGTCACTACAATGGCACATCCCAATTTTTGTATAAAAACATCCAAATTTTATTCCATCTTGATAAAAAAACAACAAGTAGTGTTATTTTTTATATTTCATAGAAAACATCTGAAGCGTATCTGGCATGTATCCGCCCTTAGTAAAAAAAAAAAGTTCCCATGCAGGACCGACGTAGTCCACCGAATCCGATGTACAAAACTTATGGAGCCTTGTTCTGATGTTCCATAGGCTTTGCAAAAAGCTACTTCCAAGACCAGGTGACCCTGAAGAGCGGTGACGTCAGTAAGTCAGTGATATCACTTCTCTTCAGAGTCGATGAGTCTTGCACAGTGCATTGTGACCCAGAAGTGGCTGTTTGCAAAGCTTTTGGAGTGTCAGAACAAGGCTCCATAGGCTTTGTACGTTGGATTCAGAGGACTATGTCGAATTCAATGGACTATGTTGGACCTTTTTTTTAAAAAAAAAAAAAAGTAAAAGAGGGAAAGAGTCTTTTGGTTTATTTATGTGTTTTCAGCTGTCTGGTTTATAAAAGACAGAAAATCACATTGTATGATGTTACATAATTAAATGTCTCTAACATTATCATAAGTAACGAACTATGCTATCATGAATTAAAATCCTTCAGGGCACACAAGGTCCCCCTGCTCACTCCAGCACATGTCCAGGCCCGTTTAAAGTTCACCAATGACGATCTGGCTGATATAAGGGATGCATGGGAGAAGGTCATATGGTCAAATAAGTCTAAAATAGAACTTTTTGATATCAACTCAACTCGCTGTGTTTGGAGGAAGAAGAAGGATGAGTACAACCTCAAAAACACCATCTCAATCGTGAAGCATGGTGGGGGAAACATATTTAGGGGGTGCTTTTCTACAAAGGGGACAGGACAACTGAACAGTATTGAAGGGAGGATGGTTGGGGTCATGTATCGCTAAAATTTGGCCAACAACCTCCTTCCCTTGAAGATAAGTCGTGGCTGGGTCTTAGAGCATGACAATGATCCAAAACACACAGCAAAGGCAACTAAGAGTGGGTCTGAAAGAAGCATTTTAAGGTCCTGGAGTGACCTAGCCAGTCTCGGGACCTGAACCCAATAGAAAATCTTTGGAGGGAGCTGAAGCTTAATGTTACGCAGTGACAGCCCTGAAAAATGAAAGATCTGGAGAAGATCTGTATGGAGGATTGGGCCAAAATCCCTGCTGTAGTGTGTGCAAACTTGGTCAAGAATTACAGGAAACGTCTGGTCTCTGTAATTGCAAATAAAGGTTTCAGTACCAAATATGAAGTTCTGTTTAGGGCAAAATACTTTGATTGCTTATATATCCTCAATGAAGACTTGAAATAAAAAAAAACAAATAAAGCAAAACATTTTAGTTTGTCCTCTTTAAGATGGCATCATACTGTAAGATGGCATACTACAGTATTAATAAAGCTACGGTATGTAGAATGTAATCTGATAAGATTGCTATATATGTACACAATCAGAAACAATAGCAGTATAACAATACAGCACTAGAACCACCATCAGTACATGAATTCATCACCAGAACCATCATCAGCACAGGAATACAGAACCAGAACCAACATCAGTACAATAATACACCATTGGAACCACCGTCAATACAGAAATACAATGCCAGAACTATCATCAATACACGATGTAAAAAACAAGAGATAAGATCCTAGATGTCAGGTATGTATCACTGAGGTGGCTGGCCTCAATGATGTAAGTCCTGGGAGAGATGCGCCAGTAGCAATAGGTTGCTGAGATGGGTTTTATTTTGACTGGATTTTGGGTCTGGGAGTTGGGTGGAAATGGTTGCTTGCATACTCCAGTCAGGGTTTTTCAGGCCTAATTACAGGCAGCTAAGTTGGCTCAGCAGAGAGCGTGTTGTGTTGGAGCTGGAGAAAGACCATTCATGGTAGATAAGTCTATGCTAGAGACTGGGAAGTGCCTGTAATACCAAGATAGTGAGACCTTTTGATTTACTTTGCTTTACCCAGAGAAGGAACTGTTTTGTTATTCATTTGTGCTGAAGAAAGGACTGTTTTGATATTCATTTGTTCTTAAGAAACAATTGTTTTCATTTTAGAGTTGTAAAGTATATGACGGAGAATAAACTTTATGCTGTTTTGTAATAAAAACCCTGTGCTTGTGTGTATCAAAGAGGCTATCAGAAAGCTGAAACCCCTAACTTAACTACAGGATCATAACCCTCAAACAAAAATACAGTACCAGAACCACCAACATTAGAGTAATACAGTACTAGGACTACCATCAGTACATAAATACATGTTCAGAATGAAGATCTGATATATACAGGTGCATCTCACAAAATTAGAATATCATCAAAAAGTTACCGTATTTTTCGGACTATAAGATGCAGCAGACCATAAGACGCACCCCAAATTTTCAGAAGGAAAATAGGGAAAAAAAATAATGTGTCAAATGGAGGTCCGTCTTACAGTCCGAATTCAGGTTACCAGCCAAGGGATCAGCACAGGTAGAGGAGTGGTCACAAGGGTCTTTTGGTGGTCCAGGCTGGTGCGGTGGTGGTGCTCTTTGTTGCAGGGGTGCTCTGTGTCCGTGGGGTGGCTGCGCTCTGTCTGTGGGGTGGCTGTGCTCTGTTTGTGGGGTGGCTGTGGTCTGTCTGTGGGGTGGCTGTGCTCTGTCTGTGGGGAGGTTGTACTCTGTCCGTGGGGTGGCTGTGCTCTGTCCGTGGGGTCTCAATATACTTACAACTTACATGGCGGTGGTCCCATCCCAATACAGCCTCCCTGTGCTCTGTGGTGTCCGGGCTCTGTGATGTGATGGCAGCGGGCCTCTGTACTGCCTTGGGGGCTCCGTGCTGTGTGGGGGGCTCCGTGCTGCATGTGGGGCTCTGTGCTGCGTGGGGGGCTCTGTGCTGCCTGGGGGGTTCCGTGCTGCGTGTGGGGCTCCATGCTGCCTGGGGGGCTCCGTGCTGTGTGTGAGGCTCCGTGCTGCCTGGGGGGGCTCCGTGCTACCTGGGGGACTGCGTGTGGGGCACCGTGCTGCCTGGGGGCTTCGTGCTGCGTGGGGGGCTCCGCCGGCATTTCGTCATAGCCTGGAAGCCCCCCGCAGCTCTGTTGCGGAGACGGAGGTTGCCGAGACGCGGAGCAAAGATGGCCGCCAGGGGCCTCCAGAAAGATGGCGGCGCATACTGAAATTCAAATCTCGGCAATGAGATCTCGTCTCCCGAGATCTCGGGATGAGATCTCGTTGCCGAGATTTGAATTTCACTATGCGCCGCCATCTTTCTGGAGGCCCCTGGCGGCCATCTTTGCTCCACGTCTCGGCAGCCTCCGTCTCCGCAACAGAGCTGCGGGGGCTTCCAGGCTTTGATGAAATGCCGGCGGAGCCCCCACGCAGCACGGAGCCCCCCAGGCAGTACAGAGGCCCGCTGCCATCACATCACAGAGCCCGGACACCACCGCACCACAGAGCATCGGGACCGCCGCCACCGGATTTTTAGGTATGTTGCGACCATAAGATGCACCCCCATTTTCCCCCAAAATTTTTGGGGAAAAAAGTGCGTCTTATGGTCCGAAAAATACGATAATTAATTTCAGTTCTTCAATACAAAAAGTGAATCTCATATATTATATAGAGTCATTACAAATATAGTGATGTATTTCAAGTGTTTATTTCTGTTAATGTTGCTGATTATGGCTTACAGCCAATAAAAACCCAAAAGTCATTATCTCAGTAAATTAGAATACTTGATAACACCAGCTTGAAAAATGATTTTAAAATCCAAAATGTTGGCCTGCTGAAATGTATGTTCAGTTAATGCACTCAATACTTGGTCGGGGCTCCTTTTGCAGCAATTACAGCATCAAATCTGGGTGGCATGGAGGCGATCAGTCTGTGGCACTGCTGAGGTGCTATGGAAACCCAGGTTGCTTTGATAGCAGCCTTCAGCATGTCTGCGTTGTTGAGTCTGGTGTCTCTTCTCTTACTCTTGACAATACCCTATATATTCTCTGTACCGCACCAAGACCACGATTACTACAGGAATACAACAATAAGAACCACCATCAGTACATAAATGCAGTACCAGAACCATTATTAATACATGAACATATCATTGGAACCACCATCAGTACAGGAATACAACTTGAATCAACATCAATATACATAAACAGAACTAGCATCATTACAGGAATACAGCATCAAAACCACCATCATTACATGAGTATATCACCAGAACCATCATCAGTTCATGACTTTATCACCAAAACTACCATCAGTTCTGGAATATAACACCAGGACAACCATCTGTACATAAATACATCTTCAGAACCAACAGTACATGAATACCTCATAACAACAACCAAAAGTACAGGAATATAGCATCAGGACCTTCATCAGTACAAGAATACATCACTAGAACTATCTTCATTTCATGAATAACATCAGAACCATCATCAGTATGAAGTGGGGTCAGGGCCGATGCTGTTGGCCGGTTCTGACTTCTCTTCACCCTGAAACCCGTCATCTAAACTGGAATGTGGCGTATGTGTGTTATGCTGTGGTATTCGCTCTGAACTTACTTGTCATTCCGGAGTCCTTGTGTAACAACCCTGCTGGCATCACTGCATGGCCTTCTATCCCCCACCTGCCTTACACACCAACTTACTCACTCTCCGGGCCATGATGTGAGTTCTGTCGGTTGCCGGTTCCATGCTGTGTGCCGCATGTCTCCTGTCTGCTCTGTGCATGCTTCCTGGCTGTGTGCATAGGGGGGTGGCGCCGGCACTTCCTGGTTCTTATAGAGTCAGTGTGCACCTTCCTAAGGTGTCCCCAGCCAATTGTGAAGAAACCTCTGGTACTTAAGGCAGCCCCACCCCTTGGAGGCTGCCTGAGCAATCAATTCTCTCAGTCAATATCTTGCTGCTGAGCTGCCAGGTCCGTTCTGTTTTCCGCATTCTCTGGGGGCTTTGTACTCAGATCTGTTTCTGTGCTTTGTCTGGATCATATTGCTTTTGCTTTTAAATGTTTTTAAACTTCACTGTGTTTTTGTCTGCATATGTCAGGTTTTTGTGAATAAAGCTGTATTTTTTTCATATTATATGGGTGTTCCCAATTTTTGCAGGCATACTTTAGTCTTTTTTCTTCATAGTTGTTATTAATATGCCTTTGGTGAACCTCTGTAACATGATATTTTAAGCGGTGCACTCCCTTTCCTTTGTCTTTTTCACCAATCATCTGGTGCGGCGCGCAGCCACTCTGCTAATTTTTTCGCTGCGTGCCCTTTAACTCTTCAGAGGTGCACGTGGACAGCCGCTATGTGGCTCAGCACCACCACCATCGCTCATTCAACTTATCAGCATCATAGACGCCGATACAGTTGAAAGCAGTGATGGATGAGAGAGTGTCACACACTCCCTCTCCCATCACTCCCCCTCTGCTTGTGACTCAGTGGGCGTGCGATGATGTCACTTCATTGTGCGCCACGCTGTACCAGCAGTGGAGCCGATGATACCGGAGCTGCAGAGCCTGGATCAGTGTGGGGAACAAGGAGGAGGGATGAGTATTGTGTGATTCTGTGTGTATACATTATTGTGTGTGTGTTTGTGTGGGTGCAGGGGGCTGCACTATACTGTGTGTGTCTGTACTATACTGCGTATTGGGGAGCTGCGCCTGCTCTATACTTTGTGTTGGGGGAGCTGTATTATACTGTGTGTTGGGAGGGAGCTGCACTGTACTTTGTGTTGGGGGAACTACACTGTAATGTGTGTTGGGTAACTGCACTATACTGTGTGCTGGGGGAGCTATTCTGGCACTATACTGTGTGTGGGGGAGCTGCACTAAACTGTGTTGGGGAGCTGCACTGTACTGTGTGTTGGGGGAGCTGCACTATTCTGTATGTTGGGGAGTTGCACTATACTGTGTGTTGGGGAGCTGCACTATACTGTGTGTTGGGGAGCTGTGCCTGCACTATACTGTGTGTGTGGGGAGCTGCACTATATTGTGTGTTGGGGAGCTGCACTGTACTGTGAGTTTGTGGGAGCTGCACTATACTGTGTGTTGGGGGAACTGCACTATACTGTGTATTGGGGGAGCTGCACTATGCTGTGTGTTGGGGAGCTGCACTGTAGTGTGTTGAGAGGAGCTGCACTATACTGTGTGTGTGGGGAGTGGCACTATACTGTGTATTGGGGGAACTGTGCCAGCACTATACTGTGTGTTGGGGAGCTGCACTGTACTGTGTGTTGGGAGCTGCATTATACTGTGTGTTGGGGGAGCTGCACTATACTGTGTGTGTAGGGGAGCTGCACTATACTGTGGGTGGGGAGCTGCACTATACTGTATATTGAGGGAGCTGCACCTGCCATATACTGTGTGTGGGAGGAACTGCACTATACTGTGTGTTGGGGACCTGCGCTGTACTGTGTGTTGGGGAGCTGCACTATACTCTGTGTTGAGGGGAGCTGCACTATACTGTGTGTGTGGGGGAGCTGCACTATACTATGTATTGGGGAAGCTACTCTTGCACTATACTGTGTGTTGGGGGGCTGCACTGTAGTGTGTGTTGGGGAGCTGCACTGTACTGTGTGTTGGGGTGCTGCACTGTACTGTGTGTTTGGGGGAGCTGCACTATACTGTGTGTTGGAGGGAGCTGTACTATACTGTGTGTGGGGGAAGCTGCACCTGCACTATACTGTGTAAATGAAAGTGGGAAATGGTTGCTCAACTGAATAGCATATGGTGCTCAGAAGTAAATGAGTATAATGTTATTGATAGTTAAACTTCGACACTCAAAAATATGTTGCAAAAAAGAGTTTATTTGACAAAAAAACATAAAGTTGCCCAATGAATTTCAGATAGATAAATCGATGTTTCGGCCTTAGTCTGGCCTTTACCAAGATATATGTGTAGAGTATAGGGTCTCACAAGTTTGCAACATAGAACGCCAATAGGTAATTCATTAATGTAAGAAAAGACCAGGTACTGGTACATCAGGGTGATGGTGGCTGGCATACAGGAGTATGGCGCTGTTGTCACAATAGCGCCATGCTCCTGGCCTGCTAGACATAGTAACATATCTAATACTTCTAAATTATTATTAAACAGAGCCATATTATTACATATACAACAGGTACACTTTAAGTTTAAAAAGAATAATGGTGTCCCAAAGAATTGATTTCCATAATACCATATGTAAAATCAGCTCTCATGCACATTTTAGGTGATCTACTGTACACGCAGTTAATTTTGTTTCTGTGAGCATTTAATTGTAAAATGAAATGTACCAAGAACAAACAAGTATATCATATGTCATCTAGAAATTAATTTTGCATCTGTTTAGCTCATTAAAAGAAGGCCCTGTTGAGCATCTCCATAGAGATTGGTGCCACCGTATCCCAGTAGTTCAACCAATTAGCAAACAGAAATGTAAGAAAGTATTAACCTTCTGGTATTAATAAACTAATGTTATGAAAGATCCATTAATTGTATCCATTATTATTGGTATGTATAACATTCAATATATCTTCTTTGTCTTGTGTTAAAACTATAACTGTATATGGTCAAACTATAAGGTGTAGATACTTACACTGTTACTAGATACAGTGGAGACTTTGGTAAACCATGACCCTCTTTTAGGTTTGCTAAATGCCATTGTGAAAAATATTGTGTTACTCTCATTTTCCATCAATGAGAGCAGATTCAGCAGCTATCCGTTGGCAAAAAAGTTGTGTAGACAACTTTTTAGTCCTTTTTTAAATAACTGATTTTTTTTTTAAAGTTTCAAGTCCATGGAAACTAGATACGTTAATCAGCCATCCGTTTCTCTTTCATTTGTAACGGATCTGTTTTTTGCTTTCTGGATCCAGTAATGGATCTGTTTCAAATGGATGGCTGATTAATGGATCCGTTTTCCATAGACTTCAATGTTAAAAAAAATGGTTCCAGCAGAGATTAGTTATTTAAAAATTTACTAAAAAGTTCTGCACAACCAGTGTCAGAATGAAGAACATTGGGCCCACCAGAGTATTTGATTCTAAGGGCCCACCTTTCTCCCCCACTCAAGAGTCCCATAACAGCTGCAAGGTTTGCAGTATGAACTCTCCTGAATGAGAAGAAAGGGCCGACCGGAGGATTCTCCAGTTCTCTGGTGGGCCAGTCCAACCCTGTGCACAACTTTTTTTTGCCAACGGCTTGCTAACTGATCACTACTGGACATGTGAATGTAGCCTTACTCCTACTCACCAAATATATCATGGGGAAAAAAGAACTGGGGATGTTGGATTTCAATATGCTTGATTATTTATCCCCACAGGAGATACCACAAGTTTGGAAGTGCTCAGTGTGCACTTATCTAAAAGAGTTAACCATGACCACAATACTGAAGGCTGATTCATGTAATAGACAATCAATATCAGATCAGTGGAGGTCCAACTCTCTGCACCTGAACAATCAATCAGCTGTTCAAATGAGCCACAGAGCTCAGCTAAGTAAGAAAGACAAATGGCATGCAGATACACAGAGTAGTGTAAACCCTGAAGAGATTGCATGGCGTTCACAAGTGCTACCAACCTTTAACCCCTTAATGATGGTAGAACTTTTCATTTTATTCCCGCCCCTTCTTTGAAGCGCCATAACTTTCATATTTTTCCATCAACGTGGCCCTATAATGGCTTAATCTTTGCAGGATGAGTTTGAGTAGTTGTTTAAATTTATTTATCTTTAGTTGGTGAAAAGTGTAGTGATTACTTTTTTATTATTTTTTGTAATTCTCAGTATATATATATATATATATATATATATATATATATATATATATATAACTTTATTTTTAAGTCACCTTAGCATACTTAAAGCTGCAATCATTCAATCTCTTATATCAAGGATGGTCAATTCATTTTCCAGAGTGGCCATATGAGAAACCATGACTGTTGTGGAGGGCAGAACCAATAGGCTGAAATTAATTCTGCTCAGTTCTAATATATTATATTAGTATTTGACATTAATATTAATTTTATTTCTTAATATTGATAAAAAATAGATGTGCATGAGCTACTTGTATTATATAGTCGATTCCACACCCTAAAGGGGTAACACCTAACAATTATTTCCAATTAGCTGTAGTGTGGACCCCTAGAGTCAATTCCACCTGTGGGCTCTAAGAACCCCACTCTGACACTGCTTCTGTTTATTTGCTAACCACACATTTCTCACTAGAGTGAAATCCTGCATAGATGCCCAGTTTTCACTGCAAGTAAATGCCTTTTTGAGCGTTCATATGTGGAAGGATTTTGGGCAAATTATTACAGATTTTTCTAAATACCCTATAAATACATAAGATGTGTATGAGCATCTCATAAAACACGATTCATCCCTTCTAGAATGGTGTGAACAGGACTGCTTCTTCGGCATGGGCACAGACCAAACTACAACTTTGAGAACATAACAGAATTTACTGACTTTACCAAAATCATGCACTGTATATGGCATACAATTAGCTAAACTTGTTTAGCTCATACATCTTCAGATAGAATACCATCTTGTGCATGGATTTATAGTACCTTCCAATCACCTCTAGGATGTGTGACTACAAGAACATGTTTCTTCCTTTTTATCCTCTAAATCTCTGTCCTTAGCGCTGGCGATGTGCACTGTGCACCTAGATGCACTCCGAGCTGGGTACACATACTCCTCTCACATACTTGTCTGTTTCACTTGTTCTCTCTCATAAACACATTAGGGCATTCGCCAAGGGCAAAGCTCAGCACTGCAATGACATTTTTAGCTCCAATTAACCTTATTTATTTTTTTTTATCCTGAAAAGGTTATCTGCCCCCTTTTTAATTTGAGCACATTAACTCTTTCACAACCCAAGTGTGCAGCTTTAGAATTAACTCTTTTAGTTTTTGTCTCAGTCTACTCTACATTTGCTGCAATCTATTTATATAATCGGGCAGCACAGTGGCTCAGTGGATAGCACTGTAGCCTTGCAGCGCTGGAGTCCTGGGTTCAAATCCCACCAAAGACAACATCTGCAAGGAGTTTCCAGTTTCCTCCCACACTCCAAAAAATAAAACATACTGATAGGGAATCTAGATTGTGAGCCCCATCGGAGACAGCGCCGATAATGTGTGCAAAACTGTAAAACGCTGCGGAATATGTTAGCGCTATATAAAAAAAAAAATAAAGATTATTATTATTATCCTGTCTGTCCAGGAAATCCCGCGTCGCTGATTGGTCCAGCCAACTCTGCCCATGTGGTCATGTGACTCACCAACTGCCCATGATGTACTGAACATGTTTTGTCAGTTAGCGTCTGATGTACTTCTGTCACGTTTACTGAACACAGGTAATACACAGTGACATGAAGTAATACTCAGGTGACATGAGGTAATACATAAGTAACATAAGGTAATACACAGTAAAATGAGGTAATATACAGTAATATGAGGTAATACACAGGTAACATGAGGTAATACACAGTAATGAGGTAATACACAGTGACATGAGGTAATACACGGTAACATCAGTGACACAGGGCTAACTCCGCCCATGTGGTCATGTGACTCACCAACTGCCCATGATGTACTGAACATGTTTTGTCAGTCACAGTGTCTGATGTACTTCTGTCACGTTTACTGAACACGGGTAATACACAGTGACATGAGGTAATACACAGGTGACATGAGGTAATACATAAGTAAACATAAGGTAATACACAGTAAAATGAGGTAATATACAGTAACATGAGGCAATACACAGTAATATGAAGTAATACACAATAATATGAGGCAATACACAGGTAACATGAGGTAATATGAGGTAATATACGGTAACATGAGGTAATACACAGTGATATGAGGTAATACACCGTAATATGAGGTAATACACAGTGACATGAGGTAATACACAGGTAACATGAGGTAATATACAGTAAAATGTGGTAATATACAGTAACATGAGGTAATACACAGTAAAATGAAGTATTATACAGTAACATGAGGTAATACACAGTAATATGAGGTAATACACAGGTAACATGAGGTAATATGAGGTAATATACGATAGAATAAGGTATTACACAGTAATATGAGGTAATACACAGTGAAATGAGGTAATACACAGTAACATCTACTATATAATCGTCTAATTCTGTCTGTCTGTAACGGAAATCGGCCAGATGCGACCAATCAGTGACAGGCACAGTCCGGCCGCGAATTGGCACAGGATTTGAACCACGCATGCCACCGCTATTGCCAGGAGATCGCCGCTGATCTCCCGACGGTAGCCACGGGTCAACTCCACGTACATACTCACCTTCCATCCCTGCATCCCTGTCCTAGCATGGCAGCTTCTTCCTGTGCGGTGCGGTCACGTAGTACCACTCATTAAGGTCATTAATATGGACGTGACTTCACTCCCATAGGCATGGCGTCCATATTCATTACCTTAATGAGCGGTACCACGGGACCGCACCACACAGGAAGAAGCTGACGCCCTGGGATAGAGATGCAGGGATGTGCAGCGACAGTGTGAGGGTAAGTATGATGGGGGAGGATGGGGGACCCAGCCATGCATACAAGGATGGGACAAGGGAGCCATGTATACAAGGATGTGAGGGTGGGAGTGGAGCCATGTATACACGATGGGAGGGTGGACCGGAGCCATGTATACAAGAATGGGAGGGTGGGAGCGGAGCCATGTATACAGGATGGGAGGGTGGGAGCGGAGCCATGTATACAGGATGGGAGGGTGGAGCGGAGCCATGTATACAGGATGGGAGGGTGGAGCGGAGCCATGTATACAGGATGGGAGGGTGGGAGCGGAGCCATGCATACAAGGATGGGAGGGTGGAGCGGAGCCATGTATACAGGATGGGAGGGTGGAGCGGAGCCATGTATACAAGGATGGGAGGGTGGAGCGGAGCCATGTATATAGGATGGGAGGGTGGAGCAGAGCCATGTATACAAGGATGGGAGGGTGGAGCGGAGCCATGCATACAGGATGGGAGGGTGGGAGCAGAGCCATGTATACAGGATGGGAGGGTGGAGGGGAGCCATGTATACAAGGATGGGAGGGTGGGAGCGGAGCCATGTATACAGGATGAGAGGGTGGAGCGGAGCCATGTATACAAGGATGGGAGGGTGGAGCGGAGCCATGTATACAGGATGGGAGGGTGGGAGCAGAGCCATGCATACAAGGATGGGAGGGGGAGAGGAGCCATGCATACAGGATGTGACAGTGGAGCCATGCATACAAGGATGGGAGGGGGAGCAGAGCCATGTATACAGGATGGGACAGGGGAGCCATGTATACAAGGATGGGAGGGGGGAGCCATGCATGCAAGGATGGGAGCGTGGGAGCGGAGTCATGCATAAATAAACTACATACATATTCTAGAATATCCGATGCGTTAGAATAGGGCCACCATCTAGTCAGTATATAATAGGGTAAGTGCAGATGACATAATTTTCAGGCAGACCCACCTGAAAAAACACTTAATGACCAAGAAAAATAATAAACATATGCACTGCAATGTAAAAATGACTTGCTCTCCATATGGTCAGCCTTTTGAACTTCTTTTAACCCCTTCACGGCGGAGCCCTTTTTAGTTTTTGCATTTGTTTTTCGCTTCCCTTATTCCCAGAATATGGCCATGTGAGGGCTTGTTTTTTGTGGGACAAGTTGTACTTTTGAACGACACCATTGGTTTTAACATATCGTGTACTCAAAAATGGGAAAAAGAATTCAAATGTGGTGAAATTGCATAACAAGTGCATTTCCACAACTGTTTTTTGGATTTTTTTTTTACTATATTCAACAAATGCTAAAACTGACCTGCGACTATGATTCATCAGGTTATTATGAGTTCATAGACATCAAACATATCTAGGTTCTTTTTTATTTATGTGGTGTTAAAAAATCCAAAGTTTGTTAAAAAAAATTGCTTCATTTTCTGAGGCCCGTAGGGTCTCCATTTTTCATGATCTCGGGGTGGGTGAGGGCTTATTTTTTGCGTGCCGAACTGACGCTTTTAATTATACCATTGTAGTGCAGACATGATCTTTTGATCACCTGTTATTGCATTTTAATGCAATGTTGCAGCCACCAAAAAATCATATTTCTGGTGTTTTTAATTTTTTTCTCATTACGCTGTTTAGCAACTGGGTTAACTCTTTTTTTATATTCATAGATTGGGCTACTCTGAACACGGCGATACCAAATATGATTATATTTGATTTTTTTATTGTTTTATTTTGAATGAGGTGAAAGGGGGGTAATTTGAACTTTTATTTTTTTTTATATTTTTTAAAACATTTTTTTTTTACTTTTGGCATGCTTCATTACTCTGCATGGGAGGCTAGAAGCTGCCTTAACCCGATCGCCTCTGCTAAATACAGGTGATGATCAGATCGCCTGTATGTAGCAGAATTGCTGACTTGCTTTGAGAGCCAACCACTGGGTGGCGCTCATAGCAATCCGGCAGTGACAACTATAGAGGTCTGCAGGAAAACTCTGGTTGTCATGCCAATCCATCGGTGACCCGCGATCGCTTGACCGGAGTCACCGATGGGCGATTCCCGGCGCGATTGCCGGAAGCGTAAGTTAAATGCGGCTGTCGGAGTTTGACAGAGGCATTTAACGGGTTAACAGCTACGTGTGGGTCGTGATTCCACCCGTTGCTGTTCAAAACAGCTGACATATGCCGGGAAACATGTGGGCTCAGCGCCGGAGCCTGCCTCAATGGGGGGAGGCACGACATGCGCTTGTCGTGAAGTGGTTAACAGCTTCAGATTTCCAAAAAAGAATAGTGGTTAAAGGGGCTGTCCACTACTCAGACAGCCCCTTCTCAATCCTCATGTTTCCCCCTTCAAAATAAGAAAACTTATACTCACCTTCAGGGCTAGCACTGTTACAGCAATGTTACTTCACACAATCCCTGCAGCCAATCAGCATTGGCGTCACTCTGCCTGCCTTCAGACTAATCACATACATCCGGAGGAAGTGAGACCTGGCTCACAGCGATGACATGACTGCGAGAACGAGAATGCAAAGGTTATGTGAGGTAATTCCTCACGGGTGATGACGTTAGGCCAGAGAGAAATAACCATGAGTAACCTCTGCAGTCTCGTTCTCGTGGTCACATCAACGCTGTTAGCCAGGACCGTGAGAGCGAGATTGCAGAGGTTAGATGCGGTCATTTGTCACGGATGTAATGTCATCGACCATGAGAAATGACCTTGCATAACCTCTGCAGTCTCGTTCTTGCGGTCATGGCTCATGGACAATGACTTGCTGATGTGATCGCCCGTGAGAAAATCTGTGGACGACGTGGGACATAGTTGGATGTCGTCGGATCTGAGATTTTTTTTTAAATTAATAAATGGGTCAATCAGAGATTTTTTGGACGAGTCTTTATTCAAATAAAATGTTTTTTCCTGAGTGTGTATTTTTTTCTTTTAACTTACTGGGTTAGAAATGGGGGTGTCTGATAGATGCCTCTCCATTACTAACCTATGGGCTGTATGTCAGCTGACGCTACAAAGCTGACATCAACCCCAAAAACTATAACCCCGCTTGCCAATGCACCAGGGCAAATGGGAAGCACCAGAATTGGCACATCTAATGGATGCGGGCTAATGGAGGACTGGTGTTGTAAGTATGGGCGGGGGCCAATATCCATGAATCCTTCCCTGCCTATTAAGATCAGCCTGTAGCTGTCTGTTTAGCCTTTGCTAGTTATTAAAAATAGGGGGGACTCCACATCATTTTTTTGGCGTCCTCTTTTTTTAAAAACCAGTAAAAGCTAAACAGACAGTTGTGAATTGATATTAATATGCAGGGAACCTTTTTTGATATTGCCCGTTTCACACAAAATTAACACCAGCCCCCAGCTATCTGCTTTCCCCTCAGCTGGTTATAAAAAATAGGGGGGGTCCATGTGGTTTTTTTCATTTAGTTATTATCAAGTACAGTAAAACACAAACCAAAGGTAACCTTAGTTCACTGCCTCCAGATGTTCCTGCAGCTGGAAACTCCAGTACCATTAAAGTGTCCCTCAAAGGTTCCCATGAGATGTCAATGCCTCAAAGCTGCTGGGAGACATGGTGGCTGTGAGCTCTGGTAAACATAAGGGTCCCAGTGTTCACAGCCACTGGGTCTCATGGTAGCTCGAGTGCTGGACTGTTGAGTGCCGGTGTGCTGAGTGCCAGACTCGCGTTCGTTCATCAGTCTGGCACTGGAGCTGTGATAACCAGCTGTGATAAACTCTGGTGACCTTACAGTAAGGTTACCTTAGTTCACATGCCGGCTCACACAGAGCTCAACGTTTGAACTGCTGCCTGTGACCTGCGGTAATTTTAATTACATCACCGCTCCTCACTGCAGCCACATTCTCACACTAAGCTTAGTGTGTTTTGGCTGCCTTGGTGAGCAGTCCTATTACTGATGTCACCGCTCATAACACCATCCAGATGTAGCAGAGTTGGGAATCGTCTTCGGACCTCATCAATATGCATTAACAGCGCACAGGTGAGGATTACATTTTTATTCTTATTTTTATCTTAATAAATGGGTAAAATAAGTTAATTGTCAGGGAATGATTTGTACACATAAAATACTTTTCTTTCTCTGTGTCTTTATTACTTTTGACTACGGAATTAGTAGTGGGGGTGTTTGATAGATGCCTCTTCATTACTAACCTCTGGCTTCATGTCAGCAGACATTACACAGCTGACATCAACCCAATAAACTATTATCCTGCTTGCCAACACATCAGGGCAAGAGGGAAGAGCCAAGGCTTAGCCTCAGAATTGGCTAATAGGTGCGCCATTTCTGAGGTGTTTAAGTGCTGGTGTGATTAGGATGGGAGGGGGCCAATATATATAACAGCTGTCTGCTTTGCCCTAGCTGGTTATTCTAAATAGGGCGGACCCCACATCATTTGTTTAGGGTTAACCAGCTGATTCAAATCAGACTTCTGTGGGCTGATATTAATAGGCTGGGCATCTCTATGGATTTTGGCCTTTACCCAGTCTAAAAACTACCAATTCAGAGCTGTTTCTTTTCCCTTGGCTGATTTTAAAAAGGAAGGGGACCATACATAGTTTTTTTTAATTATTATTTCAAACCTTTCAACAAGCTTTACTAGACTTCTGTACAGAACACAGAATATATAGTAAGAAGTTCGTGTTCGGGGTACGGTACCTGACAGTAGAAGTCCGGTACAAAACCCGAACTTTCCAATTCGGGTTCGCTCATTCCTAATTATGTGTCAATTTCAATAAGTTTCTCATAATCCTCTCCTGGATATCAGCAACAGTGGTGGGTGTCCAAATTCATGGTTGAATTGTCTTCCATAAAGAGAACAACTCAATTGGCATGGAAGGATAAAAATGGGCCATTTCTTCAATTCTAACAATTTTATAATTAGATAGTTTGATGAATGTTATAACCATCATAAACATTATTCAGTACAAACCTCAAAGGAGAATATGTTTTTTTTGCGTCCTTGCTCATTGCTAATAGGTAAATAGACATTGTTCATGGATTAAAACTAGCGGTTTCATGGGTTATAGTGAGAAGCTTAGTATTCTTTGACATGGAATCAATTAGTTCCCTTATGGATAATTGGACAAATATCCACATAGCCTGTACTAATCCTTCCCAAAGAAGTCTCGGCTGCTATATTACATGTCAATGTCCATGGTTGGACAATACGATGTTCAACAAACAATATGATGTTTTAATGTCCAAAACCTTAAAACTGCTTCTGAAGTTTTTGAGCCAAGTGGATTGGAAAATATAAAGGAAGCATTTGGGCTGTAGTCACACATTGTGAAATTGCAGTAAAAGCACCTTGCTTTTTTAGTTTGACTTTCTGAAATCTTTGCAAATGCCATGTGTTTTGCCATGATTTAGAACTGTGTGACCACAGCGTTAGGCTTCGTTCACACGTTCAATATATGTATCATGCCAATGTCCAATACCTTGATGATGATGGATATGCAGTGAAACATCTCATAACTTCTCCTTGGGTTCAGTGATGGGCAGTGGAGCAAATCTGTATTCCTCCGGTTGGAGCCATGGTGCCTAGGCTGCTGTCCTCTGTAGTCTGTGTGGAAATAGAGGCAAATCCCCTTTTATAGTTCACATCTCTTATTCAGTCATTTTTCCACAGGATTGGGCGAAGGTGAGAGGAGATAATCCCTCATTGTTCGAGTGTTCAATTAACCTGCATATTTTGTCCTTCAAGGTTGTGTAGAATAATAAGCTACAGGGCTGGTACAATAGGTAATCAGCAGGCATACAAAATATTAACAAACGTGGATTGTTCAATTAACTTGCCTCTTTGTCCTCCAAGGTTATTTAGAAGAATAAATTGTATGGGCTGGTACAACAGATAATCAGCAGCTCATTGTAAACTTACCCAAAGGTCCATTTTGCCACAATTTTCTGAGTGGGTCTGCTCAAAAGAATGTTCTTATTAATTTATAGGAATAAACAACTTACTGTTCATATTTTCAGGCCTTTGAGTGTCTATAAACACTTTAGGCTCTCAAAGTCCGCAATAATTTAAAATAAGTAACATATACTTTCTTCTGGCATTTACCACTAGGAAGACTTTGCTATACAAGTCATTGGGAAGGCTAAAATGACTCTCCGAAGACAACTAGGCATCTTTTTGAACCCTCTCTCGACCCATCCTGCGCAAATAACTACAGACCAGTCTCCAATCTCCCCTTCATCTCTAAACTCTTGGAGCGCCTGGTCTACTACCACCTTACCCGTTATCTCTCCACTCACTCTTTCCTAGATCCATCATAGTTCGGCTTTCACCCCATACATTCTACAGAAATGCACTCAAAGTGAACAATGACCTTTTGACCGCAACATGTAACGGTGACTACTCTTTGCTTATTCTTCTTGACCTCTTCGCAGCTTTCAACACTGTTGACCACCATCTCCTACTCTCTATGCTCCAGTCAATAGGCATAAAGGACACTGCCCTCTCCTGTTTATCTTCCTATCTTTCTGACCACTGGCTCCATTTCATCTCCTCTTCCTCTCACCATTGGGGTCCCTCTAGGTTCAGGCCTGGCCCTCTTCTCTTCTCTCTGTACACGGCCTCAATTGTAAAGACCATCAGCAAATTGGGCTTTCAGTACCATCTTTATGCTGATGACACACAACTATACAAGTCGTCCCATGACCTAACCCCCGCTGTACTACAGAACACCAGTGTCTGTCTGTCTGCAGTTTACAAAATCATGTCAGCTCTCTGTCTAAAGCTCAACCTTTCCAAAATTGAATTTCTTCTGCTCCTGTCATCTACTCAACTCCCTAAATCTGACATCTCCCTAATCATTTGTGGCACCACAATAATACTTATGCAACAGATGCGATCTCTGTGTTTGTGTTATGTTTGACACTAATCTTTCCTTCAACTCCTATATACAATCTCTTGCTTGCTCTTGCCGCTTACACCTAAAGAACATCTCTAGAATCCGCCCCTTTCTCACCATGGAGACAGCAAAAACCCTCACTGTTGCCCTTATCCACTCTAGCCTTGACTATGGCAACGCTCTATTAACTCCCCTCCCCCTCACTCGACTTTCCCCTCTCTAGTATATCCTTAATGCAGCAGCCAGGGTCATCTATCTGGCTAATAGGCACTCGGAATGCGTCGGCTGTTTGCCAGTCATTGCACTGGCTGCCCATACATTACAGGATCCAATTTAAACAGCTTGCTCTCACCCACAAAGCTCTCCACAATGCGGAACCCCCCTACAGCTCCTCTCTCATTTCGGTTTAGCAGCCTACCTGCTCGTTATGCTCCGCAAGCGACCTTCGACTAACATCCACACAAATCCGTATCTCCCAATGCCGGCTCCAAGACTTCTCCCGAGTTGCCCCAATCCTCTGTAATGCTCTACCCCAATAAATTAGGACTAACCACAACTTACACAGTTTTAGGCGCTCCCTAGAAACACATCAATTTAGGGCAGCCTATCAAGTTCCCTAATCAAAGTCCTTAAATATATAATCATTCCTCTACTTCTCCGATCATAACCCCTCCATCAAACTCCATCGCTCCCAAAAGCACCACAAATATTGGATGGTGACCAGCTCACGCAGTCTTTTTATACCCCCACTTCCTCAAGAATCAAGATGGCTTGACCATCACCTGTACTTGTCACCCACACCTCATTGCAGATTGTAAGCTCTTACGGGCAGGGTCATCATTATCTTTGCATTGATTATTGTATTATCATTAACTTTGTTATGATTGTTGTATATGAACTGTTGAATTGTAAAGCGCTGCAGAATATGTTGGAGCTATATAAATAAAGAGTATTATTATTATTGAGCATTTTTATTTCAAAAAAACATTTTCTTCATTATTTCATGGATTAAAAATCAGTGCGGAAAAAAACTGTAAAAAGCCAAATAAGGCTACTTTCACACATCAGGTTTTTTCCGACAGGCAGGATCCAGCGTCGCGCCAGAGTGACGGATCCGGCGTAAATTGTGTAAAACTGATGAAACTGATCCGCTAGCTGGATCCGGCTAAAAACCTGATCTGTTTCATCAGTTTTACATCAGTTTCGTCCATTTTTTTTATCCGTTTTACGACGGATCCGGTTTTTAAAAATGCCCACGGGAGGCTCCCAAACGTGATTGGCTACTGAAAACCTATATGTACAGTGATCCTACAGCCTATCTTTGACAGGTTGTAAAGGAGCAAGTGCAGGTTGTAGAGAAGAGCAAGTGGCTGGCGAAGATGGAAGGCGTGATAGCAAACATTCTGAAGATTAATATGGATTTTACTGTTGAGGCGATTGTTCTGGAGAAGGAGCGAGAGAAACAGCAGAGCATCATGCGTCTGCGCCAACGACATTTGTGGATCCACCTCATCACAGCCCAGAGAATGATACATGGGGTGTATTCTACACTATACATGGAGCTACTAGTAAACCCTGAGAAATTTTTCTCATATGTACGGATGCAAATGGAGAACTTTGTTTTATTGGTGGAACGAATTGAACACCTCATCAGTAGAATTTAGTGACACATATTGCCGCTTCTCCATTTCACCGGCGGTAGCGTCTGATGGTGACTCTTCGGTAAGCCATATTTATTGTATCTCCTCCTTTTAAAGCACACTTGTAACTGTAATGTTGTTGCTGGTAGTTTGTAATAATTATTTTTATAGTATCTACAGCTGTTAAAGCTGACTTATAACTGTTATGTTATTGCTGTTATTTTGAACTAATTTGTCACCTTTTCTTATTCACAGATTCCTTGCGACTGGAGAATCCCTTTCGTCACTCCATTTCCAGTTCAGACTTGGGATTTCCACCATCTCCGGAATTGTGAAGCACACACGCCGTGCATTGTGGGACTCTTTACATGGCGAGTTTATACCACACCCCACAACGGAGAGTTGGCTGGAAATTGCAGATAAATTCCAACAAATCTGTCAGTTTCCCAATTGCTTGGGTGCAGTGCACGGGAAACATATCCACATTGTCAAACCTGCTGGATCTGGATCAGAATATTTTAGCTATAAAAAATATTTCTCCATTGTGCTCATGGCCATCACTGGCGCTGAATACAAGTTTATTGTGATTGATATTGGGGCCTATGGCCGCTCCAATGATTCCCAAGTTTTCAAAATGTCTGCAATGGGACGTCATCTCTAATGAAACACCTTCCAATTTCCACCGCCAAGACCGCTGCCTGAAACATCAGGGCCACCAATGCCATTTGTTTGTGTAGGGGATGAAGCCTTCCAGCTATCAGAACACCTGCTGAAACCATACTCCAGTAGTGGATTGACGCCAACTAAAAGAATTTTTAATTACCACCTCACACGAGTACGAAAAATGGTGGAGTGTGCTTTTGGGATTCTAACAGCTAAATGGCGTGTTCTATTGACCGCTATCAACCTGAAGACTGAAACTGTGGATGAGGTGGCGAAAGCTTGCGTGGTCCTGCACAATTTTGTTATATGCAAGGAACAGATTTCCATTGATGACCACTCTGAAGAAACCACCTTGCATGATTATCGCAACATTACGTATAGAAGTTCTGTGTCAGTTTCCAGAATGAGGGACAAATTTGCTGAATACTTTATTTCACCTGAAGGAAGTAGACTGGCAGGAGAATTTGAAAAATTTCTCTGGGACCCTGTAACCAAAAGTCATTGACCTTCTGTACCCAAAGTATTTTACCTTCTTTACCCAAAGTTGTGTACCTGGTTGTGTATTACCCAGAGTATTTTACCTTTTATACCCAAAGTTGTATACCTGGTTGTGTATTACCCAAATTATTTTTCCTTTTTTACCCAAAGTTGTGTACCTGGTTGTGTATTACCCAAACTATTTTACCTTCATTACCCACAGTATTTTACCTTGCTTTAACCAACGTATTTAACCCTATAAACCTTATAAATAAATGAAATACAAAATTTTGAACCAGAAAAAAGGTTTTTTTATTAACAAATATTTTTTTTAAAAATTATAAATTAACAGTGTGGGGTGGAGATAATGCTGGAGGGGCTGTAAGTTTGGGACACTTTGACATTGAGAGTGTGGAAAGAGGAATGTGATGGTGGTGTGGAAGGATCAGTAGGTAAAACAGTTGAAGGGGTGGAGAAAGAGAACAGATGGACATGAAACCGGGAGTAGTATTTGGAATTTGGAAGGTTTGAAGAGTGGAGTCAAGGGATTGGGAGGCAGAAGAGGTGGTGGGTGGAGAGGAGGGTTGGACAGGGAGTGGAGGCGCGGATGATGTGGTTGGGAAATGGTACGGGACGGTATGTTGGTATGGGGAAGGATGTTGGTACGGGGCAGGCTGCTGGTACGAGGCAGGTTGCTGGCATTGAATAGGAGGGGGAGGAGTGACAGTGGCTGGAGGGGGGCAGGTGTGGGAGGAACTACCGGGGTGGGTGGAGGGGCTTGGGAGCTAACATGCGCTAGAGCAGAGTGGCATGATTGCACTACATGCATCTGCTGGTCAGGAGATAGCTTATCCATGCGCTCGAGTACTACTGGAAAAATGTGTGGTTTGGAGATCTACTTGCATCTGAATGCATCCTAACCAGAAGTTTGCGCAACTCAAGAATACTATTGTTGAGCAAATTAAATCCTGTCGTCATTTGCTCAGACAACAATTTCAGACAGTTCTGGAAAGATGCATTCAGATGTAAGAACTCGGGCACATAGCTCTTTTCCAGACCCCTCTGACGCTGACGCCCAGAACCCACAGGTGTACTAGCGGTGGCAGCAGCAGAGGGGTGGGGTAAAGGAAAAGCTATATCCTCACCAGCAGATTCATGCAACGCAGTCGTCCACGATGCTCCAACGCTGGTGGATGGGACCGAGGGATCAGATGTGAGAGAAGGCTGGGAAGGTGCAGATTGGCCGGGACTGTCGAAGTGTCTCTCGGTGGCGGACTCCTGAGGGATAGCCCCAGAAAGGTTCAACTGTGCAGGCTCCCGAGTGCTGCTGATGGTGCTGTGGAATAAAGAGAAAAAAATATAATTAATATATTGATATTGAATGGCCCTGGATGAAACCCTAAAAAAATTGTTAGACATGTAAACATTTTTTATTAAATTGGGTGGGTAATATTTACCTTCTGCTCACCATCGTTGACTGGAGGAATGACAGGGCTTTCGCATATTTATACTTGCTCCTGCGTCCTCCAGATCCACTCGGGGCCCACATCTCTTTGTTGAACTCCTTCTTGAAGCGATCCCTGATTGACGGCCACCGCTTGAAAATTCTCTCACCTGAAAAGTGAAAGCACAAATTGGTTAGTATACAACACTTTACATTCAGCAACATAACTGAACTGTGTATACTTACGTGCTTGAATCTGGGCCTGAACATCGAAGTCCTCCCAATGGTCCACAAGTTTTTGGCATATTTGCTCCCAGAGCCAACGGGTCACAATGATATCGGCATGAAAAATACTATTCCACAACCACACACATGTAGTATATCGCATTGTAATGTGCAAATGTGTGTAGGAAAATGTCACTGGACACACAAAAATCAGATCAGAGCAAACACTACTGCCAGAAGACAGAAGAAACGTTTATTAGTCCATAAATTATAAATAAGTAACAATTTTATTGATATACATATATTAAAACAGATATATCACACAATTAGACAACAGAGAACAGAACACATGAAAGGCAATTATTATGCTGTTGAGACAAATGGGGACACTGTATTGATGAAGTAGGCACCCCATCCCCCTAGATCAGTGATGGCGAACCTTGGCACTCCAGCTGTTGGAGAACTACAACTCCCAGCATGCCTCAACTGCTGCCTCAACTGCTGCAGGTTGCAAGGGCATGCTGGGAGTTGTAGTTTTACAACAGCTGGAGTGCCAAGGTTAGCCATCACTGCCCTAGATCATCCCCCTCACACACACTCAACCATGAGGAGCAAAATAGTATAGCGTGTAGATATATGCCACTGCCAATATATATTATAATAACTATAATGAACACATCTGTACCAAAGTGCCCTTATGTGGCACCATCATCAAGATATCTGGTATAATCCTATGTACTATCTATGGCAGTATAAATGTGAAAACGTTTGAAATATATATAATTACCCAAACAAAATGGCAGGGGCTGGCTCCAAAGGGATCGTGGGGTGGGGGTCCAGGAGGGTGGGCGCGCCCTCCCCAACGCGCATTTCGGCCTTAGCCTTCGTCAGGGGGCACAGGCAAATCCATCATAGTAGCCCTTTTTCCGGATCTGTCGCATTCCGGCGCCCATAGACTTCCATTGTAGCAAAAAGCTGGATGCGGTGCTGTCTGGTTTTTCGCCGCAGACAAAAAGCGTTACTGTAGCCGTTTTTTCCATACGCCGGAATTAAAATTTTTACCGGATGAAACGGGAGGTCAAGCGGCGCGATCCGGCGCTAATACAAGTCAATGAGAAAAAAACGGTTCCGGCGTTAGATTTCGCTGCATCCGGTTTTTCTAAAAATAGCTGGATCATGCCTGACGGAAAAAACCTGATGTGTGAAAGTAGCGTAAACAATGCTAAAAAAAACTACAAAAAATGCCACTGTGAAAGAAAAACTCTAAAAAGTGCTTGGGAAAACATGAAAAAAAGCTAAAACAAAAGTTGATTCAGGTTTCAAAACTCAAAGGATAAGCAGCAATTCTTGAAATGTCTTCTATCTGAAAATTTGATGTTGTTGACCACCATAAAAAGAACGTACCATATACATTATTTCCGTCAGTCAAAACCATCCATTATTCAAGCAGAAGACTGCTTCATGAAACGCTTTCATTTTTTGTTTTGACGGATTCTTGTTTAAATACAAAATGTTTGTTAAAGTTTTCTTGAGTGCTTTCTGTAAATGTTTCTGGAGCATTTTTAATAATTTTTGTTGGGAGATTTAGTCAAGTTTTTTAAATTCCTTTAAAAATAAATAAAACACTAGCGATTTTTAAGGCAAAAATGATCCCAACCTGCTTAAAAAGACACCCAGGCGCCCTTTTGAAACTTTTTTAGACTTTCCATTGACTTCTATTGTAAAGTATGGAGTGACTTTATAGTAGAAAAAACTGAAGAATGGTCTGCTCACTTCTTTAATCACTTTGGGTTTTTTAAAAATCTGAAGATGTTACAAAACATGAAAAATCCTGAATTTATGAACAACAATGTAGAGTAGAAATGAATAGGAAAAGCACTTTTTCTTGTATTTTTCTGAGTGGAACCTCTCAAAAATGCTTAAAATATTCTGTAGTAACTTAGCCTCAGGATATAGTCACTCTATGAGAAGTTTGTGCTTTTTTGATATTTTCACTGCACAAAAAACCAGCATGTCACCATCTTGTCAGTGTATGGGATTTATAGTAATCTCATGCACTCTATGCTTATTTTTTCAGGTTGCAGAAACTGACCAAAGTTGGGTTCTTGAAATCCCAGCAGGGCAATTTCACTTATGGCAAATATATATTTTGTTTACAAATTTTCAGTATAGACATGAAGGAGATGAGGACGTGTTTTTACAGCAGAAATGCAATAAAAACACATGTAATGCACACATGTCTTTATCAATAAAGTGTTAGGAAAGCTAACTATACCAGGAAGAATCTAAAATAAAGCAACTTTATTTAAAGCATGATGCACCAAAATGAGACACAACTGCAGCAAAAAAAGTGATAAATAAGCATGTAAAAAAAAAATTAAAAAAACACAAATACTCTAATTTAGCTACGGTAGTTGTTGCAGAAATATTGCAGAAAATCTGCCACATCAAAAACTCACCAAATACTCATCATGGTGGGAACTTAACCTAAAAGTAGTTGTTGCACACTGATAAGGAACCTCTATGACCTTGATTAATTAATATGCTGTATGGTCTTTATCATTAGTTCATTCAGGTTAACTTGTTAAAAATTTATAACAGTTCTCCCCGTTTAGAAGTCTACTGGAATATTTTTCTACCCTACTTATACAGATTTCTCTGTGACCCATATTCTGCACTTTCTGTTGGTGCAGTATCCGTATGTATAAAAAGATGGTAAAGCACTGTGTAAGCTGTGAGGAATGGTACAAGTAATGTGTCTCCTCAGCAGCCAGTGTAGAACAGCAATTTTCCTTAATGCCCAGCCTGGGGGCTCTATTGTTATTCTGTAGTGGCTCCTGAATTGGGAGATAAACAAAGGGAGGTAACAGGTCAGTGATTATACTACCTATGTATTTGCTGCATGTAGATTTAAAGCCATTACCTCACCAACTGCAGAGAGAACGCAGCCATTGAGTGTATAAATAAATAAGCATGGTGCTGGATCTCCGCGGGCTATGTGCAGGTGTCGAAGCATCGCAGCTATTGTTCTGTAGTATATTCACCAGCGATTTTTAAATTTAACCCACTCAAAACTGTGATTTCCCTTTACTTACTGCTACAGTGAATTTTCTATTGAAACCACAAATTCTATAAATGCATAAAATATAAAGAGCATCCATAATCAGGGATCATTATGACTATGACTTAGGGAGCAGTCAGACAGCCATATAAATCGGACCAAGATTGGACCGCACTGCACATTTGCCTTGCGGTCCAATCTTGGTCCAATTTATATAGCTGGCGGCTCTCTTGACCCGAGAATGACAGGTTCATGTAAGGCCTCTTTCAGATGTCAGCGTGTCTAGTTCGTGTCATGACAGTGTTCTCATATACCGGAGATACTTACACACCTAGACCCATTCAAATGCACAGTGTATCCGTGGGCAAAATGTGTTATGTCCATTTTTTACCAGCAGCATGGGCCACAAAACGATCCGTAACACATGTAGCGGCACCAGGGAAGCAGCGGTACAGTTAACAATGTTAACCAGCGCCGGGTGCTGAAGACCGCTCTTATTCTCCTCTGCTAAGCCAAGTGATAACAGTGAGAGCAGATGGCGGCTGATAGGACTATTACTCCCATCAGCCTACACCTGCTGTCGCTAATAACACTGTGTGCAGACGGCAGCTGATGGGAGTATTCATCAGCCGCCGCCTGCGCTATAAATAAAAAAATGGCATGGATTCCCCTGTATTTTTGATAACCAGCCAGGCAAAAATGACAGCTGCAGGCTGCAACCCTCAGTAGTCAACTTCCGCAAGGCTGCTTATCAAGAATAGAGAGGTCCCCACGCTGTTTTTTTAATTATTTATTTAAATCATTAAAAAAAACAGTGTGGGGAGCCCTCTATTCTTGATAATCAGCCTTGCTGAAGCTGACAGCTGAGGGTTGCAGCCTCTAGCTGTCAGTTTTGCCTGGCTGGTTAGAGAAAATACAGGGGTACCCACCCAGATTTTTTATTTATTTATTTACAGCACAGGCGGTGACTGATGAATACTCCCAACAGCCACTGCCTGCTCTCACTGGTATTAGCAGCAGCAGGTGTAGACTGATGGGAGTAATAGACCTATCAGCCACCGCCTGCTGTCGCTGTTATCAGCTGAATATAACTCATCATTCTCCCCTTCTCATGCTGACTGCCAGCAGAACACAGGAGAATGATGCAAGCCGTCTTCAGCATCTAGCACCAACATCTGCTTCCCGACATCGGTGCGTGTGGTACTGATGCGGCACACGGTTGCCACACGTGTACCACGAGTATTATACACACTGAGATACGGACATAGATATCTCCTCCGTCCTCCGGTACCAGAAAAATCAGAACTTGTGAATGTTGCACAGCTTCTGAATCCACACCGTTGCAGTAGAAAACTTCACAGAGCAGGCTGCATGGGATAACAAGCTTTTACTTCTAACAGCATGAGGTAAAAGAAGAATGCACAGTCATTTTAGCATTGCATCAGGAAACAGGAACAAAATGAAAGTGAAACTACAAGTGAGACTATTTCTTATGCAATACATTAAACAGAAGGAAACGTTACACAACATCGCCATCTATTGTCAGGTCAGCATAAAGTCCTCCTTTTACTTATAATAAATCCTAATCTGTTGCATATGCCAACAGTGAAACACGCCTAATTCTGTGCAGCTGTCACGTTTGGGTCAGAAGAGCCACTGGATCAGCCATGTCTGTCTGACTGCTCCCTCAGACTAAGTTCCCACTGTTAGTTTTTGGTGCATTTTTTTTCAACTCATTTTTGTATGTCATAATTTAAATAAAACTGTCATGCTTTGGATGTGTCCTATTACTTTGCTGTCATAAAACGTTATTTATACAGATATTGTGCAGATTACATGCCTTTTTGATGTGTTTCCGCTAATGGAAATGCACTAAAAATGCACATGCATTTCTACCTGCAGTTATTCCTAATCTCATTCAAGTCTATGAGGAAAATTTGCAAAGAAAAGGTATTTTATTGCAAACACCCACTGCAGGTCAGTGGATTTGAAACACCCACTGCAGGTCAGTTTCCACAGTGTAGAAAAAAAGCATACTGGGCTTGAGATTTCTATAAATCCCACCCACTTTCTTAGAACTGTGAGAAGCAGTGTTTTTTTTGCACAGAGAAAATACATAGCGTACGAAGACACCAAATACTGCTCATAGGAACTTTGCTTTAGTATTTGCTGGATAGTCATTAGTATTGAACTTCTCACGTGCTTTTCCAAAATTGTTTTTTGTCATCGGGAACAGGATGAAAAATAGCGTGCTCGTGCTTGGACCCGACATTGTTTCCTGTCACTTTTTTTTAATAATGATGAAGATTAGCACTCTCTGTGACATATTTTCATGTGTTGGGAAAATTGGTTCAGTGACTTCATAAATAAGGTATTCAGTCCAATTGCGATATATATTAATGTGTTTAGGAAACATCCTAAGGGAACATGATCATGATCAGGAATAGTAGAGTTCTGGAGACAGCGTATTTTCATTACGTCCAAAACGTTGCTTTCTACATAAAGCGCATGTGTTTTGGAACTACCATATGTGTATTTATGGCATCTAATGACGGCCTATTGTGGAAAATACGCGCAGTAGACTAGCCTCTCCTCTACAGTAATTTACATGCTGCGGCTTGGAAACTCGCACCGCAAGCGAGTTTATGCAGCGTTAAAAAGAAGCACAGAGGGAATGGGATTAATAAATCCCATCCACCGTGCTTGTAATGTATAACGCCATTTTGGACGCAGCAAAAATACACTGCTGTTATGTTTCGGTAGCTGAGGAGTGCAGGCAAAAAAGGCAATACACCAGAGAAGTTGGAATCTATGAGATTGCAGTACCCTGACTAACCACAACAACTAGAGGCAGCCGTGGAGCGTTCCTACGTTGGTCCTAGACGCCTCGTCACAGCCTGAGAAACTACACCTAAAGATAGAAATAGGAAAGCTATCTGCCCCGGAGCAGAACCCCAAAGATAATAGAAAGCCCCCAAACATGTAATGGCGGTTAGACAAGAAGAAATACTGACACAGACAGAAAATAGTATGAGCAAACGTTGGGGCCCAAACTAACTAAATAGAAAAGGATAGGAAGGGCACTTACTGCAATCCCAGAAAACCCTGAAAAGCACCAACTCTACTAATTTCAAAAACACCTGAGATCACACAACCTCTACCACCTAAATTAGTTCTCTGGTGTAACAAAATCAAAACAGCAGCCACTGAAAAAACTGGAAAAAGCAAAGGTACAAACATCAGTGGCTGAACTGAACTGAGAGGGCAAAAGCCCCCGGAGGGGACCCTGAAGGCCCCCACAGAAGTGCAGGACAAAATGCAAAAATCAAGCACAAAAACAAAAAGAAGAAAATGTCTTATCTGTTAGCAGGAGATTCAGACACAACACAGCAGGCTACAAAGGAAACAGGAATCAAGGATTCAGACCAGAACAATTGATCACCGGCAACCCTGATGGGAAAGTGACTCCCTTATATAAGACCAGTCAGTAACACCTGATTCCCAATCCTCACAATCTTCACAATCTTCACTGGACAGACCAGCACCGCTTGTAACCACCAGAGGGAGCCTCTGCTCAGAACTCATCCCAAGCCCACTCACAACAGTACCCCCCCCTTGAGGAGGGGTCACCGAACCCTCATTTGAGCAACCAGGTCGGTCAGGATGAGTTCTATGGTACGCACGGATGAGTCTCCTAGCATGGATGTCCGAAGCAAACACCCAAGAATTGTCTTCCTGACCATAACCTCTCCACTTAACCAAATACTGGAGTTTCCGTCTAGAAAAACGAGAATCTAATATTTTCTCAACCACATACTCCAGATTGCCCTCAACCAAAACAGGGTCAGGAGGCACAGCAGCAGGAACCACTGGCTCAACAAACCTCTTCAACAAGGACTTGTGGAACACGTTATGGATCTTAAATGTCCCTGGAAGAAGCAAGCGAAAAGAAACAGGATTAAGAATCTCTATGATCTTATAAGGTCCAATGAACCTAGGCTTAAATTTAGGAGATGCTACTCTCATAGGAATATTTTTTGAGGACAACCAGACCAAGTCACCCACTTTAAACCGAGGACCATCAGTCCTATGCCAGTTAGCAAACCGCTGGGCCCTCTCCTGAGAGAGGGACAACCTCTCCACTACCTGGTCCCAAATCTGTTGCATACGCTCCACAACAGAGTCAACACCTGGACAGACAGAAGCCTCCGTCTGTCCTGAAGAAAATCGAGGGTGAAACCCAGAATTACAGAAAAACGGAGACATCAAAGTGGCAGAGCTAGCCCTATTATTAAGAGCAAACTCAGCCAAAGGCAAAAAAGAGACCCAGTCATCCTGATCAGCAGACACAAAGCATCTTAGATAAGTCTCCAATGTCTGGTTTGTTCTCTCAGTTTGACCATTGGTCTGAGGATGAAATGCGGAGGAGAAAGACAATTGAACACCCAGTTTAGAACAAAAAGTCCTCCAAAATCTGGAAACAAACTGGACTCCTCTGTCAGACACTATGTTCTCAGGAATGCCGTGTAAACGAACCACGTGCTGAAGGAACAAAGGCACCAATTCAGAGGAGGAAGGCAACTTAGGTAATGGCACAAGATGTATCATCTTAGAAAATCTATCACAAATCACCCAGATGACCGTCATTCTCTGAGAAACAGGAAGGTCGGAAATGAAATCCATAGAGATATGGGTCCATGGTCTCTTGGGCACAGGCAATGGCATCAACAAACCACTAGAGAAGAGCAAGGCTTGGAGCGAGAGCAAGTCCCGCAGGACTGCACAAATTCCCTGACATCACGAGACAAGGTAGGCCACCAAAAGGACCGACTAACCAAGTCTCTGGTACCAAAAATTCCGGGATGCCCAGCCAACGCGGAACAATGAATCTCAGACATCACACTCTTTTTCCACTGGTCCGGGACAAACAATTTTCCAACAGGGCAGCGCTCGGGCCTATCCTCCTGACACCCCTCCAGAGCAAGTCTCAAATTAGGTGAGATGGCGGAAAGAACTACACCCTCTTTCAAAATAACAGAAGGATCAGATAACTCAGGAGAGTCCGCAAGGAAGCTCCTCGAGAGGGCATCCGCCTTAACATTCTTATTGCCAGGAAGAAAGGAAACCACAAAATTAAAACGTGTGAAAAACAAGGCCCACCTGGCCTGTCTAGGATTGAGTCGCTTGGCAGATTCCAGATAAACCAGATTCTTATGGTCCGTAAGGACCACCACCTGATGTTTGGCTCCCTCCAGCCAATGTCTCCACTCTTCAAAAGCCCACTTCATGGCCAATAACTCCCGATTACCCACGTCATAATTACGTTCAGTAGGAGAAAATTTTCGAGAGAAAAAGGCACAAGGGTTACTTTTAGAGGTCTCTGGATCTTTTTGGGACAAAACGGCACCTGCCCCAATTTCAGAGGCATCAACCTCCACCTGAAATGGCAGAGAAACATCAGGCTGCCGTAGAACAGGAGCAGAAGTGAATCTCTGCTTAAGTTCCTGAAATGCAGTGACTGCCTCAGGAGGCCAATTCACCACATCAGAACCCTTTTTGGTCAAATCAGTTAATGGTTTAACAATAACCGAGAAATTACCAATAAATTTACGATAAAAATTGGCAAAACCCAAAAATCTTTGAAGAGCCTTTAATGAAGTAGGTTGGACCCAATCACAGATGGCCTGAACCTTGACCGGGTCCATTTCAATAACAGATGGGGACAAAATGAATCCCAGAAATGAGATCCTCTGTACGCCAAAAAGACACTTTGATCCCTTCACATATAGAGCGTTCTCTCTCAAAATCTGGAATACAGTTCGAACATGTTTCACATGAGAGTCCCAGTCATTAGAAAAAATCAAGATATCATCCAAATAAACAATCAGAAATTTATCCACAAAATCCCTGAAAATGTCATTTATGAAGGACTGGAAGACAGAAGGAGCATTAGTGAGCCCAAAGGGCATCACAAGGTACTCAAAATGCCCCTCCGGGGTATTGAATGCCGTCTTCCATTCATCCCCGTGCTTAATGCGAATAAGGTTATATGCCCCCCTGAGGTCAAGCTTGGTAAACCAAGTAGCGTTTTTCACCCTGGAAAACAGGTCAGAAATCAAGGGTAACGGGTATTGATATTTCACAGTAATATTGTTCAAAAGACGATAATCAATACACGGCCTTAATGAACCATCCTTTTTGGCCACAAAGAAAAAACCGGCACCTAAGGGTGAAGAGGATGGTCTGATATGACCCTTCTCCAATGACTCCTTGATATAAGACCGCATAGCGTCATGTTCAGGTACAGACAAGTTAAAAAGGCGACCTTTAGGGAATTTACTACCAGGCACTAATTCAATAGCGCAGTCATAGCTCCTATGGGGAGGCAAGGATGCAGATTTACTTTCGCTAAATACATCAGAAAAATCAATCAAAAAGTCAGGAACATCCTGAGCCTGGGGGGAGGCAGAAAAAACAGGAGTGTTGGTATTAACACATTGGCAGCCCCAACTGGTTACAGACACAGATTTCCAATCCAAAACAGGATTATGAGACTGGAACCAAGGGAAACCCAGTACGATAATATCATGCAGATTATACAGAACCAAAAATTTGCAGCACTCTTGATGATCAGGTTCAACCCTCATTATCACCTGAGTAGAGAACTGAGGTTTATTCTCAGCCAAAGGGGTAGAATCGATCCCCAGTAGGGGAATAGACTTCTGTAGGGGTATCAAGGGAAACCCACAACGTTTAGCAAAATCATAATCCATCAGGTTAATAGCTGCTCCAGAATCAACGAAAGCCTGAGCAGAAAATGAGGACAGAGAGCATATCAGAGTGACAGTTAATAAAAACTTAGTCTGAACACTACCCAAGACAACTGAGCGTGCAAAACGTCTTCCCCGCTTAGGGCAGACTGAAATAGCATGAGAGGCATCACCACAGTAGAAACATAACCCATTGCGCTTTCGAAACTCATGACGCTGTGCCCCAGACACCACTCTATCACACTGCATGGATTCAGAAGCAGGTTCACAAGGCAACACTATTCCACGCATACTTCTCCGCTCACGCAAACGTCTGTCAATTTGAATCGCTAATGACATAGAATCATTGAGACCAGAGGGGACAGGGAATCCCACCATAACATCCTTTACATTATCTGACAGACCCTTCCGAAAAAGGGCCGCCAAAGCGTCGTCATTCCACTTGGTCAGGACTGCCCACCTACGGAATCTCTGACAGTATAACTCAGCGTCATCAAGCCCCTGATTTAATGCCAACAAGGCTTTTTCAGCTTGATCAGTGACATTAGGCTCATCGTACAATAACCCCAAAGCCTGAAAAAATGCACCAACATCACTCAAAACAGGATCCCCAGGTGTCAGGGAAAAAGCCCAATCCTGAGGATCGCCGCGCAGGAGAGAGATGACAATTTGAACCTGCTGCGCTGCGTTCCCTGAGGACTTAGATTTTAAGGCAAAAAACAATTTACAATTATTTTTGAAATTCTGAAAGTTAGCTCGATCCCCTAAAAACAAATCTGGCATGGGAATCCTAGGTTCCACAACAGGCAACCTAGCAAGATATGCAGCAATACTCTGAACCTCAGTGGCAAGCTGATCCACACGGCCAGACAACTGTGCAAACTCCATTGAGAGAAAAAATCCTCCCAGCACCCAGAGATACAGAGGGGAAAAAAAAAAAATGCAACAAACAGAAAAATATCTCTGACAACTCTGACAACCGTTTTTTCTTTCACAAATTTTTTCCCTTCTGTGAGTACCATACAATTTTAAATTTTAGGCCAGTGATATTGTTATGTTTCGGTAGCTGAGGAGTGCAGGCAAAAAAGGCAATACACCAGAGAAGTTGGAATCTATGAGATTGCAGTACCCTGACTAACCACAACAACTAGAGGCAGCCGTGGAGCGTTCCTACGTTGGTCCTAGACGCCTCGTCACAGCCTGAGAAACTAACTACACCTAAAGATAGAAATAGGAAAGCTATCTGCCCCGGAGCAGAACCCCAAAGATAATAGAAAGCCCCCAAACATGTAATGGCGGTTAGACAAGAAGAAATACACACACAGACAGAAAATAGTATGAGCAAACGTTGGGGCCCAAACTAACTAAATAGAAAAGGATAGGAAGGGCACTTACTGCAATCCCAGAAAACCCTGAAAAGCACCAACTCTACTAAATTCATAAACACCTGAGATCACACGACCTCTACCACCTAAATTAGTTCTCTGGTGTAACAAAATCAAAACAGCAGCCACTGAAAAAACTGGAAAAAGCAAAGGTACAAACATCAGTGGCTGAACTGAACTGAGAGGGCAAAAGCCCCCGGAGGGGACCCTGAAGGCCCCCACAGAAGTGCAGGACAAAATGCAAAAATCAAGCACAAAAACAAAAAGAAGAAAATGTCTTATCTGTTAGCAGGAGATTCAGACACGACACAGCAGGCTACAAAGGAAACAGGAATCAAGGATTCAGACCAGAACAATTGATCACCGGCAACCCTGATGGGAAAGTGACTCCCTT
>JARQOD010000004.1:462588277-462693015 GCA_033576555.1 Oophaga sylvatica
AAGGGTGGAGCGGAGCCATGTATACAGGATGGGAGGGTGGGAGCAGAGCCATGTATATGGGATGGGAGGGTGGAGCGGAGCCATGTATACAGGATGGGAGGGTGGGAGCGAAGCCATGTATACAGGATGGGAGGGTGGGAGCGGAGCCATACATTCAAGGATGGGAGGGTGGGAGCGGAGCCATGAATACAGGATGGGAGGGTGGGAGCAGAGCCATGCATACAAGGATGGGAGGGTGGGAGCGGAGCCATGAATACAGGATGGGAGGGTGGGAGCAGAACCATGCATACAAGGATGGGAGGGTGGGAGCCATGTATACAAGGATGGGAGGGGGAGCCATGCATACAAGGATGGGAGGGTGGAGCTGAGCCATGCATACAAGGAGGGGAGGGGGGAGCGGAGCCATGTATACAGGATGGGACAGGGGAGCCATGTATACAAGTATGGGAGGGGGGAGTCATGCATACAACGATGGGAGGGTGGGAGCGGAGCCATGCATACAAGGATGGGAGGGTGGGAGCGGAGCCATGCATAAGTTAACTACATACATATTTTAGAATACCCGATGCGTTAGAATCGGGCCACCATCTAGTACCTCTATAATAGAACATGTGATCAAGCATTTCAGATTTTTTATGAAAATCTTGAAGGCAGACAGGGAAACAGTAGGATCCTGTTTCAGGTGATGAGAATTGTATTAAAGAGGTTGTCCTCTACTTTTTCTTTGATAGCCTATCCCTAGGTTACATCATCAATATCTGTTGTGTTGGGTTTCCGACACCCAGCACCCCTGCCAATCAGCTGTTCTCGGTGTCGGGGACGGTGGCCACCTGCCAAAATTGCTCGATTGCAGAGTGGCTCCGTTCTCTGATAGTGGCAGCGGCAGGGTATTACACATCCACCTACTATTGATTAGATTAGGGAGCAGTTGTGTAATGCCCTGCGCCATGGCTACTATCAGAAGACAGAGCAGTTACGCAATTGAGCAGTTCAGTCTGACGGCCGCTGACACCGAGAACAGCTGATCGACGGAGGTGTCAGGTGTCACACACCAACAGATCAGATATACTCCACCTAGTCAGACAAAAAGTAGTGGACAACCTCTTTAAAGACTCGAGCAATTGCTAGTAGGGGATCAATTCCGGTAACACGAAAGCACAGACTTCCACACTGTGCTGTGTATTTTGCCTGGTAACAACCCTATTAGATTTAAACACTGCCTGATAAATAGCAAGAAAAATATTCATTATACAGAGGACTAACTAAGGAATAAATGCAGTTCAAAAATTAGATTTTAACAGCTTTCCTTTAATTAGCAAGGTTACAATAATATGCATTCCCAGTACATGGCAAAGCTTAGATCCAAATATTAGGGGTTATTATACAGTTTATAGTAATGATATATAATCACCTTCAGGCTATGTGCCCACGTTCAGGATTCTTTGAAGAATTTTCCTGAGCAAAACCGGACTTTTTCCCAGGAAATCCAGACGCGTTTTTTTCTCATTTTTATCGTGTTTTTTGTGCGTTTTTTTATGCAGATTTTTCACGTTTTTTTCCCGGAGCTTCCTACCTCAATAATATAGTTGGAAATCCGCAGATTTTCTGCAAAATTAATTAACATGCTGCATTTTTTTTCATGATGCGTTTTTTTCACGGAAAAAAACGCAGCATGTGCACAAGAATTGCGGAATGCATTCTAATAATAGGATGCTTAATGCATGTGTTTTTTTAAGCGTTTGTGCAGTGGAAAACCGCCGCAAAAACACTAAAAAAAGCGAAAAATCCTGAACGTGTGCACACAGCCTTAGAGTTACTACTTATCATAATAGAGACATTACGTACCTAAACAACAGTATGAAACACTAAAACAAAAATAAAGCGATGTACAATTAGGAATAAACTAAGACAATCTGTATTCACGCTCTTCCTTACTAGCTCCAGAGACATCTTCCTACACGTACAATAATTATATAGAGTTCACGTTGATTGTCTAGACTCAGGAGTAGCTGTACTAGGCATGTCATTAACCAGTTAATGATACACGCCATTGTTTTAATTCTGCACTCAACAATGCTAAACTTAATATGTTGTAGAACACAGTTGCCCAAGAACATCGCTCCCTAAACAACTGAGCAAAAACCCTTGATATACACCACGTTCAGTTCTATTAATACTTGTTCCCATTAGAGGAACAAGGATGTGGAAAAACAACTCTTCCTGGTAAAATGCTATGGGCAATGGCGTGCAGACGTAGGGTTTGTATTCCCGGGGGCAAAAGATCCATGTGATGCAGCTCTCAATGAGACACAGCAGTTATACTGTTTATACAGGCATATATCTAAGTGATTCTTTGTTGACTTTATATTAGGAAGTCTGTTCAAGCATCAACATAAGATCTTTCATAAAAAAAAATCAACACCTTGTAGAGAACTGGTGAGAGGTATGAGTGTTTTCTCACCTCCAGATCTCTGCTGTTCCCCGGGGAATCGCACATTTCTACCTATCATCTAGGAGGCCTGCAAAGAAGAGGAGGGAACAATAAAATGATTTTCACAGGAACATCACATTGCAACAAGGGTGGTGACAAGCATAACACATATGACCTCTCAGGAGCTGTCACCACAGACCTCACAAGCACAAATCTCTCATTGCTAAAGAGAAGTAAAAAAATTAATTGTATTTTACTGTATACGTCAGAGTAAAAGATGGTATCCTGTGCTGGAGAAGAACTGTAACTGAAAGTCTGCATCATCATGAGATAAAGACTGATCGAAAAAAAAATCCACCATAGATTATGCAAAATTCATGACAAATGTATGTCAAAATCTATGCAATTTGCATTCAGATTTGTGCTGAATTGCGCGATGGATTTGCTATGGATTCCCTACTGCATATGAGAATAGATGTGGGAGTAATGCTGTAAGGCGCACCTTTTTCTCCTTTATCTTTATAGTATAGTAAAATAGTATGAGCAAACGTTGGGGCCCAAACTTACTAAATAGAAAAGGATAGGAAGGGCACTTACTGCAATCCCAAAAAACCCTGAAAAGCACCAACTCTACTAATTTCAAAAACACCTGAGATCACACGACCTCTACCACCTAAATTAGTTCTCTGGTGTAACCAAAAACAAAACAGCAGCCACTGAAAAAACTGGAAAAAGCAAAAGTACAAACATCAGTGGCTGAACTGAACTGAGAGGCAAAAGCCCCCAGAGGGGACCCTGAAGGCCCCCACAGAAGTGCAGGACAAAATGCAAAAATCAAGCACAAAAACAAAGAGAAGAAAATGTCTTATCTGTTAGCAGGAGATTCAGACACGACACAGCAGGCTACCAAGGAAACAGGAATCAAGGATTGAGACCAGAACAATTGATCACCGGCAACCCTGATGGGAAGGCGACTCCCTTATATAAGACCAGTCAGTAACACCTGATTCCCAATCCTCACAATCTTCACTGGACAGTCCAGTACCGTTTGTAACCACCAGAGGGAGCTTCTGCTCAGAACTCATTTCCAGCCTATTCACAACAGCACTGTGATCTGTACACATACTCATAGACACATGTGAGGCAGTATGCCCAGGTCGGGAGGCCTGCGGTCAGTCTGTGCACTATGATCTGTATACATACTCATAGACACATGTGAGGCAGTATGTCCGGGTCGGGAGGTCTGCGGTCAGTCCGGGCACTGTGATCTGTATACATACTTATAGACACATGTGAGGCAGTATGTCTGGGTTGGAAGGTTTGCGGTCAGTCCGGGCACTGTGATCTGTATACATACTCATAGACACATGTGAGGCAGTATGTCTGGGTTGGAAGGTCTGCGGTCATTCCGGGCACTGTGATCTGTGCACATACTCATAGACACATGTGAGGCAGTATGTCTGGGTTGGGAGGTCTGCGATCAGTCCGGGCACTGTGATCTGTATACATACTCATAGACACATGTGAGGCAGTATGCCCAGGTCGGGAGGACTGCGGTCAGTCCGGGCACTGTGATCTGTATACATACTCATAGACACGTGAGGCAGTATGTCCGGGTCGGGAGGTCTGCGGTCAGTCCGGGCACTGTGATCTGTATATATACTCATAGACACATGTGAGGCAGTATGTTCGGGTCAGGAGGTCTGCGGTCAGTCCGGGCACTGTGATCTGTATACATACTCCTAGACACATGTGAGGCAGTATGTCCGGGTCGGGAGGTCTGCGGTCAGTTTGGGCACTGTGATCTGTATACATACTCATAGACACATGTGAGGCAGTATGTCCGGGTCGTGAGGTCTGTGGTCAGTCCGGGCACTGTGATCTGTATACATACTCATAGACACATGTGAGGCAGTACGTCCGGGTCGGGAGGTCTGCGGTGAGTCCAGGCACTGTGATCTGTATACATACTCATAGACACATGTAAGGCAGTATGTCTGGGTTGGGAGGTCTGCGGTCAGTCCGGGCACTGTGATCTGTATACATACTCATAGACACATGTGAGGCAGTATGTTCGGGTCGGGAGGTCTGCGGTCAGTCCGGGCACTGTGACCTGTATACATACAGTCATGGCCAAAAGTTTTGAGAATGACACAAATATTAATTTTTACAAAGTCTACTGCTTCACTTTTTCTAATTGCAATTTGCATATACTCTAGAATGTTATAAAGAGTGATCAGCTTAACAGCAATTACTTGCAAAGTCAATATTTGGCTAGAAAATGAACTTTATCCCTCAAAACACATTTCAACATCATTGCAGCCCTGCCTTAAAAGGATCAGCTAACCTCTGTCAGGGACACTGCACTGCACATGCTCACTGAGCCAGTGCACGTGTCCTGAGTGAACCAACTGTGCCCCAAGATACCTGTAGACGTGTGTTTCTGTAGAACAGGACCTTCCGCAGCATGTGACTGCCAAGGGGCGGAGCCGGCCACACTTCTCTGAGGCAGCAGTAATGAATGATGTGTACTGCAGACTAACAGGACCTGCAGCACATGACTGCTGGGGGCGTGGCCTAAACTCTAGAGATCTAGGAACTGCAGGAAAACTCCTAGCAGGGTAACTACGAGATAAAGTTACCAAGGGGCAAAGACAGGGACGAAAACCAGGACAGGCCGAGATCAGAGCAAAAGATAGCACGACAGTACCAAAGGATTAGACAGAACGGATAGTCAGGACGTAGCAATAGATCAGTAAACCAGAGCGGGCAATAGACAGTACAATAGGGACAAAACTGTAACGGAGTATCGATAGCCAAGCCAGGAGGTCAGAACCGGAGAAGACAATATAAGCAAAACGTGAGACAGAGAGCAGAGTGAGCAAACAGACCGGGTCATACACGGGAATCAAACAAGCAGAGCAGTATACACACAAACCAGGGGGGTCAAACACACAGTCACAACGAAAGTATAGCTGACAGAGAATCTCCCTCTGGACTGGGTATAAATACCCTCCCAGATCCAAAGGGAGGCCAGCAAAAGTTAACCCTGAATGGACAGGACATTAACCATGTCCTATACCATGACAACCTCTTTTCAGTGATTGATCCATTAATACAGGTGTGGGTGTTGATGAGGACATGGCTGGAGATCAATCTGTCATGATTAAGTAAGAATGACACCACTGGACACTTTAAAAGGAGGCTGGTGCTTGGCATCATTGTTTCTTTTTTGTTAACCATGGTTGTCTCTAAAGAAACACGTGCAGTCATCATTGCAATGCACAAAAATGGCCTAATAGGGAAGAGTATCGCAGCTAGAAAGATTGCACCTCAGTCAACAATCTAACGCATCATCAAGAACTTCAAGGAGAGAGGTTCCATTGTTGCCAAAAAGGCTCCAGGGCGCCCAAGAAAGACCAGCAAGCGCCAGGACCGTCTCTTAAAAGTGTTTCAGCTGCGGGATCGGGCTACCAGCAGTGCAGAGCTTGCTCAGGAATGGCAGCAGGCAGCTGTGAGTGCATCTGCACGCACTGTGAGGCGGAGACTCTTGGAGCAAGGCCTGGTCTCAAGGAGGGCAGCAAAGAAGCCACTTCTCTCCAGACAAAACATCATGGACAGACTGATATTCTGCAAAAGGTACAGGCAGTGGACTGCTGAGGACTGGGGTAAAGTTATTTTCTCTGATGAATCCCCTTTTCGATTGTTTGGGACATCAGGAAAACGCCTCATTCGGAGAAGACAAGGTGAGCGCTACCACCAGTCTTGTCTCATGCCAACTGTTAAGCATCCTGAAACCATTCATGTGTGGGGTTGCTTCTCAGCCAAGGGAATCAGCTCTCTCACAGTCTTGCCTTAAAAACAGCTATGAATAAAGAATGGTACCAGAATGTCCTCCAAGAGCAACTTCTCCCAACCCTCCAAGAGCAGTTTGGCGATCAACAATGCCTTTTCTAGCATGATGGAGCACCTTGCCATAAAGCAAAGGTGATAACTAAATGGCTCAGGGAACAAAACATAGAGATTTTGGGTCCATGGCCTGGAAACTCCCCAGATCTTAATCCCATTGAGAACTTGTGGTCAATCATCAAGAGACGGGTGGACAAACAAAAACCTAAAAATTCTGACAAAATGAAAGCATTGATTGTGCAAGAATGGACTGCTATCAGTCAGGATTTGGTCCAGAAGTTGATTGAGAGCATGCCAGGGAGAATTGCAGAGGTCCTGAAGAAGAAGGGTCAACACTGCAAATATTGACTTGCTGCATTAACTCATTCTAACTGTCAATATAAGCTTTTGTTACTTATATGTTTGCAATTATATTTCTGTCTGTGATAAAAACATCTGTCAAACACACATAAAAACCAGAGGGCAGCAGATCATGTGAAAATATAATATTTGTGTCATTCTCAAATCTTTTGGCCATAGACACATGTGAGGCAGTATGTCTGGGTTAGGAGGTCTGCACAGGGGCGCCGCTATAATGAGGCGAGTTGAGCCTGTTGTCTCAGGCGGCGGCAGCCAGGGGGCGGCAGAGCAGAACTCATAACATCTGGTGTGGTGCCGGCCGGCTCTCCTTAATCCCTCACACAGTCACATCTGACCCCCCCTCCAGCTGTCCCGCTCTGGACACTATGTCAGTGATGGCGATCCTATGGCACGCGTGCCAGCGAGGGCACGCAGAGCCCTCTCAGCTGGCACGCGGCCTCGCCTCAGTTATTCCCTGCAGCTCCCTCTCACAATGAGCGGCGCGGCCGCGGAGCTGAAAAATGACGTCAGCCGGCCGGCAGCGCCGCTTAATGTGTAGAGAGGAAGTGAGAAGGAAGCTGCCGGATCGTGGAGAGGTGAGTCTGGCCGCTGTGCCTGTGAAGCTGCTGTGTGTGTGTGTGTGTGTGAAGCTGCTGTGTGTGTGTGTGACGCTGTGTGTATGTATGTATGTGTGTGTGTGAGACGCTGTGTGTGTGTGTGATAGATGAGGAAGTGATATCAGCGTTGGAACGGGCAGAGGTGAGTAGTTTTTTTTTATGCAAGGCCATTATTCAGTATGGAGCATCATGTGGGGCCATTATACTGTATGCAGCAGTATATGGGGCCATTGTTCAGTATGGAGCATCATGTGGGGCCATTATACTGTATGCAGCAGTATATGGGGTCATTATTCAGTATGGAGCATCATTTGGGGTGTTGTGAATAGGCTGGAAATGAGTTCTGAGCAGAAGCTCCCTCTGGTGGTTACAAACGGTACTGGACTGTCCAGTGAAGATTGTGAGGATTGGGAATCAGGTGTTACTGACTGGTCTTATATAAGGGAGTCGCCTTCCCATCAGGGTTGCCGGTGATCAATTGTTCTGGTCTCAATCCTTGATTCCTGTTTCCTTGGTAGCCTGCTGTTTCGTGTCTGAATCTCCTGCTAACAGATAAGACATTTTCTTCTTTTTGTTTTTGTGCTTGATTTTTGCATTTTGTCCTGCACTTCTGTGGGGGCCTTCAGGGTCCCTTCTGGGGGCTTTTGCCCTCTCAGTTCAGTTCAGCCACTGATGTTTGTACATTTGCTTTTTCCAGTTTTTTTCAGTGGCTGCTGTTTTGTTTTTGGTTACACCAGAGAACTAATTTAGGTGGTAGAGGTCGTGTGATCTCAGGTGTTTTTGAAATTAGTAGAGTTGGTGCTTTTCAGGGTTTTTTGTGATTGCAGTAAGTGCCCTTCCTATCCTTTTCTATTTAGTAAGTTTGGGCCCCAACGTTTGCTCATACTATTTTCTGTCTGTGTCAGTATTTCTTCTTGTCTAACCGCCATTACATGTTTGGGGGCTTTCTATGTTCTTTGGGGATCTGCTCCGGGGCAGATAGCTTTCCTCTTTCTATCTTTAGGTGTAGTTAGTTTCTCAAGCTGTGACGAGGCGTCTAGGACCAACGTAGGAACGCTCCACAGCTGCCTCTAGTTGTGGTGGTTAGTCAGGGTACTGCAATCTCATAGTTTCCAACTGCTCTGGTGTATTTCCTTTTTTGCCTGCTCTCCTCAGCTACCAAATCATAACAGTGGGGCCATTATACTGTATGCAGCAGTATATGGGGCCATTATTCATTTTGGAGCATCATGTGGGGCCATTATACTGTATGCATCATTATGTGGGGCCATTATTCAGTATGGAGCATCATGTGGGGCCATTATACTGTATGCATCATCATGTGGGGCCATTATTCAGTATGCATCATCATATGGGGCCATTATACTGTATGCATCATTATGTGGGGCCATTATTCAGTATGCATCATGTGGGACCATTATACTGTATGCAGCAGTATATGGGGCCATTATTCAGTATGCATCATCATGTGGGGCCATTATACTGTATGCATCATCATGTGGGGCCATTATTCAGTATGCATCATCATATGGGGCCATTATACTGTATGCATCATTATGTGGGGCCATTATTCAGTATGCATCATGTGGGGCCATTATACTGTATGCAGCAGTATATGGGGCCATTATTCAGTATGCATCATCATGTGGGGCCATTATACTGTATGCATCATTATGTGGGGCCATTATTCAGTATGGAGCATCATGTGGGGCCATTATACTGTATGCAGCAGTATATGGGGCCATTATTCAGTATGGAGCATCATGTGGGGCCATTTTACTGTATGCAGCAGTATATTATTATTATTATTATACATTTATATAGCGCCATTTATTCCATGGCGCTTTACATATGAAAAGGGAAAAATATAGACAGGTACAATAAACATGTGCTAGACAAGGGACACACAAGTACAGAAGGAGAGAAGACCCTGCCCGCGAGGGCTCACAGTCTACAGGATGGGTGAGAATACACTAGGAGAGGGTAGAGCTGGTCGTGCGATGGTTCAGTACACTGAGGATCATTGCAGGTTGTAGGCTTGTCGGAACAGGTGGGTCTTCAGGTTTTTCTTGAAGGTCTCCGTTGTTGGTGAAAGTCTGATGTTTTGCGGCAGGGAGTTCCAGAGTATGGGGGAAGCCCTGGAGAAGTCTTGTATGCGGTTGTGGGAAGAAGAGATGAGGGGGGAGTCGAGAAGGAGATCTTGAGAGGATCGAAGGTTGCGTGTAGGTAGGTAGCGGGAGACCATGTCACAGATGTATATGGGGCCATTATTCAGTAGTTTTTTTCTTTCCCATCTTTCTTTCTCTCTCTGTTCTTTTTCTTTCTCTCTGTTCTTTCTTTCCCCTCTGTCTTTCTATCTCTGTTCTTTCTTTCTCTTTCTTTCTCTCTCTGTTCTTTCTTTCTCTCTGTTCTTTCTTTCTTTCTTTCTCTTTATTTCCACTCTATCTTTCTGTTCTTTCTCTCTCTCTGTTCTTTCTATCTGTTTTCTTTATTTCTTTCTCTCTCTCTGTTCTTAGTTTCCCATCTTTCTTTCTCTCTATCTCTCTGTTTTTTCTTTCTCTCTTTGTTCTTTCTTTCCCCTATTTCTTTTTTTCTCTCTGTTCTTTTTTTCTGTCCCCTCTTTCTTTTTCTGTTCTTTCTTTCTTTCTCTCTGTTCTTTCTTTCCCGTCTTTTTTTCTTTCTCTCTCTGTTCTTTTCTCTCTCTGTTCTTTCCTTTCCCTTTCTTTGTTTATTTCTCTCTCTACTTTCTCTCTGTTCTTTCTTGCTTTCCCCTCTTTCTCTCTCTCCTTTCTTTTTTCTCTCTCTGTTCTTTCTTTTACTCAGTACCAGTGTGCCCATAGTACCAGTCACTATGCCCTCAGTACCAGTCAGTGTGATCACCAGTGCTAAATGGGTGTGGTCGGGGGCGTGGACATGGGTGTGACTAGTTGTGAAATGGTTGTGGTCGGGGCGTGGCCTAAAATTTGCCGCGGCACGCTTTGCGCGCCGCAACCTTCCTCGCTTGAATTGGGGGGTGCCGTTTTGCAGTTCACCTCAGGCAGCACAGAGGCTAGGTTCACCCCTGGGTCTGCAGTCAGTCCGGGCACTGTGATCTGTATACATACTCATAGACACATGTGAGGCAGTATGTCTGGGTTGGGAGGTCTGCGGTCAGTTCGGGCACTGTGATCTGTATACATACTCATAGACACATGTGAGGCAGTATGTTCGGGTCGGGAGGCCTGCGGTCAGTCCGGGCACTGTGATCTGTATACATACTCATAGACACATGTGAGGCAGTATGTCCGGGTCAGGAGGTCTGCGGTCAGTCCGGGCACTGTGATCTGTACACATACTCATAGACACATGTGAGGCAGTATGTCCGGGTCGGGAAGTCTGCGGTCATTCCGGGCACTGTGATCTGTATACATACTCATAGACACATGTGAGGCAATATGTCTGGGTTGGGAGGTGTGCGGTCAGTCCGGGCACTGTGATTTGTATACATACTCATAGACATATGTGAGGCAGTATGTCCAGGTCGCGAGGTCTGCGGTCAGTCCGGGCACTGTGATCTGTATACATACTCATAGACACATGTGAGGCAGTATGTCTGGGTCGGGAGGTCTGCAGTCAGTCCGGGTACTATGATCTGTATACATACTCATAGACACATGTGAGACAGTATGTCCAGGTCGTGAGGTCTGCGGTCAGTCCGGGCACTGTGATCTGTATACATACTCATAGACATATGTGAGACAGTATGTCCAGGTCGTGAGGTCTGCGGTCAGTCCGGGCACTGTGATCTGTATATATACTCATAGACACATGTGAGGCAGTATGTCCGGGTTGGGAGGCCTGCGGTCAGTCCGGGCACTGTGATCTGTATACATACTCATAGACACATGTGAGGCAGTATGCCTGGGTCAGGAGGCCTGTGGTCATTCCGGGCACTATGATCTGTATGCATACTCATAGACACATGTGAGGCAGTATGTCCGGGTCGGGAGGCCTGCGGTCAGTCCGGGCACTGTGATCTGAATACATACTCATTGACACATGTGAGGTAGTATGTCTGGGTCGGGAGGTCTGCGGTCAGTCTGGGCACTGTGATCTGTATACATACTCATGGACACATGTGAGGCAGTATGTCCGGGTTGGGAGGAATGCGGGCAGTCCGGGCACTGTGATCTTATACATACTCATAGACACATGTGAGGCAGTATGTCCGGGTTGGGAGGAATGCGGGCAGTCCGGGCACTGTGATCTGTATACATACTCATAGACACATGTGAGGCAGTATGTCCGGGTTGGGAGGCCTGGGTCAGTCCGGGCACTGTGATCTGTATACATACTCATAGACACATGTGAGGCAGTATGCCTGGGTCAGGAGGCCTGCGGTCAGTCTGGGCACTGTGATCTGTGTATATACTCATAGACACATGTGAGGCAGTATGTCTGGGTTGGGAGGTCTGCGGTCAGTTCGAGCACTGTGATCTGTATACATACTCATAGACACATGTGAGGCAGTATGTCTGGGTTGGGAGGTCTGCGGTCAGTTCGAGCACTGTGATCTGTATATATACTCATAGACACATGTGAGGCAGTATGTCCAGGTCGGGAGGCCTGCGGTCAGTCTGGGCACTGTGATCTGTATACATACTCATAGACACATGTGAGGCAGTATGTCCGGGTCGGGAGGTCTGCGGTCAGTTCAGGTACTGTGATCTGTATACTCATAGACACATGTGAGGCAGTATGTCCGGTTGGGAGGTCTGCGGTCAGTCCGGGCACTGTGATCTGTATACATACTCATAGACACATGTGAGGCAGTATGCCTGGGTCAGGAGGCTGTGGTCATTCCGGGCACTGTGATCTGTATACTACTCATAGACACATGTGAGGCAGTATGTCCGAGTTGGGAGGCTGCGGTCAGTCCGGGCACTGTGATCTGTATACATCTCATAGACACATGTGAGGCAGTATGCCTGGGTCAGGAGGCCTTCGGTCAGTCTGGGCACTGTGATCTGTGTATATACTCATAGACACATGTGAGGCAGTATGTCTGGGTTGGAGGTCTGCGGTCAGTTCGAGCACTGTGATCTGTATATATATCATAGACACATGTGAGGCAGTATGTCGGGTCGGGAGGTCTGCGGTCAGTTCGGTACTGTGATCTGTATACATACTCATAGACACATGTGAGGCAGTATGTCCGGGTTGGGAGGTCTGCGGTCAGTCCGGGCACTGTGATCTGTATACATACTCATAGACACATGTGAGGCAGTATGCCTGGGTCGGAGGTCTGCGGTCAGTCCGGCACTGTGATCTGTATCATATCATAGACACATGTGAGGCAGTATGTCCGGGTCGGGAGTCTGCGGTCATTCCGGGCACTGTGATCTGTATACATACTCATAGACACATGTGAGGCATATGTCTGGGTGGGAGTTGCGTCATCGGGACTTGATCTGTATACATACTCATAGACAATGTGAGGCAGTATGTCGGTCTGAGGTCTGCGGTCAGTCCGGGCACTGTGATCTGTATACATACTCATAGACACATGTGAGGCAGTATGTCGGGTCGGAGGCTGCGTCAGTCCGGACTTGATCTGTATACTACTCATAGACACATGTGAGCAGTATGTCGGTGGAGGTCTGCGGTCAGTCGGGCACTGTGATCTGTATACATACTCATAGACACATGTGAGCAGTATGCCGGTCGGAGCTGGGTCATCCGGGCACTGTGATCTGTATACATACTCATAGACAATGTGAGCAGTATGTCCGTCGGAGGCTGCGGTCAGTCCGGGCACTGTGATCTGTATAATACTATAGACACATGTGAGGCAGTATGTCCGGGTTGGAGGCTGCGGTCAGTCGGCACTGTGACTGTATACATACTCATAGACACATTGAGCAGTATGCTGGTGGAGGCTGGGTCAGTTCCGGGCACTGTGATCTGTATCATACTCATAGACACATGTGAGGCAGTATGTCCGGGTCGGGAGGCCTGCGGTCAGTCCGGGCACTGTGATCTGTATACATACTCATAGACACATGTGAGGCAGTATGTCCGGGTTGGGAGGTCTGCGGTCAGTCGGGCACTGTGATCTGTATACATACTCATAGACACATGTGAGGCAGTATGTCCTGGGTTGGGAGGCCTGCGGTCAGTCCGGGCACTGTGATCTGTATACATACTCATAGACACATGTGAGGCAGTATGTCGGGTTGGGGAGCCTGCGGTCAGTTCGGCACTGTGATCTGTATACATACTCATAGACACATGTGAGGCAGTATGCCTGGGTCAGGGAGGCCTGCGGTCAGTCTGGGCACTGTGATCTGTTATATACTCATAGACACATGTGAGGCAGTATGTCTGGGTTGGGAGGTCTGCGGTCAGTTCGGGCACTGTGATCTGTATACATACTCATAGACACATGTGAGGCAGTATGTCTGGGTTGGGAGGTCTGCGGTCAGTTCGGCACTGTGATCTGTATAATACTCATAGACACATGTGAGGCAGTATGTCCAGGTCGGGAGGCCCGCGGTCAGTCCGGGCACTGTGATCTGTATACATACTCATAGACACATGTGAGGCAGTATGTCCGGGTCGGGAGGTCTGCGGTCAGTTCAGGTACTTGATCTGTATACATACTCATAGACACATGTGAGGCAGTATGTCCGGGTTGGGAGGTCTGCGGTCAGTCCGGGCACTGTGATCTGTATACATACTCATAGACACATGTGAGGCAGTATGCCTGGGTAGGAGGCCTGTGGTCATTCCGGGCACTGTGATCTGTATACATACTCATAGACACATGTGAGGCAGTATGTCCGGGTTGGGAGGCCTGCGGTCAGTCCGGGCACTGTGATCTGTATACATACTCATAGACACATGTGAGGCAGTATGTCCGGGTCGTGAGGTCTGCGGTCAGTTCGGGCACTGTGATCTGTATACATACTCATAGACACATGTGAGGCAGTATGTCGGGTTCGTGAGGTCTGCGGTCAGTTCGGGCACTGTGATCTGTTACATACTCATAGACACATGTAGACAGTATGTCGGTGTGAGGTCTGCGGTCAGTCGGGCACTGTGATCTGTATATACTATAGACACATGTGAGGCAGTATGTCCGTCGTGAGGTCTGCGTCAGTCGGGCACTGTGATCTGTATACATACTCATAGACACAGTGAGGCAGTATGTCCGGGTCGTGAGGTCTGCGGTCAGTTCGGGCACTGTGATCTGTATACATACTCATAGACACATGTGAGGCAGTATGTCTGGGTCGTGAGGTCTGCGGTCAGTTCGGGCACTGTGATCTGTATACATACTCATAGACACATGTGAGGCAGTATGTCCGGGTCGTGAGGTCTGCGGTCAGTCCGGGCACTGTGATCTGTATACATACTCATAGACACATGTGAGGCAGTATGTCCGGTCGTGAGGTCTGCGGTCAGTTCGGGCACTGTGATCTGTATACATACTCATAGACACATGTGAGGCAGTATGTCCGGGTCGTGAGGTCTGCGGTCAGTTCGGGCACTGTGATCTGTATATGGACAGTGACGTACTGTCGCTCTGATTAGTCTGCAATGATTAGGTGGATCACCATATTGTACAATTACACCCCCACATGACCCTCCATGCTGCTGTTAGGACGTGGCATGTGATCCTGGGGGGCAGAATATGTACCTCCAAAAAGGCATGGCACTGTAGTAATTGTACCCACACATCCAACCTGCATGCAGTGCCCAGAGAGTGCCAGTGACCGCACAAGTCCACCCTCTGTATACACTGCAGGCACAGGGAGGTCACATAGTGCCAGTTTGCTGCCATACCTCCCCTACTGGCACCCATACAGAATGATTGCAAAGCAGAGACGTCATTCCTTCCCATATGAAGCCAAACAATGCCCACAGCATGCCCTACTCAGGACTCCCGCACTGTGTGTACAACAGCCATAGTGACTGCATTCCGTGCAGCAGGGTATGCTGCCCTCTGCTGGCGGATGGATTCAGCGACGCTCCCCTGTGACGTCACACATGGTTTGTTCCTAATGTCCTGATGTCGATACGGGCTGGACTGCAGGTCTTCCCTGACTGGTCAGCGTCACCTAGGCAACGGGTGTTTCTATCACGCCATTGATGCACAGTGACCATCTTCGGCGCAAAGTTCCTCCCAGACGTCCCAGCATCAGCGGCGCGCTCCTCTCCTCATGTCATACAAGCGTCAGCGACTACAAGGCAAGCACCGTATATACTCGGGGCACAAATTCCTCCTTCACATGCATTTATGGCAGCTACTTTCCGTCTCACTTTAGTATTGTCTCCCGAGATGCGGACCTTCTCTGCAGTTGGGTTTCCGTAGTGTAGTGGTTATCACGTTCGCCTCACACGCGAAAGGTCCCCGGTTCGATCCCGGGCGGAAACACTTATTTTTTTAATTAGTACTTTTCTTCTGCTATTTGATGCTATTGATTGTATTTATATTTGTTATTGGATTTGTTTATAAATATTATACAGATTTATGTTTATACATAAATCTATCTGTATATATGTTATAAATAGATATATATCACTAGTATGGCAACCGGGGGGGGGGGGGTCAGAGGTGGCTGTGGCCCCGGCTCCTGCCTCAGATGGGCCCACCTACAGCTGTATTGGCGAGCGCAGCTCAGGGATACAGTAATTCTCGGCTGTAGGGCAGGTGCGGCTCTCCGTTCTGTAGAGCGCAGCTCACATTACTGCGGAACGGCGGGTCCCAAGTGGAGCGATGTGAACCAGATTCAAGACCAGATTCAAGTTAGTCTGCAGTTAGCTATTAGATATTCAAACCTATTAGATATTCATCAATCGTCCATAACTTTAACTTGAAAAGAGGTACCTGGACCACTAGGGCTCAAAATGATCATCTCAATGTCCTGAATAATATTTGACAAAAAATTATCAACTCTATGTGTAGTTCAGGAGTTATTCACATAAATCGCTTATGTCGCGCATAATCAAACATACTCAATCATCTGTAACTTTAATTTGACAAGAGGTACCCTGGATCACTAGTACTCAAAATGATCATCTCAATTTGACATACGTGAATACCCTGAACTACACATAGAGTTGATAATTTTTTGTCAAATATTATTCAGTCATTGAGATGATCATTTTGAGCCCTAGTGGTCCAGGGTACCTCTTTTCAAATTAAAGTTACTGACATCTTGATGATACTCTAAGCTTTGAATGATCTATACTAACTGCGACTCACTTGACATCTCTGTCATGTGACATCACGCATCACTGACATCTCTGTGTGCCCCACATGATGACATCACCGATCACTGACATCCTCTGTGTGCCCCGACATGATGACATCACGCATCACTGACATCCTCTGTGTGCCCCGACATGATGACATCACCGCATCACTGACATCCTCTGTGTGCCCCGACATGATGACATCACCGCATCACTGACATCCTCTGTGTGCCCCGACATGATGACATCATCGCATCACTGACATCCTCTGTGTGCCCCGACATGATGACATCACCGCACTCCAACTGAATCCTGCGTGTGCCCGACAATAATGACGTGCTACCGATGCACAGGAATCGCGTGGCCCCGAATGAGACATCACCGCATCACTGACATCTCTGGACCCCACATGAGACTCTCGCATCGCTGGCCCGACATGAGATCACCGACAACATCCGGTGCCGAAGCCCTTGCATTGTGCGAAGTGTCCTCATGTCCTCTGCCGACATGAGCACACGCTCACGTCTTTTGCAGATACCTCTGCAAGACGTTGGCAGATCCTGTAAGACCGGAATCTTTCTTGTTAGTTCAGCGGAGACCGGAAACCGGTGGTCCCGCCCTGGGGAACCATTGCCGGAAACGAGAACGAGCCAGAGCTCTATCTATCCGGCCAACTGCACAGGCGCTCCCTGCGGCAGGATCCAGCGTTCCCGGATGGCCACGGCCTACGCTTTTGCGTCCGAGCGGGCGAGTGCACCTCATCCCCTAACCCCAGAGGGATGGTCCTTGAAACGGGCCCCCGTCTCGGAGGCCATCGTTCTCCCATGCATTGCGGCAGGGGGATCTGCTTCACAACCCGACCCTCCGAGGCCCGGCCTATTTTCCACTCCGTCGACGGCCCTGCGCGCCTCTCATTTGCACCATTCCACAGAGGGCCCGGACCGAGCTCAGCCTTTATTTGCCCCCAAGGCCACTGCTTCAGTATCGTGGCAGCCAATGACTCCTGCGGCTGCAGAGTCGTCTACGGCCCAAAATCGGGCATGAGATTCAGCCACGTTTACAGCAGCACAAGGAACCCGCCGCTGATTTGTTTGAACTGAACTGTCATAAAAGGAAAAGTGTTGCACATGTCATAGAATCATAGAATGGTAAAGTTGGAAGGGACCTCCTGGGTCATCTGTTCCACCCCCCTGCTCAAAGCAGGATTCACTAAATCATCCCAGATGTCTGTCCAGCCTCTGTTTGAAGACTTCCATTGAAGGAGAACTCACCACCTCTCGTGGCAGCCTGTTCCACTCATTGATCACTCTAACTGTCAAAAACTTTTTTCTAATGTCTAATCTGTGTCTCCTCCCATTCAGTTTCATCCCATTGCTTCTAGTCTTTCCGTGTGCAAATGAGAATAAAGATGATCCTTCTACAATGTGACAGCCCTTGAGATATTTGTAGACAGCTATTAAGTCTCTTCTCAGTCTTCTTTTTTGCAAGCTAAACATTCCCAAATCCTGTAACCGTTCCTCATAGGACATGGTTTGCAGACCGAACACCATTCTGGTCGCTCTTCCCTGAACTTGCTCCAGTTTGTTGATGTCTTTTTTAAAATGTGGTGCCCAAAACTGGACACAGTATTCCAGATGAGGTCTGACCAAAGAGGAGTAGAGGGCAGTAATGACTTCATGTGATCTAGACTGTATGCTTCTGTTAATACATCCCAGAATTGTATTTGCCTTTTTTGCTGCTGCATCACACTGTTGACTCATGTTCAGTCTGTGATCTATTAGTATACCCAAGTCTTTTTCACATGTGCTGTTGCTTAGCCTTATTCCTCCCATTCTGTATACGCTTTTTTCATTTTTATTTCCCAGATGAAGTACTTTGCATTTTTCCCTGTTAAAAACCATTCTGTTAGTTGCTGCCCACTGCTCCAGGTTATTTATATCTTGTGCTATCTTGGAGAAAAATTGTGGGACTGTTCCGCGTCCCTGTGGGCACAGTAGCCCTTCCAGAAGGAAACCCCGCCCACAGAAAACGGGTGAAGTTCGGCCTCTGGCGACGCTGAAAGAGAAGCGTTGTCCTTGTCAGTTTAAGTGATTTCAGCCTAGAGGACTGCAAGCTAGGCAAAATATATGGAGACTATCTACTCTTTTGTTTTTGTTGCACTGGTTGTGCCCATTCTGCTGGAAAGAAGTGAGACTGTCTTCGTAACCGGAGACCACCTCAAGGACTGTACTCCCCTCAAAGGGAGGGTGAGCTTCTCTCCTTGAACTGCTGTCTAAATGTAAATATGTATAATTCTAACCCCTGGAGGACTAGGAACCAGGAACGTTGCCTGTGCACCATGGACTGCGGTGGTACTGGATGCGACTTATATTAAGTCAAATGACTGTCAATTTTCTTGCGTTTTTATTATGGTTTTTGTGTCGTGCCTTGGTCGAGGATAACCAAGTTCAAGGAAAGGGGGAGTGTAAGGTTGTGAAGGAGTATTACTGCCTTGCCCTGCCCCCCCTTGATGTTATATGTACTAATTATTGTGTGTCATTGTAAATATCTGATTGGTATTGCTACATAGAACATGTATTACCACACATTAGTATTGCCACATTCTCTATTGTGTTACCATTTTAGGTATAATAATTGTATATGCGTTGTGTTCTTTTATTATAATATATGTGAGGTGTACAGTTTAGGGAAAGTTAGGTGCTTTGTTCTGGGAACACTAGAGGGCACCTTAGTATATAGTTCTTATACATTGGGTAAGTGTAGTTCTGTTGCGGGCCACTAGATGGGGGCATACTAGTGGACTTTGTTAGGTATAGCTTTTAGGAAGTTCATAGAGGGTCAAGTGTAGGAGGGCTGCCGAATAGTAGTGAGAAGTTCCTAGGTAGTTAGGCCAGACAAGGCCAGTGTGCCCAGCGGCGTATCCAGGGGGGGGCAGCCGGCAGGGGGGGCGCAGTCGGGCCGCCTAATGCGGCTGTCCGCAGTGTCTCCCCCGCGGCTGCGTTCTGCCACCCCCGGCCTGGGAGTCGGCGGTTACCTGTGTCGGCTGTCAAGCTGACAGCCGGCGCAGAGAAGCTGCTGCGTGTCGGCTCCCAGGGATCAATTGTACTGGCATCTATACAGACGTCAGTACAATTGAAGCTCTGACCGCCGGGTCAGAGCGACGCCAGCAGCGTGATCAGGTCATGTGATCACGCTGCTGTCGTCACTCTTCGGCGGCGTCCAGACTGGTGAGCACTGGTGGTAAGTGTGCTCCACTATGGAGCTGAAAAAACCACCGAAGATAAACGGGGGGACATAATGTGTAAGTGGGGGGGAATTTAGAATGGGATGGGGGAGTACTTTTTTGTGGGGGGATTTGGAGTGGGGATGGGGGGAGTACTTTTTTGTGGGGGGATTTGGAGTGGAGATGGGGGAGTACTATTTTGTGGGGGGGATTTGGAGTGGGGATGGGGGAGTACTTTTTTGTTGGGGGATTTGAAGTGGGGATGGGGGGAGTACTTTTTTGTGGGGGATTTGGAGTGGGGATGGGGGAGTACTTTTTTGGGGGGGATTTGGAGTGGGGATGGGGAGTACTTTTTTGTGGGGGGATTTGGAGTGGGGATGGGGGAGTACTTTATGTGGAGGGATTTGGAGTGGGGATGGGGGATACATTATGTGTGGGGGGATTTTGAGTGGGGATGGGGGAGTACTTTTTTGTGGGGGGATTTGGAGTGGGGATAGGGGAGTACTTTTTTGGGGGGATTTGGAGTGGGGATGGGGGAGTACTTTTTTGTGGGGGGATTTGGAGTGGGGATGGGCGGAGTATTTTTTTGTGGGGGGGATTTGGAGTGGGGATGGGGAGTACTTTTTTGTTGGGGGATTTGAAGTGGGGATGGGGGGAGTACTTTTTTGTGGGGGGATTTGGAGTGGGGATGGGGGAGTACTTTTTTGGGGGGATTTGGAGTGGGGATGGGGAGTACTTTTTTTGTGGGGGGATTTGGAGTGGGGATGGGGGAGTACTTTATGTGGAGGGATTTGGAGTGGGGATGGGGGATACATTATGTGTGGGGGGATTTGGAGTGGGGATGGGGGAGTACTTTATGTGGGGATTTGGAGTGGGGATGGGGGATACATTATGTGGGGATTTGGAGTGGGGATGGGGGAGTACTTTATGTGGGAGGATTTGGAGTGGGGATGGGGGATACATTATGTGTGGGGGGATTTGGAGTGGGGATGGGGAATACTTTATGTGTGGGGGGATTTGGAGTGGGGATGGGGGAATACTTATGTGTGGGGGGATTTGGAGTGGGGATGGGGATACAATATGTGTGGGGGGATTTAGAGTGGGGATGAGGGAACACATTATCTGTGGGGGGATTTGGAGTGGGGATGGGGGGATACATTATGTGTGGGGGCATTTGGAGTGGGGATGGGGATACTTTATGTGTGGGGGGATTTGGAGTGGGGATGGGGGGATACATTATGTGTGGGGGATTTGAAGTGGGGATGGGGGGATTTAATGTGTGTGGGGATTTGAGGACACTGAAGAGTATGTATGAGGGCATGTATGAGGAAACAGTATGGGGGATGGGTGCAGACAGTATGGGGAGTGAATGGGTGAATGTATGTGGACACAGTATGGGGAATGAGAGTGATGGGATGTGTGCAGACACAGTATGGGGAGTCAGGGGTATGTGTGATCAGGCAGTATAGAGAGTGAGGGGGTAAATATATGAGGAGACAGTATGGTGAACAGGGGGATGTGAGAGGAGACAGTATGAGGAGGGAGGGGAATAGTGTGAGGCGACAGTATATTGCAGATATTTTTATTTAGGAGCAGTATAATGACTCTTCTGTCTTTAAGGGCGTTGTGTGGAGATTTGCTGCAGAAGACCGGAGAAGATGGAAGTCTGCAGAGACGGCTGTGGTTGAGAAAACTCATCATGGAGTCAGGACAAGAAGAAGAAAAGAAGGAGAACGACTCCAGAGATGACGTCATCTATAAGGTACCTGGGTGTAAATATTATATTTGAAACTGACTAATTCTCATGTTTTTATTTATGTTAGGAGCATTAAAGGGTTGTCCAGGTTTGTGCCGAGTCTGCAGTCATTCTGTGTGACTGCAGACTTCAGAATTCTCACAGTGCGCACTGCACGCAGTTAGGATTCTCTCGTGCTGGTAATTTACATATATGCAGTCACATGCTCACTAGACATGTGTGGCCTCAATGAAAAGGAACGGAGCGAGGTCGGGCACGTCTAGTCGGAATGTGGCCAGAAGTATAGATCACATACTTGTGCTGACATGACCGTCCACCGGTAAGGGAGAATCCTAAAAGTGTGCAGTGCATTCGTTGTGAGGATTCAGAAGCTGCAATGTCAGGATTCAGCTCTGCAGGTTCCAGCAGTCGTCACACGGACACTTCACACATATGCATTTTCATACTTATGGTCCTGTGACAACGAGCTCCTCTTCCTGCTTCTCTCAGTTTTTCACTGAACATTGAGAGCATTAAGGAGAGCAGCTCGTCGGTACATGACTAAGTGTGCAAATCACATGTGTGCTTGGCGGGGGGGGGGAGGGTAGGCGCCGAACTGAATTCTTGCCCCGCGTGCCAGAAAGCCTAGATACTCCTCTGAGTGTGCCCAATCGTCCATATGGGCTATAGGCCCAGACAGCCGGCAGCCTTTTAACGTTCAAGTGCTGCAGCCCACGTTACCCACGACCACTGTATATCCTGTCAGTGGGCATGTACAGGGAAGGAAGATGTGGCGTCTTACCGCCTGGGCCAATGCTTTTAGGGCAGAAGTTGGCTGGACTAAGGAGATGGAAGGACTTGGAACTTCGACGAGATCGGTACAGACGGGCCGGATGCTTGATCGGGGGCCACCAAACGTAGTGATTGATGAATTCATGCCTGAGGGGAAACAGGCTGAAGGAAATGTCATTATAGCGAGGTCAGGCCTGGAAGGAACTGGGAAGCAGTCTATTATGGTCCGGTCCAGGCAGGGCCGGCTTTAGGGGCAGGCAGACCAGCAGGCAGCTGCCTAGGGCCCCCACTTCCAGGGGCCCCCAGCAAGCGGCACATCACGCAGCCACTAAAGGGCTCCTGTGAGGCAGGTGGGCCCGATTGCCGCCAGTGTCGATTCCCCCGCCGCTGCCTCCGCATTGAACTATACCGGCGTCTGCCGGTACAGTTCAAAGCAATGATGGAGGAGAGAGCGTCAGCTGGCGCTCGCTCTCCCATCATTCCCCTCTGTCTCTGACACTGCGTGTGCGCGATGACGTCTTATCATCGCGCACCCACTGTGTGCCGGGCAGAATGCAGCCGCTGAGACAGGAGCAGCGCGGGCACGAGGAGAGGTGAGGATTGTGTTTTTTGTTTTTTTTCAATACATCAGTGAGTACTGGACTGTGGGGCCATTCCCGAGGGGTGTTGTGTGGGCCGCGCTATATTCTATGTGGGTCGTGCTCTATGCTATGTGGACCGTGCTATATACTATGTAGGCTGTGTTATATACTATGTGGGCAGTGCTATATACTATGTGGACCGATACACTATGTGGGTTGTGCTATATACTATGTGGGCTGTGCTATATACTATGTGGCTGTGCTATATACTTTGTGGGCCGTGCAATATACTATGTGGGCCATGCTATATACTATGTGGGCTGTGCTATATACTATGTGGGCCGTGCTATATACTATGTGGGCCGTGCTATATACTATACCGGCCATGCTATATACTATGCGGGCCTTGCTATATACTATGCGGGCCGTGCTATATACCATGTGGGCCGTGCTATATACTATGGGGCTGTGCTGTCTGCTATGTGGGCTGTGCTATTTACTATGCGGGCCGTGACATATACTATGCGGGCCGTGATATATACTATGCTGGCCGTGCTAAATACTATGCTGGCCGTGTATATACTATGTGGGCCGTGCGATATACTATGTGGGCCGTGTTATATACTATGTGGCTGTGCTATATACTATGTGGACCGTGCTATATACTACGTGGGCTGTGATATATACTATGTGGGCCGTTCTATATACTATGTGGGCTGTGCAATATACTATGTGGCTGTGCAATATACTATGTGGCTGTGCTATATACTATGTGGGCCATGCTATATACTATGTGGGCTGTGTTATATACTATTGGGGGTATATTATTTTGTATGGGGGAGGCTGTGTTATATACTATGAGGGGTATATTATATTCTATGGGGGAGGCTGTGTTATATACTATGGTGGGTATATTATATTCTATGGGGAGGCTGAATTATATACTATGGGGGGCTACATTATATTCTATGGGGAGGTGGACTGTATTATATTCCATTCGGGGCTACATTATATTCTATGGGGAGCTGTATTATATTTATTATATTCTATGAGGTGTGATTGCATCATACTCTATGAGGGGGCTACATTATATGAGGGGCCTACATTGTATTCTATGGGAGGCTACATTATATTCTATGGGGGCTAGATTATATTCTATGGGGGCTTCATTATACTTTATGAGGGGGCTACATTATATTCCATGGGGGCTGCATTATACTATATGAGGAAGGCTGCATTGTATTCTATGGAGGGGCTACATTATACTGTATAAGGGGGCTGCATTATATTCTATGGAGGGGCTGCATTATATTCTATGGGGGCTGCATTATACTATATAAGGGGGGCTGCATTATATTCTATGGGGAGTTACATTAGATTCTGTGGAGTAGCTGCATTATACTCTGTGGGGTGGTTGCATTATACTCTGTGGGGTGGCTGCATTATGCTCTATGGGGTGACTGCATTATACTATATGTGGGCTGCATTATACTGTATTGAGGACTATGGGGAATACATTATACTATTTGAAGAACTATTGGGGGCATTGTACTATGGGAAGTGAATTGTACTACTTGGATGACTATGGCGATGCATTATACTATATGGAGCACTATGAGCAGTGTAGATTTGCGGAAAAAACGCTGCGGAAAGAAAGGAGGAAAAGTGTGTGGGCGGAGAATATGTATGTGAGCAGATGTGTGGCCCAGCTGCGCTTGGTACACATGTTCCCTGGAGTATGCACAAAAAGGTAATTACAAAACCTGATATTCATTCACACTCACACTTCCCAACAGTGCCACTAGAGGGAACCTTAGACTATTTAAGGGTGTGAGGGACGTAGCAGTTGGGTCATTCGTCAGTGTGTCAGAGACGAGTTGAAATAAAATCAGAGCAGATTTGTTGAGATTTCCTGTCAGATGAGACAGAGGACGAAAGATTGCAAGCTGTTATCTCAGAACAGATTGACTGCTAGTACCCTATGCATGTGGAAAGTGACTCTCGGAGCGAGCATGAAATCAGTTTGACGGAAGGTCCTGATAGCCACTTTGGACAGAGTCTTTGAAGGAAAGGAAGGAAGGGGACTACAGTTGTCAGAACATCGAGTTAACTGAGAAACGGTCAGTGAGCTGTGGAGGGAAGAAAGCTGACGACTACACCTACTGCTACCCGTGCTTATGTTAAGGGTGAGAGTAGGGCGACGGGCGAGTGGTGAAAAGAAGACGAGAGAGTGACTTAGGTGACATAGCACCTCCACTCTGCTATCCGGACGCCGGGTCCGAAGCCTTGCTAGAACCTTCACGGCTAGTAGGAGAAAAAAACGGAATCCCTGCTGGACTTCAAGTCGCAGAGGGGCCCTATTGTGCTGATACGTAACCGGGGTCAGGGAGAGCAGGAGTCAGGCCTGATCAGCCATAGACTTAGTTCTTGCCAAAAGAAGGCTCCACCACAATGTCGGCCGGGCGTAGCTGTTATACACAGAGTTGAACTTCGCTTCAGGCAGGTTGGAAACTCACACATTAAGAAGTAAGGAGGCCTTAAACCTACTCAGTGATTACCTGGATGTGCATCCTCCACCCTGAGCAGCTTCCCGGGACATACCTGCAACCATCACCAGTAAAGGTGTGGAGCCCAGCTGTGACTGGATCCATATCTTCCAGAAGGGTGCACTGAAGGAAGATACCACCAGAGGTCATTATACACACACGTACAATTTATCCCAGAGACCACCAGAGGGAGCTGTGTAAGACATATAAAAGACAGTTACACAGGAAACATCTAGTCTAGTTAGTCAGAGCAGCCATTCTAGGGAGTCTGCTCAGAGAGCTCAGTCTGCTCAGAGAGCTCAGCCTGCTAGTGGAGTCTAGTAAGAGTGATACAGAGAAATCACTTAAGTCTAGTCAGAGCTGAATTGAGGAGTGTAGCTCAGTAGAAGCGTGCCGACGCTTAGAGAGCGGCGAAGAGGCAGCCCACCAACTGCCAGTGTGTGTGATCGTGTGATGATCCAGGTAGGCCGGAGGCGAGTGGAAGTTAATGAGACAAAGGAGCCTTAATAGCTCATCTCAGCAAGTATTCACCGGACACCGGAGTCCGAGCCTATAGGGATCTCCACGACCCATTAGGAGAACACCGGAGTTCCTGGAGGACTACAAGTCCCAGGAGTACCACAGAGCTGATACGTAGCTGGATCAGGAGGACGGAGTCTAGCAGTGCACTGCAAATAGAGACTGTGTGCTTCAACAGGAGATCCAATCACAAGATCAGCCAGGTGCAAGACGGAGACCAAGTTAGACCTAGCTTCAAGCAGGTCAGGACTTTATCACAAAAAGGCAGAGTACAGGAGGCCATACACCTACCAGTGGAAGAATCTGGATGTGCACCCTTCACCCTACAGCGCTCCGGGAAGTGTCTGCAACATCTTCAGATAAAGGTACCAAAGTGACTTATGTGGTGTCTCCCTTATTACTCCTGACTGCCGGGTCCCCGTCTGTCCTGCACTTCTGCATATCTATCTGCCCTGGAGGATAACTCAGCCTTACTTGTGGGAGGCTTAACATCTAGCTGCACAATATCAACCCTCCAGTGGATCTGCATAGCAGCGCTGGTCATCCTGACCAGGCACCACAAGTGGCGTCACGAATCCCCATATCATTATTCAAGTCACCTGTAAATATCCCACATTTAAAGTGAGCGCCCAGGGCACGGACCGAGCTGTGCTACCCGTGACATCCCCCATAGACATCAACGGGCTCGGTGCCGAGTACCCCAAAGCCCTGGTACGTGCGACTCATTTCTTCTGGCGTCACAAACAGGATCTCGTGCCCTGCAGCAACGGAGTAATTTGTGCCCGTTGCCACCGGGTACTGTGTGCCTCACTAAAAGACTGTGTTTTGTATGTGGTGAAGATTTCCCGCCATTGCCCGCCAATTACAGCGCCACGGCGCGAAAACTAGTGGGCGTACCTGCAAAAGTGCGCTGAGTCCTGGACACGCCCCCAACGCTGACGCGGCGGCAGGTCCTGTGAAGAGCTACAGTGAACGCTCTGACGTCAGAGCGCCAGCGACGCAGGTCCTCCTACACACCCCTGTGCCCTGCGGAGCTGCAGCCTTCAGAGAAGGTAGGCTACGATTAACTAGGGGGGCGCAAACATGTTGCAGCAGCCAGCCGACAACACGGCCCAGGCCGACGGCCTTAATGACTTACCCCTTGGCGCTTTCGCACAGGTTGGAAATGCTGGCTCCTCACCTGGTCCTGTGGCCCCAATAGTACCGCTAACGCTGCCATACATGCCTGGAGCTAAGTGGCTCCCTCAGTACAGCGGCAAGCCAGACACCCTGTCAGGGTTCAAACGAAAAATATGCAGCATAATAGACATGTACCCTATGACAGAAAAGCAGAGAGCTGCAGTAGTAGTGGGACAATTAACTGGTGCTGCCGAGAGAGAAGTAGAGACTTGGACAGCTGCAGACCAGGAATCAGTGCTTGCAATTTTCTTAAAGCTACAGTCTATCTTTGAGGACCGCACTGAAACAGATCTCCGGATGATGTTTTACCAATGCTCCCAGAAACCAGATGACAGCATTAGGGACTATGCCTGCGAGCACTTAAACAAGTTAACCCTATAAGTGTCACTAAAGAGAATAAAATGTTAAAGGAACAATTTGTAAGGGGACTGTGGTCCCAAGCTGAAAGCAGGACTGTGCACTGGTGGTCCTTGAATCATCCTGATGCTACCTTTGATGCTCTTAAGGACATGGCTATAAAAGGACTGCGACCCCTGGAAACACCCGAGATGGCAACCCAGTGTCACCCAAATGAAGCCACCCTAAAGCCAGCAGCATCCACCTTTTCCCCGCTGGTTGCGGAAGCCAAAACGCAGGTGGCGCCCCCTACTGAGCTGGACTGTTTGCGCTCAGAAGTGCACCAGCTGACCAAAAATCTGGCCACTGTAATGAGTGCCCTGCGACTGCCGACGGAGGAAGAAGGAAAGATCCTGCTAGCTGACTGCCCAGAGGATGTCCCTTGAATGCACCGGAGGAGAGGGAGAACGTCGCCCCACCGGAGGAGGACAACGCCACCCCCAGGAAGGACTCGCGACCAGCATCATCCTCGCCGAGAGATCATCTGCTACCGCTGCCACAGAGAAGGTCACCCAGCACGTCGGTGTCCTTTAAACGAGCAAATCCTGGGTCCGAGGGCCAACACCCAGGAATAGACTCTTCAGGCCCCTCAGACTGGAACCGCAGGTTTGTGGGAGAAAGACCCTACTTGTCCATCATACTGGACGGGATCGCAATCCCTGCCCTGCTGGACACTGGATCTCAGGTAACCGTCATACCTGATGTCCTCTACAATAAATACTGGTCCATGGACAGTCTCCAACCCCCAAACCCTGACTTTGCCATATATGCCTCTAATGGCCTCCCTCTTGACTTACTGGGGGCTAAAAATGTAGACGTAAAAGTGGGGAGAGTAGAGCTAAAGAATCAGGGACTTCTAGTGGTAAAGACTGTTAATGAGGAAAATGGGTTGAATGTGGTTTTAGGCACTAACATTATTAGTAACTGTTTGGAGGAGGTTGTGTTTTTACTCCAACAGCTCGCCGAAATTGCCCGACCAAAGCAAAAGGGAGTGATCCGGAAGGAGATTCGGACCCTGATGTGCCAGCAACAAGTGAAACTGACCGGTGGTGAGATTGGTAATGTACGGGTAACAGACTCGAACCCCATTGTGATACCCCCAATGAGTGAAATGCTTATTTGGTGTAGAGCAGCAATAGGTCTGAGAGGACAGAACTACCAAGCAGTAGTAGAGCCCCATTGTTCAGAACACAGACCTACACTCTTGACTGCCAGAGGGGTAGTGGAGGTACATAATGGGAGGGTGCCAGTGCGTCTTCTCAACTGGGGAGAGGATGAAGTCAAATTACCACGTTATGCCACTGTTGCTAAGTTACATGCTGTGGATAATAACTCCATTCACCCGACGGAGCCCTTAACCTCCCCACAACCAGTGGAGGATAACGGTCCGACCACCCAGGTGGAGGACTGGTGTCAGCAGCTCCATGTCGGGACAGACACCACTCCAGCCCACCAGAAACAAGGAGTATATCGAGTAGTTCAGGAGTATGCACAGGTATTCAGCAAACACCCACTCGACTTTGGGAAAATTAAAGGGGTTCAACATCACATCCCCACAGGCAATCATCCTCCCATTAAAGAACGGTACAGGCCTATACCACCAGCACACTACCAGAAAGCCAAGGAGATGTTGCGTGACATGAAGGAAGCAGGGGTGATAAGGGATAGTTGCAGTCCCTGGGCAGCACCTCTAGTCCTAGTCAGGAAAAAGGATGGAAGCATGAGAATGTGTGTAGATTACAGACAAGTCAATCGCATTACACATAAAGATGCATACCCTTTACCACGCATTGAGGAATCCTTAGCTGCATTAAAAACTGCTAATTACTTTTCCACCCTTGACCTCACTAGTGGATACTGGCAAGTAGCTGTGACTGAGGAGGATCGGGAGAAGACGGCTTTCACCACCCCGATGGGACTCTGTGAGTTCGACAGAATGCCGTTTGGACTCAGCAGTGCCCCTGGAACGTTCCAGAGAGTGATGGAGAGCTGCCTGGGGCATCTCAACTTTGAAACTGTGTTGCTGTACCTGGACGACGTCATCGTATACTCCAAAACGTATGAAGATCACTTGAAGCACCTGGCGGAGGTGTTCGAGTCACTGTCCAAGTATGGGATGAAACTGAAGCCTTCAAAGTGCCATCTGCTCAAACAAAAAGTACAGTATCTGGGACATATTGTCAGCTCAGAAGGAGTAGCGCCAGACCCTGAAAAGATCACCGCCATCCAGAAATGGCTGGAGCCGAAAAATCTCAAGGAGGTGCGACAGTTCCTGGGACTGACAGGATACTACCGGAGGTTTGTGAAAGATTACACCAAGAAAGCAGCTCCTCTGCAAGACCTCCTGGTGGGACAGTCCCTCAGGAGCAGGAATTCTCCATTCCACTGGGGTAAAGAACAGGCAGAAGCATTCAAGGAAATGAAGGAGATCCTGACAGGTGATGAGATCCTAGCCTATCCTGACTACAGCCAGCCGTTTCTGCTGTATACTGATGCCAGCAATGAAGGATTGGGAGCAGTCCTCAGTCAGAAGCAAAATGGCCTGGAGAAAGTCATCGCCTATGCTAGCAGGAAGCTCCGCCCGACCGAGAGGAACCCAGAGAACTACAGCAGCTTCAAGTTGGAGTTCCTAGCACTGGTCTGGGCCATCACGGAGAGGTTTAAGCACTATCTAGTCTCCAGCAAGTTCACTGCCTACACCGATAACAACCCCTTAACGCATCTTGAAACAGCTAAGCTGGGAGCCATGGAACAACGATGGATGGCTCGACTGTAAAACTACCAATTCACAATAAAGTACCGAGCAGGCCGCAAGAATGCCAACGCTGATGCCCTATCCAGGATGCCTCATGAATCGGACACAGAAGAAGAAGTGGATGATCTGGAAGAGATTGAACTACCTGCCTTTCACAGGAATGGGATGATCCACGAGCAACAAGCCTGCAGGAGGTCGCGTGGTAAGACGTTAAATCCTTTACCTCACCACAGCTGGAAGGAGACTCAGGACAGTGATCCAGTTATCAGCCGAATCAAGGAGCTGATAACTCAAGAATGTTCCTCCTTGGAGAAGGATGCGCCTCTACAAGCAAAGCAGCTGTGGAACGAGAGAAGCCGGTTGTTCATCTACCGTGAGAAGCTGTGCCGGAGGTACGTCAATCCAAGGACCCATGAGAAGGTATGGCAGATAGTAGTTCCCAGAGCAGACATCCAGATGGTGTTAGAAGCCTACCACGATCAAGCGGGACACTTTGGCTGGAAGAAGCTGGAGACTCTGTTGAAGTGTCGTTTCTATTGGGTGGGAATGCGCAGCTCCATTGAGAGATGGTGCCAGAATTGTGGACCCTGTGGCCTCAGAAGAAAGGACTACAGCAGTCAGAAGGCACCCCTGCAACCCATCAAGATGACTCGGCCCTTGGAGATCGTGGCTCTGGACCATGTCAAGTTGTCACCCAGCCGGTCAGGATACTCCTATGCCCTGACTATGGTGGATCACTACTCCAGGTTCCTGGTGGTCGCCCCTGTCAAAGATCTGACGGCAGAGACAGCAGCAAAAACGTTCCAAGCAAATTTCTGCAGACCACACAGATATCCTGAGCAGGTGCTAACTGACCAAGGCCCAACCTTCGAGGCAGAATTATTCAAAGAGTTTTGTCACTTGTACGGGTGTAAGAAGATTAGAACCACACTGTACCACCCCCAAACTAATGGTCTCTGTGAGAAGATGAATCAGATCGTCATTGACCTGCTGAAGACTGTACCACTCAAAGAGAGAAATCGGTGGCCAGACTTACTACCTGACCTGGTAGATCTGTACAATCACATACCTGTGAGTTCCACCAATTGCACCCCAGCTTACCTCATGCGGGCAAGACCAGGAAAGCTGCCTATGGATCTAGAGCTTGGTGTTGTAGAACCAGAAGCAGATGTGGCTACTGAAGACTGGGACACAAACAGACAGGAACAGTACAGAAAAGTACAAACCTGCGTTGCAGATAGTCTCAATCGAGTAAGGGATAAACAAGCAGATCGCTACAACAAAAGTGCGCCAGCTGAACCTTTCGCACCTGGTGAAGTCGTACTGAAGAGAAAGAGGAGGTTACACAAACTCGACGATCAATGGGAAAGAGAGCCCTACATCATACAGAATTCGAGGTTTGACAACAAGAAAACATGCATAATCAGCAAGGATGGAGGAAGAACGACTGCAACTGTATCCAGAGATCACCTAAAGTTGTGTCCAAACCCATTAAAGCTTCAAGAAGAAGAACCTGTTGTCCATCAGGAAAAGCGTGATGAACCAGTCATCCATACAGACTTAGGAGATTTCCCCGCGGATTGGCCCAGAATTGGAGATGCCGAACCTCTACATCCAGTTGCACCAGTTGTTGCAGTAGAGTCAGTACCAGAGGAACCTGCCCCAGCAGAACCTCAACAAGTGGAACCCCAAGAAGCGGTACCCCAAGAAGTTGAACCTCAGGAAGAAGGATCCCCTGCAGAAGTCGAGCCAGTTCACCCAGCTCACAGGGTGCTTGCCAGTCCAGTAGCGAGATTAAGGCAATTCTATACTTCACTTTCACGCAGACCAGACAGGGAAACTGCTACCTCACAGGTCACTGCACCACGCAGATCAGAACGTAGCACAAAAGGAAACATCCCTGCTAGGTTTAGAGATTAGTTCTACCCTTAGTAAATGTAGATAATTGTTTAGAGTCACTGTACATAAATGTATATAATTTTTGTTTATAATATGCTTTATTATATTGTTATTTATTAATCTGTTTTCCTTTTGATATTGAAACAAGTGAATGGACATTATTTTTACTTGTTTTCTCTACCCCTTTTTGAGCATCCTTTTACAAAAGAGACTGGGACTTTTATGGTTGCTCAATTCCTCAAATCCTCATTGTGCTAATGTACATAGTTGTTTATTTACCGTTATGCAACCGTTCAAGAGTGCCTTACCTCCTGTAAAGGAAGAGTTATTTATAAAATGTTATTGTTCTTTGTTTTTGTATTTCAGCCCCGGAGTGCTGAGTTCTACTAGGGGGGAATGTGGAGCCCAGCTGTGACTGGATCCATATCTTCCAGAAGGGTGCACTGAAGGAAGATACCACCAGAGGTCATTATACACACACGTACAATTTATCCCAGAGACCACCAGAGGGAGCTGTGTAAGACATATAAAAGACAGTTACACAGGAAACATCTAGTCTAGTTAGTCAGAGCAGCCATTCTAGGGAGTCTGCTCAGAGAGCTCAGTCTGCTCAGAGAGCTCAGCCTGCTAGTGGAGTCTAGTAAGAGTGATACAGAGAAATCACTTAAGTCTAGTCAGAGCTGAATTGAGGAGTGTAGCTCAGTAGAAGCGTGCCGACTAGTGTTGAGCATTCCGATACCGCAAGTATCGGGTATCGGCCGATATTCGCGTTATCGGAATTCCGATACTTAATTCCGATACTTTTTCTATATCGTATACCGGAATCGGAAGTTCCCATAATTCTTTGAGAGGCAATGTGATTTTAGTCAGCCAATGAGGAATCCTACGAAGTGTGGGCACATCCTGTAATGCTGCGGTCATCTTAACTAATGGCATGGCTGTGATTGGCTGCTGAAATGATGTCAGAATGCACTATAAAAGGCGCCGCAGCCATTTTAGCGTCACTGTGCTGTGAACTCAGTAAGGGACAGAACGCTGCTGTGCTGACTCTGAGGGACAGTTAGATATTGCGATTTTGTGTACTACTGTGCTTGAGGCAGGCTAGTTTACCAACCGCTGTGTAAAGCTTCATTTTGCCAGTGTTGTTTTAACAGCTCTGTGCAAGGTGTGTGTGTGACAGTGCAGGTGACGCTGCAGTTTGCTCTGCATCCACCGCTGTTTGTAGGCATCTGCACGTGTCACTGACTCTTTTTTTTTTTTATTTTATTTAGTGGAATTGGTGCAGCTCCATTATATTAGAAAAAAATCAAATCTATTAGTGTGACGTGCTTCCATCCGTATACAATACATTGGTTGCAAACACTATAGAAGTACAGAAAGGAGCTTTTCACAGATAGTGAATAGTTGTGTTTCAGTGTTCACTGCAGTCTGTGAGGTTTTGATTTTTTGAGTGCAGATCACGCTCCAGTTAGTTCTTCAACCACTGCTGGTTGTAGTCTGCTGAGCGTGTGTCACTGCCTCATCCTTCACATTTTTCTCTAATTGGTGCTGCTCCATTTTAGTGGAAAAAAATCTAATCTATTAGTGTGACGCGCTTCCATCCGTATACAATACATTGTTGCAAACACTATAGAAGTACACAAAGGAGTAGCCTTTCACAGATTGTGGACAGTTGTGTTTCAGTGTTCACTTCAGTCTGTGTTTTTTACTTTTTTGAGTGCACATCACGCTCCAGTTACTTGTTCAAGCACTGCTGCTTGTACTCTGCTGAGCGTGTCTCAGTGGCTCATCCTTTTCATTTATCTCCAATTGGTTCTGCTACATTCCATTTAAAATAAATCTAATCTATTAGTGTGACGCGCTTCCATCCGTATACAATACATTGGTTGCAAACACTATAGAAGTAGACAAAGGAGTAGCCTTTCACAGATTGTGAATAGTTGTGTTTCAGTGTTCACTGCAGTCTGTGAGGTATTTTTTTTTTTTTTTTTTTTTAAAATGCAGATCACGCTCCATTTACTTCTTCAACCACCGCTGCGTGTACTCTGCTGAGTGTCTGTCACTGGCTCATCCTTGTCATTTTTCTAAAATTGGTGCTGCTTTATTCTATTTAAAATAATTCAAATCTATTACAGTGACGTGCTTCCATCCGTATACAATACATTGGTTGCAAACACTATAGAAGTAGACAAAGGAGTAGCCTTTCACAGATTGTGAATAGTTGTGTTTCAGTGTTCACTGCAGTCTGTGAGGTATTTTTTTTTTTTTTTTTTTTAAAATGCAGATCACGCTCCATTTACTTCTTCAACCACCGCTGCGTGTACTCTGCTGAGTGTCTGTCACTGGCTCATCCTTGTCATTTTTCTAAAATTGGTGCTGCTTTATTCTATTTAAAATAATTCAAATCTATTACAGTGACGTGCTTCCATCCGTATACAATACATTGGTTGCAAACACTATAGAAGTAGACAAAGGAGTAGCCTTTCACAGATTGTGAATAGTTGTGTTTCAGTGTTCACTGCAGTCTGTGAGGTATTTTTTTTTTTTTTTTTTTTTAAATGCAGATCACGCTCCATTTACTTCTTCAACCACCGCTGCGTGTACTCTGCTGAGTGTCTGTCACTGGCTCATCCTTGTCATTTTTCTAAAATTGGTGCTGCTTTATTCTATTTAAAATAATTCAAATCTATTACAGTGACGTGCTTCCATCCGTATACAATACATTGGTTGCAAACAATATAGAAGTACACAAACGGGCCTTTCACAGCTACTGAACATGGGTTTTTAATTTTTAACTAAAATATGTATTTTTTCAAATGACACAAATATAAGTAATGTTGAAGAGGAATAGTCCTACATCCATTGTTTGCACAATATTACAGGTGTACATCATGTCCCTTAATCAACAATGTATTATTATATTTACTTGTATGCTTTTATTTAAAAGCCAAGAACACAGAAGGATAACCTTCGCACTGCAGCTGTTGTCAAAGTTCAACCCACATTATGCACTTCCAACATTGCAGCATTTGAGGCATGATGTGAGTTGGATTGGTCAAAGTTATGGAGTGAGAAGGTTCACCATCAGTACCCTATAGCATAAGTATGCTTTTGTGTTAGCATTTGTGTTAGACATGTGGATATCTGCCATAATATGTCACAATTATTTAGTTACAGATTTGTTACCAACACTAATCATTGAATGGTTTTAAATTTGACGTTTCACTTGTTTACAGCTTAGAAATAAGGGTGTAGCCTGATATCTATGTGTAGCACTAGCCACTTTAACATGTCATGTTTTTTTCAACATGTGTAGCTAGGTAGCAGTAATTTTTGCCGGACACACAGCAGGGGAACAGCAGGCGTTACTGAACCCCACTATCACTATAGCTTGTGTATTGGTCTGTGGACACGACACTTCTGAGCAGCAACTGGCAGTGTTGTAGCCCAGGGAGTATAGCTCAGGTGGTAGAAAGATGAACATAACAGGAGACATGGAAAACGTTGCCAACCAGTTAGTTAATCTGAAACCGGACAGGCAAATTCAGGCGAGATCCATGCCTAGTTCATTTTCAGAAAAGTAAGCCGTTCTACATTATCGTAGGATAGTCGCATGCAACGGTCTGTTAGTACACCACCTGCAGCAGTAAAGACGCGCTCCGATAATACACTGGCAGCAGATCAAGCCAGCACCTCCAATGCATACTGGCTAAGCTCTGGCCATGTATCCAGCTTAGAGACACAAAACTTGAATGGGGAAGAGCCATCTGGGAGTACACTGAGAGGGCAAGACATGTAGTCTGTCACCATCTTACGGAAATGTTGCCTCCTGCTGACTGGAGCCGTCTCGGATGGTGTAGACATTGGTGGCGCTGCCACAAAACTTCGACACATTTGGAACATACTGTTCTTGCCCTGTGCAGAGGCGCTGCTTGTGCTCCCTCTTGTTGCAGAGCTGTCTCCACTGCCTCGACGCACAGAGCTGCTTTGTAAATCAGTAGCAGCAGCAGTGCTCTCGGCTGGAATGGAGAACATTATGGATTGCACCAGTGTGTCTTGGTACTTCCGCATTTTACGCTCCCGGTTCAACGGTGTGATGAGGCTTTGTAAGTTGTCCCGGTAGCGAGGGTCTAGGAGGGTGTACACCCAATAATCAGACGTGGTGTGAATGTGTTCGATGCGGCGGTCGTTTCTCAGCCACTGCAGCATGAAATCAACCATGTGCTGCAGACACCCAACTGGCCAAGAAACGTTGTCCCCTGCAAGAGGCGTCATCTCCGCCTGCTGTGCATCACCCCACCCTTGGTCTACATACTGACTAGAGCATTGTCTACCTCCCTCTGGAGCGATGTCTTCCTCCTCCATTGACTCCTCCTCATCCTCCTCACAAAGTCCTTCAAATACATATAAATTTACAAAATTTAAAACTCAAAATTTAAAAACTTTGTATCATAATTCTGTAACATCAGTTTATGGAAACACAATAGCATTACAAAAGGATAGACAAAAAATGTACATTATGTGCTTTGTAAATACATTAAAAGTTTGTAATGGTTATGAAAATATAGACAGCGACTCTGGAGGTTCAATTGTTGATACAGCATGGTACTTTGAAAGTCCTCCAGCCCTTTGTGAGGAACCACGTTGCGCTGACTGTCCAGAAGGTGATGGAATTTGTGACTCCTCATCCTCCACCTCTTCCAAAACCTCATGCCTTAGTGCTTGCAGTGTTTTTTGAAGCAGGCAGATAAGGGGGACAGTCAGGCTGACTAGTGCATCATCTGCACTCGCCATCCGCGTTGACTCATCAAACGCACGCAAAACGTGGCAGATATCCTTCATAGAGTTATTCGCCACTCATTACACTGGCAGTGGCTGCCCATTCATTATAGGATCCAATTCTAATTACTGGTTCTCACCAACAAAGCTCTCCACAGCGCAGCACCCCCCTACATCTCCTCCCTTATTTATATTTATCGGCCTAACCGACTGCTGCACTCTGCAAACGACCTTCGACTAACCTCTGCACTAATCCGTACCTCCCACTCCCAACTCCAAGACTTCACCCGCGCTGCGCCAATCCTCTGGAATGCTCTACCCCAAGAAATTAGGACTATCCGCAATTTGGATGGTTTCAGGCGCTCCCTCAAAACACATTTGTTCACAGTGGCCTATCACATTCACTAATCAAAGTCATTCTATGTGTAATTCTGTGTGTAGCCCATTCACTATCTCCATGCATCCCTCACTCCCTTAAAATGGCTGGACCATCATTGTAAAAACACCATTGTATATAAACACCTGTACTTTGTATCTCCCCCACCTCATTGTAGATTGTAAGCTTTCACCAGCAGGGGCGGCTGATTTTGCTTTAATTATTGTATTGTTAACGTTGTTACTTATGACTTGTGTTTTGAAACTGTTAAACTGTAAAGCACTGCGGAATATTATGGCGCTATATAAATAAATAATATTATTATTCTTATTATAGAGGCCCACTCAGTAGTGGTGAAGTGTGAACGGCGCAAATTGCGAGTTGACTGCGCCTGATGCAGCTGATACTCCATTACTGTTGGCTGCTGCTCACACAACCGCTCCAACATATGTAACGAGGAATTCCACCTGGTGGGTACGTCACATATGATGCGATGTTCATGAAGGTGAAATCTGCGTTGCAGAGCTGCAATCAGCGATCTGGCCATGCTGGAACGTCGCAAGTGAGCGCACTCTAGGCGGACCTTGTGCAGCAGTGCATCAAGATCCGGATAGTCCCTCAAAAAACTCTGCACGACCAAGTTGAGCACATATGACAGACATGGTATGTGAGTGAGGTTGCCAAGGCCCAGAGCTGACACCAGATTTCGGCCATTGTCACACACTACCAAGCCTGCCTGTAGATTCTCTTCCAAAAACCACACGTCGCTCTCCTGCTTTATGGCATTACAGAGCTCCTGCGCTGTGTGGCTAAGATTCCCCATGGAAATTAATTTCAGGATGGCCTGTTGACATTTGGACACGGCTGTGCTCATATCGGTCGCAACAGGTAAACGTTCACGGGTCCATGTGGAGGTAGACCGTGACGGCTCCTGCAGCGATGATTCTGAGGAACTGGAATAGGAGGAGGAATCAATGTGTACAGACTTGATTCCTGCAATCCTTGGAGTTGGCAGAACACGTACAGCGCCACTCGCAAGATCAGTACCCGGCTGCACAACATTGACCCAATGGGCAGTGAGGGAAAGGTATTGTCCCTGGCCATGGGTGTTAGAACCCTCTTGTTAGGTTTTGTTTCAGTTTGCTGGTCACATGACCTTTTTTCCCTATTTAGTCTGGCTCCGCCCTTCTGGCTTTGCTTGACTTCATTGTATTATCTACTGTTAAGCTAGCCGGGTGCTTAGGTGCCTTCATCTGTCAGTTTTGCTTGATGTTAGGATCACAAAGTATTTATTTTTCTGTTTAATTATCCATGCTACAATTTATGTTAGGAGGTGTCCACCTTTTCTCACAGTCCCTAGATCTTGTAGGGATTACTCCCTCGCAACTATAGGTCTTCGTTCACACTAGATGAGGACTTTAGCGGGTCTGGTCGCAGGATCAGGTTCCCCGTTACATCGTAGGGATTCAGCTTAGTTGTATTGTAGGGACAGAATTCCCTTCTTTCCTTACTGGTTGTAGCAGATCATAACAATGGGTACTGGTCCACGCATCGGTGGTCAGGTGGACCTTGCTACTGAGGGCTTTTAGTAGCGCATGTTTAATTTTTCCCTCAACATGCTTTTGCAGACCAGGGACGGCTTGCCTGCTGAAATGAAATCGGCTTGGCACATTGTATTGTGGGATTGACAATGATATTCAGTTACGGAAACTGTCTGTCTCCACCAGCCTGAATCACAGCATTTCAAGGGACAGGAGTTTTGCAATGCCAGCATTCAGAGCCTGTGCTCGTGCATGGTTTGCGGAGTATGGCCGTCTTTTATCCCATGCCTGTGCTACCGATGGCTGTTTTGTGGCCTGGGAGTGTGAGGATGACAGGGAACTTGCTGCTGTGTGTGGAATAACAGTTTGTCTCTGGACAACAGTGGCCGAGGTTCTTCCATGGCGATCCTGTGAGGAAGCAGAACCAGCTGTGTGTGAGCTCGATGAAGAGGCTTCAACACAACCTGAAGATGTAGGTGCTGCTGTAGGTTGGCCTACATCTCTAGTGTGTCTTTGTAACTCAACTACGTGCTTTGTCCGCACATGTTTCCACATATTTGTGGTATTGAGGTGACTGACACTTTTAGCTATTTTTAATTTTTGATTACACAGCTTGCATTTCACATAGCAAATATCATGTGCAAGTGTGTGAAAAAAGGACCACGCAGTGCAAGTCCTGGGAGCGCACGTTTTGACTTTTGGAAGACAACTGCTCCGAACAGGTGCCAAACTGGAGGCTACAGGCAACCGAGTCTGCAGCCTAACTCTCCCTCCTGTTTGTACCGTTGGGGCAATGTCTTCCTCTATCTTCCTTCTATCACTAACCATTTCTCTAGGCCTCTCCCAGCTTTCAACCAAAGTACTGGTTCTCACCCACAAAGCTCTCCACAGTGCAGCACCCCTCCTACATCTCCTCCCTCATTTCTATCTATCGGCCTAACCGACTGCTGCGCTCTGCAAACGACTTTCGACTAACCTCTGCACTAATACGTACCTCCCACTCCCGACTCCAAGACTTCTCCTGCTCTACGCCAATCCTCTGGAATGCTGTACCCCAAGAAATTAGGACTATCCACAATTTGCATGGTTTCAGGCGCTCCCTCAAAACACATTTGTTCAGAGCGGCCTATCACATTCACTAATCAAAGTCATTCTATGTATTCTGTGTAAGTGTGTGTGTGTCTCTAGCCCATTCACTATCTCCATCCCTCAGTCCCTTAAGATGGCTGGAACATCATTGTAAATGCACCATTGTATATAAACACCTATACTTTGTATCTCCCCCATCTCATTGTACATTGTAAGCTGTCACGAGCAGGGGCGACTTATTTAGCTTAAATTATTGTATTGTTAACGTTGTTACTTATGACTTGTGTTCTGAAACTGCTAAACTGTAAAGCGCTGCGGAATATGATGGCGCTATATAAATAAATATTATTATTATTCCTCTGAGCTGCTCCCACCACCTTCCTGTTCCTCATGCCATGTTGGGTCTTGGACCTCATCATCTCCACTACCCTCTTCCAACACCTGCTGTTGGGTGGTCTGGCCAGCACCATGCTCAACAGAAACTGGCACCTGGGTCTCATCATCATCAGATGCGTTCTGCGGTGTGCTGACCATCGGCACTGTCTCACCCGCCTCTTCAGATTCAGAGAGACACAGCTGTTGCGCATCACTGCATACTCCCTCTTCACATTACAGAATGCTGCTTGGCTGGGCCCCTGTTTGCAAGCCAATAGATTCTGAGAACAGAAGCAGACACTCAGCTGGCTCCTGTACAGAACTCTCTGACTGCCTGGGCAATTTGCCAGGCGGTGAAGAGACAGATGGTTGCCCAACAGTGCTGTGGTCCTGAGAGGAGGTGGAAGCAATTGAAGTCGATGCATTGGCTGACATCCAAACAACAACGGCTTCAATTTGTTCTTCCCGCAGCAGGGGGGTACTCCGAGCTCCTACAAAAGTGCGCATAAAGGAACGCTCACGGGGAAAACTGGTGGATGCTGTGTCACTGGGGGCCGCAGCAGCCACAGAATCCCCACGTCCTCTCCCTGAAGAAACTCCACGACCACGTGCCTTACTCCCTGCCTTCTTCATCTTGGTAGATTGATAAAGAAAGTCTGAAAAGTTATAAGGTCTAAGTGTGGTTATTCCGCAGAGACTGCAGTGAACACTGCACACAACTGTTCACTACCCAATGCGTCTCAGCAGGAAGGCAGTCTGTGCGTCAAAACAAAGGCACAAGCATACATCCATGTACCCTGTTTATAAAGCTATATAAAAAAAATTATGTAGTAGTGACGCACACTTTATTGAGGTACAGTATTACATCGCCATTCACCATCTGTGGCTATGCAGTCTCATCTATATATACCTTATCTATCTGTTGTCATGCTTCCAAGTCGACAGTCAGCCATAAATAGCAATTTTCACTATGCACTATGCACTTTTTAAAGGTTATGTTTGTTAATAAAAATGATTATTGCCACATATTATGAGTATTACATGATGGAAATTGTATAATTTTGTATAAAATATTTAGTGACATTATTCAGCAAATGGAACATTTTAGTAATATCACAGATAACTTGTAATGCTGATGATGTTTTGAAGTCAGACATTCATTGTCTATACAATAAAAATGGTGTACATACTGTTACTTATCCATCATTAATGGATTCAGATATGTACTTGTATGCTTTTATGTACAACCGTATAGCAGATTCCTTAACTAATTTATTTTGTGGTTTGCATTGCTGTTCAACATGTTAATGTATGTGTTTATGTTTGTCAATTCTTTATTTATCTAGATATTAGTTTAAATGAAATCATCATCTTATGGTAGTAAAGGTTATCTTTCTCTTGTTTGAAGTATAGACATTTAAAATTGACAGGTAACAAGGAAATTACTTGATCTAGTATTTAAACATCCTCCTTGACCCTGGGCTCCAACACCGCCAGTTGTTGCTCGGAAGTGCTGTTAGCACAGTCAACACTTGCTCCTGTGTTACTGGGGTTCAGTAACGTCAGCTGGTCCTCGGTTGTGCCATTGGCTCTTTTCCTTCTGCTGCCCCTCCGGGTTCCAGCACAGTCAGCTGGTCCTCGTTACTTGCATTGGCTCTTGTACCTTCTGCTACCCGTCCGGGTTCCAGTACCGTCAACTGGTTCTCCGCAGTGCCTTTGGCCTAGGTGCCTCCATCTCGGTATCCGAGTTCCAGCAACGTCTGCTGGTCCTTGGTAGTGCTTTGGAGCACAGGTACCTCCTGCTTAGTAACCGTGTCCCAGTAACATCAGCTGGTACAAGATTGTGCTACAAATACAAGATACGGAACAAGAGACACAAGAACAATAAGCAGAAGATCTAAAAGCAGAAGAACATGAAGTATAAGACCAAAATGAAGAGCAAAATATATGCTCTAAATTCTAAGCAGAAGAAGACTAAGCAGTGTATGGGGTGAGTCCGTTCCTCCTCGTGGTGCCCCTGGAAAATGCCTGCTGCTGCAGGCTAAACTGAACACGGACAAATACTGTTGTAATTTAAATCTTTTGTGACAGCAAGAACGGAAGGATGAAAAATTCATACTTTGACAGATTACAAGTACAGGATTCTCTGTCACAAATAAGAATATGATGAAGAAGATGAAGCAGAATATGAATAAGAATAATAGTTTAATAAGAAGAATATGAGTAATGTTAACAAAGATGAATAGCAAGAAGTTTAAGAAGAAGATAAAGAAGGTGAAGATGAAGAATAATTTGATGAAAAAGATGATGCTGCAGAAGATTATGAAGGAGAAAGTGTGTGAAAAGTTAAAAAGGTGAAGATGAAGAGCATGGAAGTTGTGTAATATACATATTTGCCAAAATATAAAAAACGTTAACATTGTCAATTTCTTCGTCAATCCGAACATCTTTAAAAAAAAAAATATTTATGCTATTCCATTTGATTGGGTTAAACATCTATGCCTTTAATGTCTCCTCAACCTTCCCCAATACATTCTACATTACTCTTTCTTGTTTTCCTTCATGTACAATTAACCAACAAGGCAAGAATGGGGTTTTTTTAATTTCGATATTTTGTTCCCATAGACTTACATGGGACTTCCGGTATCGGTATCGGGTATCGCCGATATTTTAGTGATATCGGCGATACCATTCCGATTCCGATACTTTAGGATATCGGAAAGTATCGCTCAACTCTAGTGCCGACGCTTAGAGAGCGGCGAAGAGGCAGCCCACCAACTGCCAGTGTGTGTGATCGTGTGATGATCCAGGTAGGCCGGAGGCGAGTGGAAGTTAATGAGACAAAGGAGCCTTAATAGCTCATCTCAGCAAGTATTCACCGGACACCGGAGTCCGAGCCTATAGGGATCTCCACGACCCATTAGGAGAACACCGGAGTTCCTGGAGGACTACAAGTCCCAGGAGTACCACAGAGCTGATACGTAGCTGGATCAGGAGGACGGAGTCTAGTAGTGCACTGCAAATAGAGACTGTGTGCTTCAACAGGAGATCCAATCACAAGATCAGCCAGGTGCAAGATGGAGACCAAGTTAGACCTAGCTTCAAGCAGGTCAGGACTTTATCACAAAAAGGCAGAGTACAGGAGGCCACACACCTACCAGTGGAAGAATCTGGATGTGCACCCTTCACCCTACAGCGCTCCGTGAAGTTTCTGCAACATCTTCAGATAAAGGTACCAAAGTGACTTATGTGTGTGTCTCCCTTATTACTCCTGACTGCCGGGTCCCCGTCTGTCCTGCACTTCTGCATATCTATCTGCCCTGGAGGATAACTCAGCCTTACTTGTGGGAGGCTTAACATCTAGCTGCACAATATCAACCCTCTAGTGGATCTGCATAGCAGCGCTGGTCATCCTGACCAGGCACCACAAGTGGCGTCACGAATCCCCATATCATTATTCAAGTCACCTGTAAATATCCCACATTTAAAGTGAGCGCCCAGGGCACGGACCGAGCTGTGCTACCCGTGACATCCCCCATAGACATCAACGGGCTCGGTGCCGAGTACCCCAAAGCCCTGGTACGTGCGACTCAAAGGTATGGAAAGAGACTGATTTGTGTGTGACTGACTTATTGCCTGCACCCGGTACCGCCATATACTTCGAGGGATCCAGTCTCGCCTGTGGGAGACTTAACATCTTGCTGCCAGTAACCATCCCCTCAGAAGATTAACCCTGCAGCGCTGGTCACCTTGATCAGAAACCACAGGTGGCGTCACGAACAATTCCTAAAATCCCCTGTAAATATCCCCCTTTGTATGAGCGCCCAGGGCAACGGACCGAGCTGTGCTACTTGTGACATTCCCCATAGACTTCAACGGGCTCGGTGCCGAGTACCCCATAAGCCCTGGTACTGTATGTGCGACTCACAAAGAATATATGCGGGTCTGTCTGTGGGTGTCTGTGTGTGCGGGTGTCTGTGTGTGTGTCTGTCTTCGGGGGTCTGTCTGTGGGGGTCTGTGTGTATCCAGGCATCAATTGAACACAGTCGCCGGATGATGACAGTCCTTTTTACACCTGCGGTTTTGCTGCGGATTTGACTGACTCAATGTAAGTCAATGGGTGCAGAAACGCTGCAGATCCGCAAAAAAAATTTACATGCTGCGGAAAATAAAACGTTCCACAATAAAATCGGCAACGTGTGCACATAGCCTTAATGTCATATTATCCCTATGGGATAATACTATAAAACAAATGCCATACCCAGAACATGCTGTGCTAAAAACAATAAAATAAATACAACTGAACCCCAAGACAATACAAAAAAGCCACAAACATAAAAGCATAGTATTTAATGCATTTTATATTTGACTGTATACTTTACAGTAAGATCTGACTGCAGCATTTCCATGTTCATTGTTTTATAAGTAGAAGATAATAAACAAAAATAATCATGACATGAAGTGTTCACCTTTAGTCCGGGCAGGGGCTGATCCGAAATTAGCTGTCAGGTTTTGTTACAACAATATATGAGTGAGAAAAAAGGAACAATAAGAAGTGATGATGTAACCAATATCAGTAATTAGATTCATGGCTATCAAGGAAAGACGTAAAGCATAATTAAGGCTACTATAATATTATGTTTAATAACAACTGTCTAGAGTTTCAAATGCTCAGAATATTTTGTGTTATTGAAGTGAAAATAGAAAGTTCCAAATGTGTAGAGGAATGGGGGGATGTTTAGCTTGATGAGAATCAGTTTATTATCTACTGTGGGAATATTCGTGGCGAGCCGATGCATGGGGCAGATGTGAGTGTGTAGCTGGTTGAGAGAAAATTTAAATAATAAAATTAATTGTTTTTAGAATTCATTTTTGTATTACTGTTTCCTTCTTCCACTAGTGGCTGACGTCCGATCCTATCACCTGTGCTGTGGACGTCCCAGCTGTGAACTATGCATGCGCCCTTAACATTTGCAGTTCACAGCCCGTACTTTACTATTTGCAGAGCCGTCTGGCACTGCTCCTGCTCAGCCTGCATTGGCCAGAGCCTGTAACTGGAAGTACGGTAATCTTCACAGCACGGGCAGCACAGGTCTTGGCAAGCGCAGGCTTTCTAACAGAAGGGCCATGGCCAAGGATAGTTACTTAGGCCTGTTTCACACATCCGGCGGGCGCCTAAACGGCGCCCCCGGCATTTAGCCGCAGCGCCGCATGCGGTATTTTCTCTGAACAACGGATGTGCCGCATCCGGTTTTTCACCGCATCCGGTTCACGAATGCGGCAAAAAACCGCATACGTCTCATCCGGTGTATCCGGTTGGCATCCGTTGACGCCGTAATGCGCCGGATCCGGCTTTTAAGCACGCCCATTTTGGGGCCCTTTTTGGGGTTCCAAATATGATTGGCTACTGTAATCCTATATATACACTGCTCCTACATCCCTTCTTTGACAGGTTGTAGAGGAGCAAGTGCAGGTTGGAGAAGAGCAAGTGATTGGCGAACATGGAACCCATTATCGGCAATATCTTCAGGAATCTTGTTGATTTTACTGCGGAGATGAATCGATTGAGGTTTATCGTTCTGGAGAAGGAGCGAAAGATTGAGGAGCAGCGCATTATGCGTCAGCGAAGACGACGACGTATGTGGATCCACCCCATCACGGCACAGAGATTAACTCGTGGTGTCTATTCCACACTGAACATGGAGCTGCGACAAAATCCAGAGAAGTTTTTTGCCTATCTGCGGATGAATATAGAAAACTTTGATGATTTGCTGGAGCGTGTTGGAGACAAAATTAAAAAATTGGACACCTACTGTCGGTTCTCGATATCTCCGGCGGAGCGTCTCATGGTGACTATAAGGTAAGCTATATGTATTGGTTCTGTTTGCTTGAGCGCACTTGTAATTTTATCATTAATTGAACATCACAGGCCAACTAGGAAACCACATGAGTATCCCCAAATCTAGTTATAAAACAGTCTTTCTCCTAGATATTATTATTTTTGGTATCTCCAATAGTCGTAGCTGAGTTCTGGTATGTAATGCTGCGTTTCTGAAATAATTTGTATTTTCTAATTTGTTTTCAGATTTCTGGCAACTGGCGAAACTCTATCATCGCTACATTTTCAGTATCGGATTGGAATCTCCACACTATCCGGCATAATAAAGTACACTTGTCGTGCTCTGTGGGATACTTTGGTTGGAGAATTTATTCCAGAGCCAACAACACAGCGGTGGCTTGAAATAGCGGACCAGTTTCTAGCCATCTGCCAGTTCCCCAATTGCCTGGGGGCCGTTGATGGAAAGCACATCCGCATTCAAAAGCCAAAAGGAACTGGATCTGAATTCTTTAACTATAAGAAATATTTCTCTATCGTCCTGATGGCTATTGCAGATGCGCACTACAAGTTTATCGCGGTGGACATTGGGTCTTATGGACGGTCAAATGACTCCCAAGTGTTTAAAATATCTGCTATGGGACGTAAATTGTATGGAAACCGTTTTCAGTTTCCCCCCCTAGGCCACTGCCTCAAACCTCAGGCCCACCAATGCCATTCGTTTGTGTAGGTGATGAGGCATTCCAGCTGTCCCAACACCTATTGAAGCCATACGCCAGCAGAGAATTGACACATACAAAGCGGTATTTAACTACCGCCTCACAAGAGCCAGACGGATGGTGGAGTGTGCCTTTGGCATTATGACAGCAAAATGGCGTGTCCTTTTGACTGCAATAAACTTGAAGACCGAGACTGTTGATGATGTAGTGAAAGCGTGCGTGGTCCTCCATAATTTTGTCCTAACCAAGGAACCAATTTCTCTGGAGGACCACAATCAAGAAACAACTTTGCACAACTACACCAACATTACCACTCGCAGTACAGTTGCAGTTTCTAGAATGAGGGACCAGTTTGCTCAATACTTTGTGTCACCGGAAGGTAGTGTTGACTGGCAGGATGACAGAGTGTGATAAATGTATTGTTTCTTTTAATAATTTTCTTTACCACAATAAACCTTTAATAGTTTACTTGTCTACCTTCTTGTGTGTTTTCTACTATAACCTTTTTGCCATTGTTGTGTCCATGGCTGTCACCTTTTGTCCAAAAAAGTGTACATTGTAGGCCATGTTTCCCCAACTGCAGTCCTCAAGGCCCACCAACATGTCAAGTTTTCAGTCTTTACTTTGTATTGCTCAGGTGATAATTGCCTCACCTGTGCAATACAAAGGAAATACTGAAAACAATACCTGTTGTTAGGCCTTGATGACTGGATTTGGTGACACATGGCCTACAATGTACCCTTTTTAGGACAAAAGGTGAAATTGTATTAACAAAAGTATTTCACCATTTGTCCTACAAAAAGTGTACATTATGTTTCCCCTACTCCAGTCCTCAAGGTACACCAACATGTCAAGTTTTCTGTCTTTCCTTTGTATTGCTCAGGTGATAATTGCCTCACCTGTGCAATACAAAGGAAATACTGAAAACATGATATGTTTTTGGTGGGCCTGGAGTAGGGGAAAACTGGGGTAGGGGATAATCTAAAAAAGTACACATTTTTATTAAAAAGAGAATACACTTTGCATACTACACAACCCGGGACATAACTTTGCCAAAAAGGTTGCATTTACGAACCTTTTAGCCAAAGTTAGGTGTACCTGTAAAACAATTTTAAAACTTAACATCGTATAAATTAAAGACAGACAACAATGTTAAACCAATGAACAGTTTATTTAAAAATATATTTTTTAATATAATTTTTATTAAATTAGGCCTTTAGGCCAAATGTTTCACATATAAATAAAAAAATTTTAAAATGTAACTAAATTTTTTTTCTTACACTTTATTTTTTGATTCAACTTTTTTTTTTTATTAACTTTTTTTTTTTTATTTCATTAAACAAATGAAAAACAAAAACAGATTTAAAGGTCTGTGTAGTGTGGGGTGGAAATACTGCTGGAGGGGCTGCGGGACACTTCGACCGTGGGAGTGTGGAGGGACGAACGGGATGGTGGTGGGGAAGGAACAGGAAGAGGTGAAGGGGTGGAAAGACAAAAGAATGGGAAGACAATGCAGAACATGTGGGTGGTGGTGGAGTGGAGGGTTGTGCAGGAGTAGCAGGTGACATAGTAGGTATTTGGAAGGGGGAAGGAGATTGGTAAGTAGAAGTGTGGTAGAGTGTAGGTGGCTGGTAGTGGGTAGGTTGTTGGTACTGGGGAGGTGGTTGGACCTGGGGAGGTGGTTGGTACTGGGTAGGTGGTTGGACCTGGGGAGGTGGTTGGTACTGGGGAGGTGGTTGTACCTGGGGAGGTGGTTGGTACTGGGGAGGTGGTTGGTACTGGGGAGGTTGATGGACCTGGGGATGTGGTTGGTATTGAATAGGAGGGGGAGGAGGTATGGCAGGTGGAGGGGGGGGGAGATGGACGGCGGCTGTAGGGGGGGGAGGTGGTGGGAATGACTGGGGTGGATTGAGGATGGGAGACAACCTGCACTACAGCAGCGTGGCACGTGTGCATCACATACATCTGCTGGTCATAAGATAGCGGATCTATGCGCTCCGCAACCGACCTAAAAAAGCTGTAGTTCGGTGGTGCTCTTATCTCAGAACGCACAGTTTCCAGAAGTGTCTTGACCTCACCAACTAGTGTGGTTATCTGACGAAGGCCTGCGGCAACTTGTTCAGATAGCAACTTAAGGCAGTTCTGGAAAGATGCGTTCATGTGTAAGAACTCGGGCGCATAGTTCTTTTCCTGACCCTTCTGACGCTGCCGCCCAGTACCCGCAGCTGTACTAGAGGTGGCAGGGTCAGAAGGGTGGGGTAAAGGGAAGGCTATATCCTGACCAGCAGATTCATGCATTGCAGGCGGCCACGCTGCTCCAGCGCTGGTGGAAGGGACAGCGGGATCGTGTGTGTGTGACGTCTGGGAAGGGTCAGATGTGGAGGGTTGGTCAAAGTGTCCCTCGGTGTCGGTCTCCTGAGGGATCGCTCTAGAAGGCTCCAACTCTGCGGGCGCCCGAGTGCTGCTCACCGTGCTGTGGAAGAAACAAAAACATAAAATTAATATACAGATGTGGAATGGCCCTGGGTGAAAACAAAAAAAAAGTTAACATTTGATGTTAATATTTACCTTCTGGTGACCATGGTTTCACGCAGGAACGCCAGAGCTCGTGCATATTTGTACTTACTCTGGCGTCCTGAAGAACCACTCGGGGCCCGCATTTCCTTATTGAATTCTTTCTTAAAGCGATCCCTCACAGACCGCCACTGCTTCATAATTCTCTCCCCTGAAACGAGAAAGCACACATTGGTTACTATACAACAACCACACTTTAGTCCTCGTGTCCCCCAGAGTTCATGTTTTCATTGTTTCCATAGTGTTTCACAAAAGGAAATCATGAAAACATGTGTGTCGACCCGCCACCACAATTGTGGATTACCAGGGCAATGGGGTACTCAGAGCCGAGCCCATGGAAGTCTATGGGGTTTGTCACAGGTAGCTGTGGCTCGGTCTGTGGCCCGGGCGGTCTGGCGTATGTTGGGGATATATTTACAGGGGATAGGTTTATATACAGTTCGTGACGCCACCTGTAGTCTTCTGGTAATATGTACCAGCGCTGCTGTAGATCTCTGAGGGGATGGTGATGCAGCTAGATGTCGGGTCCCTACAGGTGGGACTGGTCCCTCAAAGTCTATGGGATTTGTGAAGTCGGGTGCAGATAAAGAACACAGTCTCACACGGTCAGCGTCTTTCCATACCTTTACTTGTAAGATGTTCAGGCAGGTCCCAGGGAGGCTGATCCAAGGAGAGTGTATCTTGAGACAGCAGCTGGACAAGTTAGGGGCCTCCTTTACTTCCAATACAACGAGTACAACCAGCCTGAAGCGTAGTTCCCTCAAAATCTCCAGCTAATCTATAGCTGTACCACCCAGTCAGCTTTGTGGTAGGGGCCTTCCTGTGAAGGAGCTGAATTCTTATTTTGTCCTGCAGAGACTCCAAAGTCTTCACTCCCCCTGACCCCAGTTACGTACTGACTATAAGGGGCTGTCTGCCGCGACCTAGGGTCCGGTAGATTCCTGGTTTTCTTATCACTATGCTTGAAACAGTAGTGATCCTTCGGTCCCCAGTGACCGGGAGCAATGTGCAGGACTTCTGCAATCCGTAAGCACTAATCCAATAAACCACTGTGCCTTTCGCCTTGTCCACGCTGGTAACATAAGCACTCAAACTAGCCAAGGGTCGAGCAGTCACTTCTTTCTTTTCCTTCACTTCAAAGTTAGTTACAGATGCTCAGTTATCAATAGGCAGGAGCACGTCTCTGAACCTGATACCGTCCTTTAGACAGGATGCTGAAGACTTTCTGCACTAAACTTCTTCTTTCCTTCCAGTGTATGCTGATGAAGTACAGCTCTGACTAGGCTAAGGTGAATTAAAGCACCTATACTAGACTCCACTTTACAAAGCTGGTGATAGAGCAATCTGGACTCCTTCCTCTCTCCAGACGTCTTCTCTCTCTGAAGTCCAGACACTGACTCCACGACCTCTCTCTCTGAAGTCTGGACTCTGACTGACTAAATCACTCCAACACATACTACCTTGACCACTCCCTCAAGAGTAAACTCCACTACCCTAAGGGTGTGTCTAGTGTGTGTTGAGTGAATGAATATTTAGCATTAAACTGCTGTCTCGCCACACACTCTCCAGGGTACTGCGTGTGCCTACCACCAGGGCTACACACATGAAGCGTTGGTTACACAAGGACAGAATTTTTTTAAAAACACCTTTACAATCAGCAACATGAACTATACTTACGGTATTTATTCTGGGACCTAGGATTGAGGTCCTCCCAGCGGTGCATCATTGCTGCTGCCACTTCCGTCCAGAGCCGTCGTGTCACAATTTGATCCGCATGCTGGCGGTCCCCCATGTTCCACAGCGGCTCCCTTTCTCGGACCAGGTCTATCATCAACTCGACGTCCAATCCCTCCTCCGTGTCCGAGTCGGGAGCACGCTGTGAAGCCTGTGAAATGAACAATGAAAAAAAAAAAAAATTATCAGATACATGGTTTTAATTTGTAAAAATTATACATGTTACAATGGGAAAATTAATGCACAAAACATTTGTAGATAACACGTTTTTTAAAAAGCATAAATTATATAACATGGCAAAAAAAAAAAAATACTTACACGTTGAGAACCGCCGACAGTCTCACGACGACTCTGGGAGGCGCTGGGAGAAACCCTCTGGCTCCCAGATGCGAGAGACTAAAAATGAAAAGAAAAATTAGGATATTGGCAGGTGTTGGCCGCTGTGTGAAGTATGCACTAAATGTTTTTCTATGTGTTGTGTGTACTGTGATGTTGTGTTTCTGCGATTGATGTAGGATACTTACGAATTGTGAGCCCACTCTGGGTATCTCTCCACCCCGTCCTTCTTCCTCTGGGAGCTCCTCGTCATCTTCAGATTCCTGTTATTAAAATAACACAATCAAGACATATAGCCCACAGATGGATTGTGGATAGAAAAATAAAAAATAGATATTTTTACCGCCAATTCCTGACGATGGGTAGGAGGGCTCCCAGAAGAAGATGTGTCCTGCTGTTCCTGCTGTGGCGGCTCTGGCTCTGCCTCTGGCTGTGAGGGAGGAGATGGCGATGCCGGTGGTGCTGCCGCCGCCGCTTCAGCCGCTGCTTCCTCCGCCAACACCGCCATTGCTGCAGCTGCAGCAGCTGTTTGATGTTCTCTGCTGTGGAAGAAACAAAAAGGGACAGTCAATATATTTGTATATTTCTTGGCCCTGTCTGAAAGAGAAAACCAAGCATGTATTTTTATTGAAATGGGGGGGGTGTAATCTTTACTTTCTTCTGGCTTCCCTCCTTGCCCGCCTCTCCTCCTGTTCTCTTCTATCTCCAGGCGCCGCCTCCCCCTCTTGTTGACGTCTTCTACTGTTAAAGTAAAAAGGTACTGTAAATTTGAGATTCCTTGTCCATGGCTGAAATAAAAAACAAACATGTAATTTATAGCAAAATGTGTGCTGTAATACTTACTTTCTGATTGCTATCCTCCTAGCTTGGAGGTCCTCTGCTCCCCTCTGCTGAACTTGGGCTTCAGCCGCTGCCGCCCGGTGAAGTCTTCGGCTGTTGAATAAGGACACAAAAACTGACAGTGAATATATGGGTATTCCTTTGCCCTGGCTGAAAGAGAAAAAACAAACATGTAATTTAGAGCAAAATGTGTGTACTTACTTTCTGCTTGCTAGCCTCCTAGCTTGGAGGTCCTCTCTCCCCTTTGCTCAACTTGCGCTTCAGCCGCCGCGCCGCCGCCGCTCGTTGAATTCTTCTGCTGTTAGGACACAAAAAGGGACAGTGAATATATGTGGATTCCTTGTCCCTGGCTGAAAGAGAAAAACAAACATTAAATTTTTAGGGACATGGGGGATGACATTTACTTTCTACTGGCTTGCCTCCTTGCATCCAGGATGTCCTGCGCCCTTTCATCGCCAGCATCAATTCTTCTGCTGTGAAATTAACAGACCAAAAAAAATTGGTTTATATGTTTTGATTGTCCCTGTTTTAAAATATAACATTCAAACAACGACATTATTCCGACCACATGCAATCATTTTTGTAGCCATCAACAGTACCAGGGTAAACCGTATCCCTGGCCAAAAAAAAAAAAAAAACAATATGATAATAAAAACATGGAAATTTCACATAAGAGCATGAGTAGCTAAGGTCAGAGGCAGCCAAAAAAATAACATTGCAACAAAAAGAAAAGTACATCAACATTTGTATACTAAACACAGGAAAATAATAGCAGCATGAGTAGATAAAACCGTGACAAGCCACAAAGAACAAAGATTGCAAACAAAAAAACATTAGCATAGTCATACAATTCAACAGACCATGAGTAGATAAAACCATGACAGGCCACAAAGAACAAAGATTGCAAACAAAAAAACATTAGCATAGTCAAACAATTCAACAGACCATGAGTAGATAAAACCGTGACAGGCCAAAAAAAAAAAAACATTGGCAAAAAAAATGGAGAGAAACATTACCATAGTAAACACATGCACATTTCAGATAGTAGCATAAATAACAACGACATCACTGGCCAAAAAAATTAATACTTTTTTAAAAATAAAAAAAAAATTTGATACACAAATACATCCACATTTCAGATTGTCGCAGGGAGACCAAGCACATCACTGCTAAAAAACAGTACCAGTAGATCTACATTATCAACATTCACCAACAGTAGCAGTGAATACACAATAAAGTTCCCAAACAAATGCATTTTAAACTCGGGGACCCACCCATCATCGGCAATTTAATTTCATTAAATACCTGGGGAACCAATCCCCATCACAGAAAAAACATTAAATATATAATGTACCAGGCCACAAAAAATAAACATCAGCTCACACAGCATTGGTGACATATGTATTTTAAATTTTTGAATTTGGGGGTGGGTGGTTCATTACCGTCTGTTTTCCTGGCGCTCCATGGTACGGATCCTGGCTGCGAGTCCGGTGGCTGCTTTCTGTGGCTCTCCGTGTCTCTCTGTGGCTCCTGTGGCTCCTGTGGCTCCTGTGGCTTCTGTGGCTTTGTGGTGTGTCTGATGTCCCACCCAATTTTTTTTTTATATGTTTGCTGAGGGGTGGTACTTCCTTGTATCTGTTTGCTGTGGGCTGGTATATCAATTAACAAACCGGATGCGGCTACCGGATGCGGCGGATGCCGCGATGCGGCGCATTGCGGCGTCCATAGACTTTCATTGTAAAAAAGAACCGTGCGCGCATCCGGCGCATGCGGCTTTTTCGCCGCAGACAAAAAACGTTACATGCAACGTTTTTTCCAGACACCGGACGGTGACCAGACACCGCATCCGGCACCAACCGGACGCGCCGCAGTGACATGCGGCGCCATGCGGCGCTAATACAAGTCAATGGGAAAAAAACCGCATGCGGCGCATACGGTTTTGTGATGCGGCGCTGCGAAAAAATGCCGGGGGCGCCGCAAGGGGAAAAACGGATGTGTGAAACAGGCCTTATCAGAGCTGATTAGAGGACTTGCATTTACGAGGAGGTGCTTTGTGTCACAACAAGAAGGCCCGCAGAGGTGTAGAAATACTGCAATTTCCCACAGTGTTTCTACACGGCTTTGTCCCTTCTTGTAGGTCCTATACTGAAGCAAGCTGACCAGCCACACTGAATCCACCTCTACCGTGGCTTGCAAAAGTATTCACCCCACCCCTCCCTACCCAATGGTATTTTCTGTGTTTTGCTAACTAAATACCTGGGATGTCACTGTTTTTTTTTAGGGGTTGCATTAGTTCATATAAAGAACATGCCTACAACTGTGAACATTTGGTTTTCTTTTTATTGTGAAGCAAACAGCAAATAGGACAAAATAACTGAAAACTTTAGTGTGCATAACTATTCACCCCCTAAAGTCAGTACTTTGTAGAGCCTCATTTTGCTGCAATTACAGCTGCAAGTCGCTTTGGATAAGTCTCTATGAGTTTTCCACATCTTGCCACTGGGATTTTTGTCCATTCTTCAAGGCAAAACTGCTCCAGCTCCTTCAACCTAGGCCTCTTTCACACATCCATGTCTCTGGCACGTAAGGTGACAGTTTTCACACGTACCGGAGACACTGACATACCTAGACCGATTCAAGTGAATGGGTCTGTGCACATGTCAGTGTGTCAATGGGTAAAACACGCTGACATGTCCATTTTTTATTGTCAGCACGGGCCACAAAACGTCCCACACACATGCACTCGGATGACACACTGGGATGTCATCCGTGTGACATGTCCCAGCGCCTGAGAAGCAGTGCTACAGTAAGCGCTGTTCCCCGGCGTAGGGTGCTGAAGACGCTCTCATCATTCTTCCCTGCTCTGCTGGCGATCAGCGCGAGCAGGGGAGAATGATGAGAGTTATATTCAAGCGAGAACAATGACAGCAGGCGACGGTTGATGGGACTATTACTCTTATCAGCCTACACCTGCTGCTGATAATAACAGTGACAGCAAGAGCGGCTGATGGAAGTATTCATCACCCGCCACCTGCGCTATAAATAAATAAATGAAAAAACATGGCGTGGGTTCCCTATATTTTCTATAACCAGACAAGAAAAAGTCACAGCTGGGGGCTGCAATCCTCAGCTGTCAGCTTTAGCAAGGCTGGTTATCAAGAATAGAGGGGTCTCCACACTGTTTTTTTAATTCTTTATATAAATAATTAAAAAAAACGGCACGGGGTCCCCCATTTTGGATAACAAGCCTTGCTAAAGCTGACAGCTGGGGGCTGGTATTCTCAGGCTGGTAAGGGGCTATTGATATAGGCCCCCTCAGCCTAAAAATCGCATCTTGGCACAGTCCAGGTTGAAAACTATTTCTACCCCAGACATGGATTACGGCGTAGGACAGAATGATAGAGAAGTGAGTGATATTGTTGGTTTTATTTTAGTTTTATTACTGTAGCGCTTCTTCCCTGGCGCCCGTCCATGTGGTACTGATGCGGCTCATGGGCGGCATACGGTTGCCACAAGTGTGCCGCAAATATTGCACACACTGACACTGTCATCTTTGGTACTGTTCTTTTCTGGAAGGATTACGGACTTTCCTTTGTGCCTGTTTGCCCTGATCCAAGCTGGAGTCTTGTATCTCGCCTTGTCATAGAACTTCCTGTCTGTCCTGATTATTTAAGGGTACTTTCACACATCAGGTTTTTGCCGTCTTGCATGATCCGGCGTTGCGCCAGATCTGGCTCAAATTGTGTAAAAACGGATGAAACGGATCTTGTTTTTAGCCGGATCCATCTACCGGTTCCGGCTCAAAACCGATCAGTTTCATCCGTTGCGCCCGGTTTTTTTATCTGTTTTTCAACGGATTACTACGGATCCAGTTTTTAAAAACGCCCATTGGGGGCTCCCAAACGTGATTGGCTACTGAAAACCTATATATACAGTGTTCCTACAGTCCATCTTTGACAGGTTGTGGAGGAGCAAGTGCAGGTTGTAGCGAAGAGCAAGTGGCTGGCAAAGATGGAAGGCGTGATAGCAAACATTCTGAAGAATAATGTGGATTTCACTGTTGAGGCGAATCGTTTGAAAGCGATTGTTCTGGAGAAGGAGCGAGAGAGACAGCAGCGCATCATGCGTCAGCGCCGACGATGTTTGTGGGTCCACCCCATCACAGCCCAGAGAATTGCGGGGTGTATTCTAGACTATACATGGAGCTACGAGGAACCCTGAGAAATTTTTCTCATATGTTCAGATGCAAATGGAGAACTTTGATTTATTGGTGGAACGAATTGGACACCTCATCAGAAGTGACACATATTGCCGTTTCTCTATTTCACCGGCGGAGCGTCTGATGGTAAGCCATCTTTATTGGATCTCCTCGCTTTAGAGCACACTTGTATCTGTAATGTTGTTACTTGTAGTTTGTAATAATTCTTTTTATAGTATCTCCAGCTGTTAAAGCTGACTTATAACTGTTATGTTATTGCTGTTATTTTGAACTCATTTGTCACCTTTTTTTTATTCACAGATTCCTTGCAACTGGAGAATCCCTTTCGGCATTCCATTTGCAGTTCAGACTTGGGATTTCCACCATCTCTGGAATTGTGAAGCACACATGCCGTGCATTGTGGGACTCATTACATGACGATTTTATACCACATCCCACAATGGAGAGTTGGCTGGAAATTGCTGATGAATTCCAAAAAAATCTGTCAGTTTCCAAATTGCTTGGGTGCAGTGGACGGGAAACATATCCGCATTGTCAAACCTGCTGGATCTGGATCCGAATATTTTAATTACCAAAAATATTTCTCCATTGTGCTTATTGCCATCGCTGACGCTGAATACAAATTTATAGCGGTTGACATTGGGGCCTATGGCCGCTCCAATAACTCACAAGTATTCAAATTGTCTGCAATGGGGCGTCATCTCTATGGAAACACCTTCCAATTCCCACTCCCTAGACCGCTGCCTGAAGCATCAGGGCCACCAATGCCATTTGTTTGTGTAGGGGATTAAGCCTTCCAGCTATCAGAACACCTGCTAAAACCATACTCCAGCACAGCAATGGCTTGACGCCAACTAAAAGAATATTCAATTACCTCCTCACACGAGCACGAGGAATGGTGGAGTGTGCTTTTGGTATTCTGACAGCCAAATGACGTGTTCTATTGACCGCTATCAACCTCAAGACAGAAACTGTGGATGAGGTGGTCAAAGCTTGTGTGGTCCTGCACAATTTTGTTATATGCAAGGAACAGATTTCCATTGATGACCACTCTGAAGAAACCACCTTGCATGATTACCAGAACATTACGTATAGAAGTTCTGTGGCAGTTTCCAGAATGAGGGACAAATTTGCTGAATACTTTATTTCACTCGAAGGAAGAATAGACTGGCAGGATGAGAGCGTTTGAAAAATTGCTCTGGGACATTGTAACCATAAGTCATTTACCTTCTGTACCCAAAGTATTTTACCTTTTTTACCCAAAGTTGTGTATCTTGTTGTGTATTACCTAAAGTATTTTAACTTTTATACCCAAAGTTGTGTACCTTATTGTGTATTACCCAAAGTATTTCACCTTTTACCCAAAGTTGTGTATCTTGTGTATTACCCAAAGTATTTTACCTTTTACCCAAAGTTGTCTACCTGGTTGTGTATACCCAATCAATTTTACCTTCGTTAACGACAGTATTTTACCTTGTTTTAAACATATTTAACCTTATAAATTAATTAAAGACTAAATTTTGAACCAACAAATTGTGATTTTATTAACACAAAAGTAATAACATTTTTATTATAAATTAACATAGTGTGGGTGGAGATAATGCTGGAGGGGCTGTCAGTTTGGGACTCTTCGACATTGGGAGTGTGGAGACAGGAATGGGATGGTGGTGGGTGAGAATCAGTAGGTAAAACAGGTGAAGGGGTGGAGAAAGAAAGAAAATGGGTGGACAAGTAACCCGGAGTAGGATTTGGAATTTGGAAAGTTGGAGGAGTGGAGTCGATGGATTGGGAGGCAGAAGAGGTGGTGGGTGGTGGAGAAGAGGGTTGGGCAGGGACTGGAGGCGTGGATGAAGTGGTTGGGAAGTGGTACGGGGAAGGATGTTGGTATGGGGCAGGTTGCTGGTACGGGGCAGGTTGCTGGTATTGCATAGGAGGGGGAGGAGGGACAGTGGCTGGAGGAGGGGCAGGTGTGGGAGGAACTACCTGGGTGGGTGGAAGAGCTTGGGAGCTAACCTGCGCTAGAGCAGAGTGGCACGATTGCATTACATGCATCTGCTGGTCAGGAGATAGCTTATCCATGCGCTCGAGTACTGGCTGGAAAAATGTGTGTTTTGGAGATTTACTTGCATCTGAATGCATACTAACCAGAAGTGTTTTCAACTCCAGAATACTGTTGTTGATCAAATTAAATCCTGCGGCCATTTGCTCAGACAACACTTTAAGACAGATCTGGAAGGATGCATTCAGATGCAAGAACTCGGGCGCATAGCTCTTTTTCTGACCCCTCTGGCGCTGCCGCCCAGTACCCACAGGTGTACTAGAGGTGGCAGCGGCAGAGGGGTGGGGTAAAGAAAAAGCTATATCCTCATCAACAGATTCATGCAACGCAGTCGGCCACGATGCTCCAGCGCTGGTGGATGGGACAGAGGGATCAGATGTGAGGGAAGGCTAGGAAGGTGCAGATGGGCCTGGGCTGTCGAAGTGTCCCTCGGTGGCGGACTCCTGAGGGATAGCCCCAGAAATGGTCCAACTGTGCAGGCTCCTGAGTGCTGCTGATGGTGTTGTGGAATAAAGAGAAAAAATATATAATTAATATATTGATATTGCATGGCCATAGCTGAAACACCAAACAATTGTTAGACAAGTAAACATTTTTCATTAAATGGGGCATACTCATACTTGCTCCTGCGTCCTCCAGATCCACTCGGGGCCAGCATCTCTTTGTTGAACTCCTTCTTGAAGCGATCCCTGATTGACCGCCACCGCTTGACAATTCTCTAACCTGAAAAGTGAAAGCACAAATTGGTTAGTATACAACATCAGTGTTTCCCAAACTCCAGTCCTCACAGCACCCACGGGTCATGTTTTCAGGATTTCCATAGTGTTGCACAGGAGAGAGAATTCCTGATGCCTTGATGATACTTCCACCATCTGCGCAATACAAAGGAAATCCTGAAAACATGACCCGTGGGGGCCACGAGGACTGGAGTTTGGGAAACACTGCTTTACATCCAGCAACAGAACTGAACTCTGTATACAGTGCCTACAAGTAGTATTCAACCCCCTGCAGATTTAGCTGGTTTGATAAGATGCAAATAAGTTAGAGCCTTCAAACTGCAAACGAGAGTAGGATTTATTAACAGAAGCATAAATCTTATAAAACAAAAAGTTATGTTGCTCAGTTGAATTTTAATAAATTTTAAACATAAAAGTGTGGGTCAATTATTATACAACCCCTATGTTTAATATTTCGTGGAATAACCCTTGTTTGCAATTACAGCTAATAATCGTCTTTTATAAGACCTGATCAAGCCGGCACAGGTCTGTGGAGTTATCTTGGCCCACTCCTCCATGCAGATCTTCTCCAAGTTATCTAGGTTCTTTGGGTGTCTCATGTGGACTTTAATCTTGAGCTCCTTCCACAAGTTTTCAATTGGGTTAAGGTCAGGAGACTGACTAGGCCACTCCAACACCTTAACTTTTTCCCTCTTGAACCAGGCCTTGGTTTTCTTGGCTGTGTGCTTTTGGTCGTTGTCTTGTTGGAAGATGAAATTACGACCCATCTTAAGATCCTTGATGGAGGAGCGGAGGTTCTTGGCCAAAATCTCCAGGTAGGCCATGCTATCCATCCTCCCATGGATGCGGACCAGATGGCCAGGCCCCTTGGCTGAGAAACAGCCCCACAGCATGATGCTGCCACCACCATGCTTGACTGTAGGGATGGTATTCTTGGGGTCGTATGCAGTGCCATCCAGTCTCCAAACGTCACGTGTGTGGTTGGCACCAAAGATCTCGATCTTGGTCTCATCAGACCATAGAACCTTGAACCAGTCTGTCTCAGAGTCCTCCAAGTGATCATGAGCAAACTGTAGACGAGCCTTGACATGATGCTTTGAAAGTAAAGGTACCTTACGGGCTCGTCTGGAACGGAGACCATTGCGGTGGAGTACGTTACTTATGGTATTGACTGAAACCAATGTCCCCACTGCCATGAGATCTTCCCGAGCTCCGTCCTTGTTGTCCTTGGGTTAGCCTTGACTCTTCGGACAAGCCTGGCCTCGGCACGGGAGGAAACTTTCAAAGGCTGTCCAGGCCGTGGAAGGCTAACAGTAGTTCCATAAGCCTTCCACTTACGGATGATGCTCCCAACAGTGGAGACAGGTAGGGCCAACTCCTTGGAAAGGGTTTTGTACCCCTTGCCAGCCTTGTGACCCTCCACGATCTTGTTTCTGATGGCCTTGGAATGCTCCTTTGTCTTTCCCATGTTGACCATGTATGAGTGCTGTTCACAAGTTTGGGGAGGGTCTTAAATAGTCAGAAAAGGCTGGCAAAAGAGATCATTAATCCACACATGTGAAGCTCATTATTCTTGGTGCCTGAACTACTTCTTAATACTTTAGGGGGACCAAACAGAATTCTTGTGGTTTGAGGGGTTGAATAATAAATAACACTCTGAATTAACTTTTAACGTTTTAAAAAAAAAAAAAAAAAATTAAAACAAAAATTTTTGCTGCAGTGCATTTCCCACTTCCAGGCTGATCTACAGTACAAATGTCACAATGCCAAGTTAATTCCGCATGTGTCAACCAGCTAAATCTGCAGGGGGTTGAATACTACTTGTAGGCACTGTACTTACACGCTTGAATCTGGGCCCGAGCATCGAGGTCCTCCCAGTGGTCCACTAGTTGTGCACATATTTCCTCCCAGAGCCGGTGGGTCACAATTATATCAGCATGGCGGCGGTCCCCCATGTTCCACAGCTGCTCCCGTTCTCGTATCAGATCGATGAGGAGGTCAACGTCCAGCCCGGCCTCCTCACCGTCCGAGTCAGGAGCACGCTGTGAAGCCTGTTAAAAAATAAAAAAACAAAAACATTAGACTCAAAACAACAACAAAAAGTAGATTAAAAAAAAAAAAAAACAGGTACTTACCCGATGGAGACCGCCCTGTCGCTGACGCCGGCTTCCCTGGGAGGCACTTCGAGGACATCTTGGCTGAGCACCAGATTCAGAAGACTATAATAAAAAAAAAAAATAATAATTATGTGCTTGGATGTAGGCATATGTGTTGTGTGCAGTGTGATATCTGCAATGATCTCTTTTTATGTGTTGTCTGCAGTGTGATGTCTGTACTAAATTGTTTTCTATGTGTTGTGTGTAGTGTGATGATGTGTTTCTGCGATGCATACAAGAAACGTACGAATTGCGAGCCCACTCCAGGTATCTCTCCACCCCTTTCTTCTTCTTCTGGGAGCACCTCTTCAGCTGCAGATTCCTGTTATACAAAAATTATAGATTAATATATTTAGATATATATACACATACATATTTACAGGGGGGCATAGAAGAGCACTTATGTGACCATCAAAATAATACACAGGGCATCATTACTTTCTAGGAGTAAAATCTGGTCACTGTTTTCTAGGGAACTTGCACAGGGCATTAACATTTTCTAGGGGGCCATTTTACCATCTACAGGGCACAAATATGGTTGGACATAAAATGAAGTACTGCCATTGTGCAAATAGCCAATGCACTAGGACGACATGCTCAGAGATGGCATATCAGAGATGGATTGTGAAATACCTAAATACATAAAAAACAAAACATTTTTTTTACCTCTAAGCGCTGAGACGCGAGGGAGGGCTCTCAGAAGAACAAGACATGTTGGCCTGGCTGTCCTGGCTCTGCGGCTGCTGGCTCCTGGGCGTCTGCTGGCTGCTGGACAGCTGGGCAGCTGCTGGCGTCTACTGGCTGCTGGACAGCTGGGCGGCTGCTGGCGTCTGCTGGCTGCTGGACAGCTGGGTGGCTGCTGGCGTCCGCTGGCTGCTGGACAGCTGGGCGGCTGCTGGGTGGCTGCTGGCTCCTAGGCGGCTGCTGGACAGCTGGGCGGCTGCTGGGCGGCTGCTGGCTGATGGCCGTCCTGGCTCTGCGGCTGCTGGCTCCTGGGCGGCTGCTGGACAGCTGGGCAGCTGCTGGCTGCTGGACAGCTGCTGGCGTCTGCTGGCTGATGGACAGCTGGGTGGCTGCTGGACAGCTGGGCGTCTGCTGGGTGTCTGCTGGCTGCTGGCTTCTGGGCAGCTGCTGGCTCCTGGGTGGCTGCTGGCTGCAAGACAGCTGGGCGGCTGCTGCTGGACGTCTGCTGGGCGGCTGCTCTTCGGCTTTCTTCTCTTCGGCGGGCTCCTCTCTGGTTGGCTGGCTGCATGGTAATGGCTGAGGGCCCCACTGGCATTGTTTATATATGTTTCCTGGGAGCTGGCAAATTACTTCTGAGCATGCTCCGCCCACCGGATCCTTCTTTTGCCGGATCCGGCGCATTCCGACGCCCATAGACTTACATTGTAGTAAAAAGCCGGAAGCGCCAGATCCGTCGTTGTCCAGTTTTTCACCGCAGACAAAAAATGTTACTGTAGCCGTTTTTTCCAGACGCCAGAATGAAAATTTTCGCTGGATCCGGCAAAAAACTGAAGAACCGCAAGTCCATGTGTGGAGCCCAGCTGTGACTGAATCCACATCTTCCAGAAGGGTGCACTGACAGAAGATCCCACTAGAGGTCATTATGCACATACACACACGCGCAGCTCACCCTAAAGGGTATGCCACACTAAACAATATCGCTAACGGGATCGCTAAAAAACGTCACTATTTAGCGATCCCGTTAGCGATGTTGTTCAGTGCGGCAGCTTCCAGCGACGAGCTTCCTGCTGTGATCTCGCTCGTCGCTGGAATCATTCCGGACCCTATTTCATCGCTGGCGCTCCCGCTGGGTAAGTATTTAATCGCTGTGTGGCACCTTTTCTTAGCGATTTAGCGGTACTTTTGTACCGCTAAAGTCGTTAAGAAGATCGCTAACGGCGATAGCGTCGTTAACTATATCGCTAAATGTGGCCGCATTTAGCGATATAGAAACAATCCCGCTAGCGATCGCATTAGTATGCGTCGTTATTGTGATCGCTAGCGGGATTGTTTAGTGTGGCAGTACCTTTAGACCTTCAGAGGGAGCTGTGTTAGGCATATAAAAAGAAGTTTAGTTTCAGTTTAGCTCAGTTCCGTTCAGGGCTCAGCTCTGTGCAGAGTGTGTTTTAAGTGGAGTCTAGTAAGAGTGACACAGGGAAGTCACTCCAGCCTAGTCAGAGCTGAATTTAGAAGTGGGGCTCTGAGGAAAGCGTGCCGACGCTTAAAGAGCGGCAAAGAGGCAGCCCACCAACTGCCAGCATGTGTGATCGTGTGAGAATCTAGGTAGGCTGAAGGCAAGTGGAAAAGTTTATGAGACCGTGGAGCTGTAATAGCTCATCTCAGCAAGTATCACCGGACACCGGGGTCCGAGCATATAGGGATCTCCACGACCCATTAGGAGAACACCGGAGTTCCTGGAGGATTACAAGTCCCAGGAGTACCACAGAGCTGATACGTAATAGGATCAGAAGACAGAGTCCGGCGAGCAGGTACCTGCAAGTAGAGACTGTGTACTTTCAGTGAGAAGGTCCGATCACAAGATCAGCCAGGTGCAAGACGGAGACCAAGTTAGACCTAGCTACAGGCAGGTCAGGACTTTATCACATAAAGGCAGAGGACAGGAGGCCACACACCTACCAAGTGGAGGAATCTGGATGTGCACCCTTCACCCTACAGTGCTCCGGGGAAGTGCCTGAACATCTGCAGTAAAGGTACCAAAGTGACTTATGTGTGTGTCTCCCTTATTATCCCTGACTGCCGGGTCCCCATCTGTCCTGCACCTCTGCATATCTGTCTGCCCTGGAGGATCACTCAGCCTTACTTGTGGAAGGCTTAACACCTAGCTGCACCATATTAACCCTCCAGTGGATCTGCATAGCAGCGCTGGTCCTCCTGACCAGATACCACAAGTGGCGTCACGAATCCCCATTTCATCATTCAAGTCACCTGTAAATATCCCCCATTACAGTGAGCGCCCAGGGCACGGACCGAGCTGTGCTACCTGTGACATTCCCCATAGACATCAACGGGCTCGGTGCCGAGTACCCCAAAGCCTTGGTACGTGCGGCTCACATGAGGCGCGATCCAGCGCTAATACAAGTCAATGGGAAAAAAACTGATCCGGCGGTAGATTTCGCTGGATCCGGTTTTTCAAAAAATAGCCGGATTATGCCTGACGGCAAAAACCTGATGTGTGAAAGTAGCCTAAGTTTGGGTCATGTACTCTCCTGTGCCTGAGTATTTTGCTGCGGTCTTGCTCCTGCTCATCTGCTAGTGGACTCCCTACTGCGGCTGCTTCTCGTTACTCGGTGCTCTGCCTCTCTACGTTCTGCTGCCTACATCCCTTCTGTGCTCAACTACTGTCTGGGACTTCTGGTGTGCAGCTAATCACCTTTGGAACTGCTGTGGCCAGTAAGGAATCTTGACTTTGCCATCTCCTTTAGGTCTGTGTCTGTTTGGGCTGCGTTGCTGGACTTGTGAGGGACTTTCAGCCCTTTAGGTACATATGGCGACCTTATCCTGTTTCGGCTATTCCTGTTTCACACTGGACTTCTACGTGTGAGTACCATGTGCATTTTCCCCTTATGTTTGCTGGACCTCTCTAGTGCTGTATGCGTACTGATTCATTACATTGTGGGACTGCCTCATTAATGTGGTGTATTTGCTCACATATCTGCTGCTGGACTCCTACGTCTAGTGCCTTGTGCGCACTTGCATATTAGTACTGTTGGACTGGTTCTTATTAGCGGGTTTACCCCGCTCTTCAGTCACTTAGGACATTTCATTATTGTGCTGAGTTTTCGTTACAGTTGCAGAAAGTATACTGCCAGTTTTGCTTTACTTATATCATTCCACATCATGCTGTGTTTTTTTTTACAATTGCAGAAAGTGTACTGCCAATTTTACTTTACCTGCATTATTCCATATTGTGCTGTGTTTCTGTTAATGATGCAGGAAGTACTCTGTTTAGTTTTGTCACTATTGTGAAGTATACTTATTTACATCAACTTTGGTCGCAGTCTCATATTGTCCCACCCAATCAGATTCCGTAGTACCCATATAATTGTTACACCGGTGTTAGATGCTTTCCTCTGGTGAACAGCACTATTCAATTTTGATCACAGATTCTCAATTGGATTCAGGTCTGGGCTTTGACTAGGCCACACCAAAACATTTACACATTTCCCTTTCTCTTAAACCACTTGAGTGTGGCTTTAGCAGTATGCTTTGGGTCATTCTCTTGTTGGAAGGTGAACCTCCGTCGAAGTCTCAAATCACTGACAGACAAACAAATTTTGCTCAAGAATATCCCTGTATTTCGCACCATCCTTCTTCCCCTCAACTAGGACCATTTTCCATGTACCTGCGGCTGAAAAAAAATCCCAAACCATGATGCTGCCACCACCATGTTTCACTGTGGGGATGGTGTTCTTGGGGTGATGAGCTGTGTTGGTTTGAGCTTTACAATTTTTGTGTGTAAGTAAAGGCTTTTTTGTGCCTACTGTTCCATAAAGGCCACCTCTATGGAGTGTACGGCTTCTTGTGGTCGTATGGAAAGATACTCCAGTTTCTGCTTGGGAACTCTGCAGCTCTTTCAGTGTTACATTTGGTTTCTGTGCTGCCTCGCTGATTAATGCCCTCCATGCCCGAGCTGAGAGTTTTGATGGGCAGCCCTCTCTTGGCAGGTTTGTTGTGGTACCATGTTCTTTCCATTTGATGATAATGGATTTGATGGTGCTCTGGGGGATCATCAGAGATTGGGATATTTTATAACCCAACCCCAACTAGTATTTCTCAACAACTTTTGTCACTTACTTGTTTGGAGATCTCCTCGGTCTTCATGGTGTGGTCTGGTTAGTGATGCCTCTTGCCTAATGGTGTTGCAGCCTCTGTGGCCTTTCAAAAAAGGTATGTACCGTATTTTTCGGACTATAAGATGCACCGGACCATAAGACGCACCCCAAATTTTCAGAAGGAAAATAGGGGAAAAAAATAATGTGTCAAATGGGAGTCCGTCTTACAGTCCGAATTCAGCTTACCAGCGAAGGGATCAGCACAGGTAGAGGAGTGGTCACAGGGGTCGTTCGGTGGTCCAGGCTGGTGCGCTGGTGGTGCTCTGTGTTGCAGGGGTGCTCTGTGGTGTGGCTGTGCTCTGTGGGGTGGCCGTGTCCGTGAGGTAGCTGTGCTCTGTGGGGTGGCTGTGCTCTGTAGGGTGGCTGTGTCCGTGGGGTGGCTGTGCTCTGTGGGGTGGCTGTGCTCTGTGGGGTGGCTGTGTCTGTGGGGTGGCTGTGCTCTGTGGGGTGGCTGTGTCCATGGGGTGTCTGTGCTCTGTGGGGTGACTGTGCTTTGTGGGGTGGCAAAATACTTACAAATACCATGGCGGTGGTCCCGTGGCGGTCGTCCCAATGCAGCCTCCCTGTGCTCTGTAGTGCAGTGGTGTCGGGGCTCTGTAGTGTGGCTGCAGTGAGGCTCTGTGCTGCGTGGGAGGCTCCGCCGGCATTTTGTCAAAGCCCGAGAGCCCCCCGCAGCTCTGTTGCTGGCAGGCGGAGGCCTCCGGAAAAATGGCCGCCTGGGGCCTCCGGAAAGATGGCAGCGCATGCTCAGATTCAGATCTTCGCAACGAGATCTTGTCCCGAGATCTCGGGAGACGAGATCTCGGGACGAGATCTCGTTGCCGAGATTTGAATTTGAGTATGCGCGGCCATCTTTCTGGAGGCCACCGCGTTGCAGCAAGTGCAACAGAGCTGCGGGGAGCTTTCTGGCTACCGCCGGAAAGGGCACAGAGCCCCGCTGCAGCCACACTACAAAGCCCCAACACCACCGCACCACAGAGCACAGGGAGGCTGCATCAGGACCGCCGCCACCACCGCATTTGTAAGTATATTGCGACCATAAGACGCACCCCCATTTTCCCCCAAAATTTTTGGGGAAAAAAGTGCGTTTTATGGTCCAAAAAATATGGTATATACTGACAGACATGTGACACTTAGATTACACACAGGTGGACTTCCTTTCCCTAAGCATGCGACTTATGAGGGTAATTGCTTGCACCAGAATTTTTTGGGGCTTCATAGCAAAAGGGGCGACTACATATGCACATGCCAATTTTTAGTTATTTGATCCCATAAATGTAATTTATGCCTATATTTTTCTCACTTCACCAACTTAGACTATTTAGTGCTGATGCATCACATACAAATCGGATTACAAAAATATTTAAACATTGGTTGCAATGTAACATAATTGATAAAAAGCCAAGAGGGTGAATACTTTTGCTGTATGTATATATATATATATATATATATATATATATATATATTTTGCTTGAAAAAGGTCCACATCTAGGACCGAAACGTCGCATATGGGCTAATAAACCACCCATTTCTTACATCTTGGAGTGCTGCCTTCATTTTTTGGATCATATTATGAGGTTTGGTATATACCTGGAAGGATTCTTTGCACCCTCATCATTATTTTGGTGCTGCTTTTCAATATTTTTTGATATATATATATATATATATAAAAAAAAACTAATTATACTAATTTTATGCATTTATTTTTTTAACAACACATTCCCTCTAATGGTTCTTAATACCTACGGTAAGGTGATGAATTCATAACTTTTTTCACACACACACACACACACACACACACACACACACACACACACACACACACACACACACACACACACACACACACACACACACACACACACACACACACACAACCACTGAGGACTCTCAACTCTAAATATTTTTCATAACTTTTTTCAATCATTTTCCCAGCAGATGGCACTGTCTCACTTTATACTCTGCATACCTATCATTCTTTTGAAGTGCTTCTGAGAAGTTTTCTGTTCATCTCTGAACTCCTCCTTCTTAAATTGTCACTCCCTGTATCTCTGAAGGCTGTGTCACTTCAGCTACAGTCTCAGATCTCTGTGGGCAGCTTGATGAAAGGAGCCATAGGATAATACACCTTGAAAAGGAATCAAAATTGATTTTAACCATGTTGTCTGTGAGGAGAGGATTTGGGATGAGAAAACCCAACTAAATGAATTGAATAAACGTTTGGACCAGTACCTCTCTAAAGTGAGGCAGCTAGAATCGGAGAACCAGGTACTGGTAGAAGAGATCCACAGACTTCGGCAGGAAAGAGGCGCAGAATGGACAAAGGTTTACTTTAATGAATTATGCCTGCTGAGGAGACAAGTGGAAGAGCTTAGTGTACAAAAATGTGAAGTAGAACTACAGAAGGACAACCTTTGGCAAGAATTCCAGGATTTGCAAGAATTATGGGAGCAAGTGAGGTCCATGAGAGTCAAAATTGACCAACAACTAGAACTTCACAAGAAAGATCTTCAGCAAGCAAAGACTAACCAGGCATCACTGGAAGAACTTTATTTTCGTCTCCAACAAGAACGACAGATACTTCAAATTTCTCAAGAAGAGGAGATGTTTTCCCTGAGAGATAAAGCTCTTCAGATGCCATTGGAAATTACCATGCAAGACGTTGCGCGACATGGGCTCACCCTACGGGATGTGCAGAGCTTGTCAATGGAGCTTTCCGAGTCTTGGAAGGAAGCCTTCTTGGTTTACCAAAAAAAGATTGAGGAATTAGAGAACACACTGAGGTTGGAGGAAGAAGGCCGTCTTGGAGTGGAAGAGAAGGTCAGAGGACAGAAATTTCATATAGAAGAATTGCGCAAAGAATATGAGGAGCTGCTAGGAATTGAGAAGATATTGGAAAAAGAATTGTTGAGGATGAAAGAGAAGTACAGCATGGAGACAGAAGAGTACCAGGTAGGACACTCACAGTATTAAAAAACATGAAAAATATTATCAGCTTTATACATAAAAATAACTAAAAGCTCAGCTGTCAATATTTTTCTTCTATTTGCAGTAATTTAAAAGGAATTTGCACGTTTTTACATATAGAAGTAGTGTTTTGGCTGTATAAGCTCATGTTTCTCAATAAAAATTGATACCTTTTATTTCATGATCTAATATGCTAGTCATCAGAAGTCTAGTGTAGAAATGATAAGCAATTCAGGTTGGAAGTGCACTGGGGGGATGTCAATGCACTTCTACAAAGCACTCCAGTTGCAAGGACCCGCCCACAATGCACTTCCCACCGGATTTGCATATGGATTTTACGCAAGGTTTCTGATAACTTACACATCAAACCTTTACAAAAAAATTAACATTTAATAATCTGTTTTTACATTTCTGAAAAGAAAAAGAATGACATCTAAAATTGCTACAATTCTGGTTATCAGGCACTTAGCATCTAAAGAAATCTAAATGCAGAACTTGCATTTTTAATATTATAAATTGCGTCCCCATGACTCTATAATTGCCCCTCTGACCTTACTTCTGGCAATGAATAAATGGCAAATCTGCCTGGTAATGCAGCAATGCCATAGTAGAGGTAATAATAATCTGAATAAACTTGCCATTCTGTACAGTCATGGCCAAAAGTTTTGAGAATGACACAAATATTATATTTTCACATGATCTGCTGCCCTCTGGTTTTTATGTGTGTTTGACAGATGTTTTTATCACAGACAGAAATATAATAATTGCAAACATATGAGTAACAAAAGCTTATATTGACAGTTAGAATGAGTTAATGCAGCAAGTCAATATTTGCAGTGTTGACCCTTCTTCTTCAGGACCTCTGCAATTCTCCCTGGCATGCTCTCAATCAACTTCTGGACCAAATCCTGACTGATAGCAGTCCATTCTTGCACAATCAATGCTTTCATTTTGTCAGAATTTTTAGGTTTTTGTTTGTCCACCCGTCTCTTGATGATTGACCACAAGTTCTCAATGGGATTAAGATCTGGGGAGTTTCCAGGCCATGGACCCAAAATCTCTATGTTTGGTTCCCTGAGCCATTTAGTTATCACCTTTGCTTTATGGCAAGGTGCTCTATCATGCGGGAAAAGGCATTGTTGATCGCCAAACTGCTCTTGGAGGGTTGGGAGAAGTTGCTCTTGGAGGACATTCTGGTACCAGTCTTTATTCATGGCTGTGTTTTTAGGCAAGACTGTGAGAGAGCCGATTCCCTTGGCTGAGAAGCAACCCCACACATGAATGGTTTCAGGATGCTTAACAGTTGGCATGAGACAAGACTGGTGGTAGCGCTCACCTTGTCTTCTCCGAATGAGGCGTTTTCCTGATGTCCCAAACAATCGAAAAGGGGATTCATCAGAGAAAATAACTTTACCCCAGTCCTCAGCAGTCCACTGCCTGTACCTTTTGCTGAATATCAGTCTGTCCATGATGTTTTTTCTGGAGAGAAGTGGCTTCTTTGCTGCCCTCCTAAAACCAGGCCTTGCTCCAAGAGTCTCCACCTCACAGTGCGTGCAGATGCACTCACACCTGCCTGCTGCCATTCCTGAGCAAGCTCTGCACTGCTGGTAGCCCGATCCCGCAGCTGAAACACTTTTAAGAGACGGTCCTGGCGCTTGCTGGTCTATCTTGGGCGCCCTGGAGCCTTTTTGGCAACAATGGAACCTCTCTCCTTGAAGTTCTTGATGATGCGGTAGATTGTTGACTGAGGTGCAATCTTTCTAGCTGCGATACTCTTCCCTGTTAGGCCATTTTTGTGCATTGCAATGATGACTGCACGTGTTTCTTTAGAGATAACCATGGTTAACAGAAGAGAAACAATGATGCCAAGCACCAGCCTCCTTTTAAAGTGTCCAGTGGTGTCATTCTTACTTAATCATGACAGATTGATCTCCAGCCATGTCCTCATCAACACCCACACCTGTGTTAATGGAGCAATCACTGAAAAGAGTTTAGCTGGTCCTTTTAAGGCAGGGATGCAATGATGTTGAAATGTGTTTTGGGGGATAAAGTTCATTTTCTAGCCAAATATTGACTTTGCAAGTAATTGCTGTTAAGCTGATCACTCTTTATAACATTCTGGAGTATATGCAAATTGCCATTAGAAAAAGTGAAGCAGTAGACTTTGTAAAAATTAATATTTGTGTCATTCTCAAAACTTTTGGCCATGACTGTAGTATGGTGAAATTTGGGTGCAAGCGTCGGTGCTGCCGCCAATTCCCTGCTATCAGACACATTATTTAGGAATCACTGCTGATGGAATTAGGAGGAAATGCTATCATTTTCAGCACCCCCGGTCCTCCCATTTTCTAAGTATGCTTGCAGAGTGGAATATCCCAGGATTTCATCTATGCCATCACACTAATACTTGCTGTATTGTATTTCTAGACTCGGTGTTCAGTTATGTGACCTATTAAAAGATTTCTGTAAACTTTAATCCCTTCACAATCTGCAGTGACATTATTAAAAATCTGCGTGTTACTCCTGCACCTGCCATAGTCACAGACAGCCAGGCTGGGCCTGTGTAACAGTAGAAGCAATGGCGCCCAGAAATAGCCTCACTTATCCCATATTTATCTTCTTTTGTAGTTTTTAAAGGGGCTTAGTAGGAAATGACATTGAGGGTCTGTATTTAGTGTGAGCCATTGCTGTGTGACCTATGTGAGCGTGGCCGATCCACAGAACGGAGGGGCCGCGCCCCTGCAGGAGTCGTCACATTGCCGTCCACATGTGTGCGGCTGATTCTTGCTCTGTAGCTGGTGCTACTTGTCAGAGGTGGCTGTGGTCTGAGGATATTAGATAGCTGTTCTTTCCTTTCAAAACAGTGGCTGTGTCCCTATAGCTGTTTATTCTGTTGTTTTTTTTTTTATAACTAGCTTGGCCTGTGCAAAATTTTCGCACATTGGTCGTCGGGGGCGCAGGCAATTTCAGAAAAAGTAAGCTGGTCAAATGTAAATGTATTTCATGAGATGATGAACACAGACAGGTATTTATATATGTAGATTGGTAATACAATAAATTGGTTTGATAAGTAGAGGACAAAAAATGTCTTCCGGTAGAGGTGCCACCTGCAGGTCATTGTGTCTTCCTGTAGGTTTATGAAAATAAATGTTTAAACTGTATTTAGTGATAAAATCGTGAACGTGTGGTTTGTTTGGCTCTTTTCTTGCTGAAGGGGGCAAGTTTACCTTTCAAATGGTGTATCATTTGTGTGTGTGGGGCGAAGAAATCAGCGAAAAAGCAGTGCATGTTTACAAATGTGTTTGAATATGTGACTCACCTGCAGTGAAGTGTGCAATCCTCCAAAGTGCCTGAAATAGGCTGGGCAAGCACTTGGGCAAGCTGGAAAGACCCCAATTCAAATATTTGGATTTGTTTGTGATGTCTGTAATCAGCTTTGTGGTAGTGTGCTTTGGGGTAGTGTGCTGCCACCTGCAGGTCATTTGACCTTTTAAATAGTGTATCATTTGTGTAGGTGGAGTATGACTGGAGCAAGTGTGCAATTCAATAGGCAGTGCATGTTTACAAATGTCTTTGCATATGTGCCTCACCTGCAGTGAAGTGTGCAATCCTCTAATTTGGCTAAAATAGGCTGGGCAAGCAGTTCGGCAAGCTGGAAAGCCCCCAAATGTTTGGATTTGTTTGTGATGTCTGTAAGCAGCTTTGTGGTAGTGTGCTTTGGGGTAGTGTAGTGCCACCTGCAGGTCATTTTTCCTTACTGCAGGTTTATGAAAATTAATGTTTAAACTGTATTTTGTGATCAAATCGTGGATGTGTGGTTTGTTTGGCTATTTTCTTGCTGAAGGGGGCAAGTTTACCTTTCAAATGGTGTATCATTTGTGTGTGTGGGTGCAGTATGAACAGAGATACAAAGTGATTACAGAAAAACAGTGTTTAGAAATAATAGAATAGATTTTCTATACTTCGGTTTTACCTCTACTGAAGCCAATGAGGGAAATCAAAGCAAAAACTGACACTGGCTGCAAATATATGTGCTAGAAATAAATTCAGTATACAATACATGAAGAAAAGAATTGTGACACCTACGCATTATACATACAGGAGCTTTTATAACATCACAAGCTCATTAAAGGAAACCTAAAAAATACATCGGAACACAAAAATAGCAAGTCACATAAGTAAATGAGACTTATACAAAAAAGATTCATGTGTTCACAGGAAAAGAAACACGCCAAACACGCCAAAGTTTTCGCCATTCGGGCCTTTATCAAGGTTAATCTGTGAATCGAGAAGTCAAGGATCCATGTGAGAGACTGCTTGTTTGTTTCCTGTGAACACATGAATCTTTTTTTAATAAATTTTATATACTTATGTGACTTGCTATTTTTGTGTGCCGAAATATTTTTTGGATATAATTGAGACAGACGTCTTACTTCAGAGCACCAACTATTCAGTTGAGCAAACCTATTCCCTACCATTAAAGGGAACCTGACACGAGATACATGGTGCCCGATCCACAGACAGCAGGTATCCGTCACTGACTGTATGATTTCAGCCATGTATGCTTAACTTTGAAACGCTGCGGCAAAACATGGCTTTAACAGCAGCCAAGGATCAAGTGTGACTAGTCGGACAGCCAGGTCCTCAGTGTCTTCTCCCCACCTGCTCCCTGGAGTGACAGGTCTCTCTCCCTGTGTGATAGTATAAGAAGAGACCCGTCAATCACTGGAAGTGGGCAAGGAGAAGCCACTGCCCACTGCCAGTTTTTCACTCCAATACCACAGTTAGGCTGGCTTCACACTTGCGTTGTGAAGCGCTGCGGATGGCAGCCTACTTCCTCCTTTCATCCTCCGTTAAGCCCCACCCACTGCTGCATCTCTTTAGCTCCACCTACATCTGCATGCGTCCTGCGTACCCAATCTTTAACATTGGGTACACAGGCCATGCGGATGTATGCTGAGGCATCCGCATGCGTCGTTTTGACGCGCCCGCCGTCCGCAACAAAATTCAACATGTTGCATTTGGCGCAGCTCTGCACAGCGTCAAAACGATGCATGCGGATGCGTCAGCATACATCCGCATGGCCTGCGTACCCAATGTTAAAGATAGGGTACGCAGGACGCATGCAGATGTAGGCGGAGCTGAAGGAAGAGGTGCGACAGTGGGAAGGGCTTAACGGAGGAAGAAAGGAGGAAGTAGGCTGCCATCCGTAGCGCTACACAACACAAGTGTGAAGCCAGCCTTACCTGGCTGTATGATTTCAGCCTATGCTGCCCATGGTTTAGCTGTCATATATGGAAAGGAGGCATGGTCTAATTTGCGCCATATTGCTCCAAAAAATGTGGCAAAATTTTTGTGTAAGTTTCTGGCAAAAAGTTAGCCAACTAAAAGGTGGTGTGTGCTAAGTCTAAAAAGTCATATTTATTAAACATCATGAAACACTATGATAAATGTGGCATATTTTAAGACTACTTAGTCTAAGTTCACATTGTCTAAGAAGTTTTGACCACAAATTTGCCCACTTATACAAAGAAAGCCTACTGGATCAAATATCCCAAAAAGAACACAGGTCTAAATGATTTAAACACAGATTATACTGAATCTGTTCTCACAAAATTATGTATCAATCTACTCAGCTCCCCTGCTCTATAACATGGTGCCAACAGACTGAACTGCATTTTCATGGTGATAGGTTGCCTTTAACCCCTTAACCACCAGAGGTATTTTGGTTTTGCATTTTCATTTTCTGCTCCCTTTCTTCACAGAGCCATAACTTTTTTTATTTTTTGGTCAATATGGCCATGTGAGGGCTTGTTTTTTGCGGGACAAGATGTACTTTTGAATGACACCATTGGTTTTACCATGTCGTGTACTCAAAAACGGGAAAAAATATTCCAAGTGCGGTGAAATTGCAAAAAAAGTGCAATCCCACACTTTTTTTTTTGTTTTGCGTTTTTATTAGGTAGGCTAAATGCTAACACTGACCTGCCATTATGATTCTCCAGGTCATTACGAGTTCATAGACCTCAAACATGTCTAGGTTCTTTTTTATCTAAGTGGTGAAAAAAAATTCCAAACTTTGTTAAAAAAAAAAATGCTTCATTTTCTGATACCCGTAGCGTCTCCAGTTTTCGTGATCTCTGGTTGGGTGAGGGCTTATTTTTTGTGCTCCTAGCTGACATTTTTAATGATGCCATTTTGGTGCAGATACGATCTTTTGATCGCCCGTTATTGCATTTTAATGAAATATTGCGGCAACCTAAAAAACGTAATACTGGCGTTTTGACTTTTTTTCTCGCTACGTCGTTTAGCGATCAGGTTAATCCTTTATTTTATTGATCGGGCATGTGTATGTTTGATTTTTTTTATTGTTTTATTTTAAATTGGGTGAAAGGGGGGTGATTTGAACTTTTATATTTTTTTGATATTTTTAAAAACATTTTTTTCACTTTTGCCATGCTTCAATAGTCTCCATGGGAGACTAGAAGCTGCCATTACCCGATCGGCTTCGCTACATACAGGCGATGATCAGATCACCTGTATGTAGCAGAATTGCTGACTTGCGCCGACCACTAGGTGGCTCTCATAGCAATCCAGCACTGACAACCATAGAGGTCTCCAGGAGACCTCTGGTTGTCATGCCATCCCATTAGTGACCTGCGATCACGTGACGGAGGTTACCGGTGGGCAGATTTCCGGGACAATTGCCGGTAGTGCATGTTAAAACGTTGATAGCGGCAGTTAACGGGTTAATAGCCGCAGGTGGATCGCGATTCCACCCGCGGCTGTTCTGGGCACATGTCAGCTGTTTGAAACAGCTGACATGTGTCAGGAAAGATGTGGGCTCACTGCCCGATGTCGGAAAGGGGTTAAAGGTTTTTTTTAGGACTACCACAATAGGTGTAAAACTGTCTAAAGTAGTAAAATAACAAAAATAGCTGTAAAGTAACAAACATAGCTTGCAGCACAAAGATCGCACAGCAGTGGTTGGCCGCTGCTGACAGCAGAGGGACATATGAGCACATTCTAACACTGTAGATGTTGAGTACCCATAGTGTCAGTGTGCACACTCTCATCTTTCCCTCCTGTCAGCATTGGTGTATGATCCTGTGTACAGCAAGCGGTTGGTACAGGCAGCGATAAGGGATCACAGGGCACCTGCACAGAATACACTGTGTGAGTCCGCTGCTCCTGCAATGTCAGTTCTTGCAAGGCTGAGGATTCGACACACACAATCGCTCACTCTGTCAGTCATCATAAGGGGAGGGGCAGAGCAAGGTAACTGAGGGGGCACAATGTGCAGTTGATCATGCCAAGGATGCACTAAAGTCCCTTCATTCACTTATGTGATAAAAAAATTTTTACGTAAAATATGTAAAATCTGTACAAGTGTGATTTTTTTTTATAGGGGCTAAGTCTCTTATACAACGCATTCCAAATTATTATGCAACTGATTTTCAATGCAAATGAACCAATATAATGTTCAAATAATCAACCTTTAGAGTATTGCAAAAATGTCTACATTTCTGGGTTTTTTTTCAGTCAAGATGGGGTGCAGAGTATACATTAATAAGAAAAAAAAAAGAACTTTTTTGAATTTACCAAATGGCTGCAATGAAACAAAGAGTGAAAAATGTAAAGGAGTCTGAATACTTTCCATACCCACTGTAAATCAGATTTTATTGGACAAACCTCCCAATGAGAACAGTATTTATTTTTCAAAACTGAAAAAACTCAAACTGCACTGTTCCAAATTACTCTGCACAACAGTCTCCAAACATTTTATAGGTTGTAAACAACTGAAAATGGTCATTTGCTGAATTTGCAGGATAAATGAGTTACATTTACTGAAATCAAAAGCTTTTGCAATCAAAAACATCCTAACAGGCCAAGTTACATATTAACATAGGAACCCTTCTTTGATATCACCTTCACAACTCTTGCATCCATTGAACTTGCGAGTTGTGATGAGCAAATGTTATCCCGCCATGCTCACAGAGTGTCTTCAGCGTTCTCGAATACTACGTTTGAGTCCCCGCACCTGCATGTCTCACGGCTGTTTGACAGTGGCAACATATGCATGGACTGCCTAACAAACAAGCAATCCCTGCATGTGTTGTGGCTGTTGAACAGCCAAGAGAAATGTAGGGACTCAAACGTATTATTCGAGCACGCCGAAGACACTCGGTGCACGCGCGGATAACACCTTAAGGGCTCATACCAACTTGCGAGAAATACGGACTAGTGCAATCCGATAAAAAATCGGATTGCACTCAGACCAATGTTATTCAATAGGTGACATCTCATTTGCGATTTTTTTTTTTCTCAGCCAAAATCAGACTGAGAAAAAATTGCAACATGCTGCGTATTGCTGCGATTCTCGGACAAGATTCGCCAATATAAGTCAATGGGTGTGAGAAGAAAAAAATCGCACAGCACTCGCACCATGTGAGTGCTGTCCGATTTTTACGCACTGGTGACCTTTGAAAATATATATATATACGTCACTGATAGAGATATACATATACACCTATACTATGTGTAGATTTCTATTCTATCTTTTCTGTTCTAACCTATTCTATTTTACACTGTACATGGCATCTTCTACCGGCTTTTATTCTATCTAGCAATCTATCTATCTATCTATCTATCTATCTATCTATGTGTGTGTATTTTGGAGATTTGGTTTTTAAACGATGTGCACAGTTGTGTTTTACAATGCGATTTGAACATGAGCTTTTACATAGAGAGAACTGCTGTATGTAAAAGCTCATGTTAAAATAGCATTGCATACGGTTTGCATACGCATATCATACAGATGTTCCGTGGAAAAATCGCACGGAAATCGCATTAAACTCGCATAGCACTCATCCGTTTTTTCGGTCTACAGTTTTTTTCCTTGCAAATGGGTATGAGCCCTATCAGAGCACATTCTCTCATTACTACTTGTGAGGTTTTGGATAGTTTCTGATTGAATTTCATTGTAGGATGTCCATAATAGACTACCGAAGCTGCTGTTTTGATGTTATCTGACTCCTACTCTCATACATCTTTTGCTTGAGGATTCTCCAAGGTTCTCAATATGATTGACGTCAGGGGAGGATGGTGACCACACTGTGAGCATGGGTGTACCCAGGATCAAAACTAGGGGGGGGCAAGCCAATGTCGCATTTTATATAGGTTACATCATATACACTGTACATTATCCTGCATATTAGGTATGGAGCGTTAGAACTGTTGTATATTGTATAATACAGCAGTGTATGCGACACTGCGCTGTATATACCATATATTATACATGGCACACTAACCTCTATACAAAGAATAAGAGGCATTATAACCTGTATATGAAAAGTATAATACAGCAGTGTATATACACTCTATATACCGCACACAATGTGTATGACCCTGTATACACCATATATTACACTCTTATTTTGAAGTAAAACAAATAAAAATAAACAGGATCGAACACAATACTTAAAATAAAGAACAAGTAAAGTTAAAAATCAACAAACTTACTGGTATTTCAATGGGAACTACGGGCCTGCTTTTGGTTAATGAGATGGTCAATGTTCGGTTCCATATTTGTCACAAGTGAAGCAATTTTTTCTCTTTCTTGATATCATTATTTCCTAGGGATTCCAAATTGCTATTAGTAAAATACCAATATATATACAGCGCTACAAAAACAATATACCAGCAATAAAACATGCCCACACAGAGACATACAGCCTGCGCTGCCCATCACTGCAGCCTTGCCAATCCATATAATTTCATCCTCATCAGTGCACATATTGGCGCAACTCCGCTTTTAGCTCAGGCTCAGACTGGTGTGGTGCCAAAGTCCCTAATAGGCAGGTAAATGTCCCCTATAGGCAGGTAAATGTACCCAATAGGCAGCATTGATCCCCAATAGGCAGCATATGTCCTCAATAGGCAGCATATGTCCCCAATAGGCAGCATATGTCCTCAATAGACAGCATAGGTCCCAATAGGCAGCATATGTCCCCAATAGACAGCATAGGTCCCAATAGGCAGCATAGGTCCCCAATAGACAGCATAGGTCCCCAATAGGCAGCATAGGTCCCCAATAGGCAGCATAGGTCCCCAATACGCAGCATATGTCCTCAATAGGCAGCATAGGTCCCCAATACGCAGCATATGTCCTCAATAGGCAGCATAGGTCCCCAATAGGCAGCAAATGTCCTCAATAGGCAGCATAGTCCCCCAATAGACAGCATAGGTCCCCAGTAGACAGCATAGGTCCCCAGTAGACAGCATAGGTCCCCAATAGACAGCATAGGTCCCCAATAGACAGCATAGGTCCCCAATAGGCAGCATAGGTCCCCAATAGGCAGCATAGGTCCCCAATAGGCAGCATAGGTCCCCAATACGCAGCATATGTCCTCAATAGGCAGCATAATCCCCCAATAGCCAGCATTATCCCCCAATAGCCAGCAAAATCCCCCAATAGCCAGTGTAATCCCCCCCATAGCCAGCATAATCCCCATAGCCAGCATAATCCCCCCATAGCCAGCATAATCCCCCCCATAGCCAGCATAATCCCCCCATAGCCAGCATAGTCCCCAATAGCCAGCATAATCCCCCAATAGCCAGCATTATCCCCCAATAGCCAGCGTAATCCCCCAATAGCCAGCGTAATCCCCCAATAGCCAGCGTAATCCCCCAATAGCCAGCGTAATCCCCCCCATAGCCAACATAATCCCCCCCATAGCCAGCATAATCCCCATAGGCAGCATAATCCCCCCCATAGCCAGCATAATCCCCCATAGCCAGCATAGTCCCCAATAGTCAGCATAATCCCCCAATAGCCAGCATTATCCCCAATAGCCAGCGTAATCCCCCAATAGCCAGCGTAATCCCCCCCATAGTCAGCATAATCCTCATAGGCAGCATAATCCCCCCCATAGCCAGCACAATCCCCCATAGGCCGGGCCCGGCATCAAAAAAAAAAAAAGCCAGTACTCACCTATCTCCCCCGCCGCTCTGAAGAAGCGCTCTCTGGACGCCGTCTTCTCCTGGCACAGGCGGCGTGACGTCATCCGGGCACGCAGGCGTCGTGATGACAATCACGTCGCCTGTGCTGCATATGCTGCACTCAGCACATTGAGCACGATTAAAGGGCCCGCCGCCCGCCGGCAATGAACTGTCAGTTCAATGTCGGCGGGCTGGATCAAGCACCGTGCGCCCCTGCTTCTAGGGGGGGGCACTTGCCCCCCCTGCCCCACGGTGGGTACGCCCATGACTGTGAGTCTCCTTTTATACCTATAGCAGCTAATGACTCAGAGATATTCTTTGCAGCAGGAGATGGTGCATTGTCATGCATACAGATGATTTTGCTACGGATGGCACAGGTCTTCTTTTTGCACCATGGAAGTGGTCAGTCAGAAACTCTTTATACTTTACAGAGGTCATTTTTACACCTTTGTGGAACCTAAAGGGGGCTACCACCTCTCTCCCCGTGATTATTGCCCAAAACAAGACTCCACCACCTTCTTGCTGACATCGCAGCCTTGTTGGGACATGGTGGCCATCCACCACCCATACACTTTTCCATCCAGAGTTGCATGGTACTCATCAGAAAATAACATTGTTTTACAATTAGTCCTCATCTTTATCTGGACCCACTGCAAGCATTTCTGCTTGTAAGCACAGTTTTGGGGGTGGCTGAATAGTAGGTTAATGCACAAATTCAAGCCTATGGAAGAGCCTACACCTTGAGGTTCGCAGGACTTCAGAGGTACTAGCTGCTTCAAATACATGTTTGCTGCTTTGTAATGGTATTTTATCAGCTGTTCTCTCTTAATCTAATGAATTTGTCTGGCAGAAACCTTCCTAATTATGCCTTTATCTGCACTAACCCATCTGTGCTCTGTATCAGCCACAAATCTTATCACAATTCGCTGATCACGCTTACATTTTTATTAAGTATCTAATTTCATACCTCATTCAAGGTATAGCACTTTTTGACGCTTTTCGGCAGCAGAGAGATCCTTTTTCTTTCTCAAGTTGCTTGAAACCTGTGGCTTGCTAAATAATGTGGAACATCCTTCTTAGTTTTCCTTTAATTGGGCTCAACTGGCAAACTAATTATCACAGGTGCTTGATTACAGTGATCCAAAGAGCCCTAAGACACAATAACATTCATGAGTTTATTTAAAAAAAAAATTACATCTTTATGACACTTAAATCCAATTTTCATAATGATTTGGAACGCAGTGTATGAATGTATGATTGTTTAATTTGAGTTTTGAGGTTGGCAGACTCCCTTTAAGTTTTCGATGATAGGTCCTCTCTGATACAACCTTCAAGTTCCATTCCAGTCTGACTTTTAGATAATCTTGAGTGTCAGGTCCCTCGGTACTACAATTGTAACTCTATGAAGATCACCTCCATAGATCATATGGCTTTTTCAGAATATCCTAAACTTCTTTCTCCACTTTATACATTACTTGTTCCTATTGACAGATTCCTTAAGTATTTTTGTCAGCACCAGAAACAGGTGATAAATGACAGCAGACGCGACCCTTGCAGAACTATAACAGTAATAAAAGACGTCCTCAGCTAAATATACCCCATACATGAAAGCTGGTGGTCGCTGAAAGCATGTGGGTTAAATATATGTAATACAATTAGCAGAGCTGCTGACATGAAGGTTAAGCATTTGCTTAAATTACCTTCCATCAGAAAAAGTCATTACATGAAGCCTGTTGTGTGATGCCTGCTCAATGCTCTGGCAGGTGCTCTGGAGAACCCTAGAACAGCTATATGCCATATTATGGATGAATTCAGCATTCTGGATGTCTGCAGGGACGTCAATCTTTTATGTCTAGTAAAAAAAATTCACACTTCTCTTTGGCATGTTGATAGCACCATTGGCTGCCATTACAGCTTCCACATGTATTAAAACAAAAACCCTGATAGCCTCTAGTTCCTGCAGTGACCCCAGGCTTCAGCTTGGTCAGTCTCCAAGGGAACCTGTCATGTCTGCAGCTATCCGGTTAGTCTGCAGATTAATAGCTTTCTGAATCTGCCCAGCCGGCACACTGAAAGCACTGGTACTGAGAGGAAATTAACTTTATTTCTCCCAACAGCCTCCGGCTTTCAGTCATAGAGACGGCCCGTCTTCAGTCACCGTTCAGTGCATAGTGAGCAGTGGCTGTAACCACTCCCCGACACTGACAGTCAGCCGCCTCAGGTAATTTCCTCTCTGTAGCTAGACTTTCAGTTTAGGCAGCTTTAGAATGATAATAACCTGCAGATTAACACCATATCTGCAGTTTATTTTGTGTGTTTTTAATTGACAGGTTCTCTTTAAGAAAAATGTGGCACTGACCATGTAGGTTAGTCCTGGATAGCTAGTATACTACATTCTATATACTGGATGTCTTCATTACTGCACAAACAGGTATCCAGTATCTGAGAAAAACTCTAATTTACTTCAAATGATTATTTATTGGTATGCTCTAAAAATAGAAGTAGTTAAGAATAAAGGGCCAAACTAAGAGCTTTTAATTACTTGAAATGCGTAGGCCAAGTGTGTCCCTTTGTTTTTTACTACTTCTATTTTAGAGCATACCAATACATAATCATTTTAAATAAATAAGAGTTTTGGGGATGCTGGATACCTGTGTATAAGTATTGAATTGCTAAGTAAGAGAGAAAGGAACTACCGCAGTAATGCACACTACTCAGATAATGGAAAGTAGAAAAACAGTCAATTTTATTGGTATACAAAGAGTAAAGTAAAACACAAGTAAAATCAGAGTGACTCTGGTCCCAAACGCCCGCCCCTAACCATGATCAAGATATATAATGAATAATGTCTCAAAAATAACAAAAACATGAAAAATAACTGGAAAAACATATGATCATAAAATAAACATTTGGAAATATGTAATGGTCCACCTATGATGAGAGAACCTGTATGGATAGCAGAAAAAATATTAATGATACAAAAAATATATCAAATAATTATAAGCAAGCCCAAATAAGGGGTAAAATAGTCCCCCACCTGTGAACTAAAAAGATGGCTCCAAATCAATAATTGTGAAGAGAAACAAAAGCCATGAAAAAATCACTAGCACATGATATAAACCAGAACAAACCTCATGATAAAGGCATGAGAGAGCAAACGGGCAGTCAGGACCAGAGGACACCAAGGTCCCACGCGTTACGCCGCAGCCTGTGCGGCTTCCTCAGGGAAAGTGTGAAGACAAACGCCAACAGGGTTTAAATACCTTAAGAAGATGGAAACAAGGGAGTCAGCTGTGCGCTGTACCTGATAAGTCTGACAGGAAGCAATTTGGGTGTGAGTCAAATGGCCAAAAAAGGAAGTGCAGACGTCTCTGCAAATATCTAAGTACCACGCATGCGCGCAGTGGAACGCAAATAGCGTCCACTGACACGCAAGTGTGGAGGTAGAGAGGATGAACTGCGCGTGCGCAACATCGGGTCAGAAGGCAAAAAAAAAAAAAAATGCTAATAAAGCAATAGCCCCATAGTGGGAAACAATCAGACCCCATTCATACCGAGAGCATACATATCTAGATTAACTAACGATGTTGAATCTTGTGAGCCTGTATGGAAGTAAGAGGAATGATTAGTTAAGAAAAATAAGGTCAATGAAAACATAAAGTAAAATAAACCATATTATATGAAAATAAATAAATAATAAATAGTGAAAAAGCAATTAACAGAAAAAAATATATATAATGGAAAATAAATAATATCAAACAATAATAAATAAACATGGTAAGAGATCAAAAAATAAAAAATAATAAATAAAAATAAAAAATTAATAAATTAAAAAATTAATAAAAAATAAATAAAAAATAAAGAATAGTAAATAAATGAAAAAAAAAAAAAAAAAAATTTTTTTTTTTTTTTTTTTTATTATTCATTATTATCTATTTATTATTTTGTAATTTTTTATTTATTTCTTATTATTTTTTATTTTTATTTTGTATTTATTTAAAAAATTTTTTTTTTTTTTTTTTTCATTTATTTACTATTCTTTATTTTTTATTTATTTTTTATTAATTTTTTAATTTATTAATTTTTTATTTTTATTTATTATTTTTTATTTTTTGATCTCTTACCATGTTTATTTATTATTGTTTGATATTATTTATTTTCCATTATATATATTTTTTTCTGTTAATTGCTTTTTCACTATTTATTATTTATTTATTTTCATATAATATGGTTTATTTTACTTTATGTTTTCATTGACCTTATTTTTCTTAACTAATCATTCCTCTTACTTCCATACAGGCTCACAAGATTCAACATCGTTAGTTAATCTAGATATGTATGCTCTCGGTATGAATGGGGTCTGATTGTTTCCCACTATGGGGCTATTGCTTTATTAGCATTTTTTTTTTTTTTTTGCCTTCTGACCCGATGTTGCGCACGCGCAGTTCATCCTCTCTACCTCCACACTTGCGTGTCAGTGGACGCTATTTGCGTTCCACTGCGCGCATGCGTGGTACTTAGATATTTGCAGAGACGTCTGCACTTCCTTTTTTGGCCATTTGACTCACACCCAAATTGCTTCCTGTCAGACTTATCAGGTACAGCGCACAGCTGACTCCCTTGTTTCCATCTTCTTAAGGTATTTAAACCCTGTTGGCGTTTGTCTTCACACTTTCCCTGAGGAAGCCGCACAGGCTGCGGCGTAACGCGTGGGACCTTGGTGTCCTCTGGTCCTGACTGCCCGTTTGCTCTCTCATGCCTTTATCATGAGGTTTGTTCTGGTTTATATCATGTGCTAGTGATTTTTTCATGGCTTTTGTTTCTCTTCACAATTATTGATTTGGAGCCATCTTTTTAGTTCACAGGTGGGGGACTATTTTACCCCTTATTTGGGCTTGCTTATAATTATTTGATATATTTTTTGTATCATTAATATTTTTTCTGCTATCCATACAGGCTCTCTCATCATAGGTGGACCATTACATATTTCCAAATGTTTATTTTATGATCATATGTTTTTCCAGTTATTTTTCATGTTTTTGTTATTTTTGAGACATTATTCATTATATATCTTGATCATGGTTAGGGGCGGGCGTTTGGGACCAGAGTCACTCTGATTTTACTTGTGTTTTACTTTTCTCTTTGTATACCAATAAAATTGACTGTTTTTCTACTTTCCATTATCTGAGTAGTGTGCATTACTGCGGTAGTTCCTTTCTCTCTTACTTAGCTGTTGTTTTTTTCTACCGATCTGCACCTCCTTATTTAATTGTGTATAATTGGTGCGCCCTGCATTTCACATTATTATATAAGTATTGAATTGCGTCATCTGGGAACCAGACCTATGATCCTTCCGTACAACTGGTGAGCTGATGTGGACTTTTGGTATTTGTATACTAGTAATGAAGATATGTTAATTCAAAGAGTGAGTTGAGTGACACTCGCAAATGGAAAATATCACCCATTTTGGCTATTGCTCCAATCAACCAAAACACATTTATCAAATAAACATATCAAAGGGAATCAGTCACCAGGTATTTGCAACCCCATCTGAGAGCAGCATGATGTAGGCAAAGAGACCCTGAATCCAACAATCACTTAGAAAAAGCTAAGAACAAGCAGTTTACTGTTTATTATTTTATTCACCCGATTTTGAGATATTAGCATTTTTCTTCTATTAATAGTTCATTTCCTAGGTGACCAACCAGTGCTGCGGTGACCAAACATGTGTAACTGGGCTTGGAGCAGCAGGCATGGGCGAGGGGCTCGTTTTCCACCGTCCAGACTGCTACAGAAAAACAGGGTCCATTTTCAATGTGTGTGAACAGATTACCTCAATGGACACTTCCCAGCTCCTCAGGTCCGTCACACATTGCACTGCTCCGTTTCCCCGTGACCCCGCGAACGGGAAACCACACCAGTCCATAAAAACAAAATCCACTTTACTGTCAGTTTCACATCCACACCAAAAACAGCAGAAGATGTAGATGTCTTTCTTTTGGTTACAGCATAGTGGCATGTCTTCAATAAACATTTCAGCTACACAGTTGGTGAATAAGTTAAGGACCTTCAACCTTTCTAGATATAGACACTTCAGCCGACATTTTCCAATGACCTCTTTACTTCTGCCCACTTTTCAGTATTCACTAAAACAAAGCACCTGTGGCTGACACTTTACTGTATGTTTCCAGCTTCCAAGACCTGGCTGACACTTATTCGTTCCTGGGAGACCCTTAGGGACTCAATTTCTGGTTGTATGTCCCTTCCCCAACTCCTCTGCTAAAAGTATTCCCCTCACACCAATGAAGCTCTTCTTAGATGCTTTCTTTCTCTCTGTCTGCTTTCTTTTTCCAGACACAAACCCCAGGTGAAGATCACCTTGACCAGAGGGTGTCCTACTTCTTCCTCTTCTCTATCTTAACTCAATTCTTTCCTGTCCCTGAAACGTAAGCCCCCGTCTCACACAGCGATCTCGCTAGCGAGATCGCTGCTGAGTCACTAGTTTTGTGACGCTGCAGCGATCTCCCCAGCGATATCGCTGTGTGTGACATTCAGCGACGATCAGCCCCCCTGCTGGGTATCGCTGATCGTCGCTGAATGTCCTGGACATTTTTTTGATCGCTGGTCTCCCGCTGACAGGCACGCATCGCTGTGTGTGACAGGCGGGAGACCAGCGATCCGCTGGTAACCAAGGTACACAGCGGGTTTCCAGGCGCGCGGCTGTGCCTGGAAACCCGATGTGTACCTTGGATACCAGCTCCCTGCATCAGCGGGCTGGTATCCAACGTACACTGCGGGTAACTAAGCGACGTTACCCGCAGTGTCGCTGTGCTGATCGCTGCCTGTTTGGCAGCTCAGCAGCGATCATGTAGCGACACACCAGCGATCCTGATCGTTGCTTTGAAGCTGTCTGGGGTCACTGGAGCACGCTGTTATCTCTTAATCCCAGCCAGCTCCAGTTCAGTTTTTAGTAGCTAGACAGCAGTGGCAGTCAGTCTCCTAGGCAACAAGCTGTAAACAAAAGAAAGTGACAATATCTCAAGAATATGCAAATTGCATATTCAGAGAGAAAGAGGACTTGAACTCTAAAGTGCCACCTGTTGAAAACAGCAATCCTACATGTCACAATGAACCCTTTAACGAGTCTTTCAATATGACTTAGGATAAAAGCCAAATCAGAATCTCAATTTGCAGACATGGTGTTTCGGGCTATTTGCCCTCATCAGTGCAAAGTATGAGAACTGAGAGTCTCTGGACTGCGGTCTAAGTGGCAATGTTTTTCCTTGTGGAGAGTGACATACCGGCTCTAGCTTGCCAAGGTAAGGAGGCTTATTCGCTGTGCAATACTTGTTAAAGGGTCAATAGTGATAAGATTGTTGCTTCCAACAGGTGGCGCTATAGAGTTCAAGTCCTCTTCCTCTCTGAAGAGGCAATTTGCATATTAAATTTCCCATCGCACTGGACCATACCGCCTGTGAGTATAATATAAGGTCTTTTTTGGGATCTGCAGAGGGGATTGGGGACTTTTTTACAGCATTATAGTATGCTTTAAAATAGGGTTTAAATATACTGGCCCTACTTTATACAGGAAAAGCCTTGTGACTGGTTCTCGTTAATTTAACAATTGCTATTCAGAAGTGTGGAAAAGCAGGGTAAAAATAAATGTTGGAGCCTTCGTGGCAGTCATATTAGCTGTCCTTTCACTGATAGACACAGAACTAAAGAAAAGTCCATGTTTTAGTGCAATAAATGGAAAATTCTACTAATACTGCATAAATATTGTAGTTCAAAAATAGTTAATTAGCCAAAAGTGTCATGGCTGTGTATAGCTTTGCCTCAACGGAATTAAAAAGTGTAGTGACTTTTCACTACAGCTGTATAAAATGTAAGCCATGTGTTACATTTCCATACGGCTGTGTAGCTATACAGATAGGTTCTCCCCAAACACGTCTTCTTTACATCTCCAGTAAATGCCATGATTCATTTCTAACTTTGGGAACTAACAGAAAACATTGGGGCTTGTAGTCTTTCTGGTTTCTAACTAGTTTGTAAATGCTCTCAAGTTTCTAAAGTAGTAGCCTGACATAATTTCCACAGGGGATTACATCATCTGGATAAGTCATTTGTGCTGTAATTTCCGGTGACATAGAATTTAGGATTTTTTCCTTATTTTTTTAAACAGAAGCTTGGAAAATGTACAAAACAGACTTTGTCCGCAGGCTTCAGCTGTCCTTGGTGGACATAAAAGTATATAATAAGAAGCCATGTGTCAGTATTACACAGGAGAAACCCCACCGTCACTCATGGAAACAATAAAACTGTTTACATCACATTTCTGATATCCATGTCCAGAATGCCGCTTGGAATCTGATTAGTTACAGTAGGATCGTCAACACAGGCTGGGATACTTTTCATTTATACTTATGAATATTACACGGTGTCATGAATAGGTGAATACTGTGCACTGGTAAAGCACTGATGTTCCCTAAAGAGCACCTATCGCCTCTCCAGACATATCTGTTTATTAAATAATTCCATTTGTCAGGTTATGAATCTATGGGAGGAATAAACAGAGGAACAACATAATGCAGAGGTTTAGAAACATGATCTCGAATTATTATTTTGTGGGGAATACAAGTATTTCGTAAAGCAGATCGGCTGACAGGTCCCTCCTTACAGGCTTGGATTATGACAGACAATAATGGCATTTTGGTAAAATGTTATTGATTTTCGATTGACACCAAATACAACTGTCACCTTTTCTAGCAATCAGGTTGGTCATGGTCAACCCATTTTCTGGATGCTGCATGGTCAGGTTATTATAGTCAATAGCTGAGCATGTGGCCTGCTGATAAAGCTGAGAGGCAGAGAACACAGTGGCACGACATTTAGTGTCGTGGTCTAGTGGCTGTTGCCTCTTTACTGCAGAGATCAGTGAGAGTCACATTGTCTGAATATCCATGACATTGATCTTAGCAAAATGCGATTAAAGGGAACCTGTCAACATGTTTTCACCATATAGAGTAGTACCACCACCATTGTATGGCTGCATGTATTTCTATGCAGCCACTCGCTTCGCTTCCGAGTGCCGGCGGCAGTGCCGGGAATTCACATGCGAGACTAGTCCGTGTTTCTCACATGTGTGATCCCGGCCTAAGGCTTCTTTTATAGCACATTAGATTGCTGTAAAAAAAGAATCCTCAATCCCCTCTCAGATCTAAAAAAAAATAGCTTTTATTATACTCACATACTTCAGTCCAAGGGGCGTCTCTGGTCTCGATCCGGTGTCTGCTCTCTTCCAACGATCGCCGTCCTCCTTCCCTTCTTCGTGTAGCTGAAGCTTCCTACGTCATTCACACGGTGCCCCCCAAAAGTGCCTGTGCAGTCACACTTATTTCTGCCCAGCTTGGAATAGAGCAAAGTACTTGTAATGCGCTGGCTTTACTTACGGGTCATTGGCGCTCTTTGGCCTTTCCCGGCACATATACGCTGCAGAGAGAAATGCAACTGCACAGGAGCATGATTGTCATGATGTGTGACACGACCCAATGGGTGGTCAGTCAGGGGACGGCACAACGCACTCACAACGGGATGGAAAAGGCGCGAGGAAGGCCCTAACAATAGGGACTGAGGATGGTCACCACATGAGCTCAAACCTGAACCTGTTCCTGAACTCCCCTAATGCCCTATGCAGGTCCTTCCCCCTGCCTCCATCAGGATGCCTCATCCTTAGTTGTCACCTACTACTGCCCTGGTTAGTGCACTAACCAGCAAGGAGCACTAGCCTCACCTCTGCAGATAATAAACACAAGGGGAAGTGACAAACACCAAAGGGACAAGGTAACAAAAAACACCACACTTAGCTTAAGTACATTGCTGCTAAGCTTCACACCGCAGAAAACAGCAACTGGACTCCAAACACCAGATGTAGCTGACACCAGAGAGCTGCTCCTGCTAGGCTGGTTTCCAGAAAGGACCTGTATCACCAACAGTGAGCTGATGCATCAGGTGACCTTTTAAAAGATGGTGGGAGTGGACACCACCCACCTCAGCTGACCCAGCAGCAGTGCAATTACACCAGATTGACAGCGGCGGAAAAAAAACTGATATTAACCCCCGAATGGTCCAAAAAGAAAAGTTTTAACTGAGAGGTACCAGAGCTACCACAAATCCAAAAATGGATCGTAACACCGATGGGGATACTGTGCGGATGACATAGGACGCCCCATACACACAAAGCTGGGAAGGAGGACGGCGATTGCCGGAAGAGAGGATGCGCCAGATCAAGACCAGAGACACTCGTCGGACAGGACCACCCCATCTTTTTGGGCTTTTAAAAGGGCAGTGGGGACTTCTTTTTAGGCCTTAATGATGGTGTTGGCCGTATTTTATATAGGGGAAACCTGGTGACAGGTTCCCTTTAATATCTTTTATGAAACAACTCCTTTAACTTATATTTTTGTACAAACTGGAATGTGTTAGTGACGCGCACCACATGTGTGGTACCAGGGCTATGGGGTACTCGGAGCCGAGCCCATGGAAGTCTATGGGAGTTGTCACTGGCAGCAGAGCTCGGTCCGTGGCCCTGGCGGTCATGCAATGGGGGATATTTACAGGGGATTGTAGATTAGAATAGTTCGTGATGCCACCTGTGGTTTCTGATATGATTGACCAGCGCTGCAGGGTAGATCTCTGAGGGGATGTTATGGCAGCTAGGTGTTAGGTCCCCCACAGGTGGGACTGGTCCCTCAAAGTCTATGGTGGTGATGCAGGGTGCAGATAAGAATTCAGTCACACACAATGCAATCTCTTTCCATACCTTTACTTGTAGATGTTGCAGGTATGTCCCGGGAAGCTGGTTAGGTTGGAGAATGCACATTCAGGAAAACTGTTGAGCAGGTTAGAGGCCTCCTTTATCCTTTTAATGTGTGTGAGTACAACTTGCATAAAGTCAAGTGCAACTCCTTCTGTAGCAACTATGCCCGGCCAACATTGTGGTGGAGCCTTCTATGTCTCTGATTATCAGATGTTGAGAGAACTAAGTCCTTACTTTTGCAGGGTCCTGCTCAAAGTCCCTGTTCTCCCTGACTCCGGTTACGTATCAGCGCTTAGGGCTACCTTCTGCGACTTGTAGTCCAGAAAGTCTCCGGTTTTCTTATTACTAGGCGTGAAGCACTAGCAACGCTTCGGACCCCGGTGTCCAGTTAACTGAGTGAGGGTGATTTGTCCCTTTAGTCACTCTTACTTCTCCACTCGCCCTTCGCCCTGCTCCCGCCCTTAACATAAGCACGTGTAGCAATCGTACAAAGGTCAGCTTTCCTTCAGTGCTCACTGACCTGTTCTCAGTTGACTCGTTGGTATAACTGCTGTAATTCCTTTCCTTCCTTCTTTCTTAGGAACACAGGCAGATTGTTCTGAGTAGCAGGTTAAGGGGTAGCTCTGACTAGGCTAGGATGATTCACTTCACCCGTACTAGCCTCCACTTTCTTATCAGATGAGCTACACAAGCTCTGTCAGGATTCAGTCTTCTCTCCTCTCCCTCCAAGACTAATCTGAAGATGGATGGGATGACTCACTCCTGAGCCACCCTAGGTTTGACTGACTAACTTTGCTACGTCACACTACTTAAATAGTCTGATATGCCTCTAGTGGCAATGCTGAGAAGTGTGCGTGAATGAATATCAGGCTTTACAGTTACCTTCCTGTGCATTTTCCAGGAGACAGGTGTGCCTTGCGAAGCTGGGCCACACATCCCCCCCTAGTTAAACTCAGCACTCCCGGGCTGAAATAGAAAAGAAAAACATTTTTTTGTTTTGCATATAACATCAACATAATAACTCATGCCTTGCGGGAGGTAAAGTCTCTTGAACGTTACAATTTGTACATAGATCAGTAGAAAATTATCAAAATACTTTTCAATAAATATACACAGTATAAGACAAGATTCTTGTGGAGGACCCGCACCGAAAACCTCCCACGTGGGTCCTGGTTGGGCTGCAGGACTTCATTGCTGCAGACCTCACTCTAGGCCACACCATACGGGTTTTTCTTCAGAGGTAGTAAGGCTTTATGTAAAACCAAAATGGGGCACCAAAGTGCGAACTATTTATAATAAGAGTTTTTGGGCTGGCAAAGTCCACAGCCACGCAGTCCTTTGCATGGTAAAACACTTTTCAAGTAAAATCACATTATACTTTAACTCTTCTTTACCCAGCCGGGTATTCTACTTTAAATAAGCATAGTAATAAACATTATTCAACATTTCTATAAAGTGCAATTTTTTCCATAAAACATCTTCAAACTTTGTATAGGTTCAGTTGCAGTAAACCCCTGTCTGGGTCCTACTGTGTTTCATCTTTCTTGCTCGTGACCATTACTTTTTCCATTCCTGGGGCCAGAAGTATACAATGACCTCGGGAACCCATTACAAGAAGATCATGTCCTGCAATGTACGTTTGTGTAGCGACATCTTTTGGTTGAACTGGGGACCCAACGGGTATCTCCCTGTAGTATAACGCAGGTTGCGTTGCAGAAGGTGCCGCAGTGTACCATTCAAATTGCGCTTCAGAACTGGTCGCAGGTTGCGATGTTGAATTGGTCGCAGGTTGTGATGCAGAATTAGTCGCGGTTTGCGTTGCAGAGCAAGATCTGGGTGTAGAGGAGTACGCAGGAGGTGATGCTGGTGCACGGCCTGGTGCGGACGCCAAAGATGACGCTGCTGGGGTTCGCGGTGCTGTGGCACGGGAGACTTCACTGGTTTCAGGGACGGGGTCGCCGACACGGGTGACGTTTAAGGCGTACCACCCTTTTAACCCCCAGTGCCGCGTGTAATTGACAATGTCCCCGTTTACAAGATCCCTCCCTGGGTGCCCGATGGGTAAGTGAGACTCCACATCTCTCCGACTCACAAAGATCTCTTGGTATAGGCCCGGCTCATGTATGAAGCCCCAGCCTTTGCGGAGTTGGAACCCAGTTATGCACCCCTGGCGCCGCGGTTCCCGTTGCGTACCTTTATTCTTTCGGACGGCCTCCTTATCAGCAAGGAACTTTTCATGGTACCGCTGCTGCGCCTCTCTCTGCTCCTGTTGACGTTGCTTATCCAGATCACGGCGTCGCTGCTCATTTTCCACTTTTACAGCATAAGTGACGTCATCCAGATACTGCATTGCGTCCCAATCGATTTCTGGCAATGATGGCTGGGACCCCTCCGGTGTTCCTACCGGGGAACTGTAATCTGCTGCAGCCTCCTGGCCTAGCTGGCACTCCGGAACAGGCAGGACCTCCTCAGCCTCCTTCTCTTCCACCTCTCCATCGGTGGGATCAGGTACAGCTCTTTTGGGGCGGCCTCCGGTTTTCCTTCAGCTTTCTTCAGCAGGGACTTAGGAAAGTCAGGTGATGGCGTTATGTCTGTGGAAGAGAGCACTGCGTCCCACAGCAGCCGCTGTGTCTGGGCACGCCAGCGTCTCTCGGTCTCCTCCATGTCTGCCTGGCGCTGGATCAACTTTTTAAGCACCGCATTCTCCTCCTTGCACTCCAGCAAGGTTTGCTGAAGTTTCTGTATTAGGGATGGCTCCGGTTCAAACAACAGCTTCTCTGGGGAGCAGGGCCTGCGCTCCACCGCTCCACTGCATAGCTGCTCTTGTCCTTCTGCCATCTCTCCCCAGGCCAGACTGAGTTCTCCATCAGGAACAATCTGGTCTCTTCCGTGGAGGCGGGGTTTGCGCTTCCTCTTTTTTGCATAGAAGATTAAGAGGAGGCGGATCTCCCTTGCAGTGGGGTAGGATCTCACATTATAGTAGCATTTTGAGAGGGCGGCCATAACTTTCGCGCCACAGGGGGGAAGTACGCCCACGAATGCACGTCCACCTTCTTCACCAGCGCCTCAGGGCGCGAATATGGCGACAAAATGGCGGTAAATGGCGCCAAAATGACAAAACAGCAAACAGTCTTTTCTGCACAACACAGTCAATATAGGCAACACAGGACTCACAATTTGCAAGCTTCGCATCCTGTTCGTGACGCCAGTTTAGATGACGCGCACCACATGTGTGGTACCAGGGCTATGGGGTACTCGGAGCCGAGCCCATGGAAGTCTATGGGAGTTGTCACTGGCAGCAGAGCTCGGTCCGTGGCCCTGGCGGTCATGCAATGGGGGATATTTACAGGGGATTGTAGATTAGAATAGTTTGTGACGCCACCTGTGGTTTCTGATCTGATTGACCAGCGCTGCAGGGTAGATCTCTGAGGGGATGTTATGGCAGCTAGGTGTTAGGTCCCCCACAGGTGGGACTGGTCCCTCAAAGTCTATGGTGGTGATGCAGGGTGCAGATAAGAAGTCAGTCACACACAATGCAATCTCTTTCCATACCTTTACTTGTAGATGTTGCAGGTATGTCCCGGGAAGCTGGTTAGGTTGGAGAATGCACATTCAGGAAAACTGTTGAGCAGGTTAGAGGCCTCCTTTATCCTTTTAATGTGTGTGAGTACAACTTGCATAAAGTCAAGTGCAACTCCTTCTGTAGCAACTATGCCCGGCCAACATTGTGGTGGAGCCTTCTATGTCTCTGATTATCAGATGTTGAGAGAACTAAGTCCTTACTTTTGCAGGGTCCTGCTCAAAGTCCCTGTTCTCCCTGACTCCGGTTACGTATCAGCGCTTAGGGCTACCTTCTGCGACTTGTAGTCCAGAAAGCCTCCGGTTTTCTTATTACTAGGCGTGAAGCACTAGCAACGCTTCGGACCCCGGTGTCCGGTTAACTGAGTGAGGGTGATTTGTCCCTTTAGTCACTCTTACTTCTCCACTCGCCCTTCGCCCTGCTCTCGCCCTTAACATAAGCACGTGTAGCAATCGTACAAAGGTCCGCTTTCCTTCAGTGCTCACTGACCTGTTCTCAGTTGACTCGTTGGTATAACTGCTGTAATTCCTTTCCTTCCTTCTTACTTAGGAACACAGGCAGATTGTTCTGAGTAGCAGGTTAAGGGGTAGTGTGTCGACCCGCCACCACAATTGTGGGTTACCAGGCAATGGGGTACTCAGAGCCGAGCCCATGGAAGTCTATGGGGATTGTCACAGGTAGCGATGGCTCGGTCTGTGGCCCTAGCGGTCTGGCGTATGTTGGGGGAATATTTACAGGGGATAAATATATTTACAGTTCGTGACGCCACCTGTAGTCTTCTGGTAATTTGTACCAGCGCTGCTGTAGATCTCTGAGGGGATGGTGAGGCAGCTAGATGTCGGGTCCCCTACAGGTGGGACTCTTCCCTCAGGTCGGTAGTTATATAGGGATTGTGCAGACATGCAAATAAATAACTCAGTCTCACACCGTCAGCGTCTTTCCATACCTTTACTTGCAAGATGGTAAGGCAGTTCCCAGGGAGGCTGATGGGGTTGATGGAGGATGAGCTTTGAGGCAACAGTTAAGCAAGTTAGGGGCCTCCTTTACTGTCCAATGTTGATGAGTCCAACCAGCTTGAAGCGTAGTTCCCTCTATAATTCCAGCTATTCCAAAGCTGATCTGCCCGGTCAGTTTTTGTGGTTGGAGCCTTCCTGTGAGAAAGCTGAATTCCTATCTTGTCGTGCACTAACTCAAGGTCCTCACTTCCTCTGACCCCAGTTACGTACTGACTATTCGGGGCTGCTTGCCGCTACCTAAGGTCCGGTAAGTCTCTGGGCTTCTTACCACTATGCTTGGAGCTATAGTGATCCTTCGGTCTCCAGTGACCGGTAGCAATGTGCAGGTATCCTATACCTATGGCACTTCACTGCTCTCTTCCACTTTGCCCTTCGATTTGCTCGACTCTTAATGAATGTCTCAGTCTGTCTTCCAGTGGGGCACAGCTCTGACTAGGCTGAGGTGAACTAGGCCACCTGTACTAGCCTCCACTTTCTGAACTGCTAAACAGGCTCAGACTGGACACGTCTGCTCTGTCCAAGGACAGGAAACTGACTGACTAAATCACTCCCTTCCACACCCCTGCTGGGTGTGTCCGAAGTGTACGTGATGTTATGAAGAGCCCTTAACCGTTACCTCTCCACTCATCCTCCTGGTATTGTGTACCAGGGCTACACATTCCCCCATGGTAAACGACAGCACTCCCGGGCTGTAAAATATAAAGAGACATTTTTGTTTATGCATTTAACATTAAACATTAATTCGTCCCATCCGGGAGGTAAGGATGTCTTAAACGTTGCGAACAATAACATTATAGAGAAATACAAATATTAAATAAACATGTTCATAAAAATAGACAATATACTTGTGAAGGACCCGCACCAAACCTTCAACGTGGGTCCTGGGTGGGCTGCAGGACATCCGAATGCAGACCTCACTCAGTGCCTCACCACACGGGTTTTATGTTCAGAGGTAAGTCAAGGCTTCGTGTGAAATCATTAAAAGGCACCTTAGTGCAACTATTTACAGGATACAGTTTTTGGGCTGGCTCAGTCCTCAGCCTCTGAGTCCATTATAAGACATAATAGGGAAAACACATATATATATAGACTTTTTACAATATTCACATCAATTCGTTATAATCACTGCTGATATCTAATGGGTAACTTCCCTTTGGTGGTTCGCTCTGATCTACGTGGTGTAGCTTCAGGTATATCAAGTTGCGATCTGTCTGCACTGCGTAACGGCAAACTATAGAACTGCCTCAATCTTTCTATGGATCTGGCAAGCGTACTGATGGCTGGGCGGTGTGAGTCAGCTTCACCAGGGGATCCCATAGTATGGGGCGCTGCTTCAGATGATCCTTCTTGAGATTCCATAGGTTGAGGTGTTGCTGGGATGGGTAACTCCTGAACGGGCTCGACTGGCACCACGGGCACAACTGGAGGTAAAACTTCCTCTTGTGGCTGATAAAATTGCAACACCGGAACTATTACAGCATCTCCCAGTCTAGGCCAATCCGCAGGAAAATCTCCCAGATCGGTGTGTATGACCTCTTCCTTTCTTTCTCTTTGATTGAGGACAGGGTTCTTTTCACAACTCTTTAAGTGTTCTGGACACAACTTCAAATGATCTCTGGACACAGTGGTCTTGTTCTTCCTCCGTCTTTACTGACGACACAGACTTTTCTATTGTCATATTTAGAATCTTGTATGACGTAGGGTTCTTGCTCCCACTGATTATCCAGTTTATGCATCTTCCTTTTTCTCTTTAATACTACCTCTCCAGGCATCAAAGGCTTGGCAGGAGCATTTCGGTTGTAAACATCTTCCTGTTTCTCCCGTGCCTTATTGAGACTTTCCTCCACACAGATTTGTACTCTTCTGTATTGCTCTTGCCGATTGACGTCCCAGTTTTCAACAGCGTCGTCTGCCTCCGGTTCTACCACTCCAAGTTCTAAATCCATTGGTAGTTTTCCGGGCCTTGCTCGCATAAGATAGGCTGGAGTGCAGTTAGTTGAGCTTACAGGTATATGATTATACAAATCAACCAAATCAGGTAGTAAGTCCGGCCATCGATTCCTGTCTTCCAACGGTATGGATCTCAACAAGTCAAGGACATTATGGTTCATCTTTTCACAGAGACCGTTGGTTTGAGGGTGGTATGGTGTCGTTCTAATTTTCTTGCACCCGTACATATGACAGAATTCCTTGAATAAATCGGCTTCAAAAGCAGGCCCCTGATCGGTTAAGACTTGCTCCGGATACCCATGCGGTCTGCAGAAACTTGCTTGAAAGGTCTTCGCGGCCGTCACTGCGGTCTGGTCCTTCACTGGAACAACCACCAGGAATCTGGAGTAATGGTCCACCATGGTCAAGGCGTATGAGTATCCAGATCTACTCGGCGACAGTTTGACGTGGTCCAGGGCCACAATCTCCAGGGGACGAGTCGTCCGGATAGGTTGCAGGGGGGCCTTCTGACTTCCGTAGTCCTTTCTTCTGAGACCACAGGGTCCACAGTTCCAACACCACCTCTCGATGGAGCTGCGCATCCCTACCCAGTAGAACCGGCATCTCAACAGGGTCTCCAGCTTTCTCCAGCCAAAGTGTCCTGCTTGATCGTGGTACGCTTCCAACACCATTGGGACGTCTGCCTTGGGGACCACGATTTGCCAGACCATTTCATGGGTTCTGGGGTTGACGTATCTCCTGCACAACTTCTCACGGTATAGGAACAACCTGCTTTTCTCGTTCCACAGGAGCTTGGCTGACATAGGTGCATCCTTTTCCAAGGAGGAACCTTCCTGTTTTAACAACTCCTTGATGCGGCTGACCACTGGATCACTGTCCTGAGTCTCTTTCCAGCTGTGATGGGGTAAAGGATTTAATGTTGCACCATACTGCTTTCTGTGGACTCGATGCTCGTGGACTACCCCATTTCGATGGAACGCAGGTAGCTCAATTTCTTCCAGGTCGTCCGATTCTTCTTCCGTATCAGAGTCATGCGGCATTCGGGACAACGCATCAGCATTAGCATTCCTTCGACCTGCCCGGTACTTGATAGTAAACTGGTAATTGGACAACCGGGCCATCCATCGCTGCTCCATGGCACCCAGCTTGGCGGTTTCCAGGTGCGTTAACGGGTTGTTGTCTGTGTACGCCGTGAACTTATTGGAGGCCAGATAGTGCTTAAATCTTTCAGTAATGGCCCAGACCAGCGCCAGAAACTCCAGCTTGAAGCTGCTATAATTTTCCGGATTCCTCTCCGTTGGCCTGAGTTTTCTGCTAGCATAAGCGATGACTTTTTCTTGGCCATTCTGCTTCTGACTGAGAACTGCTCCCAGCCCTTCATTACTGGCGTCGGTGTACAACAGGAACGGTTGGCTGTAATCAGGATAGGTTAAGATCTCATCACCTGTCAGGATCTCTTTCATCTTTTGGAATGCTTCAGCCTGTTCTTTACCCCAATTAAAGGGAGGGTTTCTGCTCTTTAAGGATTGTCCTACCAGGAGGTCCTGTAAAGGAGCTGCCTTCTTCGTGTAATCTTTCACGAATCTCCTGTAGTAACCCGTTAGTCCCAGGAACTGTCGCACTTCCTAAGGTTTTTTGGCTCCGGCCACTTCTGGATGGCAGTGACTTTCTCTGGGTCCGGCGCTACTCCTTCCGAACTGACGATGTGCCCCAAGTATTGTACCTTCTGTTTGAGTAGATGGCATTTTGAGGGTTTTAATTTCATCCCGTACCTGGACAGGGACTCGAATACTTCTGCCAGGTGCTTCAGATGGTCCTCATAAGTCTTGGAATACACGATGACGTCGTCTAGGTATAGCAGCACGGTTTCAAAATTGAGATGTCCCAGACAGTTTTCCATCACTCTCTGAAATGTTCCTGGGGCACTACTGAGCCCAAACGGCATTCTGTCGAACTCACAGAGCCCCATTGGGGTGGTGAAAGCCGTTTTCTCACGATCCTCCTCAGCCACAGCCACTTGCCAGTAACCACTAGTCAGATCAAGGGTAGAAAAGTAGTTAGCCGTTTTCAGAGCAGCTAATGATTCCTCTATACGTGGTAACGGGTATGCATCCTTGTGTGTTATGCGGTTCACCTGCCTGTAATCCACACACATTCTCATACTACCATCTTTCTTTTTAACCAGAACTAGAGGGGCTGCCCAGGGGCTACAACTATCCCTTATCACCCCAGCTTTCTTCATATCATTCAACATTTCTTTAGCCTTCTGATAATGAGCTGGAGGTATGGGCCTATACCGCTCTTTGATGGGAGGATGACTGCCTGTAGGGATATGATGTTGTACTCCCTTAATTGTCCCAAAATCAAGTGGATTTTTGCTAAACACTTGGGCGTACTCTTGCACCACCCGTAATACCCCTTGCTTCTGGTGAGCGGGAGTGGTGTCCGTCCCAACATGGAGTTGCTGACACCACTCCGCCACCTGAGTTGCTGGGTCATTGTCCTCCTCTATTTGACAGGAGTCTAAGGACTCAGCCGGGAGAATAGAATTATTATCAACAGCATGAAGTTTAGCAATGGTTGCATAACGGGGTAAATTTACCTCATCATCTCCCCAATTGAGAAGCCGTACCGGTACTCTTCCATTCACCACCTCTACTACTCCTCTAGCAGTCATAAGTGTAGGTCTATGTTCTGAATGGTGGGGTTCTACTACAGCTTGGTAATTCTGTCCTCTCAGACCTATGGCTGCCCTGCACCAAATGATCATTTCACTCATTGGGGGTATCACAATAGGATCTGAATCAGTGACCCGTACATTACCAATTTCGCCGTCGGTAAGCTTCGCTTGCTGCTGACACACCAGGGCCCGGATCTCTCTTTGGATTACTCCTCTCTGCCTTGGTCGGGCAATCTCAGCGAGCTGTTGGAGTAAGAACACAACTTCTCCCAAACAATTACCGATAATGTTAGTACCCAAAATGATATTTAAACCGTTCTCCTCATTTACAGTCTTTACTACCAGAAGCCCTTGGTCTTTCAACTCCTCTCTGCCCACTTTTACATCTACACATTTTGTCCCGAGTACTTCTACAGGAAGACCATTAGAAGCATACACGGTAAAGTCAAGGCTCGGGGGTTTAAGACTGTCGATTGACCAGTACTTGGTATATAGGGCATCAGGTATTAGGGTCACCTGGGACCCAGTGTCTAACAATGCCGGAACTGCAATACCATCTAGGATGATAGACAGGTAGGGTCGCCCACCCACATACCTGCGGTTCCAGTCTAGGGGGCCTGACGGGTATTCTCCTGGGTGTTGGCCCTCGGACCCAGGTTCTGCCCGTTTAAAGGACACTGTGGAGACATATGACCTTTCCGGTTGCATCGGTAACAGATGATCTCTCGACGAGGAGGGTGCTGATCAGAGGTCGCTCCTGGGGGTGGCGTTGTCCTCTTCCGGGGGGGCGACGTCTTCTTTCTTCTCCGGTGCATCCACGGGACGTCTTCTGGGCAGTCTGCTAACAAGATCTTCCCTTCCTCCTCTTTCCGCAGTTGCAGGGCACTCATCACAGCAGCCAGATTTTTAGTCAGTTGGCGCACCTCTGAGCGCAGACAATCCAATTCACTAGGAGGGGTCACCTGCGCTTTGGCTTCGGCCACTAACGGGGAAAAGGGGTTTACTGCCGGTTCCAGAGTGACTTCAGCCTGATGATGTTGGGTTGCCACCTCGGGTTTGCCCAGGGGCCGCAGCCCTTTTATTGCCATGTCCTTTAGGGCATCAAAGGTAGCATCCGGATGATCTAAGGACCACCAATTTACAGTTCTGCGTTCCTCTTGGGATCTCAATCCCTGTATAAATTGTTCTTTCAGCATTTTATTCTCATCAATAGCATTTAAATTGTTAATCTGCTTGAGGGCTCTCAGGGCTCCTTGTAGTCGGCAAGTGTAGTCCCGGATGCTGTCACCTGGCTGTTGTGAACAGTGATAGAAGGCCATCCGGAGATCCGTTTCTGTGCGGTCTTCAAATATGGCATGTAGCTTAAGGAAGATCGCAGGTACCGACTCCTGATCAACGGTATCCCAAGTCTCCACTTCCCTCTCAGCAGCGCCAGTTAGCTGCCCTATTAGCACAGCAGCTTTTTGTCTCTCAGGCATGGAGTACATTTCTAGGATGCTGCATAACTTCCGCTTGAAGCCTGCTAATGTGCCTGGCTCACCGCTGTACTGGGGAAGCCATTTCGCCCCAGGCATATATGGGAGCGTTAGTGGCATGATTGGGACTACCGGACTGGGTGCAGGGCCTGCGCCCCCATCTGGCGCTACAATACCAGGCGGTGCGGGATTGGGGCCTCCGGCTGGGGCCGCACTGTCGGCCGGTTGTTGTGACATCTTAGCGCCCCCTTGGTTAAACGGAGCCTACCGGTTTCAGACGCTGCTACTTCACAGGCACCGCAGTGAGAACAGGACCTTCGTCGCAGGCGCTCTGATGTCAGAGCGTTCACTTCCTGTTGCAGGACCTGCCGATGAGTCAGAGCCAGGGGCGTGTCCAAGACTCTGCGCGCTCTTTCAGGTACGCCCTCCTTCTTCTCCAGCGCCTTAGGGCGCGAATCTGGCGGCAAATATGGCGGTATTTGGCGCCAAACAACAGCAACAGTCTTTTTCACCAAAACACTCCACAGGCACACAGGGCTCGCAATGCTGCAAGTTTCGTATCCTGTTCGTGACGCCAAGTTTTTGTGTCGACCCGCCACCACAATTGTGGGTTACCAGGGCAATGGGGTACTCAGAGCCGAGCCCATGGAAGTCTATGGGGATTGTCACAGGTAGCGGTGGCTCGGTCTGTGGCCCTAGCGGTCTGGCGTATGTTGGGGGAATATTTACAGGGGATAAATATATTTACAGTTCGTGACGCCACCTGTAGTCTTCTGGTAATTTGTACCAGCGCTGCTGTAGATCTCTGAGGGGATGGTGAGGCAGCTAGATGTCGGGTCCCCTACAGGTGGGACTCTTCCCTCAGGTCGGTAGTTATATAGGGATTGTGCAGACATGCAAATAAATAACTCAGTCTCACACCGTCAGCGTCTTTCCATACCTTTACTTGCAAGATGGTAAGGCAGTTCCCAGGGAGGCTGATGGGGTTGATGGAGGATGAGCTTTGAGGCAACAGTTAAGCAAGTTAGGGGCCTCCTTTACTGTCCAATGTTGATGAGTCCAACCAGCTTGAAGCGTAGTTCCCTCTATAATTCCAGCTATTCCAAAGCTGATCTGCCCGGTCAGTTTTTGTGGTTGGAGCCTTCCTGTGAGAAAGCTGAATTCCTATCTTGTCGTGCACTAACTCAAGGTCCTCACTTCCTCTGACCCCAGTTACGTACTGACTATTCGGGGCTGCTTGCCGCTACCTAAGGTCCGGTAAGTCTCTGGGCTTCTTACCACTATGCTTGGAGCTATAGTGATCCTTCGGTCTCCAGTGACCGGTAGCAATGTGCAGGTATCCTATACCTATGGCACTTCACTGCTCTCTTCCACTTTGCCCTTCGATTTGCTCGACTCTTAATGAATGTCTCAGTCTGTCTTCCAGTGGGGCACAGCTCTGACTAGGCTGAGGTGAACTAGGCCACCTGTACTAGCCTCCACTTTCTGAACTGCTAAACAGGCTCAGACTGGACACGTCTGCTCTGTCCAAGGACAGGAAACTGACTGACTAAATCACTCCCTTCCACACCCCTGCTGGGTGTGTCCGAAGTGTACGTGATGTTATGAAGAGCCCTTAACCGTTACCTCTCCACTCATCCTCCTGGTATTGTGTACCAGGGCTACACAGTAGCTCTGACTAGGCTAGGATGATTCACTTCACCCGTACTAGCCTCCACTTTCTTATCAGATGAGCTACACAAGCTCTGTCAGGATTCAGTCTTCTCTCCTCTCCTTCCAAGACTAATCTGAAGATGGATGGGATGACTCACTCCTGAGCCACCCTAGGCTTGACTGACTAACTTTGCTACGTCACACTACTTAAATAGTCTGATATGCCTCTAGTGGCAATGCTGAGAAGTGTGCGTGAATGAATATCAGGCTTTACAGTTACCTTCCTGTGCATTTTCCAGGAGACAGGTGTGCCTTGCGAAGCTGGGCCACACATCAGGATGGAAGGAACACTCCACATTACATTAGGGTTAGAGCAGGGCCTAAGTGAGTGATGCACAGCCTATGGTCCCTCTCAGAGTCCTTCTCAGGACCTGCGTTAGGCAGGACACAAATGATCAGTTTTGTCCAGATGGTTTATTTAAATAAAATCAAATGATTATGAGAAAACTCTGCAAGACATCATCCACCAAGTTTCTTATCATCCAGCTCCAGCTTGTCATATTTCTGCTCTAGATATAAATATTTTTTCTCTTCTGATAAATATTTGGGTTTCCAAGAAAATATTTAACCTTGTATGAACTAAGCTTGTTACAAAAGATTATGAGATTTTAAGGGGTTATTGCATTTGTTGCAAAATGCTTCTAAGAGCCAGCAACTTACAATTTACCTTTTATTAAAAATCCTCACCGTTGTCAGGAAAGGCGGGATGTTTACTTTTATTATTTACTGATTGTTGCCTTGGTTACCAGTCACATCTGCAGTCTATCATTGGTGGCAAGTTGCCTATGCAAGAAGTGCAACACTTATAAGCTCTTTGCTAAAGAGCTTGTAAGTGCTGCTCTGAAGCTGGCCATGGATCTCTCCAGCTTTGCTGATCCTGAGCTCCTCCAATGATGCAGAGGCAAAGCTGCTGGTCATTTGGTTTAAAGAGATTGTTCATTATTTAACATTAATGACCTATAATTAGGACGGGTCTTCAATGTCTGATCGGTGGGGGTGCGACACCCTGCAGCCTCGCTGATCAGGCGTTCAAGGTGCCAGCTGCCAAAACTACTCCGTTATGGAGCTTGAGGTTTATTGCGTGAGGCCTGTGAGGTAGCACTCACTGAATGTGTTGGGGAACACTCACTTGGCAGCAGGATTCAGGCACACA